>JAILYF010000044.1:0-628390 GCA_025491095.1 Brachionus asplanchnoidis | reverse complement strand
GCACATCTCAACATACTAAATGCCAAAGAATCCGTGCTCAGTGCTGAAGACCCAGCCAGTGTGCCTAGTCAATCAAACAGTGTTCCGTGGAAGGACCTGCTCTCCAAGCCATCATTCTGGTAAATTTATTTTGACTGCAAAAATATCCTAATTTCTGATCGCCTTTTCGCAGATCATTAGAAAAAAAAAAAATTTATGAACATTTAAAATTCACTATGGAAAAGTGCTCTTATTTTGTCTAAGAATTTTTTTTGTTGTCCTAATTGTTTATTTACTTTATTTTATTTTTTTTACATCGCCTACAAGGGGCTTATGCTAAAACACGGACCTTTATGAACATTTACGCAAAAGTATCATTTGGACCATGAGACCTAGCTATTGACTTGAAAAACAAGTAACTACGAGAAAAATCGGAGAAATGAAAATAATTTTACATTTTTACTTTTTCATATTTTTAGATTTTTTGCGCAAAATATTTCAGAGAAATAAAAAAAAACCTTTTCAAAATTATTTAGTTGCTAAAAATAAAAATTTTATGAAATATTGCACAAAAATCTAAAAATATGAAAATGTAAAAATTTAAAATTTTCTACATTTTGCCGAAAAATCCTGAGTAGCTGTTAACGAACCATATGTTTTCAAGAAAATGATAAGACCTTCCGACCACTATTTATATGAAAGATAATAGCCTAAACATTATTGCAGAAAAATAAATTGTCTCCTAGCTCTTTTTTTTAAAAGCTCATAGCTGAAAAACTAAAAATATCTTTTTTTGGGAGAATTATTCAATTCCAAAAAATTGATACTTATGACATACCGTTTTGTAGATAATTAAATTCTCTACAATCCTATATAAGAAATATAAATTTATTTAAGGGCGCTCGGTCAAAATTTCTCTTAATTTATTTTTACTTTCAACTTAGCCAATTTTTTTTTAAATTATTTTAAAAAAATTAACAGTTATATAATTTTTTTTTTTTAATTAATATAAATGTAAGTTTTTTTTAACGATTATTAATAAATTTTGTTAAAGTTTAAAATATTCAAAAATTTCTTATTACTAAAAATACTTGAAAAGGTTTGGTTGGAAAAAAATAAATTAAGAGAAATTTATTTATTTTTTAATTTTATTTATTTTATATTAATCTAGGTAAAAATTTCTCTTAATTTATTTTTATTCCAACCAAACCTTCTTAATTATTTTTAGTAATAAGAAATTTTTGAATATTTTTAACTTTAACAAAATTTATTAATAATCGTTAAAAAAAAATTATATTAATATTAAGGCAGGGAGAGAAACCGTCAATTAATTTAGAGAAATGTCAATAATTTTTTTTGTAAATTATATTTTCGTCAATACTAACTTAATAATTTTAAATATTTGTAACTTAAAATAAATAATTGTCAATTAAATTAAATTATTGTATATTAAAGCTGTAAGTAAGATTTTTGTCATTTAAAAAAAATATTTGTCAATTAAAAAATAAATGAAAATTAACTATTTAATAATTGTCAATAATATCTGTACTATAAGTATATGTCTCATTGTTATCTTTATTAATCGAAGAAAAAGATAAGCTAATATACGAAAAAAAGGATATTCCAAATCTGGAATTGGATCAAACACAATCATCTAGTTCAGCTCATACCCGAAATCAAAAAGATGTTAAGTTTTAAACTTTATTTTAAATTTCTCTTATATAGAATTTAATTTCAAATTTAAGTTGAAATGTTTAATTTGTTTAGAATGGTAATAAGGTTCTTTTAGTTGGCTCATGCGAAAGAAGAAAAAAGTTCTGTTAGAATTGCTGTGACAATGTGCAAAAAAATTAAAATTTACTTGACAAATATTTTTTTAAATTGACTAAAATTTTATTGACAAAAAAAAAAAATAATTAACAATTAATTTATTTAAATGACGTTTATTTTTTCAAATTGACTATTATATAACTGACGAATTATCTAGTTTTAATTGACAAATATTTCTATTTTACTTGACATTTATATATATTAATTGACAAAAAATAATTTTAAAAAAAAATTTTATTACTGTTAAAAAAAATAAATAAAAAAAAAAATTAAAAAATAAATAAATTTCTCTTAATTTATTTTTTTTCCAACCAAACCTTTTCAAGTATTTTTAGTAATAAGAAATTTTTGAATATTTTAAACTTTAACAAAATTTATTAATAATCGTTAAAAAAAAATTACATTTATATTAATTAAAAAAAAAAATTATATTACTGTTAATTTTTTTAAAATAATTTAAAAAAAAATTGGCTAAGTTGAAAGTAAAAATAAATTAAGAGAAATTTTGACCGAGCGCCCTTAAATAAATTTATATTTCTTATATAGGAATGTAGAGAATTTAATTATCTACAAAACGGTATGTCATAAGTATCAATTTTTTGGAATTGAATAATTCTCCCAAAAGAAAGATATTTTTAGTTTTTCAGCTATGAGCTTTTAAAAAAAAGAGCTAAGAGACAATTTATTTTTCTGCAATAATGTTTAGGCTATTATCTTTCACATAAATAGTGGTCGGAAGGTCTTATCATTTTCTTGAAAACATTTGGTCCGTTAACAGCTACTCAGGATTTTACTCGTTATTTCTAGTTTTACAAGTCAATAACTAGGTCTTACGGTCCAAATGATACTTTTGCGTAAATGTTCATCAAATTCACTACAAAATGGTCGGTGGTCGGAAGTTTTTGGATAATTCCTAATACCATCCGACCGCGGTCCGTGTTTTAGCATAAGTTCACAAGGCGTTCGTTGAATAAATTAATAATAATAATTAATAATTTTCGCAGGTCATTGATAATTGCCCATGTGTGCCAGAACAATGCTTATTACATGCTGCTGACATGGTTGCCCACATATTTCCAAGAAAATTTCCCAGGTTCCAGAGGCTGGATATTCAATGTGGTGCCATGGTTGATTTCGATGCCCAGCACAATATTTGCCGGATGGCTCGCGGACAGACTGATCGCCAGGCGACAATCAGTGACATCTGTTCGCAAGTTGACAGCATTTGTTTCTCTGTGTGGTTCAGGCTTGTTTTTGGTGCTGATATCTCAGGTAAAGACGTATTCGTCAGCTTTGTTTTTGATGGCTTGTACTGTGGCGTGCTGCGGATTTCACAATGCTGGAATAATGGTGAACCCACAGGATCTGGCGCCAAAATATGCCGGCTCTGTTTTCGGTGTCATGAACACTATTGGAGCATTGCCCGGGTTCATAGGTGTTAAATTTTCTGGATACGTTCTCGAAACTACTAAGAGTTGGTCCATTGTGTTCAATCAAACAGCTGGTCTTTGCTTTTTTGGCTTCATCATTTACTTCTTGTTTGGAACTGGCAAAAAAATAATTTGAATTAACAAAAAACAAATTTACTGACACTGATTTTTTTTTTTAGATTTCATTTTTATCAATTTTAGGATTTGTTAACAAAAGTTTTATTTATAATTTTTTTTTATTTGGATGTGTATTCCGACCAAAGAGAGATAAAAAGGCGAATTTTTGTTATTTTTAAAATCATTCAAATATGTCAAGTATAAATTTTAAATGTAACTTATTTAATATAAGAATTTGGAATATGAGCTTATTTTTTTTAAGTAAAATAAATAATATCTAGATAAATTGCTTTGGATTTTTGTAAAATATACTCTTCAAATAACGCTTTTTATTTTCAAAAATTAAACAAATGATTTCAAATAGTCTAGCTCAAGAGATTTGTTGTCATAATGATTTATTTTTATATAAATTTGATCAAATTTTCAAACTATTTAACCTTTTTTTTAAATTTAACATTTAAGAATTTATTTCAAATTTTTAAATTGCTTATTAATTGGCAAATTGAAGTTTGAGATCAAGATCAAAAGATCAAAATATAAATTGTAATATTTTTTTTAATAATAGAGAAAAAATAAAATTTTTCCATAGCAATTAATTGACTATCAAGTCAAATTTATTTTCATAATTAAAATTTTAAAATGTCCTTTTTTATTGAACTTTAATATTTTAAAATTTTTTAATTGATTTTAATGAAAACTTAATTCAAAAGACATAAAATTAACTGTTATAAAATTTATAATTTGTTTAAGCGAAAAAATAAAATTATTTTTGCTTGAATGAATGAATATAAAATTTTAAAATTTGAAAGTGAGAATTAACTTAACCTGAATTATTTAAATTATCGATTGTTTTTGTTAAATGAATAAGAGATCAATAATTTTGAAGTTAAGTTGATAATGAACCATTATTAGTAGTGATGAAATCGAATTAGCTTTTTCTTTTTGGACACAAATTAAAACTTTAATAAATAAAAAATTTGAAAAGACTATTGAAAAAGTAGAATATTCGAATAAAATCTTGACATAAATTTGAATTTAAATTTGATTTAGTATTTTTGAAATTAAATTCGAAAACTATCTTTATTTAAATTAAAATACGGACTTAAATATAATTTAAAAAACAACTTGAATTTTAGATAAATTCAACTAATAATTTAAAAGTATTTAAATTTGAATAGAATATTTGAAAAGTAAAGTATTTGAAAATTTAGATTTTTGTACTCTTGTAGTGTTAGTTAAATCAGAACAACTATTTTTTGGTACCTGGTAAGATGGATGAGAAAATTGAAATCCAGAAAATGTTAGTAGAGTTGTGTTGACTGGTGAAAATCTGGCACACTTTTAGTATCCAAATCGAATTGAAATTCAAATTATTTAATGAATTCTTTTTTAATTAAATTTTTTCTGATCTATTATTTTTTGATTAATTTTTAATTTCAAATATTAAATTGAATATTTTTTAAATTCAATTTTTGATCCAAAAATTTTATATTTTCAAATATTAATTCCAATATTTTAGAGATTCAATTTTTAATTTAAATAAATTAATTTTCAAGTATTTAATTCAACAAATCTTTATTCAAAAATTAAATTCAAACCTAATTTTCATTAGAAATGCTACTTATTCGAATATCGGTTCGAAAATGCATTTTCGATTTCATCACTAATTATTAGAAAACATCCCATGGACAAATTGAAAAACAAATTTAAAATACAAAATTTCAAAAACGAATATTAAATATGGTTTTATTTTTTGTGCTTGAATTACAATTACATTGAAAAAGTGCGATTTTTCAAATAAAAAAATAATTTTAAGTTAATATTGAAAAAATGAAAATCTTTGTTATTTTTATAAATTTTGACATTGGGTTTGTGATATGATGATTCTTAAGATAATATTTGTAGTCAAAAACATTTTCTACGCTCTGTTTTCCATTTTTTATAAATTGAGTCGTTACTGAAATGCGTAAAACGAACGTCAATTATCAATAAAATCAAAATTTTCAAAGAAAAAATATGTATTTCGGATCTAGTCGGTTAGGCAAACTTTTGTTCATCTATTACTGGAACAATTCTTATTCTCATAATCATTAGTTCATCTTATCTAAAAATTGAAAATCTATTTTGATATTTTTTCATTTAAATCACGTTACGCCGCTGCGTCCGTTGTCTTAAAATTTCCAAACCAAACAATAATTTAAAGATTCAGTCATTGTCTTGTTGTCTTTTCACACGTGATTTCTGCACTGCGTCCCTAGTCTACAAAAATCCACTCGCTGCCTCGCCATACCAACTAGAGTGAGAAAAACACAGCTCCGCTCAAATCCAAAGTTGTTTAACCAAAGCATCAAGGCACTAACCAGGGAAAAGTATAAATTTCACTGCCTCTGTAGATCAGCTCCTCACAATGCGGACTTGAAAGCCGCTTACATACAGTCCTGCAAAAAAGTGAAGACTTCAGTAAGGAAGGCTATTTGCAAGTTTGAAGCTTTCATCGTGAGATCCTGCAAGCTCCAACCAAAGCTTCTTTTCAACTACAAAAATAGCCAGAAGGCTTGCAATGACTCTATCAAAGGTCTATAAGACGCGGATGGCTGCTTTCAGACGGACGGCAGAGTAATCGTCAGATTGCTAAATGAACATTTTAGCAGCGTGTTTAGTCTCCGTGACTATGAGTCCGTTCCTGCAATGCCCTGTCGCTCAAACACCAAATGCGTGGTCAATTTGGACGTCTTCTCACCAGACAGCGTCATAAAGCAAATAAACCGTCTCAACCCTCGTAAATCACCTGGTAAAGACTGCATACATCCGTTCGTCGTAGAGAGTTGCGCCAACGGCTTCGCCGAAACTCTCAGCGTTATATTTGTCCAGTCTTTCACCTCTGGTAAGACACCCGATCTGTGGAAAAGAGCCCAAGTCACGCCTATTTTCAAGAAAGGAAGCAGAAGTCTGGTTAGCAATTAAAGGCCAATTTCCCTAACTACATTGCCTTGTAAGATCATGGAACGGATCATAAGAGACGTCATGATGGAACACCTCTTCAGCAATAAACTTATCGCTCCCGGGCAGCACGGTTTTGTTCTCAAAAAATCGACAATAACTAACCTCCTGGAAACAGCAGACAGGATCAGCGAGGGTACTGACAACGGCTGGAACGTTTTGGTGGTATTTTTGGATTTTGCAAAGCGTTTGACAAAGTGTGTCACGAGTCTCTGTGTAATAAAGTGGCTGCTTACGGTTTCGAGGATCGCATAGTGAAATGGATCAGAAATTTCCTATCAGGTCGGAAGCAGCGAATAGCAATAGGGCAGTATGTGGCGGACTGGAAAGAAGTCACTAGTGGAGTCCCTCAGGGAAGTGTTCTAGGCCCACTGCTGTTCGTTATCTACAT
The DNA here is from genome assembly GCA_025491095.1 of Brachionus asplanchnoidis. Taxonomy (NCBI): domain Eukaryota; kingdom Metazoa; phylum Rotifera; class Eurotatoria; order Ploima; family Brachionidae; genus Brachionus; species Brachionus asplanchnoidis. The sequence goes on along the minus strand of JAILYF010000044.1, from coordinate 621,643 downwards.
CAATGACATGCCTGATATAGTAAACCACGTGATCAAGCTTTTCGCGGACGATAGTAAGCTCATTGCAACAATCCGTAATGTTAACGACCTGGCATTGCTGCAACGGGACCTTGATGCATTGACTGAGTGGTCAACAACTTGGAAGATGCTGTTCAACACCAAAAAATGTAAATTAATGGAATGCAGCAGATCCGGCAAAACCAAGTACTCGGACATAGACCTCTGCATGGGTGTGACCAGATCAGTAATTAATCAAACAAGTACTGAAAAAGATCTGGGAGTAACCTTCACGAGCAATCTCAAGTTCTCCAGCCATATCAAAGCCCAATCAAATAAAGCTATCTCTATCCTTGGACAGCTGAGAAGAACGTTCAAATTCTGGACTAACACCACCTTCATAACGCTATACTGTGCATATGTCAGGCCCCAATTAGAGTATGCAGCAGTGGTCTGGTCCCCCTACACTGCCAAGGACAGCAACATTCTTGAGAAAGTTCAAAGACGAGCAACCAAACTCATTCCAAGAATCCGTAACTTAAGCTACAGCGATCGCCTTTCCATCTTGGGTTTGCCCACTCTGAGCGAACGCAGGACAAGAGGAGACATGATCCAAATGTTCAAGATAAGAAGCGGCTTGAACAACATAGATTGTGTCAGACCTCCCCGTATTGCAGCTCACTTTCCCAACCTGGACCAGCACAAGGTATTAGAGGGCATAAGAGGCGCCTGTCCGTCCAAGCACCTACCAACTGCGCCCAGCGTGAAAACTTTTTCACAAATCGTGTGATTAGAGTGTGGAACAGCCTCCCTAAGAAAGTAATCGATGCCCCGACTGTAAACCAGTTCAAGAATAGACTCGATGCATGGAAATATTCCGGTGGACCTGAGGAAATTTAAGGAGGTTATAAAGTTAAGGGTAGTTACTTTTTTGGATGATTGTGTGACGGATTGTTTTGTTCTCGATCTCGTTGTGTTTTGTTTTTTTTTTTTTTTTAGTTTTTTCCCTTTCTTTTTATATATCTGTCTATTTTTAAATAGAAAGCTTTTAATAACTTTGTTTATGTAACTATATTTCAATGCATCTAGCTACCATAGATTTCTTCCTAGTAAGACGTCTCCGCAAGCATGCTTGCCGTAGCTTATTTTTTATTATTATTATTATTATTATTATATTGAAAAAATGAAAATCTTTGTTATTTTTATAAATTTTGACATTGGGTTTGTGATATGATGATTCTTAAGATAATATTTGTAGTCAAAAACATTTTCTACGCTCTGTTTTCCATTTTTTATAAATTGAGTCGTTACTGAAATGCGTAAAACGAACGTCAATTATCAATAAAATCAAAATTTTCAAAGAAAAAATATGTATTTCGGATCTAGTCGGTTAGGCAAACTTTTGTTCATCTATTACTGGAACAATTCTTATTCTCATAATCATTAGTTCATCTTATCTAAAAATTGAAAATCTATTTTGATATTTTTTCATTTAAATCACGTTACGCCGCTGCGTCCGTTGTCTTGCAATTTCCAAACCAAACAATAATTTAAAGATTCAGTCATTGTCTTGTTGTCTTTTCACACGTGATTTCTGCACTGCGTCCCTAGTCTACAAAAATCCACTCGCTGCTTCTGCAAACTAACCAACATGCCTCATGCCTGATAATTTTACTTAAAAAAATATTTTTCTAAAATTGGAAAAAGATGTCTGAAGAATCATAAACTTCTGTACTTTTATCAGTCAATAACCAAGGAAATCAACATGATAATACTCATAACGTTGTCGAAGAAATGAAACAAGTTCAAACAAAACGGGGAACAAATGCAGTTTACTATGAATGCGTCACTAACGCTAACAATGCAGATTTTAAGTGTTAATTAGTGTGTATATTTTTTCGAGGAATTTTTTCTATTTTTTTCATATTTTTTTATTTTATTATCTTTATTGAAAAATTAAATATCTTTTATTAAAAACTATTATCTACTTTTTTTAATTTTTTAATCTTTTTTCATGAAAAAAAAATATCTACTAAAAAAATATGTATCTACTAAAAAAACAACTTATCATTTTTTTAGTTTCTTTTGTAAATTTTATCGTTAATAAAAATGAATTTTGATTATTTATAAATAAAGATTACAAATAATCAAGTGACTAATAAATTGACTAATAAAGTGAAATAAGATGGTAATTTAAAAATTTCAAAATTTTTAATAAAAACTTGTTATTAATAAAGTAAATATCCATCAATATAAATTTGATTGCAAATAAAGAAAACTAATTTAAAAAAAATTAAGTTAAAAGGGAAATATCAAAAATGAAAATTTGCATATTAATGATAATTTGCTTGCTATTGGTGAGCTTTGTACCAAATTCTTATGGACTTAAATGCTATGCGTGCTTTAATTGCTTAGAACAAGAAGAGCCTAAAGAATGCGAAAGAACGGAAAAATATTGCCAAGTAATTTTTATGGTTTCTTAGTAAAAAATAATTTGAAACAATTTTTTAAAGAAAATTATTGCTTCGTTTGATTATTCTGAATTAGTGACTAAAAGTTGTGTTTCTGAATGTACCGAATCAAGTGGATCTTTTGATGGGGTAAAAGTTAGTACTTATTAGTGTAATACAGATAGATGCAATTTCGGAGTATCGATCAGATCAAGAATTCAAATGCTTTTTTTCTCTATTATTGCTTCTTTTTTAGCAAAATTAATTTAAATTAATTAAACAAGTCACACCTCCCCTGTTTGATTGGTTTATCTTTATTTAGGAGAATTGTTTATTTTTTTACTCTCTTATTTAACAGCTAGTGCAACGTAAAATTAACGAAATAAAATCATTTAAACTTTGAACAATTTTATTTTAAATTTAAAATAGAAACTAAATTTGAAAAAAAAAATTTTTTTGAAAAATGTTGTAAAATCATTTTTTGGTTTTAATTCAATGCGATTTTGATCTTTAGGAATTGATAAAGAATAATTATTCTGGTCAAAATAGCCACGAATAAAAAAATTTGAAAGAATGTTTTTCGGTGAATAGTTAATTGCATGGCATACGTTTGATAAATTAGAACTTATCATATGATGAAAGTTTGCTGAATCCAAGGATTAAATATATAATGAGCATATAATAAGCACCTATAAAATATTTATATTCAAATAAAGTTTGAATTTCTTAGCAATTTTTTTTTTTAAATTGAAATAAATTTAAGAATATAATGTGTTCAGAAATGCAACGGAATGTGATGATGGTATAATTAAGTATAAGGATTTAAAAAAACATAAACAAATTAAAAGCTCATTTAGAGTAAATAAAATAATTGGAAGTTCTAAAGATTGTTATTCTAAATTTTTCCAGTTGTACTTATTAATGTTGAACGATTATATTTTGGACCTTTAGTAAGAATACCAAAATTCAATAATTAAAGATAAAACAGATAATTCAAATTTATTCTATAAAAAAGTTAAGGATATAAACAAAAAATAAAATTTATATTGATTTTTATATTTATCATGACTATTTATCTATAAAACTTTTTTTATAAGCTTTTTCTATATGTTATCTTAAATCTCATTTTGACCTAAATATTAAACTATATTTCTTCTGTCAGTAATTTTCTATGTGTTATGTATATAGGAGGAGCTATTATAGGTGACCTCCTAGAAGGCCACCTCCGGAAGCTTTTCTTGTAGCTTATATATACTAACGGGTGTTCAAAAAAGGTCCGCCCGATTTTTGAATTAAAAAAAAATAGAGTTCTATTTTTTCAAATTTTCTAACATTTTACACACTTGTTCAAAATTTTATCCGTTTTCGAAAATGAAAGTCTTTTTTTTCAAAAAATGAGACATCTACCTGATTGGTCAATGTTCTTGACCATTACTAATGACCAAAATAATCCTCCAAATTTTTTTTTTCAAATATACATGTTTTATATATTTTCTGAATTCTTATTTAATGGTGATTAAAATGAGCTATTGGTCGCTTTCATGTGATAAACGGTTAAAAAAATATAAATAAAAATCTAATAAATACTAGGTTTGTCCAAAAATATGAAAAAAATGAATTTTTTTGCTTTATTAAGCTTTGCTTATGAACAGAATCATTTGGTTGTCTGATAATTTACATTAATATAAAACTTTCAATCATTTTTTCGATTATTTTCAAGTTTAAAGAATTTTTTTTGTTATATTTCAAAATGAATTTAAAAAAAAGAAAATTTTCAATTTTTTTTTGAAAAATAAAGAGTACAGCTATCAAGTATTGCATATTAAATTAAAGAATTTTCTCTCTGCTTCAAAATGATATATAGAAAGCTGGTACTTCAAAAAAAAACTAAAAAAAAATTTAACACTTAATCCTTTCATATAGACAAAAGTGTATGTTTTAAATAGACAATAAATTTAGACTCAAGGTGAACACTTTTTTTCATATTCGGGTATTATTTAGATAGATGATTGAAAGTTTTATATAAATGTAAATTATCAGACAACCAAATGATTCTGTTCAAAAGCAAAGCTTAATAAAGCAAAAAAATTTCTTTTTTTTTCATATTTTTGGACAAACCTAGTATTTATTAGATTTTTATTTATATTTTTTTAACCGTTTATCACATGAAAGCGACCAATAGCTCATTTTAATCACCATTAAATAAGAATTCAGAAAATATATAAAATATGTATATTTGAAAAAAAAATTTGGAGGATTATTTTGGTCATTAGTAGTGGTCAAGAACATTGACCAATCAGCTAGATGTCTCATTTTTTGAAAAAAAAGACTTTCATTTTCGAAAAACGGATAAAATTTTGAACAAGTGTGTAAAATGTTAGAAAATTTGAAAAAATAGAACTCTATTTTTTTTTAATTCAAAAGTCGGGCGGACCTCCCGTTAAAAATCACCCGTTATAATTATCTTTATTATTATTTTCAAAATTGATTTAATACACTAAAAAAAAACAAACATAATATTTGATATTAATGGACCGTAATAAACTAATACCACAAAAATAGTAAAAAATACCACAATTTTAATTAAACATCCACAATTTTAATAATTTTTCACACATTTAATACTTTTTCCACTAATTTAATTAAATCGCAACTATTAAAGTACTTTTGACACAATTTTAATAAAATGACAATATATTCATTAAAAGTGCCACAAATTTAGTCAATTATGAATTGATAATTACCGATAAGTTTTTTTCTATTTAATGATAAATTTTTTAAAAAAATATTATTAGAAAATCGAAAAAAGCATCGATTTTATTGCAAATACTTGAAGCATGGATGTCGTGCAGCTTTATATTTACAGTTAACAGACGGATCAAAAGGTAATTGTTTTATATCAGATGATGAGCATACAAATCATCCAAATGATGAAGAAGATATTCGCAATTCAGCATATAGGTGAATATTATATGGTTAGAGATGGTAATCACAAAAAAAATTGTAAACTGTCAAGAGATGAATGTAAACAATATTTACAACGATTACAAAATAAACCATGGAAAAAATTTGATGAGATGATAGCAGATGTTTTCAGTATTCATTTGATTAAAATGAACACTAACAACTGGAAAAATAGTACTTGTACATGTGTAGACTGGTTGAAAAATTACAAATGTTCACATACAATAGCAGTACCTTACAGACTCAATTTGATAAATTTCAATGACGTTTTTATGGACCTACCAATTAGGAATAAGAAGAAAAAAGGAGCTCCACAAAAGATAGCAAAAAGCTTACAACATCAGCCATCAGATTTGGTTTCAGATGAAGACCTACGTATCGACGATGAAGTTGTTCCTCCAAGTAAACGTGTTTGTGTTAGACCAACAACAAGTGCGATGGCTTCCGAAATCAATGATAATGCTATACTCAAAAATAACTGTAAAACATGCGGCTCATTATTGAAAAAAAAAATATTTTTATTGTCAAAATAAGTGTAAACAAATTTAATTTTTTGAAATTATTTGGAGTTTTTTTATTATATTTTTGGTATTTTTTATTAAATTTATAGTGATTGTAATAAAAATATGGAAAAATTATTAATTTAGGAGTAATTAATTAAAAATGTGAAAATAAATAAAATTTATTGCATAAATATTATATATGTTATTTTTTTATTAAATTTGTGGTAAAAATTACTATTTTTATGTTTCTTTTAATTATTTTTATGGTTTCAAAATATTAAAGCTCGATATTAATTAGAAGTCAAATTTGTAAGATAGTTTATTTCGAGTAGATCTTCGAGTCTTAAACACTTAAGCCTTTTTGCTAGCTCGAAAAGTAGAAATAGTTGTGTCAAATGTTTTACCAATATTTAATATCGCATCCACTGCAAATTCAATCATTTTTGATCCTTTTTCATTTTTTTTAATAAAAATTTCTAAATCCACATCAATATCATCACAACCAATAGATTTACTAATAATGTTTTCTACCTGATCTAATTAGATAATTCTCGAATTTATCATCAAACGAATAAAATTTTCAAAAATGAATATTAAATTTTTCGTAACCAAAATTCATTAAATATTATTTTTTTTGTATAAAGCCTTTTGAATTCGATCGATTGCTACTGGATTATTTTTTTAAATGAAAGTTTGATAACCGCATAGCTTCTATATCATTTTGTTGTCATTTTGTTTGTTAAAAAACTTATGAACCTGAATAAAAAATTATTCATTTATTAAATATTTTTTATTTTCTTGCCTACCGTTAAATTAAACAAATTTGCGCAAGAATAATCTATTAACTCTTTTTTATATATATCAATGATTGATTTAATTAATTAACAATTCTATTAATTCCTTAATTAAAATTTGACGATATTATTGTCCATTCAAAAATATTGTAGAACACAAGGAGCAAAAAAAATTCGTTGGAAAAGTACTAAGGGATAATAAATTAAAAATTCAGCCAAACAAATGTCACTTGTTTGCAAGAAAAATCAAAGGCCTTAGATATGTAGTAACATCTTCTTTATATGAGACGGATCCATATAAAATCCAAGCAATTTTAGAAATAAAACACCTTCAAATTTCAAAAACAAGTTCAAAAGCTTTTATGAGCAACAAATTACTATTGAGTAATCATAAAGGACTACGCTAAAATTTCACAACCTTTATATGTATTGCTAAAAAAATATTTTAAATTTAAGTGGGAAGTTTAACCAGAAAATGCTTTTAATACGCTTAATAATATTCTAACATCAAAACCAATCTTATGCAACTTGATTTCAGGAAGAAATTTATTTTGACCACAGATGGAGCTATCCTGTCTCAAACGGATGACAGTGGTGAAGAGTATGTGTGTTCATATTCTTCAAAATTTCTTAAGGGAGCAGATAAGAATTAAAGCGTTGCATAACGCGAATGTTTGGCTCTCGTTTGAGGAATCAAGAATAATCATACATTTCTGTATGGACAAAAATTTGACATTGTGACTGATCATATTGCCTTAAAATGATTAATGTCTTTTAAAGAACCAAGCGGGAGACTAGCTAGATAGTCTTTTTTTTTTACAAACATACGACTTAAATATTATATAAAGAAAAGGATCTCAACATGGGAATGCCGATGCAATTAGAAGACCAGTACTATCATGCACAACCTTATATGAGAAGAAAACAATTTGACATTCTTGACGTAAACACAGATGATCCATTATTAAATTTTCCTTAGAATGGCAAACACTCCCCGGAACAATCAGCAAAGCAAGTAAAACGAGTAGAGAATCAGGTTTCACGCTTTATGTATGATCTAAAGGAAGATTTTATTTTCTCCTTTGACAAAAGAGGCTATACACTGAACGTTCCCTAACCAGATTTAAGAACAAAAAAAATTGAGAAAGCTCATGTATTAGGACACTTACAAAAGGAAACAACTTGTAAAAGGATAAGAGAAGAATAATTTTGGAAAAAACTTAAAAAAGACGTTGGACAATATATAATGGCATATATGTGATATTTGCAGGCGAAATAATGTGATAGCTTTAAAAGAACATCCGACCAAAGACTTACTATAAAAGGTATTTTCGATAGAATTGCTATTGATCTTGTGTTCGGCCTACCGTTTACTGAAGAAGAATTTTTTGGAGTCTTCGTAATTAGCGAATATCTTACCAAGTATTCATACGTAGAATCCATTAAAAATAAAACATCTATAGACCGCTAATTTCCTTTGGAAATTTATATGCTTGTTCGGTCCTCCTCAGTTAATTCTTTAAGACAAGGGGACAGAATTTAAAAACACAATCTTAGATAATCTCATTAACAGAATTGGCGCCGTGCATGTTGATATATTAGCAAAACATCCTAGGACAAACGGCCAGGTTGAGCGTTTTAGTTGCGAATTCGTAATATGTTTAAGGCGACATTGTGAACAGAATAATGAAGACTGGCCAAAATGGATACAATATGTGTTAGTAGCATATAGAACTAGGTTCCATACATTAGCATTATTCACTCCATTCGAGTAAATGTTCGGAAGAAAAATGAACGGATTTAGTAACTGATCTTCTGTTGATTCAGATTTTAATCACAACGCACTGGATGGTCGAGTCTTGGTTATAAAATTTTTAATGGAAAAATCTAAGCCAGAAGCACTTCGTAATATCGAAAAGGCAGCAATAAACAAGTTTAAGTTTAATGCAAAATAAGACCTATTACTGAGGAGAAAATTCCAATACGAACTAAGGAATGCATTTACAAAATACAAAATAAGCTTCATCCTAAAAACGTGGCCCGTTTACTGTAATAAGTCTCACAAAAAAAGACAATTATATTGTGGAGGATCCATTAAAAAATAAATTAACAGATTCCTTCCCACGGCGATTTAAAATAGAAAGCAACAAAAACAACGGGGGAACTAAAAATGTTTATTTGATGTCGAAAGGATTTTAGACCATAGAATGGATCAATTAAAAAGTATTTATTCCCTGTAAAATGGAAAAATTTCGATGCAAAACAAAATTCGTGAGAACCAATTGAAAGTTTTCTGGATCCCAAACTAATAGAAAATTATTGGAAATCTAAAAAAATAGATACTAACATTGAGAAAATAAAAATAAAAAGGCCTAGAAAAATAGTTTTCAACATTCCGGCTTTTATAAATATTTTAACATTATTAGCCAGCATGCCAATATTTCCTATATTATCATAAAGCTGAGATAATTATTTTTATATGTGTGATACACCAAATTACAAAAATTTGACAAACATTCCTGTATTTACCCTTAAAGAGGATTGTGCCATAAAAAATTCAAAGACAGAGACTTATTAACAAAAAATAATAATTTCAAGTATATAGAAATGTTGATAAAGCGAAATTTAGCAATTGATGATCTAGGCTATGAATGAAAACCCAGTTGAACACATCAAGTGGCTTAGTACAGTTGTTACTACTTGATATTACTGCATACTTCAGAAGACTAAACTAAGAAATAAGAATAAATTTTTTTATGAAATCTGTAATGCAGATAGCTTAGAATGCAACTTTTGCGATTCAATACTAATATGGAATAAGGAAATAGCTTACTCCTGTCCAAATAAATGATTCTCTTCGTTAAAATTTAATAAACCGTACGATAATATATTTAGCAATCTAAATGGAAATCAAATGATTAAGGTAACTAAAATATTAAATGAACGAAATTTGAATATGTGTGAAACAAGCGAAGGATTTTCCTTAACATATAAAAAGAGAGATCTAATATTTCTGAAAGAAAGTGAATATGCAGTTACACGGTTTGCTTTTAGCGGATTCAGATAGTATTGAACTAAAGACGTTTACGATGATTGATAAGATTAAGAAGTAAATATGCAATTTTAAAAATTCAACTATTAGAGCTTTCCGAGAACCCAAGGACAGGTTTAACATACTATACACCAGCTCAAGCTCAATAGTCATATAAACATGAGATGAAATTATTTTAGCACCTAATTGCTCAAAAATACGTTCCAATAATCTTATTAGCTATTCAGATTGTACATTGAATCCTTATTTAGAATACAGTCTTAACGATAAGCTGAAAAAGGTAATCTGACAAAAAATATTAAGTAAAAGAAAATCCATTCAACTGTAATGCATTCCAAATAAAGAAGCGGCATTTAATATAGAAATTTAAAAATAAGGCCGACATTTAAATTTGTATTATTCAGGAGACCAGTTTCGTTACTTTGCAAAGATATATCTTAGATTTAAACTCCATTGGGTATTCTTTTCTTTATTACTTACCATTTAGCTTATATGGCTTCATTTTATCTCGAAAAAAATTATTTTAAAAATAAGAATTTTTTTTTATACTTAAGAAAAAATTCAGAAATATTAAATATCTTTTTCTTAATTCAACTTTCGAAGCTGAATTATTTTAAGAGCTTAAGCTTTTGAAGCAGCAATAATTTCAATATTTATTTATTATAACCATTCATTTCTTGAAAATACTAAGGACAAAATAAATAAAAAAAATGAATTTTTTTTATTGCCAAGTTAAAAATAGATATTTAAATGGAAAAACATAAAAACTTTTAGTTCTTTTTTCAGGTAAATTTTAGATACATTAAACAAAATTTAGGATTATAATTATTTCGCTTTGAAAAATAAGAAGACCTTTCAATTCTGAATATGATTAATAACAAATATAAATGTATAAATAAAAATTAAATTTTAAAAAATTACTTTGTTTCTAAAATGAAAAATATTGCTACATTTGCTATTATATTTTGTATGGTTTTAAGCTTACAAGCTCAAAATTTAGATATTTGCTTGAGAGCTTGTCAATTTGCCAAAAATGGAGTAGAGAACAAGAATCTTCAAACACTCTGTCGAAACACCAGGCTTATTCCTCACCCATTAACTAGAAAATTTTGCTGGGCAGCTTCAATGGCAAGCCGAGTGAACTGTAATGGATTCTGCTACAATAATTTTAATAACTGAAATAATTTTAGTTTTAGAAACTTTCAATCTATTAGTTTTTTATATCTTATTAATAAATTTTTTAATTTCTTAAACGAACATTATTTAATGTTAAGCTTTGATTCTCTTATGTTTCTTTCAATATTATATTTTAAAAATCTTAGTCCCACGATGGGTTGTTTTGAAGATAACTTGATTTGTAGTACCTATTAATTTTACATACAAGTATTGGTCCTTTGGTCTTAAAAGTTAACAGTTTATCTTTTTTTAACTTTTAGAAAAGCATTTATAAAAGTTTTATTTTAAACCAATATATAATTTAATATATTGAAGGATAGGCCGAGTTTGTCAATGATATGCTTTGTTTTTTAAGTTAATCACTTTATTTAAAATAAGTTTAGACATGAAAAAATAATACGATCTTCTTAGAAGTTATTTTTAAAGTCTGAAAAATTCACATTCTCTTCCCTTTACTTTCAAAGTAATTTATTTTTAAAAAACTTTTGTAATATTTTTAAATTTCCTATTTTTAGATGCAAGAAAAAATTTCAAATTTTACTCTCATGAAACAACCACTTTTTATAAAATTCTTTATATTTCAATAACTTGACAATTCTTTTATTTAATTTGCGTTTTTATGACGCTCTTAGTCACTGCATCTAGAGTATTCCAATTTCCCGCTGTCCTGTTTGTAAAAAAGCGTCTCACTCCAGAATTGCGGATCAGCTGTATTTCGATCGCTTTATGACAAGTTCTTGTATTTTCTGCAGGGCTGTTTAGTCAATCCGAAGCTAGCTTTTGGACCCCATTTATTAATGTCACCGTATCATGAACATGCTAAATTTTGTACAACTGGATGAGTTCACCCCACATGTGCTTCGTTTTAAGTCTTCTCCTTCGCAGAACCTCTTTTCACTGGAGTTATTGTTTTGATTTCAGTTCAGGTACCATTTTAGAAACACGAGGACATCTATACGCTTGACTAAATGTAGGAGTAAAGTTTTTTTCTGGATTTGCTTCTTGGCCGACTGCATAAGCTTTAATTCATACTCGATGATGCTCCTTTTCACCACGTGCTTGGTCAGCTTGCATTTTTATCTAAGCTTGCTCACATTTTGTTCAAGATGCCTCTCTTTATACATGCAGATAAAAAATCATCTTTGTTGACATGTGAGTGAAGCAATTTCGAAATTCTCACATGATGGTTTCGCATTAAATGACCGGATAGGATGTCTTTTTACGTATTAATTGGCGACCTTACCGAAAACGAAAAGAAAGTAGGAAAACAAATCTTGGACGGACCCTTTCTGCGTCACTTTTCACAAAATATTAATTTTTAAGTTTTCACTCATTGCACCAAATTGCCACAACGCCAACTGAGTGATTTCCTATTGAAGCTTTATGATTGTAAAGCTCTTGAATACAGCTGGGACATTAAGCTACAATGGTATTTGGAAACAGTGTCGTTTAGAAGCGGCTCGAATCACTCATTAGAACAACGTCGACTTTTCGATGAAAAAAAATGCTTCCTCTTTTACCATTTATACAAGACTTGAGATACTGATGGCGTTTACCACATGTTTGCACGTAGTTGATACATGATTTAACAGTGATGCGCCGGACTCGTACCACTCGATCTTCGGTAAATTGAAGTCGCCCTAATGCTCATAAGTATGATGCCCTAAATCTTTCCATTGTCATGGGTCCAATTGAATTTGCTATGGCAATGTCAGCATCGGTAGAAGAGCTTGTGATGTTATGTGAAGGTAGCCTGTAAATGCAGCTGAATAGGAATGGTTTGACTTTCTCGATTTTTATAGTTACCAATAATTTCTCACACTCGTGTCAATAAAACTTCCCTCTGAACAACTGTAGGCCTGGCAGTCCGATTTGGCGCTAAGCAAACCCCATCCGCCTCTCTTGTCGCCAAACCTCGCTCCTTAGTTCTTGTCAAACCAAGTCTCCGTTATACCGATGATTCTCGGTTAAGAACTAGCTGCTATTGACTTAAGCAATTGAAATTAGTTGTTCAGACTTGTAGCATTGGTGTACCAAAAGCTTTAACCTCTTTCATAAGTTGATTGTCGCTTAGCATTTGAGTTTTACTGAAGGCGATGACCGTGAGGAGATCAGGGGAATCTAAATCGACTCATCTGAGATTCTTTTTTGGCGTGTATCATTGGAAGAGTAATTGAATTCGTAGTATAATTAAGAGGAACTTAACAATTATAGCTATATGGCGAGCTCGATGAGGGAACCGAAGACTGCTAATTCTTCTCTACGCTGCATTTAAATGAGTTCAAGCAAGTGGGATCTCTTATTTTGGATACATGGACTGAATTGATATGGAATGCTTTTATGAGCGATTCAAGATCCGTTGAGTAGGCAGACAAATCTTCATTTAAGTCCAGCTTAGACGTCACTTGTCGAAGTGGACATTAGTTAAGTTCAGATTGATTTTATGATTTATAAATAATACCTATACTAGTATCGGGTATCAGTTAGGTACCATGATACTTTAACAGATATCAATGATTTTATAAATTTAAATTAATTAAAAGCTTTTTCCTATCATTTTATTGAATAAAAAGTAAATTTTCAAAAGGATATGTTTATTAATTTACCTTATTAAATATCCTAAGGGAAGATGCAGGTATTTAAATGAAAATAAATTTTTTAGAGTAAATATTTAACGGCAATTAAATTAATTTTAAAAATTAAAAAATTTGAAAAATTTTATCTAATTTTAGACAAAAGTTTCCTAGTTGAGATTTAAATTCTAATTACATTTTAAAAAATTTTATGAATTTTTTAAATGTTTCTTTTTTTTCAAATGGAACAAAACTAGACTAGATTTCTTTAATTGACTCTGTTTAATTCTTTACTTTTAAACTATCCTAAAAATTTAAACTATCTAACTAATTTTCCTATTAACATTGATGTAGGAAAAAAATTCTTAGTGGGAATTTTTTATTTTAGGTGATTTAAAACGGAAAAACACATTTAAAGTATAACACTTGATCAAAAATATTAGAAAACATTTTGTGTATTTTTTCGTCTTTAATCGAAAATTTTCATATAAATTTGATACATACATTTGATACAATTTTCATACATACAATTTTGAAAATGCATATAAAAAGTGCAAGATTTTATTTTATTTCAAAAATAAATAAATTTTTGGTTGATTGAAAATTGAATGGAAAATTTTATTAAAAGACGAAAACAGAAAACAACAAATTATTTTAATTTAAGGCATCTTGAAGTTGATGATCAATTCAAAATATCATTTCAATTCAAAAAGTTAATCTTTAGATATTAAAATAAATCTTTGATTTAATTTGAATAATTTTAATGTAACATGCTTTCCATGGAATGTAGATTTAGAAAAAAACAAAAAATTGTAAAAACATTTTCTCAATCCAATGATAAAATCGATTTTCAATTTAGTTAACTGATTTTTTGTAGAGTTTTGTCTTCATTTTATAGCTTATTTTGAATTTCTTTTTTAAATTTAATTGTGAATGCTAAACACAAATACATTTGAAATAAAAAATCTCAAATAAACTTTACAAAAAATCAGTTAATGCATTTAAATATTAAAATCGATTATCGAAGGACTGAGAAAAAGTTTTTTCAATATTTTTTTTATTTTCTAAATCTACATTGCATGTAAAGCATGTTACATTAAAATTATTTAAATTAAATCAAAGATTATGTTTAATATCTAAGGATTAACTTGTTGAATTGAAATGATATTTTGAATTGATCATCAACTTCAAGATGCCTAATTTAAGGTTAAAAATCGTTAAGTGTTAATTAAATCACATTATATGAGTTGAGATTTATATTTTGGTTATCAATCATTTGTAATCAAATAATTGAAATTGTTGGATTTTTTAATTTTCTAAATTATGCTAGATTTATTGAAATTATTGAGCTTGAAAAAAATTTAAATAATATGATTTGAAATTTTTTGTAAATTTTCATAAAGTTTAGACACTTTTATTTTATTTAAATGAAAAATAAAAAAAACCATAAAATTTATTATTTTTATAATATTCATAAAAAGTTTAAAGTCTCTTAAATACTTTAAAATTGTCAATGCCCAAACTTGGACATATAATTTTTTCAATTTAATCAAATTATCTATCAAAGAAATAAAATTGTTTCTAAATCAATCAAAAAAAAGCTTTTGATAGGTTGTGGCATGATGGATTAACTTATAAACTAAATAAAATGAACTTGCCAGACTATCTTATTCACTGGAAAAATTCTTTCGTGATTCCAGGCCATTCAAGAGAAATGAAACTGGCTCCACTTCTCTTTCTAATGTAGGTTTGACTATTCTTTCTGTTTTGTCCGATGGGAACAAAATGATAAAAAGTCGTGAATTTACTTTATTTAAATGGATCTGAAGAAATATAAATAATATATCATCAAATTTTATTTCAAACGAATCAAGAAAAATAGTTTTTTATAAATATTTCAAATAAAGAAGCGGCATTTAATTCAGAAATTTAAAAATTAGGCCGACATTTGAATTTAAATTTTTTTAGGAGACCAGTTTTGTCACTTTGCAAAGATGTATCTTAGATTTAAACTCCATTGAGTATTCTTTTCTTTATTCAACTTTTGAAGCTGAATTATTTTAAGAGCTTAAGCTTTTGAAGCAGAATTATTTTAAGAGCTTAAGCTTTTGAAGCAGCAATAATTTCAATATTTATTTATTATAACCATTCATTTCTTGAAAGTACTAAGGACAAAATAAATAGAAAAATGAATTTTTTATATTGCCAAGTTAAAAATAGATGTTTAAATGGAAAAACATAAAAACTTTTAGTTCTTTTTTCAGGTAAATTTTAGATACATTAAACGAAATTTAGGATTTTAATTATTTCGCTTTGAAAAATAAGAAGACCTTTCGATTCTGAATAATAACCAATATAAATGTATAAATAAAAGTTAAATTTTAAAAAATTTCTTTATTTCTAAAATGAAAAATATTGCTACATTTGCTATTATATTTTGTATGGTTTTAAGCTTACAAGCTCAGAATTTAAATACATGCTTGAGAGCTTGTCAATTTGCCAAAAATGGAGTAGAGAACAAGAATCTTCAAACACTCTGTCGAAACACCAGGCTTATTCCTCACCCATTAATTAGGAAAGCTTGTTGGGCAGCTTCAATGGGAAGTCGAGTGAACTGTAATGGATTCTGCTACAATTATTTTAGCTGAACAAAAATTGAAATAATTTTAATTTTAGAAACTATCAATCTTTTAGTTTTTTTATCTTATTAATAAAATTTTTTATTGCTGAAACGAACCAAAGCCTTATCTAATGTTAAGCTTAGATTCTCTTACGTATGTTTCAATATTATATTTTAAAAATCTGAGTCCCTCGATGGGTTATTTTGAAAATAAACCTTGATTTGTAGTACCTATTAATTTAACATACAAGTATTTGGTTCTGTGTTCTTAATAGTTTTCAATTGATCTATTTTTAACTTTTAAAAAAGCATTTATAAAAGTTTTATTTTAAACCAATATATAATTTAATATATTGAAAGATAAGCCAAATGAGTCAATGATATGCTTTGTTTTTTAAGTTAATCACTTTATTTAAAGTAAGTTTAGACATAGAAAAATAATACGATCTTCAAAGAAGTTATTTTAAAAGTCTGAAAAATTCACATACTCCATTCACCATTTTCGTCTTTAAGAGAAAATTTTCATATAATTTTAAAATTTCAATGCAAAAGTGCGATGATCAAAATTTTTTTTTCGCAAGTTAATGGAGGTTTATAATGCAACTTTTATAGATTGAAAAGTAGATTCATCATTGTAAAATTTCTAATTATATCATATAATTTAAACTCATTCAAATTTAGTTTGATGATTAAGAAATTTTTTTTTTTACCAGAATATGGTTAATCAATCTACTGCAGTTGAAAAATTTAATATTTTTTGTACTAAGTTGAACATAAGGCCAATGAAAATAAGTCGCTTTCTTAATGCTAGTTCAAACAGATTTAGTCAGTATCAAACACTAATCACACAGAAAGTTGGATTTATTTTGAATATAATTTTAAACCTCTTATAATATAATTTTTTAGAACGAAACAATTTTTTTAAAACACAAGATAACAAGAAACAAAAAAAAATTAAAATTTTTCTAATTTTTTTTATTTTAATTTGTTCATTTATTTATTAATATACATATATTTAAAATTATTTTCAAAAATTTAACATGGTTGTATTTGAAAAATTAATCAAAACCCGTTCGCCATGTTAAAAGATTTGTATACGAGAATGGGCGGTGCTTCTCATTTAATATAAAAAAATTAATTGAAAGAGACTTAACAACTGTCTTTCTCTTACTATTAAAAATAAATTGTTGGTCCTTTATTTAAATTGAAAAAAGCGCTAATTAGTTAGAAATAAAAATTTAAATTTAAGAAAAATTTGAATTATTGATCAATTATATATAAATGGATTAAAAAATCAAGCTAGCTTTGACAAAAAGATTACGTTAACTCAATTTAACAAGGTAGCTTCAACTGTTAAATTGATTTGAGTTGTACCAGGCTAACCAAGCGAAATTTACCAGGCTAACCAAGCGAAATGTACCAGGCTAATCAAGCGAATTGTACCAGGCTAACCAAGCGAATTGACCAGGCTAACCAAGCGAATTGTACCAGGCTAATCAAGCGAATTGTACCAGGCTAACCAAGCGAAATTTACCAGGCTAACCAAGCGAATTGTACCAGGCTAATCAAGTGAATTGTACCAGGCTAACCAAGCGAAATTTACCAGGCTAACCAAGCGAATTGTACCAGGCTAATCAAGTGAATTGTACCAGGCTAATCAAGTGAATTGTACCAGGCTAATCAAGTGAATTGTACCAGGCTAACCAAGCGAAATTTACCAGGCTAACCAAGCGAATTGTACCAGGCTAATCAAGTGAATTGTACCAGGCTAATCAAGCGAATTGTACCAGGCTAACCAAGCGAATTATACCAGGCTAACCAAGCGAAAAGTACCGGCGAACAATTTTATATTTTTATTTCAAAAAATAATAATATTATAATATGAAAAATAATGTTAAGTCTAATTGGTACCAGGCTAAACAAGCGAATTGACCAGGCTAACCAAGCGAATTGACCAGGCTAACCAAGCGAATTGTACCAGGCTAATCAAGCGAATTGTACCAGGCTAACCAAGCGAATTGACCAGGCTAACCAAGCGAATTGTACCAGGCTAATCAAGCGAAATGTACCAGGCTAATCAAACGAATTGTACCAGGCTAACCAAGCGAAATTTACCAGGCTAACCAAGCGAATTGTACCAGGCTAATCAAGTGAATTGTACCAGGCTAATCAAGTGAATTGTACCAGGCTAATCAAGTGAATTGTACCAGGCTAATCAAGTGAATTGTACCAGGCTTACCAAGCGAATTATACCAGGCTAATCAAGCGAAATGTACCAGGCTAATCAAACGAATTGTACCAGGCTAACCAAGCGAAATTTACCAGGCTAACCAAGCGAATTGTACCAGGCTAATCAAGTGAATTGTACCAGGCTAATCAAGTGAATTGTACCAGGCTAACCAAGCGAAATGTACCAGGCTAATCAAGTGAATTGTACCAGGCTAATCAAGTGAATTGTACCAGGCTAACCAAGCGAATTATACCAGGCTAACCAGGCGAAATGTACCGGCGAACAATTTTATATTTTTATTTCAAATAATAATAATATTATAATATGAAAAATAATGTTAAGTCTAATTGGTACCAGGCTAACCAAGCGAATTGACCAGGCTAACCAAGCGAATTGACCAGGCTAACCAAGCGAATTGTACCAGGCTAATCAAGCGAATTGTACCAGGCTAACCAAGCGAATTGACCAGGCAAACCAAGCGAATTATACCAGGCTAACCAAGCGAAATGTACCGGCGAACAATTTTATATTTTTATTTCAAATAATAATAATATTATAATATGAAAAATAATGTTAAGTCTAATTGGTACCAGGCTAACCAAGCGAATTGACCAGGCTAACCAAGCGAATTGTACCAGGCTAATCAAGCGAATTGTACCAGGCCAACCAAGTGAATTGACCAGGCTAACCAAGCGAATTGTACCAGGCTAATCAAGCGAAATGTATCAGGCTAATCAAACGAATTGTACCAGGCTAACCAAGCGAAATTTACCAGGCTAACCAAGCGAATTGTACCGGCGAACAATTTTATATTTTTATTTCAAATAATAATAATATTATATTATGAAAAATAATGTTAAGTCTAATTGGTACCAGGCTAACCAAGCGAAATGTACCGGCGAACAATTTTATATTTTTATTTCAAATAATAATAATATTATAATATGAAAAATAATGTTAAGTCTAATTGGTACCAGGCTAACCAAGCGAATTGACCAAGCTAACCAAGCGAATTGTACCAGGCTAATCAAGCGAATTGTACCAGGCCAACCAAGCGAATTGACCAGGCTAACCAAGCGAATTGTACCAGGCTAATCAAACGAATTGTACCAGGCTAATCAAGCGAATTGTACCAGGCCAACCAAGCGAATTGACCAGGCTAACCAAGCGAAATGTACCAGGCTAATCAAACGAATTGTACCAGGCTAACCAAGCGAAATTTACCAGGCTAACCAAGCGAATTATACCAGGCTAATCAAGTGAATTGTACCAGGCTAATCAAGTGAATTGTACCAGGCTAATCAAGTGAATTGTACCAGGCTAATCAAGTGAATTGTACCAGGCTAATCAAGTGTATTGTACCAGGCTAACCAAGCGAATTATACCAGGCTAACCAAGCGAAATGTACCGGCGAACAATTTTATATTTTTATTTCAAATAATAATAATATTATAATATGAAAAATAATGTTAAGTCTAATTGGCTTTTATTATCCAATATTCAATATATCAATTTTTTTTTTTTAGTTTTTTTTAATATTAATTTATTCAATTTGATAATAAAATATAAAATTAAAAAAAATTTTTTTAAAATGATTTTATTCTAGATTCTTTTATGTTTTGATTTTTTTATTGATGTTAAATTACATTTAAAATTTTAAAATAGGCGTATTTGACAAAAAGATCAAAGCCCGTTCGCTATGTGAAAAGATTTTTTTTATTTAAGATAAAATATTGAGCCTTTATATATATTAAATATAGCGTTAATTTTTTTAATTTAAAATTTAAATAAAATTAGACTTTCGATTTTTTCAAAACTTGAATATTGAAATGATAGAATATAATCGTTTTGTTTCCAATGTTATAAAATTTTATGAACAAGAGAAGGAATCTAATGAATTAATCCTTAAATTAAAGCAATCTTTGATTAGTAAAAAAAAACAATTATTAGATTATTCTCGCGAAAATATGTATTATTTGACGGTAAAATAAAATTATCTATTATTAAAACAATTAATTATTTAAATTAGGTTCATGAGTTTTTCAAAAGACAGAATAACAATCAAATACTTAAGATGATATCTGATTATCACACGATTATTGAAAATAATGATCCAGTTAGAATCGATCGAATAAAAAAGGCCTTATACAAAAAAATCAATTTTTGATGAATTTTGGTTATGAAAAATTCAATATTCCATTTTCAAAATTTTATACCATAGAAGAGGATTTCGAGGATGATCTAATTAGATCAGTTGATTTTGAAAAAATCTGTAGTAAAACGTTAAATGATTGTGATTCTTTTAATACGACCAATTCAACATCTCGTAGTAGCAAAAAAGCTAAAACAACCAAGAATCGAAGAACAGTCCGAAAGATATTTTTTGACTAATTTGACTATTAGTTCGTTTTTTTTTTTTTTTTTTTTTTTTTTTTTTTTTGGGTTTAAATCATATTTGTTAATAAAATTAAAAAATTAAATTAAATTTTATTATTTGTTTATAGTTTAGATTCTCTAATAACACAAATTTCATTTTCTCTTTATATTTTGGGTTATTAATAATTATTTAAAAAGCACTGAAAAAAATATATATATTTATTATTTATTATTTAAAAATATCGTAAATCGATACCAATACGAATTACCAAAAATGCCAAGCTAATCTATATTTATAATAAAATGTATATCGAATATATCGATATAGATTAAATAAAATATTTGTGATAAATAGCTGTAAGAAGTTTATATTTTCTGAATTAATGTTTCATATGAAATAATTCTAATAATACTTTTACTTGAAAAATTAACAATTAATAATGACTTTTTTTAATTTATTTGGCTCTTTATTTTTGATGTTGGGTTAATTAATGCTTATAATTTTTTAATTGTTTTAGAATACATGAAAACATAAATGAATTTTGAATTTTAAAATTAAATTTTAATAAAACATACAGTGGGTTTTTCAAAAATGACATGCCCTCTAAGGTCTTGACTCATAACCGAGTCATCAGCGGCATCGAATTTTACCAAAAACGTCGCCGTAGCGAACCTACAGCGGCGCTGAACCGTAACAGCCGAATGGTACAGTCATCCCGTACCATCTGTACCAACCGGATCGTACCAACCGTACCGTACCAACCGTACCGTACCAACCGTACCGTACCAACCGTACCGTACCAACCGTACCGTACCAACCGTACCGTACCAACCGTACCGTACCAACTGTTCCGTACCGACCGTTCCTTACCGACTGTACCGTACCAACCGTTCTGTACCGACTGTACCATCCGGACCAGCCGTATTGTACCAACTGTTCCATCCGTAACAACCGTATTGTACCAGCCGTATTGTACCAACCGTACAGTTCCCTCCGAACCGTACTAACCGAATCGTATAGCTGAACCGTACCAGCCGTACCAACCGTGCCAAAAGTTTGGTTAGGTCTGGCATCTCGTTGGTTAGATACGCTGCTTTTAAGGTTTGCTTAGGCGCCGATTACGTTTCGGTTTTAGGTCGCGACCTTGGGGGTTAGTTGTGTTTGAAATACTTTCTGTATAATCTTCTATAATTATTAATTTTTTTTTTTTTTTTAATTTAGTAATCAATCAAAATTAATATTTGGAATGGAAATAAATAAAAATCGTCCTAAATTATTTAAAAAGATTGATGCTTTTCGAAGAAATATTGGAAAATTATGCATTCAATATTCGTGCAATTATTGCTCGAAAATTTTATTTTGTAATGGTTTGGTTTGGTTATTTGTTAACGATGATTGTAAAAACATTTGGTTGAAGAACAATATTGATTGCAAAGATATCATTTTGGTAAAAAATCAGAAATATTGTTTTTGCTTAGTTTGTTCTAATGCTATTAATCGAAATTGTGTTCGTGCAAACTTCGATGATTTTTGCCCAATTCCTGACTGTATTTCTAGCCTTAATGGTTATAAACATTATTCAAAATTATTACTTTGTTCTCTTTATTGTGATACATATCAAAAGGAACATGGTGGTCTTAATTCTGACTTGGTTAATGGTCTGATAGGCAAATATGTATGTCATAGCGAAAATGTTTTATTACTCAGGATGGATGACGGATCGATAATGACTGTACCTAAGTTTAAACAACGAATTTTATTCAAAAATACAGGAACAGTTTTTTATAGGATTCAATTTCCAGTAGTAAATGCAACTGCTCAAACAATTCATAAAGTCCAAGGATTAACACTCAAACGATGCCACACTTCTATTGACAAGAATATTTTCTCTAATGGTCAAGTCTATGTTGCTTTATCTAGAGTTCAAAATGCTAACGATTTACATTTAAAGCGTTTTATTCTAGAAGCTGTGACAGTTGATGAAAATTTAGTTCGATTGAGGGAGTATATCAAAACTAACGGTACTATGAAAAATTTTCAATTTTACAAAAATGCTCTAAAAAATTTTGACATGACAAACATGACAGACACAACTAATAAAACAAATTCGAATGTTAATGATTTATTGAAAGATAATCAAAATGAAAAAAAAAACTGTATTATTTTTAATAATGATAATTCGATTAATATGTCTGTATCAATTAATTATTTTATTAAAAATAAAGAACTGAGTTTAAAGAATTTTGATTTGGACGATAGTTTATTATGTTATTATATCAAAAAACAAGCATTAGACAAATTTTTCCGTAACAACAATGAAAAAATTTTTAATATATTTAGTAAACTTGATCCTCGTAAAAAACTTTTTTCAACAGATTTAACTGTTGATCGAAATATTGTATCAATGTTACATTCAGAATTTATAAGAAACTATTTACCTATTAAAACACCCCCTGATGGCAATTGTTTATTTCATATGATATCAATTTGTTTATTCGGTTGTAGTAAATATACAACATTTTTAAGATTCATCCTGTTTGTTTTTTGTACAAACATGAGAAAGAAACCAAGGAGCTTATCATTAAACAAATAAAATTCGAAGATCCATCAATTTCAGAGCATCAAATGACTTCAATATGCAATTTTCGATTTAGAAAACTTCTTTTAGATGCTCGAAAGAGTGGCAATTGGTTTAATGAATTTCATTTATGGGCATTAAGTTCGTCATACAAAATATCGATATATATTTTTTCGAAAATGAGAACTAATATTTTATCCTTAGATTCAGCAAGCTTCTTTCATTTGATAAGTTCTGATATATCAAAAGTATGCCATGCAATTAAATATTTTATTTAATATTTAATAAGAAAAAATTCAGAAATATTAAATATCTTTTTCTTAATTCAACTTTCGAAGCTGAATTATTTTAAGAGCTTAAGCTTTTGAAGCAGCAATAATTTCAATATTTATTTATTATAACCATTCATTTCTTGAAAGTACTAAGGACAAAATTAATAAAAAAAATGAATTTTTTATATTGCCAAGTTAAAAATAGATGTTTAAATGGAAAAACATAAAAACTTTTAGTTCTTTTTTCAGGTAAATTTTAGATACATTAAACGAAATTTAGGATTTTAATTATTTCGCTTTGAAAAAAAGAAGACCTTTCAATTCTGAATATGATTAATAACAAATATAAATGTATAAATAAAAATTAAATTTTAAAAAATTACTTTGTTTCTAAAATGAAAAATATTGCTACATTTGCTATTATATTTTGTATGGTTTTAAGCTTACAAGCTCAAAATTTAGATATTTGCTTGAGAGCTTGTCAATTTGCCAAAAATGGAGTAGAGAACAAGAATCTTCAAACACTCTGTCGAAACACCAGGCTTATTCCTCACCCATTAACTAGAAAATTTTGCTGGGCAGCTTCAATGGCAAGCCGAGTGAACTGTAATGGATTCTGCTACAATAATTTTAATAACTGAAATAATTTTAGTTTTAGAAACTTTCAATCTATTAGTTTTTTATATCTTATTAATAAATTTTTTAATTTCTTAAACGAACATTATTTAATGTTAAGCTTTGATTCTCTTATTTTTCTTTCAATATTAATAATTAATTTATTAATTTAACATATTAATTTTACATACAAGTATTGGTCCTTTGGTCTTAAAAGTTAACAGTTTATCTTTTTTTAACTTTTAGAAAAGCATTTATAAAAGTTTTATTTTAAATCAATATATAATTTAATATATTGAAGGATAGGCCGAGTTTGTCAATGATATGCTTTGTTTTTTAAGTTAATCACTTTATTTAAAATAAGTTTAGACATGAAAAAATAATACGATCTTCTTAGAAGTTATTTTTAAAGTCTGAAAAATTCACATTCTCTTCCCTTTACTTTCAAAGTAATTTATTTTTAAAAAACTTTTGTAATATTTTTTAATTTCCTATTTTTAGATGCAAGAAAAAATTTCAAATTTTACTCTCATGAAACAACCACTTTTTATAAAATTCTTTATATTTCAATAACTTGACAATTCTTTTATTTAATTTGCGTTTTTGTGACGCTCTTAGTCACTGCATCTAGAGTATTCCAATTTCCCGCTGTCCTGTTTGTAAAAAAGCGTCTCACTCCAGAATTGCGGATCAGCTGTATTTCGATCGCTTTATGACAAGTTCTTGTATTTTCTGCAGGGCTGTTTAGTCAATCCGAAGCTAGCTTTTGGACCCCATTTATTAATGTCACCGTATCATGAACATGCTAAATTTTGTACAACTGGATGAGTTCACCCCACATGTGCTTCGTTTTAAGTCTTCTCCTTCGCAGAACCTCTTTTCACTGGAGTTATTGTTTTGATTTCAGTTCAGGTACCATTTTAGAAACACGAGGACATCTATACGCTTGACTAAATGTAGGAGTAAAGTTTTTTTCTGGATTTGCTTCTTGGCCGACTGCATAAGCTTTAATTCATACTCGATGATGCTCCTTTTCACCACGTGCTTGGTCAGCTTGCATTTTTATCTAAGCTTGCTCACATTTTGTTCAAGATGCCTCTCTTTATACATGCAGATAAAAAATCATCTTTGTTGACATGTGAGTGAAGCAATTTCGAAATTCTCACATGATGGTTTCGCATTAAATGACCGGATAGGATGTCTTTTTACGTATTAATTGGCGACCTTACCGAAAACGAAAAGAAAGTAGGAAAACAAATCTTGGACGGACCCTTTCTGCGTCACTTTTCACAAAATATTAATTTTTAAGTTTTCACTCATTGCACCAAATTGCCACAACGCCAACTGAGTGATTTCCTATTGAAGCTTTATGATTGTAAAGCTCTTGAATACAGCTGGGACATTAAGCTACAATGGTATTTGGAAACAGTGTCGTTTAGAAGCGGCTCGAATCACTCATTAGAACAACGTCGACTTTTCGATGAAAAAAAATGCTTCCTCTTTTACCATTTATACAAGACTTGAGATACTGATGGCGTTTACCACATGTTTGCACGTAGTTGATACATGATTTAACAGTGATGCGCCGGACTCGTACCACTCGATCTTCGGTAAATTGAAGTCGCCCTAATGCTCATAAGTATGATGCCCTAAATCTTTCCATTGTCATGGGTCCAATTGAATTTGCTATGGCAATGTCAGCATCGGTAGAAGAGCTTGTGATGTTATGTGAAGGTAGCCTGTAAATGCAGCTGAATAGGAATGGTTTGACTTTCTCGATTTTTATAGTTACCAATAATTTCTCACACTCGTGTCAATAAAACTTCCCTCTGAACAACTGTAGGCCTGGCAGTCCGATTTGGCGCTAAGCAAACCCCATCCGCCTCTCTTGTCGCCAAACCTCGCTCCTTAGTTCTTGTCAAACCAAGTCTCCGTTATACCGATGATTCTCGGTTAAGAACTAGCTGCTATTGACTTAAGCAATTGAAATTAGTTGTTCAGACTTGTAGCATTGGTGTACCAAAAGCTTTAACCTCTTTCATAAGTTGATTGTCGCTTAGCATTTGAGTTTTACTGAAGGCGATGACCGTGAGGAGATCAGGGGAATCTAAATCGACTCATCTGAGATTCTTTTTTGGCGTGTATCATTGGAAGAGTAATTGAATTCGTAGTATAATTAAGAGGAACTTAACAATTATAGCTATATGGCGAGCTCGATGAGGGAACCGAAGACTGCTAATTCTTCTCTACGCTGCATTTAAATGAGTTCAAGCAAGTGGGATCTCTTATTTTGGATACATGGACTGAATTGTAAGGAATGCTTTTATGAGCGATTCAAGATCCGTTGAGTAGGCAGACAAATCTTCATTTAAGTCCAGCTTAGACGTCACTTGTCGAAGTGGACATTAGTTAAGTTCAGATTGATTTTATGATTTATAAATAATACCTATACTAGTATCGGGTATCAGTTAGGTACCATGATACTTTAACAGATATCAATGATTTTATAAATTTAAATTAATTAAAAGCTTTTTCCTATCATTTTATTGAATAAAAAGTAAATTTTCAAAAGGATATGTTTATTAATTTACCTTATTAAATATCCTAAGGGAAGATGCAGGTATTTAAATGAAAATAAATTTTTTAAAGTAAATATTTAACGGCAATTAAATTAATTTTAAAAATTAAAAAATTTGAAAAATTTTATCTAATTTTAGACAAAAGTTTCCTAGTTGAGATTTAAATTCTAATTACATTTTAAAAAATTTTATGAATTTTTTAAATGTTTCTTTTTTTTCAAATGGAACAAAACTAGACTAGATTTCTTTAATTGACTCTGTTTAATTCTTTACTTTTAAACTATCCTAAAAATTTAAACTATCTAACTAATTTTCCTATTAACATTGATGTAGGAAAAAAATTCTTAGTGGGAATTTTTTATTTTAGGTGATTTAAAACGGAAAAACACATTTAAAGTATAACCATTGATCAAAAATATTAGAAAACATTTTGTGTATTTTTTCGTCTTTAATCGAAAATTTTCATATAAATTTGATACATACATTTGATACAATTTTCATACATACAATTTTGAAAATGCATATAAAAAGTGCAAGATTTTATTTTATTTCAAAAATAAATAAATTTTTGGTTGATTGAAAATTGAATGGAAAATTTTATTAAAAGACGAAAACAGAAAACAACAAATTATTTTAATTTAAGGCATCTTGAAGTTGATGATCAATTCAAAATATCATTTCAATTCAAAAAGTTAATCTTTAGATATTAAAATAAATCTTTGATTTAATTTGAATAATTTTAATGTAACATGCTTTCCATGGAATGTAGATTTAGAAAAAAACAAAAAATTGTAAAAACATTTTCTCAATCCAATGATAAAATCGATTTTCAATTTAGTTAACTGATTTTTTGTAGAGTTTTGTCTTCATTTTATAGCTTATTTTGAATTTCTTTTTTAAATTTAATTGTGAATGCTAAACACAAATACATTTGAAATAAAAAATCTCAAATAAACTTTACAAAAAATCAGTTAATGCATTTAAATATTAAAATCGATTATCGAAGGACTGAGAAAAAGTTTTTTCAATATTTTTTTTATTTTCTAAATCTACATTGCATGGAAAGCATGTTACATTAAAATTATTTAAATTAAATCAAAGATTATGTTTAATATCTAAGGATTAACTTGTTGAATTGAAATGATATTTTGAATTGATCATCAACTTCAAGATGCCTAATTTAAGGTTAAAAATCGTTAAGTGTTAATTAAATCACATTATATGAGTTGAGATTTATATTTTGGTTATCAATCATTTGTAATCAAATAATTGAAATTGTTGGATTTTTTAATTTTCTAAATTATGCTAGATTTATTGAAATTATTGAGCTTGAAAAAAATTTAAATAATATGATTTGAAATTTTTTGTAAATTTTCATAAAGTTTAGACACTTTTATTTTATTTAAATGAAAAATAAAAAAAACCATAAAATTTATTATTTTTATAATATTCATAAAAAGTTTAAAGTCTCTTAAATACTTTAAAATTGTCAATGCCCAAACTTGGACATATAATTTTTTCAATTTAATCAAATTATCTATCAAAGAAATAAAATTGTTTCTAAATCAATCAAAAAAAGGCTTTTGATAGGTTGTGGCATGATGGATTAACTTATAAACTAAATAAAATGAACTTGCCAGACTATCTTATTCACTGGAAAAATTCTTTCGTGATTCCAGGCCATTCAAGAGAAATGAAACTGGCTCCACTTCTCTTTCTAATGTAGGTTTGACTATTCTTTCTGTTTTGTCCGATGGGAACAAAATGATAAAAAGTCGTGAATTTACTTTATTTAAATGGATCTGAAGAAATATAAATAATATATCATCAAATTTTATTTCAAACGAATCAAGAAAAATAGTTTTTTATAAATATTTCAAATAAAGAAGCGGCATTTAATTCAGAAATTTAAAAATTAGGCCGACATTTGAATTTAAATTTTTTTAGGAGACCAGTTTTGTCACTTTGCAAAGATGTATCTTAGATTTAAACTCCATTGAGTATTCTTTTCTTTATTCAACTTTTGAAGCTGAATTATTTTAAGAGCTTAAGCTTTTGAAGCAGCAATAATTTCAATATTTATTTATTATAACCATTCATTTCTTGAAAGTACTAAGGACAAAATAAATAAAAAAAATGAATTTTTTTTATTGCCAAGTTAAAAATAGATATTTAAATGGAAAAACATAAAAACTTTTAGTTCTTTTTTCAGGTAAATTTTAGATACATTAAACAAAATTTAGGATTATAATTATTTCGCTTTGAAAAAAAGAAGACCTTTCAATTCTGAATATGATTAATAACAAATATAAATGTATAAATAAAAATTAAATTTTAAAAAATTACTTTGTTTCTAAAATGAAAAATATTGCTACATTTGCTATTATATTTTGTATGGTTTTAAGCTTACAAGCTCAAAATTTAGATATTTGCTTGAGAGCTTGTCAATTTGCCAAAAATGGAGTAGAGAACAAGAATCTTCAAACACTCTGTCGAAACACCAGGCTTATTCCTCACCCATTAACTAGAAAATTTTGCTGGGCAGCTTCAATGGCAAGCCGAGTGAACTGTAATGGATTCTGCTACAATAATTTTAATAACTGAAATAATTTTAGTTTTAGAAACTTTCAATCTATTAGTTTTTTATATCTTATTAATAAATTTTTTAATTTCTTAAACGAACATTATTTAATGTTAAGCTTTGATTCTCTTATGTTTCTTTCAATATTATATTTTAAAAATCTTAGTCCCACGATGGGTTGTTTTGAAGATAACTTGATTTGTAGTACCTATTAATTTTACATACAAGTATTGGTCCTTTGGTCTTAAAAGTTAACAGTTTATCTTTTTTTAACTTTTAGAAAAGCATTTATAAAAGTTTTATTTTAAACCAATATATAATTTAATATATTGAAGGATAGGCCGAGTTTGTCAATGATATGCTTTGTTTTTTAAGTTAATCACTTTATTTAAAATAAGTTTAGACATAAAAAATAATACGATCTTCTTAGAAGTTATTTTTAAAGTCTGAAAAATTCACATACTCCATTCACCATTTTCGTCTTTAAGAGAAAATTTTCATATAATTTTAAAATTTCAATGCAAAAGTGCGATGATCAAAATTTTTTTTTCGCAAGTTAATGGAGGTTTATAATGCAACTTTTATAGATTGAAAAGTAGATTCATCATTGAAAAATTTCTAATTTTATCATATAATTTAAACTCATTCAAATTTAGTTTGATGATTTAGAAATTTTTTTTTTACCAGAATATGGTTAATCAATCTACTGCAGTTGAAAAATTTAATATTTTTTATACTAATTTGAACATAAGGCCAATGAAAATAAGTCGCTTTCTTATTGCTAGTTCAAACAGATTTAGTCAGTATCAAACACTAATCACACAGAAAGTTGGATTTATTTTGAATATAATTTTAAACCTCTTATAATATAATTTTTTAGAACGAAACAATTTTTTTAAAACACAAGATAACAAGAAACAAAAAAAAATTAAAATTTTTCTAATTTTTTTTATTTTAATTTGTTCATTTATTTATTTATTTTAAAAATTTAAATAAAAAGTTTTTTTGTTTTGTTTTTTTATCTAATTTTTTTATTTTGAACAAATATAACAAGAAAATAAACAAAAGACGAATTTTCAAGCAATAAAAAATAGATATGATTGATGGCTTGGATATTATATCTTCATGTTAGACGATATAAAAACCTAGACGATGTAATATTGATACATTAAAATATGAAAAAATACGCCAGATTTAAATAAATATAATGTCTTTTTGATGACATGTTAAACCAGGCAACTTAGAGCTTGTGTTTTGATCATTTATACGAAATTTAAGTTGTTAAAATTAAAATATAAATTTATGTTTTGTGCTGCAGTTTTTTAGAAATCTGATTTTCAAATATAAATTGAACAAAAATTCTTCATTTTTTGACAAATTAAAATTAAATATAAAAAGATACTATAGCATAGATTAAAACATACTTTGTTGCAACATTCTTAACTAAAAAATAAAATTTTGTTTATTTTTTTTTAATAAATCAAATCAATAATCAATTACAATTCATATTCATAAAAGGAAGATTGTTTTTTCTATCAAAATGTTTTGGAGCCAACTTTTCAGTTAGCACTTGGATGTCAAAGAAGTTTACTGGACTTAGTTATTGCAGAGGATCCAGATCGTATTATAGTATTTTACATGGTCCGCCTCTTGGTAAGACCAACAAGGGACACTTTACTTTAATATGGGAGTATGAACTAAAATCGAAAGAACAAAATTCGGATAAAACTTTTTGCTCAAGGTTTTTTAATTATTCTAGAGGAGATTATGTTTCATTATCAAGATTTATAAGTGAAATAGATGAGTATAAAGTGTTAAATGGTTTAAACGTTGATCAAATGTTTGATAAGTTTCTCTTTTACTATAATGGTGCCTGCGAAAAATTTATTCCAAAAAGTAAGAATACAAATAAAAATAAACCTTGGATGACTAATGAATTGAGAGGGCAAATAAGGGAAAAGTTCAAAGTTTGGAAGACCTATATGGCCAGCGGCAGTATTAAAAAATTGAAAATTATCTATGCCAGAATAAGGAACAATTGCAATAGGATGATCAATAAAGCCATTATGCAGTACGAACTAAAAATAGCAAAGCTTTCAAAATCAAACCCAAAGTTGGTGTATAACTATTTTAACCGGAATAGTGATCTTAGACCATCGATTAAGGCTTTAAAAAGTGAATTATCAGGAGAAACTAAAACAGACCTGTTTCAAATTGCAACTATGCTAAACGAACAATTCAAATCAGTTTTCAGCAGTGACAATGAAGATCCTTTACCCGATCTATCTTACAAAACCGACTCAATATGTGATCCTGATCCTGATGATCTATTCAATGTTAGTAAGATAGAAGAAAAAGTAAGAAACTTGTACTAAGATCCTAATAAAGCGATTGGTCCTGATTAAGTTCATGGAATAGTTTTAAAAAATTGTGCTGATTCTTTTGCGATACCTTTATCAATAATTTTCAAAAATTCATTAATCTCAGGGACTTTACCGGTTGTTTGGAAACAGGCAAACGTTTCACCACTTTATAAAAGTGGTAGCAAAATTTCACCCAAAAACTATCGACCTGTTTCTCTAATTTGTATTATTTGCAAGATTTTAGAGAGAATTTTGAAAGAGAAAATATTAGATCATTTATTAAAAAAAAATTTGATTTCGTCTTCCCAACATGGTTTTCTTCCGGAAAAATCATGTACCACTAACCTGCTTGAGACTATTGATCAAATTACGGAAGCAGTCTCTCAAGGTTTTGCTGTGGATTTAGTCTATACGGGTTTTGCAAAGGCGTTTGATAAAGTTTCTCACAGGAAACTCCTGCACAAGCTTGGATTTTTTGGCCTTGGACAAAGAATTGTTGAGTGGATTCGTTCATTTTTAACTGGAAGGTCACAAAGAGTCGTTCTTGGTGATGCGAATTCTAGCTGGGTTGGTGTTGAAAGTGGAGTTCCACAGGGCTCAGTTTTAGGTCCTCTTCTTTTTGTGATCTACATTAACGATATGTTAGAGATCATTTCAAATAGTTGTGAAGCATATGCTGATGATACTAAGATTTTATCAGTTATAAAAAATTTTTATTCAGTCCTTGAGCTTCAAAACGACATCGATAAAGTTTGCAAATGGTCTGAAGATTGGTCTACTCAGCTTAATGTTGAAAAGTGTAAAGTTCTTCATATAGGCCACAGCAATAAAAAGTTTAATTACTCAATTTATTCTCAAGCACTAAATAAGTCGGATTGTGAAAAGGACTTAGGAATTTACATTCAAGATGATTTGAAATGGGACACTCAAGTAAAAAACGCAATGTCGAAAGCAAATCGTTTATTAGGAATGATAAGAAAATCGTTTAAATTCCCTACGCTCGAGTTGATTAGGTTACTATACTGTTCACTTGTCAGACCGCACTTAGAAATCGCGATTAGCTCTTGGTGTCCTTATTTTGAAAAAGATGTGAATGCGCTGGAAAAAGTACAAAGAAGAGCGTCTAAATTAGTTCATGAACTGCGTCATTTAGACTACTCGGAACGACTATCAAAGTTTAAATTAACCGACTTGAAAACAAGAAGAGTACGTGGCGATTTGATTCAAATGTTTAAGATAGTTAATGGTATAGAGATTGTGAATTTTACAAACGGGATCAATTATAGTTTAAACACCAAGATGGATAATCGAAGATATGAGTTGAGAAGACACAGACAGAACCTTACACGAGAGCTAGTTAGGAGTTGTTTTCCTAGATTTAACTTTTTTTATTAACAGGGTTGTCAATGATTGGAATAAACTACCGGAAGAAATTATCAACTCAAGGAATACAAACAGTTTCAAAGCAAAACTTGATGTTTGGATGGCGAAACGATTTGAAGCGACTGCTATAGCTCATTAGAGCTCTGCTTGGTTGACTCCAAGCTGCAGTTTACACTACTACTACTACTACTACTATATTGATACTTTATTTTTTTATTTTTTTTTTAATTTAGAACAATTATTTTAGTTAAAAAGGTGCAACATAGTATGTTGCATTATTTACAAGCATTCACAATTCCAATATTTGGGGTTGTGAAGTTCATTTCAATTCGATCGTTTCAATTCAGAAAAATTTGAATAATTTTTTTAATATAAGGAATAATTTAGTTCTGTAAAATGCTTAATGTTTAAGCAACTTTGCTTAATCCGAAAATATATGTCTGCAAAAACTATGTAATTTACTTGCACAGTTGTTTAGAATACTTTTTAATGACGTGCAAAATGCAGAAAATTGCAGAGTATTTTGCAGACTTATTTTACTGAATTAAGCAAATTTGCTTATAATTAAGCATTTTATAGAATTAAATTATCTCTTTTAGTAAAAAAGTTATTCAAGTTTTTCTGAATTGAAAAGATCGAATTGAAACGAACTTCACAACCCCCCAATATTTACAAATATTAATTAATATTTGGACAAAGATTTATAAAATTTTTTGGAAAAACCTCGATTATAAGAAGTAAACATATTTAGATGAGTAAAGTTTGGTTTAAAAAAAAAGTTTAATAAAAATATTTTTTTTTAATTGTTTTAAATTAAATTTTTGTTTTAAATTGCTTTTAAAACTAAAATCAATTTTTTTATCATTAAAATAAATTTACTTTATAAAAATACTTTGTGAATTTATAATAACTTTTGATCAATAAACAGCTTTTTTGATTTAAAAGGCTCTTTTCATTTAAAAATCCTTTTTGATATTAAAATTATTTTCAAAATTTTATATAATTTTTTCAACAAATTCTAAAATGATTGATTTCTAAAGTGAATACGATAAGAGTTGTATTTAAAGAATGGACAATCAGGGAATTGATAGATAATAATAAAAACCAAATGGTAAGAAAAAGGCTTCGAGTGTTTGGAAGTATAAAAGTTATTTAAGATATTAAATTTTTTTTTTCGAGCCAAAAAAAAAGGATTTTTACATACAAAAAGTTTTTTTATATTGATAAAGCTTTTTTATTTGTAAAATATTTTTAAGTGTAAGAAGTATTTTTATTCTAATAATATCGTTTTAAACACTAAAATTTATTTTATATAGATGAAAGTAAATTTATACAGGTTAAGTTAAATTAGTGATAAAAAAGAATAGGTTTTGAATTGTTCTACGGGCAATAAACAAAAAAAGGAAGTTTTTTTAAGTTCAACAATGTAAAATGGAACTGACCCGAAATTTTTAATCAAATTTTTTTTTTCCAATAAGAAGATTAAAAATATAGATATGTGATAAAAATGTGATTTGTAAATAAACACAGATATAAATGGGACTAAACAATTTAATAAAAAATCTCTCAATGTTTTTAAAATTTTTCTACTAAAAAATATATTTACTAAAAAGGAAACAAAAAAGCAGGCTCTAAAAGAGAATTTAAATAAATATGCAAATAAAAAAAAATGACGGAGCAAACTAAATCATTGTCAGTTTTCTGTTCAATGTTTCAACAGCATGCAGGGTAGTCATTTCTAAAACCAGACTTAGAACACAGTTCTATGCGAGAAGATGATGTCAAGCTGAACGGACAATTAGCTTTATAAAAAAAATTATTTAAAATTATAATTTTACAATTGAATTTACGAAAAGAATTTGTTCCACATTTTCCCACTATTTCTGATGTCACACGACAATTTTGCACTGAATTATCAAACGATAGGCCAGCTGGACAATTATAAATAGTAAGAACATTGTTTAAACATACGTAATATCTTGAACAGTCTCCTGGAACATTTACCAAATTTTGGGAAGCACATGCTTTGAAAAAAAATTTATTTTATTTAATGAATATTTTAAAATGGCATCAAAGCTAGGCTTAAAACCAAGTCAGTTGACGCCAAGTCAAGTTGAACCATGCTTTATATTTACAGTAACAATTAGAAACTTGACTTTCTGGGTTGCAAGCTTTGGCATTGCTGTCAAATAAATATCCTGAAGGACATGCTAGAATCGACTGTTGTCCATTTACACATCGGTAAAATTTGGAACAGTCATTAGGAACTTGGGTTAGGTCAATACTTGGATCGCAAGCTTAATTTTAATTCATTAAGATCTTGGTTGTAAAAAAATTCAAATTTAGAAAAGTGTTGTACAATTGCAGTTAACTTGAGATGAGGGATTGCAAGCCTTGGCACTGCTGTCGAATAAATATCCTGAAGGGCAGGTAAGAGTTGAAAGAACGCCATTGATGCAGCGATAAAAGCGTGAGCAATCGTTGGGAACTTGAGTTAAATCAATAGAAGGATCACAGGCTTAACAAAAAAATTTTATTTATTAATTAACCATATTTGGTGACTAAGTGAATTAAGGTTTACTTGCACAATTTACTTGTTCTGAAGATTTGCAGGTTTTGCAATTTTTGTCGAACAAAAATCCGCTCGGACATGTTATGGTTGACAGAACTCCATTCAGACATCTATAAAATTTGGAACAATCATTTGGATATGGAGTTAAGTCTAAATTTGGATCACATGCTAAAAAAAATTTATTTGTTAACTCTCAAAACATCTTTGCATTAAAGCAAACGTAGTTATTACAATTGCAGTTTACTTGATTGGCAGGATTGCAGGTTTTGGCCGCTCGGTCGAACAAATAACCAGAAGGACAACTCAAAATTGTTTGTTTGTCATTCACACATCTGTAAAATTGTGAACAGTTTCCCACCACAGGTGTTAGATCAATGCTTGGCGAACAAGAAGTATAACAAGATGAAACTTGGCTTGACGGGTTGCACGCCTTAGCGTTGCGATCAAAAAGATAGCCGTTGGGGCATGATAGAACAGACAAGACGCCATTGATACATCTGTAGAATTTAGAACAGTCATTTGGAACTTGAGTCAGATCGGAGGCTGGGTCACAAGTTTCAGGTTCAGAGGATGACGGACACTCAACTTGGTCTTGCCAATTGCAAATCTTCAAATTGTTGTCAAAATACAAACCAGAAGAGCAGTCCATGATGACTAGTTGTCCATTGGCGCATCGGTAAAATTTGTTACAATTGCCCGGCACTGGACTGAAATCCATTGACTGGTCGCAGGCTTGTCTTCTACTTCGCGAACTAGCCTCGCTTATCACCACCAACGACACAATTAGAATCGAAAGTTTTCCTAACATTTTTGATCTCAAAAGTAAATTGTACATACGTCAATTTAAATTTATACCCAACAACTGATGATTGGTATCAAGTTACTCTATTTAACAATTAATGTAATCCTGAAATGAACCAATGATTAAATGGATTTTGATGATGTATGCGACTTAATCTATTTGCTTTTTATACAGATTTTATACAGATTTTAGATAGAAATTGGAAAAATTGTTGACTTACAAGTTTCGCGTTAATCATGTATATTTGGTTTGGGCCTAGAAAGACTGAGAATTTTTTGTGTTTTTATTTTTTTTTATTTTTGGCTAGATCTTTAAAATTTTGCACCAAGTTAAAAATCACAAAGTTCTCATAGATGTTAGTTTTTCAGATCAGCTCAGGATAAAGTTTCATTTTATGTAATATTAAGCCTTTGAACAACAAACTTAAAATCTTAGACTAAGAGTAGCAAAACTGTGTCAAGTACTTATAGACTGGTTTTTCTAAATCGGCCCGCAATATTTAACTTTAATAGTATTTCGATAAGATAATAGCTCACATATTTGTCAGATTAGATTTCTTTAACACATATTATTTAAATAAGTGGAAATTGATGGTAATACTTGGACTCTTTAATTCGGGTCCTACTAAAATACTGACCCCTAATTTTTTAAAATTTTCTGACACCCATTTATTTTGCAAAGCAAAAATATTTTTTAAAGTTAAAATAAATCATTTATTTTTCTCTATTTTTTGAAAATTAAACTAGTTTTTCTCTAATTTTTTTTGGGAGGTATTTAATCGATCTCTAAAATTACTTAATCGATCACTAATATTTTTCTATCTCTTATTTTACTAAATACCCTTAACTTATATTTATTAATCTGTCTCCTAAATTAAATAAAACAGCAACTAATTTTACTTAAAGTATCTCTTATTTTTTTTTATTAAATTGATTTAAAAAAAAAAGAATTATAAAAAATTTCAAATAAAATAATATCTTATAAGTTTTTTCTTGGTCTACCTCTACCTCTCTTTAGTGGAGCTTCTACTTTCTTACTTATATCACTGCTGGTTGATGGTTCTTTTTTGTTGGTATAACTGTTTCTTGTGGAGTTTCTTCCTCTACTTCTGTTATCTTTCGCTTTTGAACTTTGATTGAGCTGACAAATCTCTCTTCTTTATCTGCTTCTGATTGGTACTCAAGTGCCTTTTTAGACTTACGCGGTCTACCTCTTCTAGGTTCTTGATCGTCGAATGTTCTCTCATAGATCCAGGTCTTCCTGGACCTTTTCTTTTTATTGAATTCTTGAACCTCGTCTTCAGATTATGATTCAGAAGTTGCATAGTCATCAACTACTTGATACTCACTATCAGACATTTCAATACTTTGATAAAACTTAGATCACATTAGATCATCTTTAAATATCCACAAAAAAAAACTCTATTAAATTATAGATAATTAAATTAAATCAAGAGATAATTTCAACTGTTCATTAATTAAGTTGAGAGCTATATTCATCATAATCATACTCATCTTCAGTAAATTTAGTGACAAAAAAACTCAGGATACATAAATATTTATTATTAGAGAGAGTCAATTAATCAAATTAATCGAATAAATAATATTATAGATAGAAAAAATAAAATAATATATTTTATTAAGTGATCGTTTAAGTAATGTAAGAGATCGATTAATAATACCCCATTTTTTTTTCGTTTTGTGAAAATTGGATATTTTTATATTTTTATTCGAGCTTTCTAAAAATGTGCCATTTTTTTCTCCAGGATGTATAGTTTTCGAGATATTTTAATTATAATAAAAGACCTCAGTTATTTTGAAATGGGATTTTAAAATTTTTAATACGATATACCATTAAATCAAAAATTTTCTAAGCATTTTGACTATTTTGTTGGTTTTCTAAATTCAGTGTTATTTTTAGCGAAAAAACTATAATCTACTTTTAAAACCTGAATCCAAACTTACCCCCCATTTTTCTTGAAGAGAATTTAACGAGCTTTCTAAAAATGTTCCTAGTTTTTCTCCAGGATGTATAGTTTTCGAGAATTTCAAATGATTTCATAATAATTGAGAAAAAATTCAATTTAAAATTTTAATATTTGATATTTTTTGTTTTAATTTTTTAGTTTTTAAGATTTTTTATTAAAAATTACAATTAATTTTAATAACAATTAATTTAATAAAAAAATAAAGTATTTGTCTTAAATTTCTAATCAGGTAAAAGTAAAAATATAAACTTAAATGTGGCGAAATTTTTTCTTTTTTTTATTGCAATCTTTTGTCATTTGCAAATATCGAATATTACAATTATAAATTGAATTTTTCTCAGTTATTATGAAATCATTTGAAATTCTCGAAAACTATACATCCTGGAGAAAAACTAGGCACATTTTTTGAAAGCTCGTTAAATTCACTTCAAGAAAAATGGGGGTCAGTCGTTAAAAATTAGTCAGTAGGGGATCAGGTTTTTAAAAATATAAAAATATTCAATTTTCACAAAAAAAAAAATTTGGAGAAAAACTAGTTTAATTTTCAAAAAATTGAGAAAAATAAATGATTTATTTTAACTTTAAAAAATGTTTTTGCTTTGCAAAATAAATGGCGGTCAGAAAATTTAAAAAAATTAGGGGTCAGTATTTTAGTAGGACCCTTTAATTCGGACAATAAAAATAAATGAAAAAATTTTTTAAAAAATATTTATTGAAAATATTGGCCAAAAGTTGCAAATTTTACAAATATTTCTTGTTTTTTTTAACTTTGAAACTGAAATTGACAACCATTCTTATTAAAATTTAATTGATTTTAAAAATTAAATACCCAGAAGAAAACTCTGCATCGATTTTGAACTGCTAATCCTTACTCCTAGTTCGGTTTAAATCTGTTTGAGTTTTTGAAACGGGAAAAAAAAGAAAAAAAGCAAAGAACACAATGAATAAAAATTGGCATACAATAATATAACAAGTCAAATATATTTATTAAAAAAACAAAAATACTGAAGTTAGTGTCAATTTTATTGAATATAATCTAAATTATATAAAATATAATAAAAATAATAGAATTTGTATATTTTTATTGTTTCAGGTACAAAAAAAATTATTCTATTAGAAAAATAATTATTTTATTACCAAAATATTTTATTTAGCTTTATTTTTGTAACCAATTGGTCGGCCTCGCTTTTTTTTCTGGTCTGAGTTTTTTTTGTGGTGGCGCTTCGTCATGGACGGGGGGTTTTGACGCATAAATACAAATAATAAAGCATAAAAAATTAAACCATAGCATAATGGAAAAAAAGTTAAGATTTTTTTTTTGTTTTTTTTCTCGCATATTTTTTTTTATTAAAGCATAAAAAAATTTTGAAAGCATAAGAATATTTAATTTCAAGCATAAGTAATAAAAAAAAGATATGAGTGGTATAAACATATGCTTAATTGGACAGTTAAAGATTGGTACAGAGTCATCTTCAATGACGAGTTCAATTTTTAGGTCTTTAATCGTAAATCAAGAGTAATAGAAATAAAGTTTAAAAATGGGAAGTTTCATCCAAAGTTCTGTATACCAAGGTTACAGAACGGTGGAGGTTCAGGAGGTTGGTATCTGGTGATGTATAATTTTTTATTTTGGTTTTATTTTTATTGATTGAAAACAAAATACGGATGGTTAAAAATCAAAATATTCAACAATTGTTTATTCTGGTCGAAATTCATATTATGGTCGAAATTCATATTATAGTAAAACTTGTACTTATGTGTATACACCTTTTTAAAGTTGGTGCAACCATGAATCTTTCACCATTCTGCATTCAAGAATTAATTTTAAAATTTTTGAAAAAAAAGCTATTTAATTTTTTTA
Source organism: Brachionus asplanchnoidis (assembly GCA_025491095.1). Lineage (NCBI taxonomy): Eukaryota > Metazoa > Rotifera > Eurotatoria > Ploima > Brachionidae > Brachionus > Brachionus asplanchnoidis. The sequence goes on along the minus strand of JAILYF010000044.1, from coordinate 581,314 downwards.
CACCTTGTTCTGTTCTCTTGTACTGAACTTCACAAAACCCGAGGTCGTCCACCTAAACGTAAGGCTAACGTTGAAAGAAATATTTAAGAAACTCAATTTAAAAAAAGACGTGGTCGACCCCCAAAGGCCAAGTCGGCTCTAAATATTGATTAAATTATTTTTGTTTTATGCTATATTATTTTTTTTATGCTTAACTTGCTTTATTTTATGCGAGACTAATTTTTATATGCTTTAATGACACAATCTTTATACGTTACTTAATTTTTTTTGGTTTATGCGCTATTAAATTTTTTTTTATGCTGTAATTTTTTTTTTTTTTATGTGTCAAATACATTTTTCCCTTCGTCATTAATACTTGAAACAGAATTTTGAACAATTTATAAACGAATTAAACATTTGTTGCATTGAAACCAAATTACATCACCAGCAAAATTTTCTGTGGTACTGTTGGCTGCCCACATATTCCTATCAAAAGTTTGAGAAAGATACTTTAGGACTTCTTCAAGAGTGATAAATGAGCAGAGGAAAATAAATTTTGATTTTTAAATATTGAGCATTGTCATTGCTGACTTCAGATAAATTGTTGAGATTTATTCGATTAAGGACATTTTTGATTAAAATAATTAATATGAGCAAAGATTTTTTTTAATTTAATTTATTTGAATAATAAAAATAAATAGTATGGATACTGTAAAAATTAGAATTTAAATGTCTTAAATAAGTGTTTTGAAATTTTAGTTTTAAGCTAGAAAATTTACATAAAATGGTTTGATATATTTTAGAAACCAGTTCACATGTATTTGTCTAATAAAAGCAAACATTTTTATAAGATAATTTTGAAAGAAATAACCAAATCCTTCAATGTAACTTAACTTAAATTATATTTTATTTTTTTATTTTTTTTTATTTTTTTTATTCAATTTTAAATTGCCTATGAGGCTGAAATTAATAATAAAAATAATAATTAATTACAAAATATTCCTAACAGGCTGGCTGAAAAGAAGGCACTACGCCGTTCGGAGCTGCCAAGAGGAACTATTCCCTCTAAATTATATATTAAATAAATAAATAAGTAAAATACTGAAATCCTTTACTAATATCGATAATTTTTTCTATCAAAGCATAATTGGTTTGATTAAATAATTATGGCTTCGTTTTGAATAAATCAGAGTATCAAAAATTAAAAAAGACACTAGTTCAATTATAATTGACAATTTATATTATTTTAGATTATATTCAATGAAATTGACACTAACTTCAGTATTTTTGTTTTATTTTTAATTATTTTTGTTATTGCAATATATTATACGCAAAAATAATTATCGAAATTAAACATCAATATTTTTAAGGAGATTTTTCTATAGCACTAATTTGGTCTAATTTCATTTAACTCTTATTCCTTTTTTTGCTTTGCTTTCCTAAAGTTTCAATTTTGTAAACACGTGTCGTACGCTTCATCATATTTCGATATTTATTTATTTATTTTATTTAGCGCCAATTCTGGCGATGTATTAAAATTAAAAATGTAAAAAGGAAAATGTAAGACAGAAAATAATGATATATTATGATATTTCACTATATCTCGTTTTAATTTCAGTTTATTTTACCATTTTAAACTTTATTCTTTTTGTTATTTTAATTTTTTGATTTTATTTTACTTAACTTTTCTTTTAATTATTATTCTTAAGGAGACTAAGCTTAAAGAATAATTTTTGTGTAAAACAAAATAATTAGCTTCAAAAAATAAATAGCTGCAGGAAAAATTTTTTGAAAAAGATGTTGTATTATATATGAGTATTATATTAAAATAAATAATTTAACGAAAAGAAAAAGCCTAATGACTGAATGAATTTTTTTCTTCATCTGTTTATTAAAAAAAGAATGTTTTTATATTAAAAACAGTTAAATAAAATTAATAATTAATAATTTTTTTGATTTTTTCAATCTAAAATCAAAAGTTTCTACATTAACTCTTTTGATTCTATTTTCTTTTTTAAATTAGTTATTAAATTAGTTATTTCTTTAATGTAACAAGAATATTTTTAATTTTCTCATTTTTTAAATTTAAATTATATTTACTTTTTAATATATTTTTCTTAGACCTATAACTTAAATTTAATTAAAAAACTAAAATTCCTTTTTGAATTTTAAATTTTTTTTCCATAAAATTTACTTTTTTTGCCAAAAAAATTTATTTCAAATAAAATAATTTAATTTTTAAAGACAACGTTCAAATTTTTTAAAAAAATTATTGGAAAAAATGAATGACTTGAAAAGCTCAGAGATTAAAAGTAAAGAATTTGTTGAAGATATGTGTTTTTCCAATTTTATTGATCCAACAGTTTTCTAAAATCTGTGAGTTTGAGAAAAATAGAGGATCATCTTTGGAAAAATTTTGCTGGATGAAAAATTGTTATACTTCCATATGAAAAAATTCTGAGCTGTTAATAAAAAAAATAAGAAAAATAATAAAAGAGTAAATATATTAAATTTTTAATAAAACAAACTAAATATTACATATTTTGTTATTGATTTCTAGCTTCATTTCTCTGAAAAGTATCCTAAGATATAGGCAAAATCTTCAGAAAATAAAATCTTATTATTTAGATTTAAATATAATAGATTTGATAATATAAGTTTTTTTTAAATTAATTAATTGAATTAATATTTTGAATTAATCCGTCATTTAATTTTATTTTGTTAATTAATTAAATTTTTTATTTTTGTACCAACAATTTCCAGAGTTAAATATTCCCTTTAATATTGACTAATAAGAGTTTTTTTCAAAATATTTACTATAAAAAATCTTAAAAGATTGTTAGAAATTGGTTAATTTGCTTTTTCAAAGTAATTTAAATATTTTTATTGGGTGAGATAGAAAAAACATAAAAAAAGAGAAAAAAACATAAAAAAAGAGGAAAAAACATATAACTAATTTAAAAAATTTAGCTTATATAATGAGAGAAAAAAAAAACATGAATTATAAGATTCAAAAAGAGAAAAAATATAAAATTATAAAATTCAAAAAGAGAAAAAACATTAAATTAAATAAAATAATTAAAAAAAATTGAATTGATTAAAATGAGGCTAAAATTAGACTGGGTCTTGGTTCAAGAATTTAGCAACCAAATAGACCTTAAAAATTTATTTCATCTTAATATGACGCAGCCTCCAATCATACAAATCAAAATAATTGTACTCTCCCAAGTAATCCTTTTAACGATACAAAAACGAGAATTATCGATAAGATCCTTAATTCTCGCAAATTTTTCGCTAATTATCGTTAATTTTTTTATTGCAATAAGCTTTATATCTTTTCTTATCGATACTTTATCGCTGATTTTTTACTTATCATTATTGTAAAGATTAAATTTTTTTTTGTCATTACAGTTTTTTAATAAGCTATCATTCACTATTTCAAAAATTCTTTTGGTTACAGTAGGAAAATTCCTTATTATGAATTTGTGATAAATTAGCATAATTAGTGATAATAGATAAATTAATTTCAAAATTGATCAAAATATATTTTTGTATTTTGACTACCTCTCACAAGACCCATCAAGCCTATGCGCAAGCATACTGTTTTTAAAAATATAACCCTACAAGCCTAAAACATTTTAAATTATATTTTTAGATCGTTGCCCGACATAAAAACACACCAGTCGGCATTATTTAATTGATTATAAAATTTTGAAATAAAAATGTTAATTGGATAACCAATTAATTTTATTTATTCATAGAAAAGCTTTAGAACATTTTTTTAATCCTCATGAACACTTTTCTTCACAATATTCATTATTTAACAATAAAAAAAATAGCCAATAAATATTGAATATTTTTATTCGCTATAAAAAATAATTAAATAATTGCAGATAAAAATTATTATTGAAAATTGAAAATAAGACAAAAAATATTTCAACACAATTATTATATATACAACTAATCAAAAAAATCAGTTATTCAAAGAAAACAGTAGAAGATTTTTTTTTAATTTTAGGTTTGAACATTGTACGCTAAGCTTTTTTGAATATTGAAATAAAGTTAATTTTTGGCGTAATTAAAAATCATCATTTAATCAAAAACTGTCAAATTTTAATTTTTGATTCGTTTTAGGTAAATTGTTTAATTGACTCTAAAATATTTTTATTCATTTCTTTTTTTGAAGGATTAATGGCTCTGGATCTTTTTTTACTTGGGACGCTAATTGTTAAAAAGCAATAAGTTAAGGTAAACTCAGCACAATAAGTCTAGTGTTGTGAGTCGACTTTAATTTCGACTTTAGAAGAAAAGAAAAGGCACTTTCTCTGATAAAATCCACAGATGTTTGAAAAAAACAAGTCTGATATTTATTTAATAGTCTTTTATCTTAGATTTTTGAGACTTGTGACTTTTAAACATCTCTAGATTTTTTCAAAAAGAGCGCCTATCCTTTTTCTTCTAAAGTCGAAATCAAGGTCGACTCATAACACTAAATAAGTCTCAGACTTATATTTTTACTCGACTCACTAATTGGTTATCAAATTCAACGAAGTTAATTCACTTAATTAACAAATCATGTTTATTAAACTTTTCTTATCTTTTATTAATCTGTAAATAAAGTCATGTACAAAAATTTTTATCTGTATCTTTTTAATTGTATTAAACATTTTTATAATCGCATGCGGGTTGAAAAGAAGGTTTTAGACCATTCTGAACTTCCCAAGGGCCACGGCCCTTAAATTATTATTTAAATAAATAAATAAAAATTTGGAGATCGATTTTTGGTCAGGCTTATTGATATGCAATAATTAATAACAATAAATAAATGATAGTTAGTATCGATAAATCAACGATATCTGCTATCGGTTCCTTATCGATAAAATTAACCAATTGTGTGGTGACCTTATCGATAAGGCAAAATCGCTAACTTATTGAAAAATTCTTGCAAAAAACGTTACTTGGGCTGTGCCAAAGTAATAGTGCTCACCTAATGAAAGTACGATATATGAAATGCAAATATGCAAATATATGTGAAATGCGGTTGCTGATCAAAATATGTATGGTTACATACTTGGTTAAACTTTATGGATTAAATATTCATGATTCTAAGCGGCCAGAAAATGAACAACAGTTGTTATTTAGAGATCAAGAACTGTTTCAAAGTAGATCTAGAAAATTATTTATTGCAAGGTATCAAAAAACCATTTCATTAATGGCAAAAAATAATCTTAGATAACAAAAATAAACCAGTGCCAAACTTAACACAAATCCAATCTTATTAACCTCCAAATATTTTCAAAATAGGCCTAAAGCAGGTCAGAAGCGAAAAGCTGGTCCTTGTTTACAATATGATTAATGAAGAAATTAAAATTAAATTAATGCTGTTTATCTTTTTTTTCCATTGATTTTATGTGTTTTTCTCTTAAATTAAATTTAAGAATTAAAAAATTTTTGGTTTAGGTTTATGTGTTTTATCCTTTTTATTCAATTGGATATATCTATTTTTCTTTTAAAAAATTTTTATTTTGGTTTAAGTGTTTTATCTTTTTTATTCAACTGATTATATGTTTTTTTTCCCTGAAATAAAATTATAATTTTGCTTTATGTTTTTTTTTTATATATGTTTTTTTATCTTTTTATATGTTTCGTTCTACCTCTCTCATTTTTATTTAGCAAATTTATATTTATTTTTTATTTAATTATATTAAATGAGTGAAACAATTACATTCAATTAAATTCATCAAGCAAAAAAATATTCTTATGAAATAAAATAATAAACCAGAATGATTTGATATTTTTCTGCTAGATTAATTATTTATGATAAAAAATTGAAATCAAAGAAAAATTAAATTTCTGGGCTAAGATCAACTTAACTAAAATTGTAGTTGAATTCAAAAAATCAAGATAATAAAAATGTTATTCTTTTGGCGTTTAAAAAAACGTTTTTTTTTTAAATTTTATTAGCTAATTGTGTAAGAACTTATATTAAACACATGATACTTGATCAGGCCAATTACAAACTTTCAAATTGCTGTCAAAATTTGTCCCACCTGGACACGCTTGCTCAAATCTAACTCCATTAGCGCAGCGATAAAATGAACCACACTTACCAGGCACTTGGGTCAAATCATCTGACGAAGAACATGTTCCTGAGGCCAAGTCAGCTGAGCTTGATGAATCCGAACTGCAAGATACTTTATCAGCCCAATTGCAGACTTTAAACCTATTGTCAAAAAATGTTCCAGAAGGACATGATTGGGTGGAGCGTGCCCCATTTGCACAGCGGTAAAATTTTTTGCAATCTCCAGGAACCTGAGTCAAATCATCTGCAGATGTACATTCTGTTTATTTTAGATATTAATAAGATTTTTTTATTTTCCTTTAAAATCATTAATTTTTTTACCTCCTTTATTTGAACTAGAATCTCCTGTTGAGGCACCATCACAATCGGATACTTGATCCGGATAGTTACATATTTTTACTGTTTTATCGAAAAGGAGACCACTTGGACATGAAGATTGAGTCAAATAGCCATTGATGCAACGGTTAAACTTTGAACAATCGCCAGCAACTGCTGTAAAGTCTTGATCACTAGAACATTCTTAGAAAGAAAAATTTTATTTTCAAATAGCAAGAAAGAGAAATTTTTTTTTGGTCAATACCATTTCCTTTTGGTGTGCAATTGACTTCATCAGCTGGTTTGCATCTCTTGGCTGTTTCATCAAATTGATAAGTGCCAGGACATGTTCCTACTGCGTAGAAGCCGTTGGTGCATCTATTAAATTGATTACAAGTGCCTTCAACAGGAGTCAAATTAATTTCCGGATCGCACACATCTTGCCTTTTATGAAGAGTTCTTGGTTGACAAAAATATATTAGAGACAACGCTATACAAAGCTTGAACATTTTATTTTATTAAATGACTTTTATGAAATTCGATTAAATTCTAGATATCATTTTATATTCGATGATGTTAAATATTGAAAAAGATGGTATATGATTACTCCTAATCTGAACATAAATATTTTTTTTAAAGTTTTGAATGTGGAGACTATCATTTTTCAATTTATTCTAAATTTTAAGGTGTCTTGTTAAAATTCGAAAAAGTTTTAATATTTAACATTATGTAATTTGAATGAGCTTTTATTTAATTATTTGTCGAGTCTTTTAAATAAGAAAATTCAATAAACCCATTGCAACAAATATTTTATACTCATTTGAAATTTTTCAATTTTCATTCTTGATGTTTTTAAGGCATTTAACAAAAAGTAAAATTTTTAGACAATTAATACAAATGACTATTCAAATTTTTTTATTAACTTAAAGTTCAAAAAATTATTTTTTTATTTTTGATTAAATTTGAGATAAAATTCCCGTCTGTTTGGAGTGGAACATTTAACCTCTTGCTTGTTATTTTTCAACTATGAAAAATAACATGTTGAGATTTAATTCAACATGCAAAATAATAATATAAAAAATTGCAACTTTTGAATTTCGTTATTTTTTTTAATCTTTAATTCAAATAATAATGTATATATATGTATATATTCATTTCCAAAAGTTTTGGTCAATTCGAGTTTTGGTCGATAAATTATTTGAGTCAGCCTCTAGCTGAATGCAAGGATTATTTACACTAAAGGAGCCCGAAAAATTAATTTTCATCTTTTTGAAATAATTCTCAAGCACATTTTTGCATTACTATTCCATATACTTTCAATTCGATTTGTAAAATAATTTATTTTTTGGCTAAAAAATTAAAAAAATTTGATATGAATTTATCAATGTTTTTTGTTTTAAAAATAACAGATAATTTTATTTTTATAAAAATTATAATTTTAATTATTAAAAAATTTTATTAAAATAAATGAAGTGTTAATCAGTCGACTACGATAAGGGCACTAGCCTGTTGATTAACCTTGAAATTGAAATTGAAATTGACTTCTTGGAACAATAAAACTTTTTAAATGAATAAGTGGAATATCGAGTTTAGGAGCAAACGCTCTTCGTTTTTAAGATTTCTTAATTTACCTTTGATTCTTCATTGAATTTCTTGAATAGCCTTTCTTTCCTTTTTCAAGACTCCAAACCAGTACTAAATGCAGCCAAATTAATTAAAGAGTAAATAGAGTTAAATTTTAAATTTTTCTAAGTAACTAAAAAAATAATAAAATTTTAATATTTCAATAAATTTAAAATGAAAAAACTCTTTTTTTATCTAGTCAAATATAACGCTTTTTGTAGAATAGAGTGACATACGTTTGGAACCGATTGCCGACTGAAATAATTAAACTGGAAACCAAACACAGCTTAAAAAATACAACTCGAAATTAAAAATTTATGAGTTATATTTAAATGATCATTAATTAATTTGAACTTAACAATAATAATTTTTAGCTATAAGTATTATTTTTTTATTTTTTTTATTTAAATAATAGTTTGGGGAAGACCCCGGGCAGTTTGGAATGATCGCTAACCTCCCTTTCAGCCCCCGTGATAAATAGATTTTGATAAAATGAAAAAACAAAATTTTTGAAAAATAGAATCTAATAAATGTTCGATAAAATTATTTTAACTTTTTCTTTTTAACTTTAAATTTGTTTGTTAAGTCACATGACAGATTTGTGTTGAATACAAGCAAAATGGGTTTAAACAAAAATAAAATTATTGCGAGGAACGAGCATCATAAGCAAATATGTAAGCGAATTAAAAAAAACATCTATGCATATGAAAAATTATTCGAATACCGTTATGCCGTACAAAAAAACAGAAAAAAACGACCAACTAATTGATTAATTGGTCCAAATAAAAAAATATTTAATTTTGCTAATTAACTTAGGTGTTAGAAGTATAAATAGTTTTGTATTGTATTCCCTTCTCTTGAGAATTGCAAGTTGATTAAAGCCTAAATGTTTTGTTTTAGTTAAACCTTTAATTATTATTATTTTATGAAAAAAAATTTTTTAAAAATTTTATTGAGACAATTTAAAAAGTCTTATTTGTAAAATTAAATTAAAATATTAAAAATGTCCAACATTTTTCATGTCTTTGCTTTGTATTTTTTTCAATACAGTTTAGTTTCGTTTCATTTTAATTTATTTGAATATAATTTGCTTCACTTCAAATAATTAATTTATCATAAATAATTTTAATGGCTCCTATCAAAGAGATCATTGTTGCTAAATGCAAAGATGCTTGCTTGAAGTCTACACAAAGACTAATAAATAATGAAAAAAATTAGGGGAGGAAGACAAAATAAAGAAAGACAAAATATAGAAAATTTTAATTATATTATTATAATAATATATTTGAGACTTTTACTTTGTATTAATTAGTGACATTTTTAGAAGGTTTAGGAAATTATTTACTAATTGACAAAGAAAAAAATTGAAATAAAAATTAATTAGACAATTTTTTTTTCTACATTTTTTTTCCCAGGTAAATTCTACATTTTTTTACAGGTAAATTCTACATTTCTTTTTTCTACATTTTTTTACAGGTAAATTCTATATTATCCAATAAAAAATCGTTTTCTACATTTTGTCTTTCTATATTTTGTCACACTGCCCGACCAGAGCATTTGTGAAGCTAAAATCAGAAGAAAAAGCAATTGAAATTAAATTAGAAAATTTAAAAATAAAAGAGATAGTAATAAAGCTGAACGATTAAACAAATGTGATTTGATAATATTTAATTTTGTTATTTTATCTTTTGTTCTTTTTTAAAATGTAATTCAATTAAAATAATTAAACTAAAGTTAATTGTACAAAACGCAATATTAAATGAAATCGATGAGGATGAGAAACTTGATGATCAACTTCTTGATTGTTGCTTTAAGAGGTATGGACAATATTTTATTAAATTCAATTATTCAATATTTCATAAATTATTAATTTCATTTGATTCAACTTTAGGACTATTCGATTATTCGTTTATTCAACTCTATGTAATTCAGTTAGAGCTCAAATTTTTTTAAAAAGAAACGATACTCGGATGAATATGCATAACAGAATAATCTGTCAAAACTGTTGTTAAAAGTGAATAAGAAACATTTATCTATCTTGAGAATGAACAATTAGCTCAATTACAATCTGATTTTGAAAAAATTGATTTATAAATAAAAAACGAATTTTCTCTACTTGGTCAAATTATGTTTGGTAAAAGTGATAGAGGATTACGTCAAGCTAAAAATAATGATCAATTATTAGGTGGCATTTCAGTTATATTAATTGATGATCCTGGTCAACTATTACCAGTTGGTCAATTTCATTTATATGACTCAAGATTAAAAGATAATATATTACAGATAGGCTTTATAGCTTATCAACAATTTAAAATAGTAATAACCTTAGAAGTTGTAATGAGACAACAAAATCTTGACAACGATGGAAAACAAGCCCAATTTATTGATCTATTACCACGACTTAGAGATGGAACATCAACTTTAGATGATTGGTAGTTATTGCAAACTCGAAATCCGACCGCTGAGAAATTAATTGGTTTTGAAAATCCTTTATCAATATTCAACGATAATGATTCTGTTGATAAAATAAATTTAGAGCAATTAAAAAAAAAAAGAGCCAATTACTGAAATAAGAGCTATTAATTCATCAAATAAAGCGCAATGCATTGCATCTTCTCATTTTAATAATTTAGAAAATTCGATAATTGTTGCTAAAATATATGTTGTGTAATTAACATTATTTCAAATCTATGGATAAAAAGGTTAATAATTTAATTATTTAATTAAAATCAAGTCATAAAAATTATATTTATTTATTTATTTATTTAAAAAATAGTTTAGGCAAGGCCTTGGCCGGTTGGAATGGAAGCTTAGTCCTTCCTTTCAGCCACTTGATAAAATTTTTGAAATAAAAAAATTACTTTTGAAAAATAGGAAAAAGTTAGATTAATTTGAGGTTCACTTAAAAAATAAAAAATTGTGAATGTCGATAAACTAGTTTGAATAATTAAACATAAAAAAACGTTATGCAAAAAAGATTTTAAGATATAAATAAAATAGGATTCTGATTTTTTTCTTTTTTTGTTAGAAATTTTTTTTTTTTTTTTTTCTTTTTTTTTTATTTTATTAGAATTTTTGATGATTAGTGGATTCGGTTGCTGATTGGAAGTAATCGAAAGGAGTGATAAATTTTTTTTGGTTGATTGGATTGTAGTTGGACAAGTCCTCTTGGATTTGCTGGTGAGTGAGTCGACTTAAAACGAATTTGTTAAATAATTTTGAGAATCTTTTTTCTAGCATTTCGATCTCGAGGTTTTTGTGCATATCGGTTATTCTAGTCCTAATTGGAAAGAATTTAATTGTGCGAAGAATACGATTTTGAAGTTTTTGGCAATCGGGCATTACCTTTTGAGCGGTGTTTTTGATCGCGACAAACATAAAGTCTAATTGAGACCTGATAAAACTTTTGAAGACAAGCAATGAAAGTGAGATTTTGTTTTTAATTTTTAAACTTTTGATTTTTCTAATTAAATTTGTTTTACTAATAACTTTTTCTGAAATCGATTCGAAGTGATTTTTGAAGCTTAGTTTCGGGTCAAGAATATGGCCAAGGTATCGTGGTGATGGATCAATTGGAATTTTCGATTCGTTTAAGTATAAGGTGAGTTGGTAGTTTTTTTCATAATTTTTTCTATAACCTGCTGTGGTGAAGACTGTGTATACAGTTTTTGAAACATAAAGTTTTAAACCCGATTTAAGGCAGTACTTTTCTATGGCTAGAATCGCAGTTTGGAGTGTTGATTGTATTGTTTTTAGATTTTTATTTGTGAACCAAATAGTTAGGTCATCGGCGAATAAAGCTTTTTGAATGTTTTTAGGAATGCAATCGACTATGTCACTAAAAAAAATCGAAAATAGCGTTGGAGAAAGCGAACTGCCTTGTGGGACACCAGCCTTTATTTTTTGATCTATTGATTTTGAATTACCGTAGGACACAAAAAATTTACGATTAATGAGAAAGCTAGCTATCCAGTTGTAAAGTGTAGGTGGTGTGTTTAATTTTTTGAGTTTTGATATGATGGCGTAATGGTTAACTTTATCAAAAGCTTTTTCTAGGTCGAAGAAGTCTGCAGCTGTTTTCTCTTGTTTGTTGAAGCCGTGGATGATTGAGTGGTAGAGTCTCAGGAAATGGTTGTGAGTACTCATTTTTTTTCTAAAGCCGGATTGACAAGGAGGAAGAAAATTGTTTGATTCGAGCCAGGATGTTAGTTTGATGTTTACAATTTTCTCAAGCCATTTTGCCATACACGAGATCAGTGAAATCGGACGATACGAGCCAATATTATCTGTGGGTTTGTCCTTTTTTGGGATCATAATGATCTTGGAAATTTTCCATTTGCTGGGTACATAACCAAGCTTGAGCGACGTGTTGAAAAGATTGAAAATACGTAATAGGAATGTATCTGGACAATTTTTAAAAACTTTGTTGCTTATTTGGTCAACACCTGGAGATGCTTTCGAATTGAGCATTTTAAGAGAGCTGAAAAATTCTTCTTTTGAAATTGAAAGAGCATTGGTGACTGGGAGAGGGTTTTCAAGGTTGTCTTCAAATGTAATTTGATGAGGTTCCAGTTTGAAAATGTTGGCCAAGCTATTGCTGAACATATTTTCTATCTCATTAGTATCCCTTGTTGTTGAATTATCAAATTTTTTGAGTTCGATTGATTGATTTTTTTCATTTGTGATTTTTGAATTTTCGAATTTTCTTAAAAGTTTCCAATATTTCGATTCGGATTGATTGAATTTTTCGAGTTCTGAAAATTCTTCTTTTAGTTTGATTGCTTTGAAGGCTCTTATTTCTTTTTTTACTTTGTTGCACAGCATGTTATAGACTTTAGTAGTAAACTCGTTTTTTATTTTTTTAACTATTCGTTTAAATTTTCTTTTTAGCTTTATCAAATTGACAAGGTGGCTTGGGATGACAATCGGGTTTATGGCTTTGCAGAAGAATGTTTTGTGTGACGTTGCTTTTTTTAAGGTGTCTACAATGTCTTCGATTATGTTATTCGTTTCGAGTTCTAAATTTTCGATCGAGATTAATTCAATTTCCGGAAATTTTTTGACGATTTCTGATTTAAAAATGTTCCAATTTATTTTATTCGAAGTAAATGTTTTAAGCTTTGGACTCATGTCTAAAAATTCGGTTAATGTAGGTTGGTGATCGCTAATTGAATTGTCCAGGACTTTATGTGATTTAAAAAATTTTAGTAGTGAATTTGAACAGATTGACAGGTCAAGTACGTTTTTACTTCTTGAGTAAGTAGGTCTGTTACAATTGAGAATATGACAGTTTTTTTTGTTTAAGAAATCTTCGATTAGATTTCCACTTAAATTTTCTTTGTAACAAAACCAAATTTTATTTTTTGCATTTAAGTCTCCTACTAAGATAAAGTTGTTATAGTGATCGGCGATATGGTATAATACTTTTTCGTTGATAGTTTTGTTAGATGGGCTAGAGTAGATTGAAAAAATGGCTAGTTTGTAATTGTGGTCAATTGTTAGTTCGCAGCCGATTGCGTTGTCCGGATTGGAGATGTGATTTAATGATATTTCGGATGAGATTAAGTTTTCTTTGACACAAATAGCGGCGCCACCACCCCTTCTATCCAATCTGTCGCCTCTAAAGATAATAAATCCAGGTATTTTGAAAATTTTATCCGGTTTTAAATACGTTTCATTAAGACTAATTATATCTATTTTATATATTTTAGTAAGTCGAGTGAGTTCAAGAATTTTTGATTCAGAGTCTACGGAACGAATGTTAAGATGAAGTATGCGGAGGTTATTATTCATGTTGTGATTGAGAAGATTCAGAACTAACGTTCATAATGTTTTGATGCGCTTCGACTAGATTTGAGTGGTTTAAATAGCTTTTGATGTAGTTGCCAAAGACTGGCCCAAAGAATTGGTTCACAATTTTTAAAATACCGGAGTTGTTTTCGTAGATCGATTCATGGATAATATTGATATTTTTTATTATGGCGATGACAAATAGAATGATGTTCAACGCTGGGGTTTGTTGATTTGGATGAGATGAGTCGGTTGGTATGGATTGGGACAGACTAGGAGCCGAAGTTGCTGATTCAACTCTGGTAAATTTCTGGTTGTAATTGTCAAGTTTTTTTTTTTGCTTCTTCTTTTTTTTTAAGAAAATTATCGATTGATGGACATTGCTTACTGACTGCCGGGTGATTTCCCCCCACAGTTTGCACATTTGAAGAGTGTTGGATCAACGATTCTACAGTTTTTGTGTTCATGTTCACCGTTGCATCTTAGACAAGTTGGTTTGTTGTTTATGTATGGACATGAGTGTTTGTTGTGACCAAGCTTTTGGCAATGAAAACATTGAATTAGTTGTTGACCAAATTTCCAGCGAGAGATCCTGACGTATGAGTTGCCGATTTTAATCTTTTTCTCATTGATTATTTTTTCAAATTTCTCTTTGTCGTTTACAATAGCTTTGATCAAGTTTGTTGGTTCATTGGTACTTTTTTTTATTATTCTCATCATTTTGACAATATTAAAATTTTCAAGCATATACATTTTGTTTTCTTCATCCTCGACGTCGAACAGCGAGGCTGGGACATTGTGAAGAGCAATATATAACTTTGGTGATGGTTAACTATTGTTAACATAAGCATTGAGAATGTTAGCGTTTGGTTTGCAGCGTTTGATTTCACGTTGTAGTTTGAGGAAGCCTTTTTTTTCTTCTGGGAATGAAAGGTTGCTGACAAATTTAGCGATGAACGATTTCGAAGTTTCATCTCTAGGTGGGTGAATTGGTTGAAGCAGAGGGGTATTTTTTGAGTTTATGATACGGTTAGGGTTTGATTGATTAGTTTGGTTCGATGGTTGGTTCGTGACAGCTTGCGAGTAGAGGTTTTGATTATTAGAGAGTTGATTCATGTGTTGAAAGAACGCTGATGGGTTTATCAAGATTGGATTGTTGGGTAGATTTTGAGATTGCAGTCCCTGTGGAGGGGGGTCTGCACCGTATGGTAGTGCAGTTGCACTCATTTCCAAAAGAAGAAGGCAACTAGGATGATGGATTAAATCGTATGGAAGTATTATAATTAATGTTAATTAGTTAACTTTATTTCTTAATTTAAAGTTTTTAAATGTTTTTGTTTGTTTAATTAAAAAATATAAATAAAAATTATATACAATAATATAAAAAAAAACTTGAAGGTGTTGTGTACGGTGCTATTGGAACTATTAAGGACATTATTTATCCTGACAAAACAAAAACAACAGGAAAAATGCTTGAAGTTATTATCCATATCGAACAATATTCGGGCCACAGTTTTTTAGTGAAATCCAAAATAAAAATTGTATACCTATATCTGCTACTACTCAATATTCTAAAACAGCATGTGCTACACGAAAACAATTTCTAATTCGACTGGCATACGCCATAACAACCCATAAAGTAAAATAATTCTAATTTCACAAGATAATTTTATACATAATATAAAAAAAATAATTTAAGGTACAGGGCTCAACTTTAGACAAAGGAATAGTTGATTTAGGGAAATCTGAAAGACATTTAGGAACCACATTTGTACTACTCTCGAGTTTTTAAAAATTAACGGATTTTTTAATAAACAAAAATTAACGGATTTTTAAATTTTACATTTTTACATTTTCATATTTTTATATTTTTTGTGCAAAATTTCAATCAGGTTTTATTTTTAATTTTGGTAACTAAATAAATAGGAATTTTTTTTTTTTATTTTCTGAAGTCTTGCACAAAAAATCTTAAAATATGAAAATGTAAAAATGTAAAATTATTTTCATTTTTCCAAAAATTCCAGAAATTATTTCAAAGAAAATAGTATTATTTTCAAATTTATCAAAACGGAATTTTTCCGTTAAGAAAATAAAATGGGATGTTTTTTCTATTTTTAAAAACGGGATAATTGTTTTAAATACGATAATGGGATAATTTTCTTATTTTTTTGTTGGGATGAAAAAAAACGGGATGCTTTTCAACGAGATATTTTTTAAAAAACGTGATGATTTTACTGTCAATCAATGGGCATGATTCTAATAATTCTTGTAAACACAGGTGACTCTGATCAATCTTATTTTTCGTATTTTTTTTGTATTTGAAAAATTTTATTTTCATTAAAGTACGAAAAAGTTAAAATTTTTGTTACATTTCGAAAATAAATTTTTGTAAATAAAACAGATCCTGAGCAAGAGGTCAATTTTTTAAAATTTTAAGATAAAACATTCATTTTTCTAAATGAATATTTTTTTAAAAAATGTTCTATTGTTTTTTTTCTATAATTGAACTTTTTATACTTTTTACTTTTCCAAAGGAAGATTAATTCAAATCATTAAATACTCTACAAATAAGCACACATATTGAATAAAACTTATTTATTACTTAATTAAAAAAGGTATTATTTTTTAAATGCATCTGAGAGGTAACAATAATTTTTTTAATTTTATTAATTCAATTTTATTTGATTTAAAAGAAGAATAAGATTAAAATTAGATACATGTATAAACTTGATCGAGAGTGTTACATGCTCTTAGGTTTCTATCAAAGAAATAGCCATTTGGACAAGATTCCTTTTGTAAAACATTATTAACGCATCTGAAATATTGACTACAATTTCCTGGGACTTGGGTTAAATTATCTTTACTTGTACATTCTTTAAAAAAAATAAAGTCAAAATTTTTTTTGCATTTGTTTACACTTACGTTGATCTGTCTGGCACGTCGATACCAATGACTTCAAATTGCATGCTTTGAATGAACTATCAAAAAAGTATCCTTCAGGACATGTCTCAATGTTCAAAACTCCGCTTTTGCATGTGTAGTATTTAGAGCAATCATTTGGTACTTGGGTTAAATCATCGGAATTCTTACAGCTCTTTTGAGCTAAAGTACATGTATCACTAGATCCCCATTCACATCTTTTTAAATTAGCATCAAATATTAAGCCCTCAGGACAAATTTCGGTGCTTAAAAATCCATTATTGCATCGGTAATACTTTTTACAATCATCAGGGTAACGAGTTAAATCTTTTGAGATATCACACTGATTGCCAAAAGTATTGACTTGGCACTCGGGAACCTCATAAGGCCAGTTGCATGCTTTAAGGTTGTTATCGAAGAATAAATTGTCATTGCATGACTTAGTCACTATGTATCCTTTGTCACATTGTCGAAATTTAGTGCAATCATTAGGGTCTCTAGTCATATCTATGCTTGAGTCACATTCATTTCCCCAATAGGTTTTTTCACACCCAGGTACATTTGCAGGCCAATCACAAGCTTTAGCTTGGAGATTGTAAACCAAACCATCTTGGCAAGTCTCAATGCTCAGATATCCATTTTTGCAGCGAAAAAATTTTTTGCAATCATTTGTTACTTTGGCATAGTTTATGTCATCAGTGCATTCATTTCCACGGGTAGAACAGTTTACTTCGGATTCAGGACGGCATGATTTAGTCTCAGTGCTAAATTTAAAGCCAGGATCACAAGCAACTGTGGCTGAATATCCTCCAAAGCATCTATAAAATTGGTTGCATGTGCCAGGTACTCTTGTAAAATCAGTGGTCACATCACATGTCTGTCTCTTATAAACTGTCTTGCAGTTTATTAGATGAGATGTTAAACATATTAGCAGAAATGTTTTAAGCATTTTTAAAGTCGCAAATTTTTTTAGATTGTGACCGAAGAGTTTTCTATTTATATTCTGTAAGATGTTGCTTTAATGTAAATATTTTTTAAGGGATTTGAAAGAAATTTGAGATTCGAGTTTTAGATTATTTGTTTTTGACTTTAGAGTAACATCAGAAAAGTCTAAATTTTTTTTCTATATTCATCATTATTTAATTTTATGAATTTTAAACTAATGCTTACTTTTTTAAATCAATTACTTTTAATTTGAGAGAACAATATTTTTAAAAATGTCTTAGTTCACTCAATTTACTCATTTTTGAAATTTTTCTAGGAATATTCAAATTTTTTTAGTTCAAATTTATTTTTCAGATTGAATTTTTTTATGGTGAAATTTTCAGTTCAAATTCCTCACTTTTTTTTCAACAGATAAAAGTTTACCTAAAACTTTTTTCATGAGCATCATCACATGATTAGAAAAAAATGATTAAAATAAGGTCTTCTTTTTTGATATTTTATTTAAAAACAAAAAGTTTTTTTTCACTATTGATAATTAATTGCATTGTGAATTTTAATAGAAAAATTCGATCAAAATATTTGAAGGAGAAAAAAAAAACTGTTTTATTTAACAGTCCAATTTAAAGAACAAATTTAAAGGAATATTTAACAATAAATTGATTTTTTTAATTAAATGTGATCAAAATCATCACAAAACCGACATGATACCATTGATCACATTTTCTTGTAAACATTTCATCACATTATGGACATGACCCAATCTTGTTCCAAAGCATTATTTTAATGAAGCAGAAAATAAACTAAAAATCAGTAAAATTGATCACATGTTAAATAATCTATTAGAAAATTACCTTTCAAAATCATTAATAGAAAATTCAGTTCAATTGTCTAATTTTAATTTGTTGAAGACTCGATAGGAGTAATAGTCTTAAACTAAAAGTAAACTTCTTCAAATAATTAATAAAAACTATATTTTAACAAAAATTTATCTTAATCATACTTTTTCATAGAAATATTTAAAGTTTATTCAGCAGTCATTTCAAGTTTATTTCACTGCCCAAGATCGATTAACACTTCATTAATTTAATTTTATGAAATAATTTTTTTCAAATTTAAAAATAATAATATTTAATATGAAAAATCCACAGTGAAACTTGCTGTGATGTCGCAGCTGAGCTACAATCACTTAAAGTTAAATTTTACTTGCTTCATTTTTTTTATATACTTATATATGTATTTATATTTATTCAATTTATCTAATTTCTTCTTCCTCACTGTGTGCAACTGTATTTAATGTTCTTTGAAACACTAGCTAGCATTCGCTCGACTAGTGTTTCTTTTCTATATAAAAAACTTTCCTAAGCTTATCAACTTTTTGTATAAATAAGCGTTCAAATAATCATTAAAAGGGGATCTTTTGACTAGATACTTTTTTTTACAATATTTATTTAATAAACATTTGAGCTAAGCTTGTTTGATCTTTAATAATTATCCAACGAGGATAACACACTTGCTAGCCAGGATATAAAGACATTCATCAAAAAATTTAAAAAGTCCTCTTGACTTTATTGTCATTTAATTTTTAATGGTTTTCATAATTGATAAGTATACCAGAAGACTGGAAATTTTTAAAATAAAAAATTGGAATCAATTGCATCAAATTTTTCTAAAATCAATAAAATTTATATTTAATTATTAAAGATGTTCATTTAAAAAAAAATAAAGCATGTTGAAAACTTCAACATTCATTTCCTGATCACAAAGCAATTTATCATTCTTGTAAAAAATATTTTAAGTTTTTTCGCCATGAGCCAATTTTGATATTCGTTCAGTTAGTTTCCCACTATTCCCCAAATCCAATTTTAAATTTTCGAGTGATTTTTCTTCAATTCTATTCATTAATTTCCAGGCAAATCAGGAAAAATGGTGTGTTATTGGCAAAAAATAAACATTACCACTAATTATATGAAAGATAATAGCCTAAGCATTATTATGAATGCTTTTTAATGAATGCATGGTATAAATTTTCAAAATTTCTTATTCCTAAAAGTAATTATATAAAAAAGTTTGGTAGAAAGTAAAAATAAATTAAGAGAAATTTTGACCGAGAGCCCCAAAATAGATTTATATTTATTATGTAAGAATGAAGAGATTTTAATTATCTACAAAACGGTATGCCATTAGTATCAATTCTTTGAAATTAAAAAATAATCCCAAAAAAAGATTTTTTAAGTTTTTTGGCTATGAGCTTTTAAAAAAAAGAGCTTGGAGACAATTTATTTTTCTGCAACAATGCTAAGACTTTTCTCTATCATATAATTAGTGGTCGGAAGGTTAAGGTCTAATCATTATCTTGAAAACATATGGTCCGTTAACAGCAACTCAGGATTTTACTCGTTATTTCTAGTTTTACAAGTCAAAAACTAGGACTTATGAGCCAACTGTTCATCAAAAAAAAATGTTAAAAATGTTCAAAAAATGCTCATCAAATTCTCTACAAAATGGTCGGTGGTCGGAAGTTTTTGGATAATTCCTAATACCATCCGACCGCGGTCCGTGTTTTAGCATAAGCCTCTAAATATGATACGGCGTTTAAAACTTTGTTATCAAATATTTCATATTTTTTGATGTAAAAATTTGTAATTTTTAAAAAAGAAGATGCAAGATTTGATTTGAATTCAGAAAAGTATTCTGATATTTGCATGTATGTTTTAATTGCCATAAATAGTGGGAGTATCATTGAGATAGTATCATTCTTTCTGAGGATAAACTCTTTGTAACATCAACAAATCCAAATAATATTTCCACAATATAATTTAATACAAAAGGATATTTCCCAGTCAAACATTTTTAGAGATTTTTAGACTTATTTGCATCTTCAAGTCTGAAAATGGTTCCACTGATATTGATGTCACGATCGAAAATTTTGGCAACATTAAAAGCAGCGTTAAACTCGATTATCCAAACTTTGTTTGAAAAGAAATTGTAGATACTTGTGATCAAATCATTTTCAACTTGGTTCAGGACGACATCTAGTGCACTAAATAAGACCTTATGGTTAATCGGTTTGTCTTACCTTTTTTAGTTTAGCTTGACCGAATTTTTAAATATCCAACGTCGGTATTGGTTTGTTTTGTTGAGCGACATTGCCAACACACTACTTCAACGGTTTCTTAAATCAAATGATTACGCTATTAATTAAATTTTAGTTTTTCAAATTTGCTAAACCAAGCGACAATTTTTTCAATAAATGTTGCTATATTTTGATTAGAAACATTTACATTCTAGTGCTTTTATTAGCTTTCTAATTCCTAATTATTGATAAGACTGGATGGTTCAAAGAGTGATAAAGTTAAATTTAATTAGTGTCAATTATTTTTGTTTGATGAGTTTTTTTTTAATTAAAGTGATAATTTAGGGGTTTTTAATTTAAAAAAGTATACTTTAATCAATTAAGTACAAAATCAGTAAAATTGATAATATTTTTATCAATTTATTATAACATTATTAAAACAAATATTTTTTATTTGATACATGGATGTATTATTAAATTTATGGTATTTTTTAATACAAAAATGTGTATTAATTATATTACGCGGTATTAAAATAGCAACAATTAAAATAGAAAAAATCTAAAAAACTAAATAAAAAAGTAATAGCAAAGTTAATTCAATTAACCAATAAATTATGTGTTAATCAAAATAGCTAAACACATAATGAAAAATGTTTATAAAAGCTAAAATAAGAAAATAAAAGATAAAAATTAATTCACTATTTCCAATTATTGTTAAAAAAAATTAAAATTTGAAATAAATTAACAAAAATTTCTAGTTGGTTTTGTCGCTTGCGATTTCAACCAACAAAGAGGAAATTCCACAATGGAATTTTAAAAATTCGCTGAAACTGAACCTCAAGAACCTTGATAAACCAGTTAACCACCAAGTTATCTTCGAATTACTTGAACAAATCTTAAGTCGATTCCAAAAAATCAAATCACATCGATTTACAATTTTGCTTCAAACAAATTTTGGAAAATTGAATTCAATTCCACGCTAGAACTAAACCATTTGTTTGAATGTCCAGTTAAATTAAACGATCAAGAATTCAAACTCGAAGACGCCAACAAAGTAATAGATCAAAGAAAATATTGTACATTCTGAATTCATTTTTTACCCACAAATTTCCAAAAGCAACTAATTCATATCTTTTTCAATTTTTTGAAAATCGATGGACTCAAGATTGAAGACATTTCGGAGGAAATATACAAATACAGCACCATTAAAAACGGAGTCAAACGAGCCAAAATCTCCTTTACGAAAGATGCCGATCCAATAATTCAAAGTTTATCTGGACCAACAGTTATGAATGGGTTAAAATTTGTTTTTACTATAGCTGGAAAAAAACCAATGTGTTGTAATGATGACGGGCACAACATTGTAAAGTGCCCACTCAATTAGTCAATTTGTGGCAAATGTCAATAAAAAGGGCACTTAACCCAAAAATGTTATTTGGCTGTAAAGTTAAAATCACTCGAGCGTAGTAAAATTGACTATAGTGATCTATATATCAATGAAAGTAATGAAACTGAACCTTCAACAAATATTGAGTCCTACACTGCATCTCCAAAAAACTCCATAGTTTTTTGAACTGTAATATGTAACAAAAATCAGCATAAAACAGTCCAGTCTTAACACCCCATTCAAGTTTTTTTTGTCAAAAACCGAGTGTTGACCAGTCTCAGGTCACTAGCCAAAACAAATCAAATTCGAAAACAAATCACACTCCAGTTTTTACACTAACAAAAATCACTAATTTCATTAATCACACATGGCATAAAATATAATTTACTCTTAAATATTTTTAAATAAAAAACTAACTATAAAATTTAAAAAATAAAAGTCGATTCAAAAGTACCATAGTGAACTTTTTGTGGAACCACAATAAATTCAAGAAAACCACGAATTCGAACAAATCGATTCTGATAAAATAAGTAAGCCAAACACAACAGTGTATCAGCCAGATGCCAATAATAGCACTGATTCAAATCTAGGCTCTCTTAAAAGATCCCCAATCCTTAAAACTCCTCTAAAAGAAGATCATCACAAATATGTACAAAATTATTACCCTCAGGACAAATTTACACCTGTTCAAGAATAAAAAATTAAGGAAACCAAAAATTTTTTTCAAAAGAAAATCCAAATCAAGAGACCATCTGAATCCGAGTCCAACTAGGATAATTTAAATGAAGAGCAATCAGAGTAAGAAAATGATGACAAAAATCCTTTCGAGTCAGAAGAGATTAGTTCAACCTGAATCTTTCGTTGAACTTATCGTTTCAAAAAACAGTTCTTTAATAATAAGTTTTTAAAAATATTTTTTAAATTAATTATTTAAGAAAAATCTTTTTATTAAATTCAAACCCACCCGCCAAAATTTGAACTTTGTCCGCCCGTTTAAATTTAAACGGTTAATAATCGGGCCAAAAAGTAGCCCGTTTAAATAAATGGGCCAATGTCCGCCCGCCAAAATTGGGACGGTTTCTTGGACCGCCCGTTTATTTTTAAACGGTTATTAGACGGGCTAAAAAGTAGCTAAAAAGTAGCCCGTTTAAATAAACGGGCCAATGTCCGCCCGCTAAAATTGCGACGGTTAATACGGTCACGGTCACGGTTTTAAAAATTTTTGGCCCGTTTACTGTCCGCTTGCACGGATACCAACACTACTCATTATTCTGATTTCTTTTAAGCTCACTATTCTAACACCTGCAGTTATTTGATATTCTTCACTCAGATGGTCATTTACATTTATCTTAAATGTCCTAGAGTCTAAAAAGGATCAAATCCAGCTAGTCAAGTAATGAGGAGGATTTATTTTAATCAATTTAAAATGTAAACCTTCATGCCAAACCCTATCAAAGGCTTTAGAAATATCAAATAAAAGGCCGCAAACTTTTTTTTTTATTAAATGATTCCACAATTTTTTGAATTAAAAAGAAAAGATTATCTGCTTTTTTCCGGTGTTTCTTAAATCCAGATTGCTCCTGGATAAGGAGTGAATTTTGTTCCAAAAAATTGCATAATCTTGAATATACTATGCGTTCCAGTAGCTTTTCTAAGCAACTCGTTATACAAATTGATCTATAATTTAAAGGATCTTGTAAAGAAAAGGCTTATTTTGAATCATAGTAATGTTCGATGTTTTCCACGCTTTAGGGACTCTACCTTCTTGAAGAGATAAATTAAAAAGTTTTATGATTTCTATTAATGAATTTCTAGGTAAGTTTTTTAACAATAAATTATGAATTTGGTCAGGTCCTGATGCCGCTTCTTTTTTCAATCTTTTTAAAGCCATAATTAATTCATTTAAGCAAATTGGATCATTAAAATTACACTGATTATAATTTCTAAAGAAATCAGAGTTAGAATTTAGTATTTCGATATCTTTCTCATAATCAATTAAATCAGAATTAATTAATGAATTAGGACTAAATATTGATATTGAAATATTGATTGATGGACTTTTCTTGATTAGTTTTGAATTCCTTTTCATTTAAAATCAAATTAGGAATTAAATTTGATCCATTTTTGTTCTAAATTTATTTATTTTTTTCCAAAAAGGTCTACTTGGCAGTGGGTTTTTTCCCATCTTCCCAATGAAATCAAACCAATTTTGATTCCAGAATTTTTTTAAAGAGGCCTTTAACTCAAATGAAAGTTGATTAAATTTTTGCTTGAGTTTTTGACATTGGGTTTTCTGGAAGTTTCTTCTTACTTTCCTGCGCTCTTTTATCAATTTAATTTTTCTAATTTTTCTAATAGCAGATTATATTTCTTTATTTTGACTTTTTAAGACACTAAAGTCGGTAATTTTTTCAATTAATGAAGATGAAAATAAAAAAAAGGTCAAGAATTTCAAAGTAATTCTTATTAAAAATATTGAAAGTAGGACGCTTATCATTGATTACTGAAAAGTCTAACTCATTGATTATTCTTTCCAACATTATGCCGTTTTCATTTTCCCCTACGCAGCCTATTTGCTTTGTTCTAGCGTTTAGATCACCACCTAAAATGTAGTTTCTACATTTTTTATTAACTGTTTTAAAAAACTAACAGTTCAGAAGCACATTGGGTGGATTATAAAGACTAAATACAAACAATTCATTATTCTTTCCTAAGTTATTTTTATATAAAGGAGTTCGGAATTAATTCCTCATAAGAAAAATCTTGTAAAAATTCAATTCCTTCTTTAATTAAAATAGCTACTCCTCCTCCATACTTGTTGTGTGGTTTTGTTATGAACTGATAATTGTGAAAATCAAGATAAATATTTGCCTCACTCAAATCTATATTTAATTCATTGAGCAAAACAATGTCGTGGCATTTTTGAGCTAAAAAATTGGCTAAGAGATGAACCCTACTAGGTAAATGAAGACAATTCCAGTGTGTAATTACTAACCTTGTTTTATTAAGAGGTTTTGTTCTTAAAGTTGATTTATTTCACTTCTTGTTCATTCTAAATTTTCTTCAAAGTTGTTTTGACTGTCAGTTTGCTGTCGGAATAACTCTTGATTTGATTTTTGGTTTGGAAAAAAGTTTCAGTCTCATTCTGATCATTTGAGCGTACATTGTCAGGTGACTGACATAGTGGTAGAAAATCGTTTAAACGACTTACCAAATGGTCTTCTAAAACTGGAGTTTTAAGGTCTTGTGGGCCAATTTGGGATATTACGTAATTAAAATTTGTTGGCTGATATCCAAGGGTTTTTGCCATCACATTTTCATCATTATCTTTTTGGCCAGCTTCAAATATTGATTGCGTTTTTTTTTGGTCAATGTAAAGATCATTGTAGTCATTATTTTTCCTCTCAAGCGACTTAAGCTTTTCGGTAATGAAGAATTTTATTTGTCAAGTCTCCTTTTCTGATTACACTTTTCGCAAAGTGCTTCTTTGACAGGGCATTTCGCTTTGTTGTGTCCTTTATCATCACAAAAATATCATTTCTGCTTTTGTCCAAAAATTGACACAACACACTTTAAACCATACATTATTGTGGGGCCTGACAAACTTTAAATAATGTTCTCAACCTCTTTTAGAAACGATATTCTCACTCTTCTGACACCATTTTTCCTCTCGGGTCTATCTTTAAATTTTTCTTCAGTATTGTGTTCAATATCAAATCCATCAATTCGAACAGCATTAAAGAAGGTTTCAAGTCTTTGATTCTCGAAAATCAGAGGGCAAGAAGTGAAAACGAAAAGCACAATACCTTCTGAGATCCTGGACTTATTTGCATCTTCAAGTCTGAAAATGGTTCCACTGATATTGATGTCACGATCGAAAATTTTGGCAACATTAAAAGCAGCGTTAAACTCGATTATCCAAACTTTGTTTGAAAAGAAATTGTAGATACTTGTGATCAAATCATTTTCAACTTGGTTCAGGACGACATCTAGTGCACTAAATAAGACCTTATGGTTAATCGGTTTGTCTTACCTTTTTTAGTTTAGCTTGACCGAATTTTTAAATATCCAACGTCGGTATTGGTTTGTTTTGTTGAGCGACATTGCCAACACACTACTTCAACGGTTTCTTAAATCAAATGATTACGCTATTAATTAAATTTTAGTTTTTCAAATTTGCTAAACCAAGCGACAATTTTTTCAATAAATGTTGCTATATTTTGATTAGAAACATTTACATTCTAGTGCTTTTATTAGCTTTCTAATTCCTAATTATTGATAAGACTGGATGGTTCAAAGAGTGATAAAGTTAAATTTAATTAGTGTCAATTATTTTTGTTTGATGAGTTTTTTTTTAATTAAAGTGATAATTTAGGGGTTTTTAATTTAAAAAAGTATACTTTAATCAATTAAGTACAAAATCAGTAAAATTGATAATATTTTTATCAATTTATTATAACATGAATCTAATGAAACTGAACCTTAAACAAATATTGAGTCCTACACTGCATCTCCAAAAACTCCATAGTTTTCTGAACTGTAATATGGAACAAAAATCAGCATAAAACAGTCCAGTCTTAACACCCCATTCCTAGAAAGTTTTTTTTGTCAAAAACCGAGTGTTGAACAGTCTCAGGTCACTAGCCAAAACAAATCAAATTCGAAAACAAATCACACTCCAGTTTTTACAAAATACCGTCCCAAGCGTCAATCAGAAAGCGAATCGAAAACGCAACCGAAAAAACAGTTGAAAAGTAGCAAAGAAGAAGAGGACGCATTTAGCGCTTTATTTCGAATGACTCAATTGCGAATTCGAATCAGAATCATGTCCAAAATCGAAACGAAAATCGATAAATTATTTTTTTTTTACTTTTTTTTAAAACCTTATTAAATGAACAAAAATATAAAATCATCTTCAAATGACAGGTTAGTAATTATTCATTGAAACTGTAATCATTTACACAGTAAGACAAAACTATTTGAACATTTTTTATTTAAGGAATCCCCTGGCATACTTTTGTTTAATGAAGTAAAAAATTGATTCGACCCAGTTCAATTTTTACTTAGACTTCAAAAATTATCAATCTATTGCTAAACCTCGAGATTAAAGAGGTAGTGGGGTTGCAATCTTAATTAAGAATGGTATCAAATTTTCTTTTAACTCTTTATTTGATTATTTTTCACTTGAACTCTTGTGTGTTCAAATAAAGCTTAGAGTCTATCCTTTTTTTATTTAGAGCCTATACAACCCTCCTAATAAAGTTCTTATTTTCGAACTTTTCTTAAGAATTTCATAAAAATTCACTAAATTTTTAATTGGCGGAGATCTCAATTCGAAAGCAAAAAAGATTGGATGTATTGGAGAAAATGAAAATGGTCAAGTACTTGAAAGAGTTTTAAATGAGCTCCATGTTTCAGTAAGTAATGATAAGTCACCAACTTTCAATATTTTTAACAAACAATGCTTTAAAATTCTAGACATTTTTCTTACACCTTCTTCACTCTTAGACAAAATTACTGACTTCAAAGTTATGACAACGATGACATGACAAGTGCTCAATATCCGATTCAGACATGCCTCTCAGTGTAACACTTTATAATGGACATACAGGCAAAAGACAAACTTGACTTTAAAAAAGCCGATTGGAACAGCTTTAGAGTAATTTTGAGCTCTAATCAAAAGCAACCACCTTCAAATATCAATGAACTAAATGAATTCTTTACTAAAAATATCCTTGAAGCAGCTGAAAAAAGCATCCCAAAACAATCAAACAAATAGTATAAATCAACACTACCACATGACATTGTCGGCGTAATAAAATTAAGTAGGAAATTAAGGAGAAAATTTAAAATAACTCAATGTACACTTTTAAAAACAAGTCATGTCAATGACTTAAAAAAAAATAAAATTTAATTAAATTAACAGAATTTTGGACTGCCACGCTGAAAAAAAAGAGGTTAAAAGATCATAAGAAAATAAAAATTTAAGATAATTAACTATATTTATTGACTTGAAAAAAAAAAAAAAAATTTAAGTCATGACTTTGTCTTAAAAAAAAAATTTAAAGTCAAGTCATGACTTTGACTTAAAAAAGAAAAAAAATTTAAGTCAAATCATAACTTAGACTTAAATTTTTTTGTATTAGACTTAAAACTGTGACTTAAAAACAAGTCTGGTAAAAATCCTTTATCAACTTGGCCGTTCTGGCGCAAGATCAATAAGTTTCGAACAAAAAAAGTTCAAACATGATACCAACTTTTGTTTTAAACAATATTTTTTACAAATCAGATGAAGAAAAAGGACAGCTTTTTGGTGAGCTACTGGCTTCAACCTTTTACTCAAAATCCTGACCTAATAAACTCAACCACGGAATACGAAGTCTACAATGAAATTTCAAATTTTTTTTCTGAAAAAAACAAGAAAGATATTTTCGAATCCATTACCATATTTGAAATAATATTTGCAATTAATAAAATTAAAGAAAATTCAACATCTGGTCCTGACTTTATTCACAATTTAATGCTCAAAAATCTGCCTGAGTCAACTCTTAATGACATTTTAAACCTCTTCAATCAAAGTTAAACAACTAGCCAAATACCATATAATTGGAAAAAAGCACAAGTTACAATGATACCAAAAAAAGCTCAACCAACACATGGTCCGTCGAACTATCGCCCTTTTAGTTTGACCAGTTGTCTTGGCAAATTACTTGAACGCATTATTTAAACAAGGCTTTACAATTACATTGAGATAAATTTTTTACTCATTCAAGAGCAATCAGGATTCCGAAAACATAGACGCACAGCGGACAATCTCTTTTTTCTTATTCAAAAAATAACTGAATCGTTTAACAGGAAAAAAAAATGTGTTGTCTTTTTTTTGATATATCAAAAGCATTTGACAGAGTCTGGCATGAGGGGCTTGCGTACAAAATGATCAAAATGCAATTGCCAAAGTACTTAATTTCTGGACCAGATCTTTTCTAAACTCAAGATCATTTTGTGTAAATGTGAATGGACAAAAAAGCAATGATTTCCCAATCAAAGCCGGAGTACCGTAAGGCTCAGTAATTAGCCCCCTCCTATTTAGTATTTTTATTAACGATATACCAAGAAAAGATACAACAAATAATGAATACTCTCTTCTTTTCGCTGATGACTTAGTTACCTTTTTTATCTATAAATCTAAAAGAAACATTGAACTTAGGATCAATACTTACCTTAAAGAATTAGAACCATTGTTAACAAAATGGAAAATGAAGATTTCAATTGAAAAATCTTGTTACATGATATTCACAAAATCAACAAGAGAAGAGCTCAATCTTAATTTGAAAATATATGGGGACAATTTAAAGCGACAGGACGAAATCAAATTCTTAGGCATCAGATTTGACTCACGGCTAACCTTTAGTCCATTGATTGATGAATTAAAAGAGCGTTGCAACTCTAGGCTAAATTTAATTAAAATTTTATCTAATAAAAACTGGCGTCTACATCACAAAACACTTGGAAATTTATATAAATCGCTTATTGGTTCCATTTTAGACTATAATTTTCCCTGTTTAAACTCTTTATCTGATACTAACATTAAAAAACTTCAAACTTTTCAAAATTCAGCAGTTCGATCCATTCTTAAACTAAGGTTTGACACCCCCTCAAGCATTTTATACCACGAGGCCCAAAACAAATTAAAATTTCATACAATTTCGAACCGACTTTTTGAATTGAGCGAAATATATGTTAGGGCTGGACTTACTAATTCTGTTCCATTACTTCTTAGACTGGTAAATGAGTAAAGACGAGGTTTCGAATCTAGATTTGTTAACTATCCAACTCCATTGTGTAATTGCTACCTTGTCATAGACTCTTTTTTCCCTGAAAACTAAACCGATTTAACTTTTGTGTCTATTTTCTGCCTTTCAAAAACGATTTTTTATTTCTTTTCTTCTTTCTTTTTTTCTTTTCTTTTATTTTCTTTTCAAATTTCAATTATTTAACTATATTTTTAATTCTTATTTTATTCATTTACTTTTATTTTAATCATTTTTTTTATTTATTTTTATTTTTTATTTTTCTCTGAAGGAGCTAACGCTCGATACAGATTTACAAATAAATAAATAATAATAACTTAGTAATTATTGTTAATGTGTAATGAGCCCATTTCAGTAACTGGATGAGCCCGAATAAATACAACCCAATATATAATACACTTATATGATTTCAATGACTTTTCTGAATAAAACTTAGACTAAATAAGCATATAAAGAGCAATAAGATACAAGTAAATTAAAATTTTAAATTGATACCAAAATCAAACTGAAGAGAAAAAAATCAAGTTTTAAAAAATCAAAACCAAATTAAAATTTTTTTATAAATTTGTCCTCATAGGCCGTCCTATATCGGAGTTACACCCTATAAGCACTTTTGGATTTTGGAAAGGCATGTGCGTTTTTCAGGTAAACAGATAATAAAATTAAATTCCTCTTTTTTTTTTTTTAATTTTTAAATATTACAGCAGCGAATCAACGGGTAGAAAATTGTGTTTTTTAAAACCTAATCCATATTTTTTTTATCACAATATTAATTTAGTGTCCATCCAAAACCAAACAAGTATGTAGCCGCATATTTATTAAAATAAATTTAAGTGAAAATTTTATAATTTATTTTTTGTTTTTATTATATTTAAATTTGTATTTATTTTTTCCTATTCTGAAGGAGCTTAAACTCGGTTCAGTAAAAAAATAAGTAAAAAATATGTCCTTTCAAAAAACATTTGAAAAAAAAAGAATTCTAAACTTTTGCAACATACTGTAAGTGTTTTTTAAACCTTAACCATAATTTTTTTGCATCTCACAATATTAATTTAGTGTCCATCCAAAGCCAAACAAGTCTCCATATGTAGCCCCGCATATTTATAAATTTAAGTGAAAATTTCAAAATTTATTGATTTAAAAAAAATTATTAAAAAAAAAGTGTCTCAAATTATTTAAATGGAAATTTTCTATAAAAAAAGAATGCGTTTTTTAAAAATATTCAAATTGTCATTGTATAAAAATTATTTGGTATTGGTGCGTATGGTCACTGCTGGATTAGCTCAACATAATTAGCTGGAAATAGACCGAACATTCCTTTGCAAAAGCCTTGCCACCAGCCCTCATCAACTTGGACAATATCAGTTATTTCATCATCGGGATCAAATGATATCTCATCATTAGCAGACGCTTGATAGTCATACAACGCTCTTGCTCTCAACCCAGTTCCATTGGGCACATTCACAGACTGTTCCACATATCCTGACGACAATAGAGCAGCGTCGGCAGCATATGTGGGCCGAATTTGAACTGGCTCGCCACTCTCGCCCCACTCGTCTTCATCGCTTTCGTTCTGCTGACACAAAAACGCCGGTGGCTGCGGAATAGCTGCTGTGTTAACTGGACTACTGTTTTGATTTGAGTTAGAAGACAACGATGGAGACACTGACGAAGAATTTACTTCTTGGCTGGTGTTCACTTTAACAGGCTCTGCAATCACTAAATCATTGTTCACGTTGGAAAATGCATTGTTTGCTTTAAATGGAGAGTTGGTGACTGTTTTAAAAGCTGGCCGCTTTTCAACCTGATTAGATGGCTTAATGTTGTTGTCACACTCACTCTCCGCCGTGTTTTCATTCACTGTCCTTTTCTAAATCAAACTTTAATTAACAAATAAAATTTTAAACATTTTTCCTCCAACCTTTTCGAGTTCTTTTTCCATTTTGTCCTTTTCCAATCTTTCGCGTCTGATTTGGTCGGCGCGCCGCTTGCTCTCATCTGAATTGGAGTTTTCAAAGCGACTTCTCAGGCCCTTGATGTCCGCCTTGGCGTCCATTTTGGCCTTTTCATATCTAGTACCCACTGGCTCTGGCGGCTCGTTGAATCTGGCAGCTGATGTGTCGCTGGCACTCTGCACACCATACCGACCACCAAATCCTTTTGAGTAGTCGACCTGTGATGAGTGTTTGGACAGCTTTTCCACATGATCAAAACCAACTGCACTCTTGTCCACTCTGTCCTGGGCAAGGCCGTACTTGCCGCCGAAGCCTTTGGCGTAGTCCACCTGTGATGAATGCTTCTCGCTTTTTTCCTGGTACTCAAAGCCCACTGCTGATCTGTCCACTCTGTCTTTGGCCACGCCGTACTTGCCGCCGAAGCCTTTGGCGTAGTCCACTTGTGATGAATGCTTCTCGGACTTTGCCTGGTACTCGTAGCCCACTGCGCTCTTGTCCACTCTATCTTCCTGCAGGCCGAACTTGCCGCCGTAGCCGGCACTAAAATTTCTAGCTGTGTTGTTCGTCTCTGATTTTTTGACCACATTGGTCCGCAATTGCTCTAAGCTTGAAAAATAATTTTAAATAAAAAAAAAAATTTTTTTTTAGTTGTGGTGATTTGATAAAAGTATTTGACGTTTATTTACGTAAAATATCGTGAATTAACCAAATTTTACCACATTTTACGTAAATAAACGTAAAATCAGAAAAGTGATTAAGGGGTATTTTACCAAAAATTACGTAAATTTTCAGGATTTTGAGATAATTTTGGTAAAATTCAAAACCACCAATTCAAAATTCAAAATTTTTGAAAAATTGGTTGTTTTTTCCTAAAATCGCAAATTAAAGAAAGTTTTTTTTACAACGATTTTAAAATTAATTATTTTTTAAACCAATTCATGAAAAAAAAACTTTCTTAAAATTTCCATTTTTGGGAAAAAAAGACATTTTTTCAAAAATTTTGGATTGGTCGTTTTGAATTTTACCAAATTTTACCAAAATTATCTCAAAATCCTGAAAATTTACGTAATTTTTGGTAAAATGTCTCTTTTTCACTTTTTGGATTTTACGTTAATTTACTTAAAATGTGGTTAATTCACGATATTTTGCGCAAATAAACGTAAAATACTGTTTTCAAATCACCACTGTATTTTATTAGAAAATTTAAAAAAAAAAATATTAAATACTCGACAAATGCTTGACGGCCCGAGCCCTCCACTGTTTTCGAGCCCCATCGTTGCTCTTTTTCCGATATGTTGTTCTAAATCAACAAGCTAGTTTAAATTGAAATTGAACTATTGAAAGCAATTACCACAAAGTCCGGGTCGGTGTCCCATTCGTCTGGATCATTTGTTTGCTCGGCCATTATTTGTTTCATCAAAGAGTTAGACTGAGATAGAGTTGCTTTCCACATGACTTTGTGTGTTGTTGTTATCAGGCCTGTTCAAATCACAAGGCAGAGATTCGATAAGTTA
Organism: Brachionus asplanchnoidis; assembly: GCA_025491095.1. Lineage (NCBI taxonomy): Eukaryota > Metazoa > Rotifera > Eurotatoria > Ploima > Brachionidae > Brachionus > Brachionus asplanchnoidis. The sequence continues at coordinate 547,921 of JAILYF010000044.1, read as the reverse complement.
TCTTTAAAAGAGATGAGTAATGAGCAAAGAATAAATTATGAAATGCGCGATTCGGTTAAGTAAATGAATGAATAGGACAAAGATTGGCGATGATGTGTGTGTAAGTGTGTATGCATGAGTTTGTGTAATTAGGACATGGAATATCAATGCTAACTATAGATTGAGAATATGTGAATATTTTGAATAGAAATTTACCTTATAGATTTTTTTTTGCTATTTGTTTGAATAAATTTATATCAAGAGGGCTTTTAATTTATTATTATAATTTTTAAAATCTAGTCAGATTCATGCCCAAATGTTTTCTTTTTTGCTCAAGTTCTCGGATATGTTTGTTTGTCGATGTTCTAAACTCGCTCAAGCGTTCAAATAAATTCGCTCTGATTAAGCGATTTTTTGCTCGTTTTAAATTGACTGGTTTATTGTCTGTGGAAAGTTTTTTATTTAAAAAAGCTGACAATTAATTTTCAAAAGATATAAGGGTCTTTAGTGATTGGTGACAGCTTACATTTTTTGTAGTAGAAAAAGGCAAATTGAAGTTTAAGATCAAAAGATCAAAATATAAATCGTAATATCTTTTTTAATAATAGAGAAATTTTCATATTTAAAATTTTAAAATGTTCCTTTTTATTGAACTTTGATATGTTTAAATATTTTAATTGATTTTAATGAAAATTTACTTTAAAAGACAAAAAAATTCACTGTTTTTATATTTAAAATTTATTTAAGTGGAAAAATAAAATTATTTCAGTTTGAATGAATGGATTTAAAAGTTATAAATTTGAATTTGTGAATTAACTTAACCTGAATTATTTAAATTATTGACTGTTTTTGTCAAATAAATTAGAGATCAATCATTTTGATGTTTATTTGATAATGAACTTTTATTAGACATTACATGTCTAGGAATGTTTAGTATTTATTTCTTAAAAATTATCAAAATCATTAGATTAATTTCGTTTTGATCTTAAAATTTGATCTGAAACTTCCATTTGCCATAGAAAAAATATTTTTCGTAGCAGAAAAAATGAATTTATTAAAAATTTTTTTTTTTAGTAGAAAAGATATTTTTGCTTAAAGAAAAAATAATTTTTCTATTAGAAAAATATAATTATCATTTTTCTCACCTTTATCGATTAAGAAAACTATCACTTAATACTAAATTAGTATTACTAATTGACAAATAACTTATTAATACTTACTTAATAACTTTAATTAAATGTAAAATGAGTCTATTTATTTAAAAAATAATTTAGGGGGTGACCCCAGGGCACGTCCGAATGGTTCAAGACCTTCGTTTGAGCCCGTATTAAAAAGTAAAATAAATGATAATTTGATGACCGAATAAAATTGGAAAAAAAAATAAAATAAAAACATGAAAATAGTGATTAAATTAGTTTAAAAGCGAATTTGAATAAAAAAAAATCAGATAAAAAGTATAAAAAATGAGTATAAAAAAGCATTAAAACAGTAAAAAAATAGTATTTTATTTAAATTATTTTTCTATTTTTTATATATTTTTCTTTTTTTATCAAAATTGTTTACAAACACTATTTATTTTTATTTATATTTTTATTCTTATAAAATCAAATTTTAAATTTACTCCTTAGTGAGAAAAAGAGTGAAATACTCAAGTCACTTAAAGAAATACGTAAAAAAAAAGTATCATTTAAACTTAATAAAAAAAGATTCAGAATCTGACTCGTCATCAACTTCAATTATTTAACGATCAGCTGTCAACAATTTAGACGACGACACGGACAATGAAAGCGAGGACATTATTCCAACAAAAAAAGCCAGGGGTGAAGCTAAAGTGTATAATTATTACAAAAAATATAACAGTTTACAAGAGAGTCTCGATGAAACTAAAAATGAACTTATCGATGATGCCAAGTGAAGTACAAAAGAAAAATATATGACGGATATTGTCGAAAAACGTTTCTTCAAGTGAATAAAATTTTAAAATCTTTTATATATATAAACGCGGAAGACCTAGAAAAAACTAACATTTTTTTTCTATTTTCTCAAGTATTTTTTCTACATTTAAAAATATTTTTTCTATAAAAAAAAATATTTTTTCTAATTTTTTTTTCTACTTTACGAAAATAAAAATTCTATAAAAAAAATTTCTTCTACTACAAAAAATATAAGCCATTGGTGACCAGTTTCCTTCACCTAAAATATGTGACCACGATTGGTCATCTAATTTTCAAAAACAAAATATGTGACCAGAATAAAATTAATAAAAAAAATAAAGTGATCAAAGAAAATTAAATAAAAGAAAAAAAATAGCGGCTAAAAAAATTCATATTCTTCATTTTGGTATTAAATTTAATTTTAATAAATCAAAAAATAAAGATTTTTTGTTAAATTTGTATTTTTTATTCACTAAACCGTTATTTTTAAGTCTTAATATTTTTTATGCCATATTCATTTTTAACGATTTTCGCTCAAAATAATTATCTTATTCAGAATACTTGACTGGACTCCTTTTTTACATAAATATTCTTTTACAGTGCCGATTTGACAAGTGGATTTCTAGTAATTTTACATAAAATTGCGTAAATTTACGTAAAAATTGGTAAAAATGAAAAGACCAAAGAAAAATTTGATTTTTTGAATATTTTATTATTTTCTAATAAATTTTGAAAAAATTAGCTTCTTTTATTTGTTAATATTTTACCATAAGTAACTTTTTTTTACCTAATTTTTTTTAATTTTATTTACGTTAAAATTAGTAGAAAAAAAGTAACTTTTGGTAAATCATAAACAAATAAATAGAAACTACTTTTTTCAAAATTTATTAGAAAATAATAAAAAATTCAAAAAATTAAACTTTTTTTTAAAATTAAAAAATTGCCTTTTCATTTTTACCAATTTTTACGTCAATTTACTTAAATTTATAGAAATCCACTTGCCAAATCGGCACTGTATTACTTCTATAGTTGCATTTGTGCATTTTGGTTTTTCAAGTGCCTGTCATTCAGATAGCACACTATTATATTTAACGCTGTCTAATTTTCCTTCTGACAGTTCTTTGTTTATTTTATTCATTTTTTCCTCATTTGAAGTAAGACATTTTTTACTATTTTCTGACTCTTGCTCATCTTCATTTTCAATATCAGTAATGACAAGATCATTAACTGAATCAATAGAATTTTGCCTTGTACTTTTTCTGTTTCTCCAGCTGAATTAAAATTAAATTTCTTCCTAATCATCTTCTGAGCTGATCTCACTTCCAAAATCTCCTTCACTAGAATCAAGGACTGAATAAACATTCAGATGATTTTTCAGCACTAACAATAAAATTGGTGACCATAGAAAAAAAATAGGTGATCAATTTCTGGCCACATATTTGGGTCATTTCCAATTTTTGATCACATGTTCACTTAATCTGAGATCAGTCAAATCATGCTGGGTTGGTGAACATAGATTTTTTTTTGATCACATTTTTGATGATAACATAATTTGTGATCAAAGTTTATTTTAAGAAAAATTTCGTGAACAATTTTATTTTTTTGTGATCATTAAATATCTCCTTGAATTTTGAATAAAAAAAAAAACTTTTAATAAACTAGCTAATACTTTTTAGCGATATGCAATTTAACACCTAAGTTATTTTTCATTAATTGATTACATAAAACATAGTTGTTAAAGAAACAACTGGAGTAGCCATGGTCATTTTTTTAAATTGATCAGCTTTTTCTTTGACATTATTTAATTCTTAACTACAAATTTTAGAATTGATTTTTTCTAGATTTTTATCTATATTCTAAAAATTAATTTCTAAGTCACTATCAGAAGAAATTGCATCAATTTATTTTCTTTGACTTTTTTCATCATCAATTTCCATTTTCATTAAATTGTTCAAATTAAGCTATTTGTTTAAAATATTTATACGCTTCTTTTTTAGCTTAAAATTTTTAACTAATTTGATACTCGACTTGAAAAAAAATAATCTTTTATAATATTATACTATGAATAATTCTTAATCTAGAGCTAAAAGAAAAGTTTTGCAAAATTAGTTTCATAAAATTATTTTTAAGTGATTATTTTGTCTTGAAAAGATAAAACGAAGAGCTACACAAATTAATTGTTAAAATAAACAACTAGATTATCAATCAAGACTAAAAAAGCTTGAGCTGACAACATGGAAGAAAGAAGAATTCGCGGTGATTTGATTCAACAATACAATATTAAAACTAGTGCTGAAAATGTTAGCTAGTACAAACAGAATTTCACTTTACCTTGCCATAAATTCTACAATACAAGGAGTTATCCTTATTCAAAGACGAAAAAATTGGTTATAAACTGTGCAGTAAGGTCAAATTTTTTACAAATCTTATAGTCAACAATTGGAATAAACTTATTCAGAATGTAATTGAAGCTCCGACAATCAACGGATTTAAGAATAGAAATGTCAAATGTTTTAAATTAAACGATTTTTTAAATGGTCATTATAATGCAGATAACTGTGTTCCATCTTTGAATTAAACCAAAGTTTATAACCAAAAAACTTAATTATTACTATTATTAATTTTTTAGTGATCATTTTTTAATTTTTGTGATCAGATTTTGACACATAAATTATGTTATCATCAAAAATATGATCAAAAAAAATCTGTGTTCACCAACCCAGCATGATTTGACTGATCACAGATTAAGTGAACATATGATCACAAATTGGACATGTCCCACATATTTTATCTTTGAAAATTAAGTCTTGGTCACATATTTTAGGTGAGGGCTAATGGTCACCTATTACTATAGACACAAATTTAATATATTTATTTACGGTTCAAGTATTGTGAAAAAGTTAAGGAATACAGGAGAGTGAAGTTGGGAGCATTTTTTTTCTAATGAAACATTAATAACTTTTTCAAAATGAATATTGATATAAAAATTTTTTCAACAATAATTAGCAAATTTTGTAAAAATTTAATAAAAAAAAACTAAAATTTCGTAAAAAATCTAGATTGAAATGACAATTCATTCATTTGTTATTCTAATCAAAAAACGACAATCCAAATTTTTTAATTTTTTAAATTTTGAAAAAGTCAAGAAACGGTTAAAAGTTTTCTTTTTTTTGCTGACGACAAATGATTTGGGGTTATCAAAAAGCGGATCCGGATTTTTTCAAGATTAAATTAAAAAAATCAAAATTATTACATAATATTCTTAAAGTTAATTAAAAAAAAATAATTACAATTCCTGATGACATGCTTTAAACATTGATTATACAAAATATGAAAAATAATTCGATCCAGATGCATTTAGTAACTTTAAATTGCTTTTTTTTTAAATTAAAATTCTTAAAGAGATAATTTATAAAATTTTATTTTTTTAGCCGAAATTGTCATGATAAAGATTAAATTAATATTTGATATAATAAAATTGTGTTTTGTAAATTTTTGAAATTTTTAAAATTTTTTTGATCAAGATCCCTTTTTTAGGAGCAACCAAGATTTGAAGCATTCGAGATTATGCATTTGTTTAGAACAAAATTCATTTCTTATCCAGCAGAAATATGGTTTCAGAAAACACCGGCAAACATTAGATAATCTAATTTTTTATTCCAAAAATTTCAGAGCCATTTGAGAGAAAAAATAATTTCAGCAAGTTGAAGTTGAATGATCAATTTTTGATGCTCAAAATGATCAAATCAAACTTAAAATATTAAATAAATTGTTATTTCTTAATAAAATTAATGCAGAGATACATTTTTTGATTTAGCATACCTTGTTAAATCTTAAGATAAAATCTGCAAAGGTCTGCAAAAAATTATCTACTTAAAATAGTATCAATTAAATGGTGTGCATTTTGAAATATGCATTTTGAAATTGCAGAGTTTATCTTTTTATTTAACAAAGTATGTTAAATCCAAAAATGTTCCTCTGCACTAATTATATTAAATAATTACAATTTATTTAATATTTTATGTTTGATTTGAACATTTTGAGCATCAAAAACTGATCATAAACTTCAACTTGCCATAATTTCTTTTTTTTTCCTCAAACTTTATATTCAATGATGATGACCATTATTCAGTTATTGTGAAACTGAAAACCAACAAGACTATTGGAATAAGATTTGTAAATAAAACAATTAAATTCTTTGAAAGAAACCTTCTTGAACCGAAAGCTACCTTAAACACTGCTAAATTACCACATAACAATTTTTATTTTACAAACAATTTTTACTAAATACTCCTCTCAGTTGCTTCTAATTTCCTTCTTATTTTCATACTGTAAATAGTGTCTATTAACTCGTACTTTTGTTTCTGTAATTTTCCTCGTATAGCACAATTAGCTACCATATGCAACCTCCTAGTAGGCCGCCTCTGCGAGCTTGCTTGCCGTAGATTTTTATTATTATTATTATTATTAAATTATTTACTTAGCAAGCCAAGCGGGCTGCAGATTTGACTCATTAGAAGATTCGATTTAACACTAAAAGATCCTTTTTTTTTAAATTAAAACCAGAGAAGTCTAAAATCTTTTTCATAGAACTAAATTAATAAAATTGCTATTTTCTGGTAATTTTAATCTTATACAGTAGTGATTTTACATCTGTGTTTTTACGTAAATTTACGCTAAAACCTTTTTCTGAAATGGTAAAAAATAGTAAAAATTTTTTATTTGATAAAATTTAAATTAAAAATATTAATGACTTGACCAATCTCGTTTTTCTCGATCATTATAGGTAATACCTTTATCAAAAAACTAGCCTTTATAAAATTATTTTATCATTTAGGTTTCTTTTTTTCACCTTTTTAAGGTGCTTGATGTAACTCATGCATTTCTCCTCATCTAAGATATTATTAAATTTGAAAATGGCATTAATAACATCTTCTTCATCTTTTGAATCTTGAGAGAAAATTCAGAGAGAACTTTAACTAAAAAAAAACTTTATTATTAGTTTTTTTTTGAAACCTTTTCCTACCCATTTTATTCCTTTTTATTAATGGCAAATCGCAGACGTATGTTTTGAGTCATTATCTTGGTGCAACTTAAAAATGAAATCAAATTTTTCTAAAGCAAATGGGGTCAAATATTCAGCCAAAATCTCTTTGTTTCAAAAAAAAAGCTAATAATAAAGTTTTTTTTTTTAGTTTTATTCCTTTCTTTCTTTTTTGTTTTTACGAAAATTTATGTAAAAACGTAACACGTACGTACGTAAAATTACGTTAAATTACGTAAATTTACGTAAAAACATAGATGTCAGATCACTACTGTATTTTATAATTTTATGTAATAAATAAATAAATAAAAAGCATTAATGAATTATATCAAAAACCTTAGAACTTCTAAGGTTTTTGATATATTTGAATAACTGAATTTTAGGAAAAATAAGCTCAATTTAGCAAAATATGCTAGAGTCCAATTTTTTTAAACCATTATGACTCTAGAACATAAAATGTTAAATGCAAAAAATGTAACTCAGCATTAATTAAGAAATAACAATTCATTTAATAGTTAATGTATTTAAAAATTACTGAGTCTAAATGAATGAAAAAAATTGAAAAATTTTGGATAAGTCAAAAAAACTTTTAATAGTGAAATAAAGTCTTAAAATACTTATTTTGTCTTCTAGTGTTAAGAAGAGATCAGCGATGCTCAACAGCTAGCTACTCGAACAAAATTGAATTAAAGAGATGGGGTTTTTTATTATGAAAAAATAAGAAAATGTTAAAAAATGTTTTTATTCTTTTTATGTTAAGCGCAATCTCTCTAGATTTTCTTTAAATTGATATTCGATTTTAAAAATAATTTCAAAATGAACCTTTTGAAAATAAAATCGCTTAGTTCATTCGACCAAAATGGTTATTCAAACTCCTAAACGATGTCAGGACAACGTTTAGGAGATCTAGGAATGGAAAATCAGTCAAAAATTGAGATTAAATGATCTCTTAAGGTTATAAATAGTATTAGGCTAATCAAGGTAAACACAGAAAATTGGAAAAATAATACGATTACATTTGTATTCAGGTTGAAACACTACAAATGTTCACATACAATTACGGTTGTACAGTATGTGTCAAAAGTTTAGAAATTGATTATTTTATTTATCTTAAATTGTTTATTTGTTGTATATTACGAAAAATTGAGTGCAAAAGAAAAAAATAAAAAAATTATTTTTCTCTACAATTTGATATATGACACTCGGCATAAAAATATAATCAACTTTTAAATGTTAATAATGAAATACTTCCTCTAAAAAATAAAAAATAAAAGTCGTTGCAAAAGTTTAGAAATTTGGGTAATCCAAAGGTTTTAGCAACCATTGCTACCTTTTTTCACGCCTTTAAGATTAATTCTTAAATAACTTTTAATTTTGAGTAAATTTTGCTCTTTAACTGTTTAATTTAACAACTCTCTAACTCCTAACTTGGTCTCTAAATAACATTAACAAAAAATCTTAATTTTGCCAAAAAATTACCAAAAAATGGGTAAAAAAAACGTCTCTAGCCCACTAAAATGGCAGATCGTGGGTCTGCTAAAAAGTGGAGATAAAAAGCAAAATGAGATAGCCAACATGTAAGGTGTATCTCCAAAATGTGTCTCTTCAACTAAAAAACGATATGAAGAGACTGGTACTGTGTCTGATCGAAGCCGTTCTGGTAAACCTCGGAATATGACTTTTAGGGATGAAAATTACATTTTTAGAGAGATTAGAAAAGACCCTACATATAGCTATCAAAAACTCGCCACTGATTTAAATTCTAAGACTCAAGGGGTTAGGATAAGTAAGTCTACTGTAATGAGATTTCTCAAAAAAAAAGGTTTAGAGTCCCATACAGCGGTCAGAAAGCCCCTTTTAACCATAAAAGATAGACAAAAAAGATATAAGTGGTGTAAACAGAGACTTAATTGGACAGTTAATAATTGATCCAGAGTTATTTTCAGTGGCGAGTCCAATTTTGAGGTCTTCAATCGTAAGTCAAGAGTAATCGTAAAAAAGGTTGAAACTGAAAAGTTTCTTCCGAAGTTCTGTATTCCAAGGTTACAAAACGGTGGAGGGTCAGCTGGTATCTGGGGATGCATTTCCTACAAAGGCACTGGTATAAGCAAAATTTATACAGGACGAATTAATCAATTTTTCTACATCAACACCTTGGAAAATAACCTTTTACCATCTGTTGAACTGCTATTTCAGCCAGATGACCCTTGGATTTTTCAGCAAGATGGCGCTTCGGCACATACTGCCCACTCAGTAAGGGACTGGTTGAAAGAACAGAAAATTTAGGTTCTGCCATGGTGTGCCCGTTCACCAGATCTAAACCCAATCGAGAACTTATAGTCAAACATGGATGCCAAAATGGTAAACACAAAGGTAACTTCTATCGAGCATTTAAAAGAGGTTTTACACAAAGAGTGGTTAAAGATTCCGACTGAGTACGTACAAAAGTTGATTGAATCTATGCCAAAAAGAGTTTTGGCTTGTTATAACGCCAAAGGCGGTCATTTTAAATATTAAATTGTAAAATTTTTACAAACTTTTGAACCGTTTTTTTTTTAAATTTATTGTATCCATTTTTTCTTTTGTATTTTTTTTTGGGATTTTTTTTTTCACTTAATTTTTTTATTGATATTATGATCTTCGATTGATGACAAATAAAACTTTAAAAAAAAAACGCTTTTTTTTATTTTTCCGCCTATTACATATGCAAAAACAATTCTTTTGTTAACGAAAAAAAAAAAAATTTCTAAACTTTTGACACATACTGTTTACCAAAAACTATCAATAATATCTTCATGAACTTACCAATAAGCAACAAAAGAGAGAAGGAGCTTCAAAAAAAATTAAAGAGCTTAAAATATCAACCTACTGATTTAGCATCAGCTGAAGGAGAGAAAGGAATCGAAGAATTAGAACCATCGTTTAAAAGAATTTGTTCTGGTATTCCAATTATCAGCTCAGCTATTATAGATAACGTTGATACCAACATTATCAAGAAATAGAAAAGTTGTGACATGCTATTGAAAAAAAATAGAATACTTATATTTTGTAAATATAAAACATAGTTTTTTTAATCAATTTTGCTTTTTTTTTTATTAATTTGTGCTACCTTTATATAAAGTACGGTAATTTTAATCGAAATATGGTTTAAAAATTTATTATTCTTGTTATATTTATTCAAAATAAAAAAAATTATAATAATAGTATTTAAAATATGGTTTTTCTATTAAATTTGTGGTATAATTTACTATTTTTATGGTATAATTTTTTTATGGCTCTTCTAGAAATTGATTTTTCGAATTAAAATTTATTCAAGAGCAATACTTAACTGATTCTTTCTGTCATTTTTTAAAATGTAAACATAACTGATTCTTTCTTTCATTTTTTAAAATGTAAACATAGATTTATGAGTAATCTTTATTTTTTTTAATTAAATTAAAAAATAATCTGTCATTTTAATGATATGTAATTAAAATCGGCTTTTTTCAGAAATTTTGGTGAAGTGAAAAAAATTATAACAAAAATAAAGAAATATTTATAAATATTAGACAAGATTTTTACCTGTCTTATTTTGCGTTTGTAAAAACTAAACTCAAAATAATTAAAGTTTGGCATTGTGAAATTTCATACAAAACTTCCAATACAAAAATAAAAAAATTTTATAACTTTTGTTTTAAGTGTCAAAAACTTGTTCTGTAAATGAAACAAAGTGAAACAACTGTTGTTTCACCTTCTGCGGAAGTCTGCAAAATCTGTGCAAATTAATTCAGTTTTATTTTTAAGGCTTTTAAATTGAGTGCAATTTTGCAGAATTCGCACAGATTTTGCAGACTTCCGCAGAAAGTGAAACAACAGTTGTTTCACTTTGTTTCATTTACAGAACAGGTTTTTGACGCTTAAAACAAAAGTTATAAAATTTGTTTATTTTTGTATTGGAAGTTTTGTATGATATTTCACAATGTCTTAAAGTTTTTCAAAATCGGGAATATACATCTATGCTAAAAATACAATTTGGACCAGTCGTTCCAGTTTTGGAATTTAATCAAATAGAAAAAAAAATAAAATTTAAAGGAAAGAAGGAGTCATTCTTATTTTGGATCGTTCAGTTTGATAAGTTAATACCTAGTAGGTTTCTTTGGGAAAATACTACTTTGTTATATCTTCGTCAAATATTTGAACCTTTTATTCTTATTATCTGAAGGAATCTTAGTTTGATTCAGATTTACAAATAAATAAATAATAATCATTGCAAGCACTTGGAGTTTAGAAGATGAAATTAAACATAATTATAGATGAAAAATGAAAATTTAGAAAAACTTCAAACAAATAAACACAAAAGAAGAGGCCCGGTGGGTTTTTAAAACCCAGTTATTAGATTTTAAATCTAAAAATCTTTTAAATGAACTAACACAACTTAATACTGGGAATTATAATTTAGTTGATTTCTAGGGAAGTTATTGAATTTTTAAGATATCTAAATTTTTTATTTTTTAGCGCACGATCTAGTTCTAAATCATAGCAATGGTTTTACATAAAGAAAATTAACTCTTATTAAACTAATTACTTTTCTAAGCTATTTTTTCAAAAAAATGAAAAAATAATAATATTTCTATATAAACCAAAATTAAAAACCCTAAAAAAAGTTAATACTGCTTAATCATTATAAAAATATTTATTTTGAGGATAATTATCGTTTATTTTTGATTAATACGTTTACCAATATTAAATAAAAAAACAATAATTATTCTCATTGATTCGTCTCATTTGAAAAATATTTATCATCGAAATGTCAATTTTTTGTTTTCTCTATCTTAAATTATTTTTTGATTATAAATCAACTTTCTTTATTTATTACATTGTTACCCTTTTTTAATTTTGTTAAGTTATACAAAAATTATAAAAAAACTATATTTCAAGTATAATTAAAAGCAAAAAGTTCAAGATTTTATTTATTCTGAAAGATAAATATTTTATGACGCATTTTATTATTTGAAAAATTTAAAGTTTGGATTTGAAACAATTTTTTTTTGCATTCTATTAGATTATGCCAGATCAGAAATCTTTGACTTTTAATGTATTCGAACTTGATCTCGTAAAAAATAAGAGCATGCTATTTCAAAAAACATCTTCCAACTTTAAAGATTGGGATTCGGCCACTTAAAAAAAAAAAATTTTAATGTCACCAGAATTTCTGATAAATCTAAGAAATTTTTCTCTATTAATTAAAAAGAAAAATATATTAGTAGTAGTAGTATTGAGACTGTAGTATAGCTATGCTATACTAACGCCTATCGGCATTTAGCCCCTGGAGGGCTTAGACAGTCTTTCTTCTCTTATTCTGCCCATTGCCAAACAATTCATTGTCTATCCTTGATTTGAAACTGTTGATTTCAAATCGTTAAAAAGTTGATTTGCAGTTTTAGGACCTCTCCTTTTCGTTATTTTTATAAATGGCATCCCAAGCAATGTGAGTAGCCTAATTAAACTATTCGCAGATGATACAAAACTGATTAACATCATCAGAAATCGTCAAGACGTAGAACAACTACAGTTAGACATCGACAAGATTGTTAATTGGTCAATTGATTGGCAATTAAAATTTAACGACGACAAATGCAAATTATTGTTCTTCAAAAGTAATTATATTAATTCAGTCGAATTATTAATGAACAACTTACCAATGAATCACACTAGCGTCGAAAGAGATCTTGGAATATTTCTAACTGATGACCTCAAATGGACTCACCAAGCGGCACAGGCGGCGAACAAAGCAAATGCAGTACTAGGCCAACTCAAGCAAGCGTTCAAATACTGGTCCAAAAGTTCGTTTAAACAGCTGTATATGGCATTTGTGAGGCCACATCTGGAGTATGCTGTAGCAAGCTGGAGTCCTTGAACCAAAAAGGAATCAAATATCTTGGAACAAGTACAAAGACGAGCTACGAAATTAGTTATTAATTTAAGAGACCTAGATTATGACAAAAGACTTACCAGATTGGGTTTGACGACGCTAAAGACAAGACGTGAACGGGAAGATCTAATCGAGACCTTCAAAATATTAAACGGTCTGATTACAGTGGAATGGCAAAATCCTTTTATCAATAGCAACGCACTGTCAAGTAACAGTCCAGCTGGAGGAATTCGTGGACATCGAAGAAGATTGACCAAGCAATTTTTTTTTATTTTATTTATATTTACATAAGTGTGTCATTATGATGGATTATGTTGAAATCAGACAGCTACCATAGCAAGTCTATAAATAGCCTTGCTCCGCAGCTAGTCTGCTGTAGCTTTTATTATTATTATCATTATAAAAATTAACAAAAAAAATAAATAAAATATAAAAAAAGAGGAATATTTTATATAAAAGAAATAAATGATTTTCAAATTATTATTAAATTATAAGAGAAAAAGATAACTAGAATAAAATTAATATACAAAAAATAGCTTTTGAAATTAATGTCAAATTAATGTCGATTTTTCATAATTGAAATTTAATATTTAAATTTAAATTAATAATTTTTTTTTTTACAATTCAAAAAATCAAAGTTAACAAAAATTAAAGATTTAAAAATTTTTTATGTAAAAACTTTAAGTTTTTACATATTTGATATACAAATGTATATTAGATTGATTCTTTTTTAATGTTAGAAATTTTTTTTAAATTAAAAAATATTTATATTAATAATTAAAAACTGAATGAAATAAATAAAAGCTTTTTATTTTTATTTGATCCGTATGATCCTTTAGTAAAATTTGAGTGATTAAATACGCAATTTAATAAGTTTTATATCATTATTTCTACTTCTGAATAATTTTTAAGCACTTATTTACACATTTTCCATATAACCTATATCCTTTTTCAAATTCGGAGAATAAGTACCAATCTTTTATTTCAAATTTATCCCCTCACCAGTGTGGATAAATAAATTTAAGCAATAATTTTTTATTTTTTAATTTTTAAAAATTCTTTTGGTAATTTTTATCAAATTTATAGTAACTGTTATCAAAATATTTTTTAAAATAAAAATTTATGGTAATGTAACCTGATTAGTGGGAAAAAACTTAATTTGTGATTAAAAATTTAATTTTTGGTTGTTTTATTAAATCTGTGGTATAATTTACTATTTTTATTGTATTTTTTACTATTTTTGTGGTTTGATAATATTAACGCTCTAGAAAAATGTTGCTGAAAATTCAACAAAAAATAATTCATTAAAAGATTTAGAGACAGTCCTTTAAAGTTTTTATAAAAATATTGAAAGCAATTGTTTTTTTGTAACAAAATCTTTTGGATCATTCCTTCTAAAAAAGATTAATATTCCTAAAAAATTGATTTGGGCATAAAGTAATACGATCTGTAGAAGATTTAAATATATTCTGTTTTAAAATAAATGATGATTTCTAAAACGCTTAAAATTTAATGATTTTCAATTAATTTTTATTTCTTACTGTTTTTTGGAAAATTGAAAAAAATAATTCTAATATATTTCTCAAATAATTCTAAATAATTCTCTTGAATTTTGAATAAAATTTTCAATTATCTTTCAAATTTTTTGTTAAAATTTTAAAATTAGTCAATTGATTGATTTAATTTTTATGAATATCTACTCAAGTAAAATATTTTCTTATTTGAAAAAAAGTCAACAAAAATTTGAAAATACGAGAAAAGCTAAATGTAACAAAAGAACAAAAAATTTTAGAAATTAGAATAAGTTATGAAATGGAGACTAAAATAAAACAAGAGTTTATTGAACATGACCATGAAGAAGAAGATCCAGTTGTTCAGGAAATAGAGGTTTTTTTGAGCAAATCACTAGAAAACAAAATATACCTGCTACAGTATCCGATACGTCCACAAGATAGAACTTATGATGATTCAAATTTTCTGTCTGCAAAAATAAAACCAAAAATAAACAAAGTTGAATTAGAAATTGGACTGGACACCAGAAATGACAACTACTCGAAAGAAAAAGGCGAACAGTATGCTCTAAATGTGGACGGGAAACAAAATGCTCAAACAAAATCAGGCTCTCGTATAAAACAAGAGCCACAAGTCAATTATTACAGGTCAAATTTGATGGATAAACAAGTTCTTTGCTCGACAAACGCTACTTTGGGTCAAATGAACCGTCTTTATCATTTAGGTTTACTCAAAGATAATCAGCTGCATCTAAACCCTGTTCAAGCGATCCTACAAATGAAACCAAGTTTTGACTATTTCGATTTGGTAGAGAAAAAAAACAAAGATCTCAAAGACTCTAAGGAAATGAACGAACCAGAGGTTGATATAGAAGAAGAATTGGAGAATGAGCTGGAAAAAGCAGAACTGGTTACTATGAAATACTCGAATCATCCTCACAAGGGAGTCGCTGAACCAGAACAAAATTGGATCAATTTAGAATACTGCGATCAAAATAGTTTGGATTCCAATCAATTAAAACAAAATTTGTACTGCAAAAATCAGCAAAATTTGGTCAGGCTAAACATTACGAATGATGAATTTATTAGTAGACTTGTTGATTTGAATATTAAAAATGAACTAATTTGATTTTTTTAAATATTGTTAGATTTAACAATCATTTTTTTGTATTTGAATAAAAAATTAAAAAATAATAGAAAAATGTAATTTTAGATAAACAAAAGAAGATTGAAAATTTTTAAAGAGCAATCGTATTTTCTTGATGCCTAAATATTTTGAGCCTCTTAATTAAATTAAAAACTAAAAAATAATTATTATTCTGAATATATAACAAAAATTTTGATTAGGTGGTCACTTTTTAATAAATTATTTTATAATAATATAGTTATGTAATTTTTTTTTTTAAATATTTTAATTTATTTTTTAAGACATATTGATTGATTTGATGCTTATATGAATTTAATGAATGAAAATGAATAGTATATTATATTTTTTTCAATTAATGATAACTTTTGCTCGGTCATTATAACAAATAAATTTTAAATAGAAAAAATTTAGAATTTAAGGCTTAAAGCTATATTTTCTTTCTTAGAAGCAAAATAGTTTTTCAGGGAAAATTAAATTTATAAAGTCAAAGTCTTAACTTGTCTTTTTTTAAAAACTTTCTTGGTTTATAACAACTTTTTGGAAATATTTTTTTTAAATGATTGACAATAAAAATAAAAGAAAAATGCTGATGGAAAAATAATATGCTATTTTTTATAAAAGCACTTAATTGTTTGGTAAAATTTCGAAAAAACAAATAAATTTAAAATTATTTCTTTTTTAATTTATATGCTAGCAATCTGATTAAAATGGTCTCATTTTGAAATGTGAAAAATATCACTTTTAAAAAATGCTGATTTAAATTTTCATCAGAAAATTTTTATTTAACAAAAAAAATTTTATTGAAAAATACGTCAAATTTTAAAATTAATTTGATCAACAAAACTGTGAAGGGGGAATTTTTAGATATTGGATTTAGAAATAATAAAAAGGTGAAACAAGACGAAACTTTGAATTATTTTAAATCATATTATTTTTTAACATTGCTTACTAAGCGAATAGATAAATTACTGATGTGATAAAAAAAACAATTTTTTTAATATTTTTATTTTAAATGTAATATTTTCATTTTTGTCCCTTTTCAATTGTGTACCTTTTTTTTTGATTGAATAAATTAGATGAGATGAGGGCAAATACAGTGTTAATTGAGTCCATTTTTTGTTGAAATAAACTTAAATTTATAAAGATTTTTATTTTTAAGGGTTTTCTTAATAAATTATCAAAAATTGGAACTGATAGTAATGATTCACAGATGAATTAGAGCTTGACAGATTCCCTTTGGATGTTGTTATATCAAAACCAAATATAAAATTTACTCAAATTCAAAAGTTTTCCAAAAATGTTAACCACAAAAATATTGGTCATTTGTTTTTTATGCTTGACAAGTCTATTCAATATTTCTTTATGGGTTTTTTTGGAGATAATATCTACCCAGGTTCAAAATGAGCTTTCTAAAATTGGACTATCTCCGATTCAGTCCGATTTCTTGACAGCAGGTAATATAAAAAATAATTTAAATGAGCAACTAAATTTCTTTATTTTACAGCAAAATTGATTGGACTTTTGATAATAATTCTCAGTTTAATCAAGCTAATGATTCTTTTTGGACAAAAAGAAAATGAAATCGAAGCATTTTCAACATTTACAATTCTCATTAGTTTTGTCTTTATTATTTATCTAATGTTTTACTGGAATTTTTATCAAATAAATAATCAGATTATTGATTCTGAAAATTCCAAATTCAACAAATATTGCCATGAAATGATTTCGTTCTTTAAAAATCCATGTTCGGAACATCTAAGTAAATATTTGGAAAGAATTTCAATCTGGACAAAATATTTTTCGGTAAATTAGAAATTAAATTTTTATATCTTTTAAAAGGCTATATTTTTAAGTACAGTGGATGCTTGATTTTAGTGCTAAGCTGTATCTTGTCAAACTATTTTGGTTACTATTTATGCAAAAATAAAAGCAATGAAAAAACTAACACATGATTTATTTTAAATAAATTATTTAAAAAGTCAAATGATTTTGATTATTTTTTAAATTGAGACTTTTAGTGCTGGTCAAAGAACAAAATTGTTTAAATTTATCTTTGATAAGGTTAATATTGGACTCAAAGCCTTCAGCATGACAATTTGAATAGTCAAAATGATCGATTAAGTCACATATCTGAACAGCAAGTTTTGAAACTTTGTCATTCGACTGATCACTTTTTTGATTTTTGTATAAAGAGCAAGTAGCATAAATGTTTCCAATTTCTTTGGCTATTTTGAATGAAGTTTGTATGCCAATTTTAAATCCTTGTGTCAAAGCGATTTTTTTTCCATTTAAAACTCCTTCCTTAAAGCCATTATTGTAGGAATCTGACGTAAGATTTGAAATTGCTTCGAATGGATCGTCCATTTTAATTTAATTTTTAGTTTATTAATTTGAGTAAAAATAAATTTTAAATAAATTTAAATTAGTTGCATTAAATTTGTCTTCTAAGTGTTTAAAAATTTATTTACAATGTGCAAATATGAAATCAAGTTAACATTTAGCTGAATACATTTAATATTTCAAATAAAGAATAACAAAAATAAACTATTTCATAAAGATTTTCTACAAAATATTAGTATAAAAAAATAAAAAAAAAATCTCAATTTTTTTTCTGGTTTATTTCTAATTTTTAATAAAAATTAATTCACTGATTTAACAAAAAAGCAGATTATTATATTTTTTAACTAAGTTCTTTAATGGGATCCCTAGTGCAATTTTCGGTTCTTTTTATTTGACATTTTGTTATTTTTGTCTAGAAAATTTGAAAAAAATAATATTTTATTAACATACATTGGTGATTTGACATTAGGGTTTTCACCGTTATTTACGTAAAAATACGTAAATTTCCGTAAAATTTCCACTTTTTACGAAAATTCTCGTTATTTTACACTTGTAAGGACCTTTAAATTTATGTAATTTTACGAAATTTACATTAGTTTTCGAAAAAACTGGTAAAAATAAAAGGGCCAGAAAAAAGCCAATTTTTAAGCAATTTCTTAGAATTTTTGGAAAATTTCGAAAAAACAAAAATTAAAAAAAAAAGAACTTACATTTTAATAATAATACAAAATTTTTAATAATAATACCTTTACTAAAAAACTTATATATGATAAACATTTTTTTGCTGTTATAATTTTTTATCCTTATCTTCATTTTTCTCAAAGACCCGAAACATATTTCTTCCCTTTGTAAAGATTTTTATAAACAAATCAAATTATTTGGCTAATTTTTTCTTTATAAATAAATTTTAATTTAAAATATATTATAAATTAAAAAAGGCTAAATCACAATTCCAAAAAATTTTAATAATATATGAGTCATTTAAAAAAGGTATTATTAAAAAAATTTTGACTCAAAACATAATTAATAATTTTTTTATGTAATCCAAATTGTGATTCAAAATAATGGCGAGTAGCCAAATCAATAATTTTTTTCCATTTAAAATAAACTAATTTATTAAAATAAAAGTTTTTTCTGTATTTTCACATTTTCTACAAAATTTTACAGTTAAAAAATTCGGATTTTACGTAAACTTACGTCAAAAAATGTAAATACTTTTTTTTAAAAACAATTTTTTTTCTTGAAATTTTCCAAAAATTCTAAAAAATTTTCTTTTTTTTGGGCCTTTTGTTTTTACCAATAGTTTCGAAAATTTTTGTAAGATTTCGTAAAAAGTGGTAATTTTACGTAATTTTAAATAAAAAACGGTAAAACACTTAATGTCAACTTAACTTATAATTTTTTTTAAATATAAGTTATCACGATGAAGAATTCATTGATGATTAATAATATAATAATAATGAATAAGCTATGACGTGGTAAACCACGCGAAGTGGGTTTTTAAGGCCCACTGTAATAGCTTTCTAAAACTAGTTTATGATTATTGTCTAATTTATTTTTAAATTCATTAACAGTTTTTGTATTGACAATTTCATTTGGTAAACGGTTCCATTGTCCAGATATTCGATTGGTAAAAAAGTTGTGTCGCTGTTGATTACTACGAACAAGTTGTCTCTCAATAACGAAATCATGGAGTCTGGATCCATGACGAAGTTCATTAGATGAGTCTTTTTTGAAAATAATTGGATTATACCAGTTGATTTTGTCAAACCCTTTCACTATCTTGAACATTTGAATAAGATCACCTCTAACTCTTCTAGTGTCAAGTGTTGTTAAGTTAAGTTTTTCTAATCTCTTTTCATAACCCATTTTGCCTAGACCTGTAACAAGCTTTGTGGCTCGTCTTTGAACCGATTCGATCGCGTTAATATCCTTTTTTAAAGTAGGCATCCAAACTTGTACTCCATATTCTAATAATGGCCTGACGAAAGATTTGTAGAGCTTGCAAACAGATTCTTTGTTGTGATATTTGAATGTTCTTTTTATTAATCCTAGTCTCGAGTTTGCCTTTTTAATACACGAGTTAATTTGGGCTGTCCACTTCAAGTCGTCTGAAATAAGGATCCCTAAATCCTTTTCAAGACTCGATTTTTCAATATTCCTATCATTTAATACATAGGTATGATGGGGATTCTCGTTTCCGATATGTATTACTTTGCATTTATTCTCATTTAAGGAAATTAACCATTTCTTGGTCCATTCATCAATGATATCCAGATCGTTTTTTAATATTAAATGCTTATCATCCTGGTCTAGAATAGTACCAATCTTGGTGTCATCAGCAAATAGCTCACAAGGACTAACTATTTTATCAACTAAATCATTAATGTAAATAATAAAAAGTATTGGTCCAAGCACTGATCCTTGTGGAACACCACTTGATACATCAACCCAGCTAGATACGTGCTCACCCAAAACGACTCTTTGTTTTCTTCCTAATAAAAAAGCGCTGATCCAATTTACTATTGTATTTTCTAGGCCATAATATCTTAATTTTAATAATAGTCTCTTGTGAGGTACGGTGTCAAAAGCCTTTGCAAAGTCGAGATACACAAGATCGATTGGAAAACCACGATTAAGGGCTTCTGTGACCATGTCTAAAGTTTCAAGCAGATTTGTTACACATGATTTATTGCCTACAAAGCCATGTTGTCTGTTGGATATCAGTTTATTAGATTCCAAGTGATCAAAAATAGGTTTTTTAATTAATTTTTCCATCACTTTGCATACTATTGAGGTCAAGGATACTGGTCGATAATTCGTTGGTAACAATCTACTACCTTTTTTATGCAAAGGGGTAACGTTGGCCTCAAGCCATTTTCTTGGGACTTGACCTGTTTGAAATGATTTTATAAAGATGAGGGACAGTGGTACGGATATTGGTTTAGACGCTTTTTTTAAAACCATTGGGCTCACTTTATCTGAACCCATACTTTTAAATTCGTTTAAATGATTAAGTTCTTTTTCGACATTGTAACTTGAAAAAGTATGGATTGGATCTATTAAAAGTGTCTTGTCTGTGCGAGTTTCCATCTCTGGCATACTGGTTTCCTCATCCTTAATAAAAACAGCTTCGAACTGGTCATTTAAAACTTTACAAATGTTCGAGGGATCAGAAATGGTTTGGTTGTTCTCATCAAAAATTACTTTGATTTGGTTCTTGACTTTAAGTTTCGAGTTTACGTACGAGTAGAATAATTTCGGATTTGATTTACTTTTTGAAATTAGGTTTTTCTCATAATTTATTAGGTCATTTTTTATGGCTACATCTCTTTCACTTAAGCCAGATTTTCTGTTTCTCTCATGGTACCACTGATTTTTTATAAGGCTGTTTGGCTTGAGCTTTCCTAATCTACTTTATGTGAGTTGTTTTTATTCAGAGGATGTGTTTTAAAATTGGTAATCTTGTAAAATCCATCCGTTGCATGCTTATGGCGTAATGATCTTAGAAATTTATTTGTGAAAATTTTTTAACCGTTTTTCTTATTGAAAAATTATATGAACATCTAAAGAGTATTTATAGTAAAATTAGGCCAAGGTGTCCAACCATCTCGACCAATAATTTTATTTTTAATTAGAAATTTTTTATAAAAAAATAAAATTTATTTTAAATGTGTTTTTATCTAATTCTAAACAATATAATTTTAAATAATATATTTAATTTAGTCAATTTTATAAATCAATGTTAATTTTTTTTTAGTTTATCTGGATTTAAACTTTCAAAAACTCTTCGGACTTCAAGAGCGATTTTCATAGCACTTTAAACCCATTGGATACTTTTATTTGATCCAAAATATAAATTAAATATATTGATTTTAAATTTTTTAAAATTTACTCTGATAAATTCTATTCTTACAGGAGTTACTTTTTGAGAAGCTGTCTCCGATCTAAATATCCTGAAAAAAGGAGATTTATTTTATTTTAAGTTTATTTTAAGTTATTTTTAGTTGTTGACTAAATTGTTTAGCCTCGATCGCCGTTAATTATGCCAAGTTTTGGAAAAAATTTATTTAGGATATAATTTTAGTGCATCTTTATGAATTTCCATTATTTTTAGTTCAAACTTAATTTTCTTATTTAATCTGAAATTCATTATATTTTCTCTAAGGAAGTTCATTTTCTTTAATCTAAATCTAAATAAAAAATAATTAAAAATTAAATCACCGACGTTAGCTACAACATCGCCAAAGAAACGCGAAACCAAAATCTGTATTTTGGTCCGTATCATGAAGCAACTTACCAACAAAGAAAAAGCGCCGGGTGCTTTTTTAAATTATCCTAGAACAGTTTGTCATATTCCAATTAAAAAACTGCAAAGATTTTTTAAATTTTGAAAAAGTTAGAATTTTATTAATTTTCATTCATTTATTTTAATTTAAAAAAAAAAAAATTTGAAATCAATGATGTGGTATCAGTTTTTATATACCAAAGATAAAAAAATTCGAACATCTTGCAAAACTTTTAAAATAAAAATGTAATTAAATAAAGCCCATCAATATTGAAAATTGAGGCGGATGAATTTCGACCTGTCAATTTAGGCAATAACACCTTTAATACATCTCAAGAACCTGTTGTTGAGGAGAAATCAAATGAAAGTGAAGTGAATGAAAAATCAAATGACCAAGCCGCAGCGACAGAATACGAAAGCTTTCATTATCGAAATCTTAAAATATGCTTTCATTTGGTGTTCATCAGGTGTGATCAAGTAAAAATAGAAAGAAAAATTGCTTCAATCTAATTAAAAGGAAAGAAGGTGAGTTTCTTGCTAATCAATTCACAATTGTTGCCTACAATTGTAGAATTGAAGGCATCAATTGAAGCTTTAAATTTTGAGTTAAATGCATTTAAATCTAAAAGCATTAACAAAATATTTACTATTCGGATAATTGCAAATGGTTGATATGCTTAAAAGTACAGAAAAAACTCTTCGGACTTCAAGAGTAATTTCCCGTGTACTTTTAAACCCATTCGAAGTATTTATTTGGTTTTAAAATAGAAATTAAATATTTGATTAAATTTATTAACTAAAAAAATATCCTAAGTTTTAGGCGATTTTTTTTTTCTTGTAGACAAAATTGTCTTGCTCTGCTTGCCTTTTTAAAATATATTTTTTAATATT
The DNA here is from genome assembly GCA_025491095.1 of Brachionus asplanchnoidis. Classification (NCBI taxonomy): domain Eukaryota; kingdom Metazoa; phylum Rotifera; class Eurotatoria; order Ploima; family Brachionidae; genus Brachionus; species Brachionus asplanchnoidis. Next base: position 524,876 of record JAILYF010000044.1, on the reverse strand, counting down.
AAAATTTCAATTTTATAATTACCGTTAGTTTTGGAATAATTTCTTCAGGATACAATTTGAGTGCATTTTCACGAATTGCCGTTGCTTTTCGTCCCTTCAGACTTAAATTTCTTATTAAATCTGATTTTTTCTTCATTGTTTCTCTACGAAAGTTCATTTTCTTAAATCTTAATTTTAGATAAAAAATTATTAAAAATCAATATGCCGAAATCATCAACAATGCCACCAAAGAAAGTTGAGACCAAAAATTGCATTCTAGTACGGATACATCAGTCAAATATAAAGAAAAACTCCGGGTAGTATTACAAATTATCTTGGAGAAGTTTGTAATATTCCAATAGAGGACTGCAAGGATTTTGGAAATTTTGAAGAAGTAAGAATTTTATTAATTTTAATTTAATAAAAAAAATTTTTAAAAAAAGATTGAAATCAATGGTATGGTTTCGGTTTTTTTATACCACAGAAAAAAAAAATCGAAGTTCTGGCTGAGCTTTTAAATAAAAGTGTAAAAAGCGAAAAGACAGTAATAGTGTTAATGGAGGCCGATGAATTTCAACCCGAGAACGAAGTCAATTCCGATCCAAGTATTCAAACATCTGCTGTTGTGGAGCAATCGAATGTAATTTTTGATGAAAATTCTGACCAAGGTCCAGAGACAGAAATCCAAGCAGGACTATCGGATGATCAATCCAGGACAAGAAAAAGAAAGCTTACATTATCAAAATCATTTGATAATCTTTCTTTTGCTGATCATCAGGAGTGGTCAAGCAAAAATAGCAGGAAAAATTCCCACGATTTAATAAATAGGATCGCTGGTGACTTTCTTTCTAATCAGCATAAAGTAATTTCTGAATTTTTTTTTCTAAATTAAAAATTTATGATAAATTTTATAAGTTAATTCATCAAATGGAAAAAATGCAGCAAACAATGGGTGAAATGAGTAAAAAACTTGACTCATTAGAGCGTATTCATAAAGTTATAAATGTAAGTTAAAAATAGATATTCTTTTATCCATTAATTTTTAAATATAAGTGTTTGGCATCTAATCTATCTGAAATTATACAGAAAAGAGCACCGGAAGCATCTTTTGAAAAAGAAAGCCAGCGCACAGAGAGTGGTGAATCATCAAATGAAAGTGATGATAACATAGTTGCTGTAGATGAATCCCTAAAAGTAATTTAAAAGAAAAGTTTTAAAAAATAATTCCTGATTTTATATTTTTTAAAGGGGTAGGACGGGTTGGCTGAGTAAGTGATATGAGTCGGAATGGTCGGACGGGTTGACTGAGAAAGTGTAATGAGTCGGAGGGGTCGGACGGATTTAATTAGTTAGTATACAGGATCAGGCGAGTGAAGTGGGAGACTGTGGGTGACACATCGAGTTAAAAATAAAGATTTTAAGTTTTTTTGTTCTTGGAAAAAAATTAAAAAATTTTATTGCTTAAAATTTTCTTTTTTTACTCTGAAGAGTTGGCTTAACGAAAAATGAACGAAATTTATTTGCAAAATTAAATTTTATTTAAATATTCAATAAAAGAGTAAATAAATCCTTAATTAAAATTTAAATAATTCTCATCAAAAATAAGCTTGTTACCGTTTCAACTATTTAAATTAACCTTATCAATATTCACAACTTTTCTAGATTTTATCTTTATGCTTTTATGAATCATTAATTATGTGTCATAAATCTTTATGACCGATTTAATTCAGAACTTATTTTATTTAGATCCTTTATGACTAATGACCTTTTTAAGTTACAACTACTGAATATAAATAGAAGTTGTAATTCTTAAAAAGAGGGAGCTTTTTAACTTGTATTTTTCCTATTTACTTTAAATTAATAATAAACGTTTATTCAACTCAATTTTGTTCTTTGTCTTCTCTCTATCTCCTCTAAAGTTAATCGAAGGTATTCAGGCTAAATCCCATAACTAACATATATGGTAGCAGGGATAAAGAACGATATAAACAGATAGACAATAGACAAAAGCAGATTGTTCCGCGCTATAATTTTATAATAGTCCTAATTATTAATTGTACAATGAGTGAAATAGGCTCAATAATCGACGATATCGATTCAAAAAAGTGGAAAAAAATAAAAGCTCTTAATATTTGTAAGGCTAAATCCTTAGCTTACTCCCTGGATAAGGTAGTACCTACTTACAGGGCTACCGTAGCAGAATTAAAGGATATTGCGGAATGCAATGAAGCCACTGATACAAGGAAATCAAAGTGCAGTGAATGCATTAGTAATTTTGAAAGCAAAGTTAACAAAATAAAACAAATAAAACTGGACGCTGATGACGTAGAGGAACAGAAAGATGATGTATCTTCAGAAATAGACAGACTTCGTTTAACTAATGAAGAATTATTATTAAGAAATGAAAATCTAAAAGAGGACAATCTTGAAAAGGATTAAATCAAAATGAGAGTCAATTTATAATTTACAAAATTAATAAAAAAATTTTTTGAACTTGAATGTATAATATTTTTAAATTTTTAGCTTTCTAGGTAAAAATGACATGGCTAACATGGCCGAACACCTTGGCCGACTAGGCCGTCCGCGTCGTTGGAAGGCAGCGCAGGCCGGCCGAACGCCGTTTCGATTATATTAGAACCGCTGTACGTCATTAAATGATTTTCACTTAGTTTAATTTTTATGTTTTTATTTTATTAAGATATTTTAATGAAGAATTACGCAATTAAAAAAGTCCCGGACTGACATGTGCCAAATTTAAATTTTATTAAAAAAGAGGCAAAGAGTAGATATAGCTATAGATAAAACATATTGATCATGCCAGATTAATCGATTTATATTTGCCATTTTCGAAGAAAAATTTCAATACCAAGAAATGTTGATATAAGGGAAATGAGTTCAATCAAATTATGTAAAGTTTGTATATTTGGGCAGCGATAAATTACAAAAGACTTACAAGTTTTTTGTAATATTTGCAAATTTATCAAAATATCTTTTAAATAAACAAAAAATGATTTTACATCAAACGTGAATCAATTTAGTAGCAAATATATGTTAGAATATTATTTGCTACCGTATTTAGGAACAAAATTAAGCTAAGAAGAATTAGCTTCATGTTATTTAATTCAAGATAATGAACTGAAGCATAGTCTCAACCTATGTTCTTAGTTCTTAAGAGAAAACGGAGTTATTTAGATAAAAAATATAAAGCGACCTAAAAAACAGAACCATTCAAAAGAAAATTGAGCAAAATTGAGTGCTTGAAATTTGATCAAAAATTTTACTTTGCTATCTCTTTGCTCGAAAAGTTGTTAACTAATGTCAATCAACATTAAACTAAAATATCGTGATTAATTTAAACATGCGTTGAAAACATGGGTAATAAATCATTTATATAAAGAAACTTGAAATCTGAAAAACTATAGAAATGTCTGAAGAAAAAAAATCAACCAAAAGAGAGAGAGAGGATGATACCTCTATCGAGGAATCCTCCTCGATAATATTTGTGGCAATAGTCAAAAAACCCTCAATTGAGTTTGTTTGGCTTTCCTCAGAAAGTGAGGATAGCCAAAATCCAGCCAATGAGCTAAGCAGCAATCAGCGCAAAAATCCAAGAAATCCAGCCAATGTACTGTGCCGAGCAAAGAAGTCCTAAATGAAAACCTAAACGACACCGTGAACGATGCCGAGGACCTAGAATAATAATTTTTTGAAGTTTTACTAATAATTTTTTTTTTATATATTTTTTTAAATAAAACTTTTTTGTAAAAAATTTTTGATTTAATCATTTTTCTTTTTTTTTAACCGCACGTGCATTTTTGGATTTTTTGTTAAATCTTTCAAAATAAGATTATCTATTCTGTCAGATTTTTATTTTAATTTCTATTTGGTTTTGGTGCTTAAATTATTTTTGGGTGAGCATAAAAATAAACTCATGTGTCCATATAATTGGGTGAAAGATGGCGTAAAAAGTACTAATATTATTAATTTTGAATTTCTTTTTTGCCTAATTTATTCTTTTTTGCTATAAATAAATGAAATATAAAAATTTTTTTAATTAAATGATTTTAAATAATAAAATAATATTTTTCACAAATAAATTGTAATACTTATGTACACTTTTTTCTATAAAACTGTAAGCAGAAAATAATTACTACTGATCTAAAAATAATTCGTCAGAATATAATTATTTAAATAAGGTAGACCATTATAAAGAAATATATAATGATTTCTGGTTAAAAAAATTCAATTTTTTTTCACTTTTTGAGTGAATTAAACAATCTCACTAAAAAAAACTATTCTTGACCAAAGTTAATTAAATCAATTTTTAGATTAAAAATAGCAATTTATTCAAAATTTGCCAGTACTAAACAGGATGTCATATTAGCTAATGGTCAAGGTGGCTATCCGCATTTTTATTTAATTTCACTCAACATGATAAGCTTTTTATTGCTTAGGTGTTACAATTATCTTGCCATATTATTAACAAGTTAATTAAATTATTTCTGAAAGTTGTTTTACAAAAGTTGAATTATTAGAGTTCTTAAAAGAATAAAAAACTTTTAAAAGAACTAAAAACATCCGGATTACATCTATTGAAATCGAGCGCAAACTATTATGTTTGTTAAAAAAATTTTTTTTTGAGTACTTAAGATGAGATCAGTTAAATTATTTTAAAAAATTAAACAAAATTGAATATACAACTTTATTTAATTGTTTCAATGATAATTAAATGATGAATAATGAATTTGATCAATTACTTGATGTAATTGATCAAATTCATTTTTCGTTGCTATTGGCAGCGAAAAATAAAGGAGAATGGTCGAATAAATAAACATTTTTGTACATCCTTCAAAAATTCATTAAAATAATAGATAAAAATTATAAAAAGAATTTGTATTAACTTTAAAACTCAATTGAATTTACAGATTTAATTTTAAAAATAATTATCATTAAGTTTAATTTTAATAATTTTATTATCTTAAGATATTTTTATGAAGGAATGCGCAAATCAAAAAAGTCAAGTCTAGGGCTGGAAAAATATGTGGGCGTACAGCGTCGACGCATGAAAAAAAGACTAATATTTAATTCTTTTTTAAATTAAAGAATTAAAAAAAAATATATTAAAATTTATTTTTACTTTATCCGGACGGATTGGCTGACTGAGTGTGATGAGTCGAACGGGTTCGCTATGTACGGGTTCGGTTCGCTGTTATCTGTTAGAGGTATGGGTCGGACAAATGAAGTGACAGACAAACTGTGAGTGATTTACTGAGCTAAAAATAAAAATAAAATTCTTTAGCTAAATTTAAAAATAAAAAGTTACTCAAACGAATGCGATAACAAGAAATTTTTTTTTCGTTTTTGAAAGTTAAAATCATTAACTACTGTATTCACTCGTTCGATATTGCAGCCTCAGAACCCGAAACACAACTTTCTCGCTCATGTTAAAACACAAAAGCTACCATAGCGAAACTACATCTAGTCTCGCTACACAGGTCTCCTGCTGTAGCTTATTATTATTGTTATTATTATTCTCAACCTACACCGCATGCGTCAAAGTCTTGGAGCACGTCTAAAGTAAAGTTTTTCAATTAAATTCTAAAGTAAAGCATTAACAATAGAGATTCTGTCATAAAAATGGAATACGGTTAAAAAAAATTAACATTAATTTATAAAATTGACTTTTATTTAAAATTGTATTATTTAAAATTAAATAAAAACATAATTTAAATTTATTTTTATTTTTTATATCAAAATTATCTTAACAAAAAATAAAAATATTGGCCGACATGGCCTGCACGGAACGAACTTGAGAAAAGAAGTTTTTTTTTCAAAGGGTTTGTTTTACATTATCTTAAAAATTAATTAAAAATAAAATTAAACAATAATAACGATTTAAATTTTTTACACAGCTATTATACACGTATTTTCTCAATTTAAAAAACAAAAACAAATTTAATTTTAATATTCAATTTTTTAAAAGGCGAAAAAATCTGTTGATAAAAAAATTATCTATATTAACAGGTTGTAAATTTTGGAAAGAGCCGTGTGACTCAAATGTGAACGAAAATCAAAAGAAAAATTTAATTTAACTTTACATAATTAAAAAGCCAAATGGAAAATAACATATCCATAAATTTGGATGATTTAGACGACGAACTGCTCGAAGCAGAGAACAACTTCGAGAGTTTTCTTGGCACCGAGCAACCAAAATTCGAAGAGCCAACAATCGAGAGCATTCTAAACGAAGACGACGACTCGGACACCGACGAAGTGCTCAAAAGCCTAACGCAGTCGTTGAGCAGAGCGGATAGCGAGGCAAAGTCGCGCTCAGTGTCGCTGAACACGCAGCAATTGCTGGAAAAAAATGGCATCGTGTGCAAGCAAACGTATCTTAAACAGGTGTCGAGCCAGCTGAAAACAGCCATCGATCGTTCACAGGCAGGCCTGCCCACCGCTCTCGAAGTCTCGTCTCTAATCGCCATCGGAACATCAAGAGGCCTCGTTCTTCTGTTCGACTCGAGCCAAGTTCTCAAGCTGTACATGACCAGCGAGTCCAAGGAAGCGATCAGCGCTCTGTCTTTGAACAATGCGTGTGATCGCCTTTTGGTCGGCGACTCGTCAGGTCTCATTCTCATGTACGACACGAACGGCAGGCTGTTGCGTAAAATAGCTGACGCGCATCCGGCCGCAAACGCCATTCTCAATCTTAAATTTACCGATGATCCAAAAGTGGCTGTTTTCTCTGACTCGGGCGGCTCTGTGTTCATGCTCGAGTTTAAACGAGTGATGGGCGTTCGGTCGGCCGAGTCGCAGTGTTTGTTTTCGGGAAGCCGCGGCGAGGTGTGCCACATTGAGCCGCTCAGGTTCCAAAAGTTTGCCCAGTCGCTGCTCCAAAAATTAGGCGCAAAAAGCTCCGTGAAAAACAACCTCGATCATTTGCAAGCTCTTCTTTGCAAATACTCTTTTTTGGCCATGGCTAGCTTTACCAAATTGTTCATTGTCACTCTCAAGCCTAAGTTAACTGTCTTGTTCACCTTTGCTCTGCACAGTCCACTTAAATATTTGCCAATACTCAACTGGCAGTTGGTCATTTTGCAGTCGGATGAGTCCAAGCGATACATTTCGCCAATGCTCACCTGTGCAAGACACTCCACTATTCACTTTTTTCAGCTCGATTATGTTTTTGACTCGGACGAGGATGTGAGCAAAAAATTTCGCATTGTTTACTCTAAAAAAAGTGACTATTCGTATAAAATAGTAAACTTCACTTGGTTGAATGCCAAAACAATAGGAATTTTGGACGATAGCGAAAAACTGCACATAGTCGACATAAAAAGCAACGAAGAACTACAATGCCTGAACATAAACGTAAAATTGGTGTACAACTCTTCGTTTTTCAAGTCGCTGTCGACCGGCGGATACGTGTCCGAAGCGTTGGCGTACGCAGGCGAAAACTCGTGCTACCAAAGCTTTAGAAATTATCTCGGACAACTTTTCATGCTGGGCACCGACTCCATAACTTTGTTCAGTCTGCAAAATTGGTCGGCTCGCATCGACGACTTTCTAAACGAAAACAATCTTCACCTGGCTCTCGACCTGGCCGTGGCAATGTACTGCGGCCACACAAAAGCATTGATCGGACTGCCCAACGACACCAAGTCTAGACAAGAGAAAATATGCGACAAAATACTCGACATGCTGCAATTGTACGTGAACTGTGCCATCCGATCGTGTCCCAGCCACGGCTCTTTCCATCTCCTCGAACAACACTATTGCCAGGCGAGCCGCAAATTAGTCAACGTTTGCACTCGCATTGACCGTCAAGACATTCTATTCAACAACGTCTATGACTTGATCACATGTGATCCAGTGTTTGAGGGCGCTTTTTACGAAAGCCTAGAAGACGCGTTGCTAAGCAACCAATTGGGCGACATTCCACCGTCCATAGTCAAAAAAATAATCAAATACTACAAGAACAGTCCTAGATTGTTGGCTAACTTAGAAAAGTGTTTGCTGCATTTTAACATAGCGAACATTGATTTTCATGACGTCATACAAACGTGTAAAAAGTATTCGCTTACCGATGCCTACATTTATTTGTTTAACAAAGCACTGGGAGATTATGTGACTCCGTTCGAGGATGTGTTGAAGCAAATGAATCCGGTGCAGTTTTTGAGCAATGAGGCGAGCAAATTGAATGTGGACAAAAGCGTGACAGTGTATGGAAACAAGTTGTTGGTCTATTTGCACTGTTGTCTGTGCGGACAGGCCTATCCGTACGGCACTATTGATGACTTGGAGCTGTGCGATGATGTGAGAAGGATTGTATTTGGATATTTGACTTGTAGACGTAACACTATGATTGAGCAATTGCTAAAAGAAGCGGGCCTAGACCATTTGAGTTCCATGATGGAATTTCCCATTGTGAAAATTTTTCTAAATTTTGATGTTATGGACTTTTTGAATGTGATCACAATGAGCTTTAATGAGCCAAGTTTTGAGGCTGTCATTGGTCTTGACAAAAAACAGCATTTAATTGACATTTTAATCGAAATATGTTTGAAACAAAATGATGTGAACACAACATCGTATGTTAACAATCGTGTGCTCGCTAATTTGTTTATGTTTTTGGCAAGACAAGTGGCCAACAAGAACAATAATATTAGAGTGGATGATACAGTTTTTGTTCAAGTAAATTATTTAATTATTTATTTTATTTATTTATTTATTTGAATTTAATTAACCTCCTTCAGGAGAAGTAAAAATAAAAATTAGAAGAAGAGAGTACAAAAAAAAAGAAAAAGATAATAACGGGTGTTCAAAAAAGGTCCGCCCGATTTTTGAATTAAAAAAAAATAGAGTTCTATTTTTTCAAATTTTCTAACATTTTACACACTTGTTCAAAATTTTATCCTGTTTACGAATATGAAAGTCTTTTTTTCAAAAAATGAGACATCTACCTGATTGGTCAGCGTTCTTGACCACTACTAATGACCAAAATAATCCTCCAATTTTTTTTTTCAAATATACATGTTTTATATATTTTCTGAATCCATATTTAATGGTGATTAAAATGAGCTATTGGTCGCTTTAATGTGATAAACGGTTAAAAAAATATAAATAAAAATCTAATAAATACTAGGATTATCCAAAAATATGAAAAAAATGAATTTTTTTGATTTATTAAGCTTTGCTTTTGAACAGAATCATTTGGTTGTCTGATAATTTACATTAATATAAAACTTTCAATCATTTTTTCGATTATTTTCAAGTTTAAAGAATTTTTTTTGTTATATTTCAAAATGAATTTAAAAAAAAGAAAATTTTCAATTTTTTTTTGAAAAATAAAGAGTGCAGCTATCAAGTATTGCATATTAAATTAAAGCATTTTCTCCCTGCTTCAAAATGATATATAGAAAGCTGGTACTTCAAAAAAAAACTAAGAAAAAATTTTACACTTAATCCTTTCATATAGACAAAAGTGTATGTTTTAAATAGACAATAGATTTAGACTCAAGGTGAACACTTTTTTTCATATTCGGGTATTATTTAGATAGATGATTGAAAGTTTTATATAAATGTAAATTATCAGACAACCAAATGATTCTGTTCAAAAGCAAAGCTTAATAAATCAAAAAAATTAATTTTTTTCATATTTTTGGATAATCCTAGTATTTATTAGATTTTTATTTATATTTTTTTAACCGTTTATCACATTAAAGCGACCAATAGCTCATTTTAATCACCATTAAATATGGATTCAGAAAATATATAAAACATGTATATTTGAAAAAAAAAAATTGGAGGATTATTTTGGTTATTAGTAGTGGTCAAGAACGCTGACCAATCAGGTAGATGTCTCATTTTTTGAAAAAAAAGACTTTCATATTCGTAAACAGGATAAAATTTTGAACAAGTGTGTAAAATGTTAGAAAATTTGAAAAAATAGAACTCTATTTTTTTTTAATTCAAAAATCGGGCGGACCTTTTTTGAACACCCGTTACATATATATATATAAATATTTGAAAATATTACAATTGAATGAAAATGAAAAGGAAGATAGTTTCTATTGAACTTTTTGAACCTCAAATTATGCTTTTTTTCCTTTTTTTTTAAGACAGCTGAGTTAAAAAATTTTTGATTCTTAGTTCAATTAATGACATTAATATTTTTTACTTTAAAATTTAGCACGGTTCATTTTTCTATCTAAATTTATGATTGTATCACTAAAAGAAGCTTTTGCTAAAGCAGGGGCCACGGTCGAATCGTATTAAAAAACTTCTGGCAAACGATCACTTTGATCATCAAACTCACAATTAAAAAACTAAAAATCTCTTTTTTTGTAAAAGATGAACTATCAAAATAGAGAAAAATAATAGAGAAGACAAAAAATAGAGAATATACAAAAGAGAGAAAAAAAATAGAGAAAAATCATCAAAGTTTCAATTTCAATAATCAATAGTTTAAATTTATAAATTCTAATAAATTCAAGCTAGATGAATCATTTTAATTCACCTTAACTTAACAGTCCCTAAAGCAGTTGAATTTTTCAGATTGGAACAAAATAATAAGTAGTCTGATTTGTTGTTGTTGTTTGCTGGTAATCTATTAAAGTCAATGACATTAAAAGCTAAAAAAAAAAAGAAAAAAAGATAAAACGGCAAGTTTTGGATTATAATAAAAACAATTAAGATTTATTCGTGGCTTTGCTAATTTGCTAATTGATTAATTTTTGTCGCTATTTTTTTCTCTAAAAAAAATTCTCTAGTTTACTTTATCTATTTTATTTTTTTTCTCTAATAAATTTATTCTCTATAATATTGACATTTAATTATCTCTATTTTTTCTTCTCTAAAAATAAAAATTCCCTAAAAAGATTTTTCTCTATTTTAACTTTTGTAACTTTGGCATCTATTTTTTTCTTCTTTCTTTCTTTTTTTTCTTTTTCTTTTATTTCCTTTTCAAATTTCAATTATTTAACTATATTTTTTAATTCTTATTTTATTCAGTAACTTTTATTTTAATCATTATTTTATTTATTTTTATTTTTCTCTGAAGGAGCTAACGCTCGATACAGATTTACAAATAAATAATAATAAAAATTTTTCTCTATTATAAACGTTTACCTTTGTAAAATTCTTCAATTTTATTTATTTGTATATCTGTACCGAGCTAAAGCTCCTTCAGATAAAAAAAAATTAAAATAAAGTTAAATAAAGTTAAATAAAATAAAATGAAAATAAAAAATAGGAAAAAAATAAAGTAAAAATAATAAAAGTTAAAAAGTAGATAAATATTAAAATTAAAAAACTAAAATTAGATAAATTTTGATAGAGAGTAACAGAGTACATATTTTTAAATATTTGATGATTCAGGAAAAAAAGAAGAAATAGTAAGGTAGCAATTATAAAGAATTGATACTTATATTGCATACTATTTTGTGGATAATTAAAATCGGGTCTTGCCTAAAATGTGAACAGAAGTTCACCAAATTTATGTTCACAAATTTTGTGACCAGAGTAAATTAAAAAAAAAAATTTAATTTTTCGTGAACTAAATTTTTTTTATGTGAACATTAATTTAAATGTTAATTTTGATAAAAAAAATTAAATAAATTGTCAAAAATTATTTTTTAATTTTTTTGTTTTTTTGCTATATGCAATTTTACTCCTTTAATATTTTTCATTAATTATCCACAAATCTCACATGGCACCGAATTGGCATGTTTGCTTAGTGCTTTTTTTACTACATTCAAAGTCTCTTGTGAAGTTGATATTGCAGCCATAGCTTTTTCACGTTAATGTACAGCTTTTTCTGCAGCAATTAGATTTAAGACACTTAATTTCTCATCAATTGTAATTTGGTGAACATTTTTTATTTTATGTGAACTATTTTGGCCACAAAATATGTGAACAGAAATTTGGTGAACATAAAATTCACATTTTAGGCAAGATACTCATGGTCACATTTTTTGGTGAACTTCTGTTCACATTTTAAGCAAGACCCTTAAAATCTCTACATTCTTATATAAAAAAATATAAATTTATTTTAGAGCTCTCGGTCAAAATTTATCTTTATTTATTTTTGCTTTTTAACCAAGCCAATTTTTATTGGCTCACTATTTTATTTTCACCAAATAATATGCCATTAATCAAAACACATTTAATTCTTTTAAAAAATAATCTATTAATCAGTAATTAATATTTTCCAATTTCTCTTTCAACTTCCAATTAATTTAATTAATTTAATATAACCTTTTTTCGGACACTTTTTTAAAATTTTAAATACCAATGGCGCGAAATGAGTTTAATTACTCAAAGCCATTTTTAAATATTAGATAAACTATTAAAAAAAAGTTAAATACAAAATGCATAAAATGTTTATGTAAAAAATGTTGTTTTTTAATTCTAAATTATATTCTTTACATACCGGTATAATTTTTCCTTTATTTTGATACCACGCTTATTTTCATACCAATATTTTTTAAATCTAAAACAAAATTTGACCATTTTTGTCTTACAGTGACGATTTGACAAGTGGATTTCTGTTAATTTTACACAAAAATTAGTAAAAATGACAAGGCCAAAAAAAATTTCAATTTTTTGAATTTTTATATTTTCTAATTAATATAAAAAAAAGTAGTTTCTGTTTATTTGTTTATTATTTTATTAAAAGTTACTAATTTTTACGTAAATTTAGGTAAAAAAAGGTAAAACATGGTAAAAATAGTATTTTTTGAAAAAATTAAGAAATTTTTTTTTCATAATAAACTAGCAGTCCGACTATCTGCGATTTTTATCCGACAATAAATCAATTACCTATAAGACAAATAATAACACGAATTTAATCTATTAAATTTTAAGAATTATTTACTTTTCTTAATCGACTTATTTAATTATTATATTTAGTAATTGTCAATTTTTTTTTAAATTAAAAGTATACAATATAATATAATGCTCGATTAAAGTGATTTTTTTTAACCTGGATTTGAGGAAAATTAAAAAAATGTGTGCCAAGAGATTCAACGTTTGATCTGTCCTGGGATGAACATGAGATAATCTAAAAAACGCAAGGGCAAAGTAAATTAAACCAAATAAATCAACTGATTAAAATATAATTTAAATTTAAAATATTATTTTTGTCTCGATATCTTTTTTTCAACAAAAAACCTTTTTTTTACTAAATTTATGTAAAAATTAATAAAAATAAGTAACTTTTTTTTTCTTTTCTTTTTTTTAATTAAATAATTTGAGGGAGGCCCTCAGGCTGTGTAGAATGGATCTAGTGCTTCTTTTCAGCCTAACGATAAAATTTTAAATGAGATAATTATAAATTTAGGTTTTCTAAGTAAAATTGAATAAAATAAAAAAAATTTTCACAAAAAAAAAAAAAAAATTGAAATAAGTTAGTTACTGGGTAAAATTAATACAAAAAAGTAACTTTTGGTAAAAATATAAACAAATAAATGGAAACTTTTTTTTTCAAAATTATTTAGAAAATAATAAAAAATTCAAAAAATTGAGATTTTTTCTGGCCTTTTCATTTTTACCAATTTTTACGTAAATTCAATTTTTGTTTCAAAGTAATATTACCAGAAATCCTTGTGTCAAATCGGCAATGTAGCTGCGGACAGCTAGAATTTATTTGAAAAAATCTTCCAAATAATTTTTACTTTTATCAAATTTTTCAAATATTATTAAATAATTTTTACATGCACAGGTTCTAAATTGCCATTTAGCTTAGTTTAAATTAACCCTCTATACATCTATTGGGTACATTAAAATGTTACGTAAAAAATAATGTATTTTAAAAAATTATTTTTAATGGATATAAATATATTTTAGAAACATAAATTTTTTTGGTTAAAAAAATTATTACAATTGTTAAAAAAGAAATTATTCACCTTTTTTTATATTTTTTTTAGAAAAATAACTACAATTTAAATTTTACTAAGAGACAATTTTATTTAAAGATATGGTACCTTTATTTAAAATGAATTTAATTTTTCTTTATTTACTTATACATTATCTAATACGCTATATAAAGTTATTCTTAAGTCAGTTTTTGGATAATTTCTAATACTATCCGACTGCAGTCGGTGTTTTAGCATAAATCCTAAAATTACCATTAATTATCACAAAATTTATTTAAATATCATTTAATGTATCAAGCAAAGTCTAAATAAAAAAATATCATCAGTTAAACTAAATGATTAAATATTTTGACTAAATGACTATTTACCATTTGGACAGAATCAATTCCTAGAATTATTCTTAGACATTATTCGAAAGCAAATGATGTATTTTTATTTTGACATTAAATTGTTCTATATACAATTAATTAAAATATTTCCCTGATAGTTATTCTTTTTGACAAATAATAGTAATATTAATAATTGTGATTTAATTGTTTAAATTAATAGTTTAATTATTAATTTTATTTTAATTAATAGTTCTCTAATCAAAAACATATCAGAATTTTTTAGCCTGGGTTCCGCCTCGAAAGGAGAAAAAAAATACCAAAATTTTAAAAAAAAATTACTTTCCTTGAAAATGTTAAAATTTCTAAATTTTATTTCTAAAAACTGATATGAAATAAAAATTAGTGATTTGTATTTAATATTTGAAAAATTTTCGTTACTTTAAATAAGAAATCTAGAAGAACATCAAAAAATTTTTTGCCACTGATCATGTCTGACCGCCAAATTGGTCGTCTTATTTTGGCCGCGTTCGGACCGGCCTGGCTTGGCCGCCACCCAACACCATTTTTTACACTTATCAAAATTGGATTACACTGCTATTTGCTTAGACACATGTGACTTTTTCTTTTTGACTTTTGTCCAACTCTGATTTGATTTTCTTAAAGTTAAGTCTTTTCAAATACTTTGAAAAAACCTGAAATATTAAAAAATGAATTTACACGACTATAATAAAAAAGTCTTATTAAAAATGTTTATTAAAGAAATTTTTTTTTAATTTTTTTATTTAAATTAATTAACTTAAGATGATAGAATATCTGTGCAACCGAGAAGAATTAAATCGAGTAGAAGAACGAGAACAAACACTCATTGAACTATTGAACGGTGTTTCAGTTCAACTGCTGGAACGCTTTGACTTGGACCGTCTGCTCGATTTGTGCAAAAGAGCCAAATTTTATCGAGCCAGTGAAATATTGTACGAATTTAAATCAGAATACTGTGAAATAATCGACTGCTATCTAAGTGATGACGTGTCCGAAGAACGGCACGCTCAAGTATTCGATCGAATTCGCACAATCCTAAAAATCCTGTTCGAACAAATCGAGTCGTCTCAGAGACAAAGCTTTAGTCGTCGATCGACAGTCACTGAGCCGCGCGATGTTCAATTGAAAAAGCTCAATGAAAAACTGTCACAGCCAGAAGTGATTGAACGCATGCTCAAGACCGACCCGGCCGAAACAGTCCACTTGCTTTGGATCGAGCTCAACTTGGACCTCAAAAGGTTGGTAATGAGCATAAAAAATCACGGCCAAGTTCTCTTCAACTTTCTCACAAGTCTGCTTGATTTACTCGAATGCATCAAGACAAATCGCAAGTACCTTAACTACATCAGTCAATTTAGTGGCGAGTACTGCGAGCTTTATGTGGACTTAATTTGCCAATTTGATCCACATAACTTGATTAACATTTTAAAAAGCAGCCTCAACGAGTACTCGTTCAGGATCGATGAATGCATCCGAATATGCCGAGAACACAAGCATGTGGACGGCCTGGCCTATTTGCTGGAAAAGTCCGGCCAGATCGAGTCCGCATTCAATTTGCATTTGGAAAAATTGAACTCTTTGATCAAAGATTTGCAAAAAAATGTGCAACTTTACTCTGAGCTTGAGTTGGACACTATCAAGCACAACATAGACGCATTGTTGGTCATGATTGTCAAGTTATGTCAAACGCATAGTTGTTCGTTGCAAGATGGTGTCAAGCAAAAAATTTGGTTTTCTCTTTTTGACGAAGTAATGCGTCCCATTCAAAGCTTGTTTTTAGACGAGCAAGTCGGAGATGGTCGCCAACAAACCGTGAGCACAATTGATGAAACGAGAGATTTTTTCAAAAACCTCGGCTCATACATAATAAACAGCATGGTCGGATATGTAAATTTGACCATAATCATAGACCGAATGATTTGTGACCCTTTGTATGGAGCCTCTAACTTTGGAGACATTAAACCTCTAATGCTAAAAATGATGGAGATATGTGCATATGAACAAATTTTGTTGGACAAGACAAATGACTTGGTGTCTCATGATGTTTATTGTAAGATGTCAGCATTCACCAGCATCAGCTCAAAGTCCTATTCTAGTCTTAGCAATTACTGTCAAAGCTGTTCTAAACAGCTGGATTCAGACACGGAGGGTCAACAGGTGCACATTTTTCACTGTGGCCATTCTTTTCATCAGATGTGTCTGGATCAAACGGATGTTTGTTCCATTTGTCACTCGACTAGTAATGGAATTAAAATTAGCAGAAGCAAAAAAAAAGAAAGAGTGTATGCAGAAAGTCGAGTTGATTTTTTTATGGATGACAATTCGAACACTCAAAATCCTAGCACCTCTAAAGCAATTGACGAAGAAAAAGCTGACTGTGTATCAGATGGACATTTTTTGAATCTTGGCGACGAGCAAAAAAATGCGCTGAGATCACTGCGGAGTCGAAACGCGTCCATTTTTAAAATTACAACAACAAATGGAGTTGTAGAGGTTGGCACTAATCTTGAACGAAATAGTCAACTTGCTCTAGCTCCTGCTAATTTAATTAACTTTATTTGAAAAAATAAATTTCTTTTTTTTTCCTATATTCTTTTATTTTGAAACTAAGACAATTCTAGCTAAATAATTATTCAAATCAAGTTGTTTTCGGTAAATTTCCATTTATATTCAATTATTATTATTATAATTATTATTATTATTATTATTATTATTATTATTATTATTATTATTATTATTATTATTATTATTATTATTATTATTATTATTATTATTATTATTATTATTATTATTATTATTATTATTATTAAGAAGTCGAATTTTTCAGAGCTTGCAAATTTGTCATATCGTATTTTAAAAGACCATATTATATTCAATAATATTTGCTTATTCCTAAAGGCATATAATTATTACCTGTGTTTATTTTATGCAAAAAAAACTAAAATACTGAATTTGGAACAAAATTTTTTATTCATCACTTTTTTTAGAAATATATAGTACTAATTATCTAAATCGAACAAAAAAATGAAAATAAAAACAAAACATTTTTTTTTTTGATCGGACTGGTCTACCGCGTTTTTTATTTATTATTTCTTCAGTGTTTTCCAATCTACCCTTTATGGCTAATGGTTGCTCGGCTATCTCATCTATTTTAGACTCTCCACAACTAATGATGCCTGTTTCCATGACATTTTTACATTTTGTACATTGATACCATATTAAATCTGCTTGCAATGTTTATGTGGCTTTTTTTACAACCCAGTTCCCTCAAATTCTCTATCCGATAGAGAAATGCCTCGGCGAGGCATTTTTTAGCATCCTCCAAGGAGCGAAAACTTCAGAAAGGAAAATAACTTTTACCTTTTCCTTTAGTATTGGCTTCAAAGGCCTGATCCTAAGATATGTTGTTAGGAATTTCTTCAATTAAAGGCATTTTTTTTTAAATTCCCGAGTTTTTTTTTTTTAAACGTTTATTAAATTTTTTAAATGGCTCTGAGTAATAAAACTCCTTCCGCCATTGGAATTGAAAGTAAATTAAGAGTAGTTAAAAAAAAAAAAAAAAAGCAACAAGAATTAAATAAAAAAAAAATGCACTGCGTGATTACAGTTTTTCTGTTATAAAGAAAAATTTAAAGTCCACTTTCATTGATCCATAGCTTGTTTTCATCCCAGATACTGCAAAGTGGCGTTTTTTGTTTACAGCTCCTTGAACTGTTAACGAATGCACCAACATAGTCCTCAATGAGATTAAGTACTAGTTTGTTTTTAAATGTAACACATTTTCTAATATATTTTGTAAAGAGGTTTTTAAGACGGATTTCTATTTTGTCAAGTTTTATGCCTTCAAAGAATTGATCTAAGAGATTTGTTGGGGTGTCATTAGGAAATTTATATATTGATTTTATTGAGACATTTTGAATGGTTTGGATACGGGAAAAATTTGTAGCTGAGATTAGGATAGGAGTAAAAAAACTATAATCAATGATTGAACCGATAAGGGACTTGTATATTGTAACTAGAGTATGAGGGTTTAATTTCCATGATTTATGGGACAACACTTTTAAAATATTAATACGATCAGCACATCGAGAACGAACAAAATTTACATGAGCATTAAAGCATAAACTTTCATCAAAAGTTATTCCTAAAAAAACAGGAATTTTATCATAAGGAATGGTTTTCTTAAAAATTTTAATATTTAAATGTTGATTTTTAGAAGAGTTCCCAGAGAATATAGTATAGCTACATTTTTCAGGGGCCATCTTCATTTTCCATTTTATAAGCCATTTTTCTATTTTTTTAAGGTAATTATTTATTGTATTGGGAATATTTCCATATTTTTTAAAGATAAAAAAAGATACAAGGTCATCCGCAAAAAGAAGAGAATAGTTCTTATTTTTTGAATTAACTTTAGGAATGTCGTTTATAAAGATGGTAAAGAGTAATGGACTAATAACAGCACCCTGAGGAACACCTGTAAAAATACAACCCTGATTAGAACAAAAATTATTTACACTTACAAAAAATTTCCTATTTTGTAAAATATGCTTAACCCACTCAAGGATATAGAGAGGAACTTTAAGCAGGGACATTTTATATAGGATACCGTTATGCCAGGTTTTATCAAAAGCTTGGGAGATATCAAAAAAAAGAGAACAAACCTTTTTTTTCCTATTAAGAGATGCAGAGATTTTTTGAGTCATAAAAATAAGGTTATCTGTTGTAAATTCCCGAGTTATTTAAGAGATTTATTTATTTATTTGTTTTATTTGTTTTATTTATTTATTTTATTTTTTAATTCAAAAATCAAATAAATTTTGAGTCATAAAAATAAGGTTATCTGTTGTAAATTCCCGAGTTATTTAAGAGATTTATTTATTTATTTGTTTTATTTGTTTTATTTATTTATTTGATTTTTGAATTAAAAAATAAAATAAATAAAATTAAAGTTATTACAATGAAATAAAAAAAAGAATCAAAATAAAGTAAATAAGCTAAATAAATGAAAGTTAAGAAGATATAAAATTGGAATAGATTACATTGGTTTCTATAAAAGTAAAATCAAAAGCGTTAATTTGACAAACAAAACAAGAAAGATAAAAAAATTTCAAATTGGCAATTTTTTTGAACATTTTAGGATTAATTAATATATAATTTAGGTTTTTTTTATTGTATAAGAGTTTCTTTTCAATCAATCATGTATCAATAAATTAAAATAGTGATCAATTTAAATGTAATTGACATTAATTACAAAAAAACTAAAATGTTTTTATTTTGTTCCTAATTCAGTATTTTAGTTTTTAAATTGCATATTATTGTTATTTAAAAATATTATACGCGATTCCTAAATATCTGATATTGCTTGATTACATCAAAATTTAATAACTATTATACTTCATCATGCTCTATAAAATTATTTAACACTAGAAGCACCAACGAGTCAAAAGACTCTTTTTCGATTTTTGACCGCTAAAATCAAAGTTAATTTTTGTTATTTGAGCATTATTTTTTTTTCAGCATTAAATTAAGAATAACTTTCTAAATTAAATTAAATTCAAATACAAAAAAAATTGTCTTTGTGCAAAATCAAGTATATACTACTAGAAGCACCAAATTTTCAATTAAAATTTTGAATTATAGCTACAAAATCAATGGATGAGTCATAGAATATTGATAAAAAGTATTCAAATATTTAAAAAACTGACTCAAACCATAAAACTTGAACGAAGATGAGCAAATTTGAAAAAAGTAAAAATTACAGTTTGCGTATTTTACATGAAAGACGAAGAATTGGTTCAAAAAGAAATGAATTCAAGATCAATCTTTTGCTAGGTTCTTTTTTTAAGTCAAGGCAATGACTGTTTTTTTTAGAATTTTGGTTAGAAAAGTTTTTTGTATTTATTTATTATTTTTTATTAAGAATAGTATTCACATTATTTAATTAAATTTTTAAAATGAATGAAAGATTTAAAGAAATTTGTTAAATAAATTAAAACGGAATATATATATGTACATAGAATATATATTTAAATTCATTAGAAAATAGAAAAAAATAAAATTTATTCACTTTTCTGTAATAAAACTCAATTTAATTTTTTAACATTTTATGATTTTTGTGTTTGTTAATTATAAAAAAAAATTTTTGTTCAGGTCATAACTTTGACTTAAATTTTTGTGATTTAGACTTAAAACTGTGACTTATAAACAAGTCTGATTAAAACGAGTCATTTTGACTCGTTTTGGTGCCTCTAGTGTTAAGAATGAAAATAGATAAAACTGTTTTTGATTTAGGAACTAAGGTATAAAAATTATTTTATCTATAAAAATAATCTGAATCTTTTAGAATACCATTAACCCTTGCGAAAAAATGACGAAAATTTAAATCAAGGTTCATTTGAATTTTATTTTATCTATTTCTGATCATTTTTTAAAAAAATAATTCCAAAAACTTTGTTTTTATCAAGCACTTTTTTCCTAATTCTTAATTTTAACCCTGCACCACAGGATCGATTTTTTTAAATAAAAAAAAACGCTATTTTTTATTATTTTATTTTATTTTTAAGTTTTTTTTCCTAATTTTTAACCCCGCACCATAACTCATAAACTTGTGCCTCTAATTAAATGTTTAATTTTCGACTTTTAATGCGGGGTCAAGTAAACATTTTAGGTTTTTGACCCAGCATTTTGTCAGGTTTTTGGATTCTAATTCCGCATCTAAAACCTAGAAACAATGTTTTACAAAACAAAACAAAATTTTAGAAAGCTAAACGCTAAAAAACAACCAGGGATTTAAGAAATAATAAAAGATTTGAAAATTTTAAATTAAAACTATAAAAATTAAATATTAATAATTAATTAATAAATTTTTTTTTATAATCTATAACACTCAGAAAAATGTTGACCTTAATAGCTTTCGAGAATAGCTTTGTTAGGATGATAACAAAGCATCATGCACAGCTAATCAAGAAGAAATATTTAATAGTTGCTTTGCGTTTATATTGTCGTCCTCTTTGTCCAGCGAGAATGGTTCAACCAAATATATTTTTAATACTCTAAGGAAACTGAATTCTTATAAGACCTTTTTGACACCTGAAATTTTTTCTAATGATTTTTCTATAATATAATTAAAAGATTGCAAACAAACCACCTTCTTCTCTAAGCTTTTTTTTTCGAGTCAAATAAAATTATTTTTTTGGACAACATGGATGTAGATCTGGACAATGATGTCACCAACATGACAATAACATTAATGTGCTAGTGAATTGAAAACGGCTAAAGAAATAAAATTTTCAACAGTTTCCTTATTTATTGACTTCAAAAAGGCATTTTATGTAAAAGAATCGTAAGTTAAGTTTTTATAAAATTTAAAAAAAAAAACTTGAATCCAAAATGGTTCAAATAGCTATAAACAGTTTAGAGATTTTTATAAAATGATATTTCTTTTAGTTTTAAGTTTATTTTTTCATTTTTTTTAAATTTTCATTTGTTTATGCGTTAGCAATTACAGTATGTCTAGAAAGTTTAGAACATTACTAAAAAATTTAAAAAAAAAATTTAAGGAGTAAAAATCTAAAATTATAATATATTTACATATAATGTTAACAATTTCATCTTAAAGATAATTTTATTAGCTTTCTTTTGATATATTGTTCAAAAAAAAATTTCTGAACACTCCACAGCCCATTTAAAAAAAACAGATGAAATTGAACAAAAAAAATAGTCTACAAAGTTTAGAACAATTATTTTATCCTAAAATTTTACCACACCTTGACAATCCCTGGTCATTTTTTTTTCACACAATGCCTGGAATGTCACTTGAAGGATAATACCAAATCTCAACAAGAAATATCTGATCTAGTAGAAGTTTCGAGAAAATGTGTGATTATAACAAAGCGCAATTATGAGAAGACATCCGTGGTCAAAGAATTACCAAGATCTGGTAGACCCCGAAAGCTTACCAGTCGAGATGAGTCGTACATTTTTAGAAAGGTCAGAATCAATCTTAAAACAAGCTATAGACAGCTCGACTCAGATTTAAGTTCTAAATTTCCAAATGTTACTGTTAGTAAAGACACTGTAAGAAAAGTTATATTAAACAAAAAAATACAGTCGTATATTTATTTATTTCAATGAACGCCTTAAAGGCGATGTTAATAAAAATTTAAAAAATAAAATGTAATATATAAGACAAAGTTTAAGTGTTTTCTAAAAAATTTAAATAAAAATTGAATAAGATATTTAATTTAGATGTTAATTTTGTTTTTTTTTCTCCTTTTTTAATTTCAATAATTATTATTCA
The DNA here is from genome assembly GCA_025491095.1 of Brachionus asplanchnoidis. Lineage (NCBI taxonomy): Eukaryota > Metazoa > Rotifera > Eurotatoria > Ploima > Brachionidae > Brachionus > Brachionus asplanchnoidis. Next base: position 502,353 of record JAILYF010000044.1, on the reverse strand, counting down.
TTATGTACTCTCTTTTCAAAAGAGAGTTGAAGTTGAAGAAAGAGGCAAAAAATAAAAATACTATTTTTATTTTTGGCCTCTTTCTTCAACTTTCTTCAACTTTGCAAGGAGAACCACCATCAAATCGACTAAGGAGTCTAGAACCACATTACAACAGCGATGGAAACCCACACTCAGGTAAAGAAAAAATTTCTTTTTTTTTTCCTCTTCCCTGTATTGATTTCCAGTGCTAAAATGCACTTGTAAGTTCTACAAGCATTCTTTTGTAGGTCTCATTTCCCATTTTTCTTAAACATTCCTCTATTGAGTCGCTTATACCATTTGTTTCTTTCTTCATTAAGTCCTTTCGTTTTAGTTCTACAAGTTGTATTATTTTATGAACTTCAATTTTATCTTCTTCTTAAACATTCAAGAATTTCCTTAGTTATCGATTTGTTGCTAAATTCTTCTTTTTTTGACTATTTTCAAACTCTCTAAATAAACCGAATGTAAGTTTATTGCTTAAGAGCCTTTTTACAAAAGCCAATTTTTCTTTCAGGAGTTTATTTTCAATCTTTTCTAGTCCAAGTGCGAGTAGCAGGTTAATTGTTCTTGATGTTTTTTTTAAGTTGAGCATTTTTTTTATCATCGTAGCCTCTGTCGTTTGAATTTTCTTTAGCTGTTCTCTGCTTAAAACATAATTTTCTAGTCCATAGGTTAGTGTCGGTCTTATAAAAACTTTATAGAGGTGTATTTTAATTCTAATTTCTAGGAAATTATTGTCTATTTGTAAATTCTTTAGGGTAAAGAATGATTTGAATGCTGTTTTTATTCTTGATTCTACTTGATCCTTGTTATTGTTATTTCTGTTCAGTATTACTCCAAGATATCTAACTTTGTCTACATATTTTATCTCTTGATCACACATTCGTGGTTTAGCTTCTGAACCTTTTAATTTTTCACCAAAAACAATGTACTAATTTTTTTCCGGATTAAATTTTATTTCATGTTGAATCCCATATTTTTCACAAATATTAAATGCTTGCTGAAGTTCCTTCAAATTGTTAGTAAGAAGTAAAATATCATCCGCGTACATAACTACTCCAGTAAAGTATCCACGAATTTTCGTACCCATTTCTTTACATTCAAGTTCTTTAATCAAGTCCTCTGTATATATTGAGAACAATTTAGGAGATAGTGGGCCGCCTTGCTTAACTCCTATAGTTGTTTTGAACATTTTACTAATTTCATTTTCATTTATTACAATTGCCATTGATTTCTGATAGTATTGTCTTAAACATCCCCAAATTAAAAAAAAAAAAAAAAAAATAAAGTCGTATACTGCAATAAAAAAACCTCTTTTGACTGTATTGGATCGATCGAAAAGGCTAAAATGGTGCAAAGAACGACAAAGATGGACTGTTAATAACTTGTCAAAAGTTTTTTTTAGTGAAGAGTCTAATTTCGAAGTATTAAACAGAAAATCTTGAGTGTTTGTAAAACGTTTTGCATACGAAAAGTATCACCCCAAGTTTTGTAAACCAAAGTTACAAAATGGTGGAGGTTCGGTTGGTATTTGGGGATGTATTAATTATAAAGGTACTGGATGCTTGCTCCAATTATACAGGCAGAATTAATCAATTTGTACATGGACACTCTGGAAAATAACTTATTACCATCAGCCGAGATATTTTTTGATCAGAGTCAACACTGGATTTTTCAGCAGGATGGCGCTAGTGCACATACTGCTCATTCCGTTTGAGATTTGTTTCAAGAAAAACAAATAACAGTTCTCCCCTGGTGCCCAAGATCACCTGATCTCAGTCCAATAGAGAATTTATGGTCATATATTGACCACAAAATGGTCAATACAAAAATTACGTCAGTAGAGCATATAAAAGCGTTCTTTTTGATGAATGGTTGAAAGTTCCTAGTGAAGTAGTAAAAAACATGATTCAATCAATGCCAAAACGTGTCGCTGAGTGTATTAAAGCTAAGGGTGGGCATTTTAAATGTTAAAAAATGAATGTTCTAAATTTTATAGACATTTTTTTTTGTTAAAAAATTTCACTCCTTTTTTTTTGCGTTTTTTACTTCGATTTTTTTGTCTATCCTAGTTTTTGTACTTTTCCGATAAGAAAATTTTTTTTAAATAAATTTCAAAAAAAAAATATCTTTTTATTTTTTTATTTAGCGACACGGCTTTCAAGGAACAAACTAGTGATGGGAGTTTTTTGTTTTTTTTTTTTGGTTAGCTAAAAAATCATGATTTGGTTTTGGTTAACTAAAACTTTAAGTTAATTGCAAGTAAACTAAAAATTTAGTCAACTAAATTTGGTTGACTAAAAATTAATAGACTAAACTAGCAATGCTAAGCAAACTAAAAACTGCTAAAAATTGTTTCGAAGTATATTTGAGAGATTATGATCTTGAAAGAAGTCCTTTTTTGTTGGCTGCTTCATTTTTTCATCCCTTTTATAAGAAGATGAGTTTCGCTCCAAATCAAATAAGGAATGAGTATTTAGAAATTTGCTAAACATTTACTAATTGATTATTCAATTCTAAAAAATTCAATAGCAGAATTAGTTCAACCAACAAAGAGTTAGTTAATAAAGTAAATTATTAAAAAAAAAATTAAACTTTGAACTGATTCTCATTCTGATTCTGAAAATGAAGAAAATTTGGATATAAAGAAAAATTGAAACTTTATTTAGCTGACGAGCATAACGAAGATGTGTTGGTATATTGGAAAAATAGAGAGCATGATTTTCCAATAATATCAAGTATAGCCAGCACTTTTTTAGCCACGCAAGCCACAAGTGTATTGAGAGATTGATTTTTTTCTCATGCAGGTTAACAATTATGGGACCCAAGAAATAGACTTTCTAAATTAAGTTTCGAAAAAATTATGTTTATTTATGAAAACAAAAACTTGTGATTAAATTTTAATTTTTTTTTAATTTTTGTAATTTTTTAACAATAATATTTGTTATAAATAAAGCTTATAATTTGAAAAAAAAAAACTATTTTTTTCTTTCTAATCCTTTAATTTAGCTTAGTTTACGAAGCTAATATTTTGGTAAGCCAAATTTGGTTTCTAAAATTTTGGTCGGCTAAATTGGTTTTGCTAACAATTAGCTGACTACACCAACTTGGTTTGTTTTTGACCCATCACTAATCAAAACGATCATTTGAAAATTTTAAAACCTAATTAAACTTATAATTTTGAAATTTTTTAAAAAATAAATACTAAACATTACTTAACATGTTTTGTCTAATGATGGTTTATTATCAAATTAAAATCAAAATGATTGACCTCTTATTTATTAAACAAAAGCAATCAACATTTTAAATAATTCAGTTAAGTAAATTAACAAATTCAAATTCGTAACTTTAATATTCATTCATTCAAGCTAAATTAATTTTATTTTTTCACTAAAACAAATTAAAAATTTTAAAAAATTAAATTTTTTGTCATTAAAAGTTTTTATTAAGACTAATTAAAATATTAAAACATATTTAAGTTCAATAAAAAGGTATATTTTACAATTTTTTAATATGAAAATAAACATGACAAACCATGTCAGGTATTTGCTTAGGAGAAAAAAATTATTTTTTCTCTTTTATTAAAAAAATTTTACAGTTTATATTTGGTTCTTGATCTCAAACTTCAATTTGACTGAAAATAATCAAGGGTCTTGCCTGTTATGTGATCAGTTGGTCACATAATATGTGACCAGTGACTTTATTTCGATTTGGTGACCAGGTATTTTTTCTGAATGGTCACATATTCGCTGGTCACCTAATATGTGATCAGGCAATATCATTATTAAAAAAAAAGAAATTTTTTTTTTAGATTTTATTATTTAAGTGACCAGTTATTAAATTTATATGACCAGTTTTTTTTTATTTACGTGACCAATTTATATATTAATTTAAAATTTTAAAAATTCAATAAAAAAATATTATTTATGCATTTTTGCGATGTGTTGCTTTACACCACGATCATTTTTCATTAATTTCCTGCACTAGTACAAATATTAAGCCTAAATCTACAAGTTAGTTAAAAAAATTTTTTTCATCATTCTCGTTTGCCAATTTTTTCTAAATAATATTAAAAAATTTTTGATTATTAGTAATATAACTTCAATTTTACATCATCGCTTAAAAAATTTTCATATTACATCAACAATAATGAAAAAAAATCAAATCTTGCAAGTATTTTATTATATTTATAATTAAATTTTATTTAACTTAAAAGAAATTTATGTGACCAATTGCAAAATTTTGGTGACCAAATATTTATTTAGGTGACCAGGTTAAAATTATTTATAAACATTTTTACCAAATAAATAATATTGCCTGATCACATATCACACAAAGAAAAAATACCTGGTCACCAAATCGACATAAAGTCACTGGTCACATATTATGTGACCAATTGGTCACATAACAGGCAAGACCCAAAATCAAGTAGTCTATTATTATTATTATTATTATTTATTGATTTAAGCCTCATAGGCAAAATAAAAAAAATAAAAAAAAAAAAAGAGAAAAAAAAATTAAGTTTCTTAGAATTCTACAAAATTTGAAAATAAAAATAAGCAATTCACAAATTAGAAATAATTATATATAATTTTAATTATCCAAAAAAAAATAAAATTATGTAAAGAAATCTACTTTTAGTAAGTTGTTTAAATTTTTAACTAAAAAGCAAAAAAATTTGGGTCATTATCTAACTATTTTTAGATATATACATAACCTGATTGACCGAATTTTTTTTTTTTTTTTTTTTTAAATCAACCAATTCCCGATTTTCTATCTATCTATCTTTTCGAGGTAAAAATCCCAAATAAACGATTTCTAATTCCCAACTTCACATTCGCTTGTTAAATTTTGAAGAAAAAAAATTTTTTTCTAGACAAAAAAAAATTGCTCAGAAAATCGAGCAAAAATGAGCTCTCAAAAATAAATTAGTTCTTTTTAGAATAAAAAAAAAATCAGACAACTGTCAAACACTTTGTTTAAATTCAAATTGCAAAATTCATTTGCAACAAAAACAACACCAAAATCCAATACACGCACTCAACTTGCAATCGCGAATTTTCCTCTGTAAACTCTTCATTTAAAAGCTAGCATATTATGAGTCTAAAAATTGAACATATCCAACTCATTTATGTCTAAAATGCACTTGATTCAAAAATTTTCAATGATGATGTGGATTCACAATTCACAACTAGACTATCACATCATTTATCTCTAATTGTCACACACTTTATTTCATTTGTTTAGATACTGATATGCTAAATCCGACCGAGCACAATGCTGCCGTGTCCAAGCCGGCCACTCTAAACTCCGCCACTCTAACCAAAGCACTGACAAAACCGCCGCCGCTCAGCTCTCTATTGAGTAGCGCGCCAAGAACACTCAATGGTTCGCTGTCAACCGCCAACAGCTCTCTGTCTCCTTCGCCCTCATTGATGCAGCAACAATCACAGCCGCTTGTCGGCTCCACTCTAATTGCCCAGTCGCAAAAATCCGTCGAGCTCTCTTCACAATCACTTAATAGCTCCATTCAAAATCTATCTCTGAACAATCCGACTAATCAATTGCCGTCTACTTCGAGCCTTTTTCAAAATCTACCAGCTCAAAGCTTGAACAAAAGTTTGCCACATTTATCCACTCAAAACAACACACAACCGAACGGGCCAACACTTCATGCCCAACAAACAAACAACGCTTATCCCCACTCAAATTCACTTTCAAATAACAATTCAAATGTGCCATTATCCAACACTTCTCTAAGTCGGGCTCAATTAAATCAACCTGTGACAAACATGCCACAATCTTATCCATACAATCATCAACCACCTAGATTAAACCAATATCAGCCACAGATGCCTCCAACTTATGGCTATCCTCAGCAGGTCTCTTCAATCAGCGCACAAAACAACAGGATTGGTCCCACCACAGAACAAAATCAGACAAATGCATATGTCAATGCTCCTCCTTTTGCTAATATGCCTCAGAAATCTTTCTCTCAAATGGGACCTCTGACTGGGCCTCAAATATCTGCTCCTCCAATGACACCCCACACTTCTGCGCCCCCTCTAGCACCTCCATCTGCTCCTCCTTTTGCTAATATGCCTCAAAAACCTTCTTCTCAAATGGGTCCACCAACTGGACATCAAATTTCTGCTCCTCCCTTGGCACCCCACACTTCTGCGCCCCCTCTAGCACCTCCATCTGCTCCTCCTTTTGCTAATATGCCTCAAAAACCTTCTTCTCAAATGGGTCCACCAACTGGACATCAAATTTCTGCTCCTCCCTTGGCACCCCACACTTCTGCGCCCCCTCTAGCACCTCCATCAGCTCCTCCTTTTGCTAATATGCCTCAAAAACCTTCTTCTCAAATGGGTCCACCAACTGGACATCAAATGTCTGCTCCTTCTATGACACCCCACACTTCTGCGCCCCCTCTAGCACCTCCAACTGGACCTCAAGTATTTGCTCCTCCTGTAAATGTGCCTCAGAAACCTTTGTCTCAAATTTCTGCTCCACCTTTGGGTCCAGCACAATTTGGAGCTTCGGTAGCTGGTGGACAAGCAGGCGCCAACTATCCATCCCAGTTGAGCAACGGCACATTTAGTCAGCAATCACAACAAGGTTTGTCAATGGGTGCAGCTAATCAACAGTCACAAGCTAGTCAAATGCAGTTGGGACAAAATGCATTGAGTAATGGTCGAAATTTGATGTCGCAATATGAACAAAAGCCACTGCAGTATCAGCAGTTGAACAATATTCAGATGCGGAGTCAGCCGAATGCAATTGATTTATTGAGAGAGAAAAAGTTGGTGCATGCATATGAAGACGAAGACAATGACATACCAAGGCCTTTGTTTCCACACGAGTTCTACACTCAAGTCAACTGTCATCCAGATACAGTTCGATGCACTTTGTCTAGCATACCAGAAAGTCAACAGTTGTTGAACAAGTCCCGTTTGCCTTTGGGGCTATTGATACATCCGTTCAAAGATTTAGAAAGTCTTAAGGTTGTGCAAAGCTCAATAATTGTTAGGTGCCGCAGTTGTCGAAGTTACATCAATCCTTTTGTGAATTTTTTGGACAATTCTAAGTGGCGATGCAATCTTTGCTATTCAATCAATGACCGTAAGTTTTGTATTTATTTTTCATAAAATAAATTTCGTATAAATTCATTAATTTGCACGTACAGTGGTGATTTGATAATAGTATTTTACGTAAAATCACGCAAATTTTCAGGATTATGAGATAATTTTGGTAAAATTTGATAAAATTCAAAACGATCAATTCAAAATTCATAATTCTTGAAAAATGTCTTTTTTTTCCAAAAATCGAAATTTTAAGAAAGTTTTTTTTAAAATGATTTAAAAAAAAACTATTTTTCCAACCAATTAATGAAAAAAAAACATTTTTAAATTTTCGATTTTTGGAACAGAAAAAAAGACATTTTTTCAAGAATTATGAATTTTGAATTGATCGTTTTGAATTTTACCAAAATTATCTCATAATCCTGAAAATTTACGTAATTGCTAGTTCATGAATCATTTTATTAATAAATTTGGCCAAGAAAAATTAATAAAGGCTAAATATCATTTTTTAAAATTTATTTCAAGTTTAAATAATTAATGTATGATTAAAATTATCATCCAATCCGTCAATTTTTAGAACCAAAAAAAATATATATTTTTATTATTATTTATTTAAAGTTTAAGTCACATTAACAATTATATTATAAAAATTAAAAAATACAAATTACAAAATAAAATTAGTTTTGAAAATATTCCTAATTTTTCCAAAAAATTTACACAATTAGTCATCCGAAGTCATAATTAACTTTTAATAAATACGCTATAAAGATAAAAAAAAACTCTTGATTTGTTTCCATATAATAAGCTATACTTGATATAAAAGATTTAACACAGTCTTAAAAAAATATATTGGATGGGCATTCTAGATCGATGACACATTAGAATTATGACATCTTAGAGCAATGACAAATTATAACTTTTTTTAAAAATGAAAATTTAGAACTATGACAGTTTAGGTCAGAACTCTTTTTTTTATTAATGTTCTATGAAATTTAAAGTTACAAATACTAAAGAATTGACAGATGCCTTTCTATTGCACTGGTGACAATGGATTTCTTCGAAATCATCGCTAATTGGTTTTCCAGATGCTCATTATCTAGTCTTGCTTTCTTTTATTCAGTCTTATTGTAATTTTAGGAATCCACTAGCTGATTTGGTGAATTTGTAAAAATTAAAGTTAAAAATAATTTTGATTTAATTCCATTTTTAGCTTTACTTTCTCAAAGGTTGCGACTTTTCACCAAATTTTAATCTTCGACATTTTTAATAGCTTAATGATAATTAATAATTATATTTCTAAATTTATATTTCTAAATTTATTAAATTTCTTCCAAAAAGGCCTGCTTGACAGGGGATTTTTGCCCATTTTATTAATGAACTGGAGCCAATTTTAGTTCTAAAATTCCTTGAGTCTAATACGAAACTCTGAAGTCAGCTGATTAAATTTTATTTTCAGTAAATAAAAATAAATAATAATCATTTAAAAAAATTGAGATATTCTATTAAAAAATTGTGTAACCGATTTTAATGGACCTTTTTTTGAATATGCCTGTTTTCGACAAGCTGTTTTGGACAAGAATAAATTAGACATAATTAATTAGACAGGTAAATTTTGGACAAGTTAATTTTGGACAACAATTATAACGACATCTTTAATTTGGACACGTATCTAAAATTTCGACATGTATGATTTAGACAGAAAATTCAAAAATTTATTAATTAAAAAATATTAGAAAAAATACAAAAATATAAATGAAAGAATTATAATTAATCCATTTATCTATTAAATTCTATCAAGTGAGATAAATTTTTAAGAAAAGATAAAGTTTTATCAAAAGTAAAATCAGAAATAGCTTGATTTAATTGCTCTTCCAAATAAATATAACCTGGCTTACGTCTGTTAGTACGACCAGAACACAACTTTATAAATTCATTTTCTGTATTTGATTGCTCTAACTTAAGACTATCAATTAAGCTTAGCAAATGTGGATGAGATTTTATAATAGATTTCAATCCATTATGCATTATTATTATTTTTTTATGTCGAATACTACATGTCGAATACTACATGTCGAAAAACTACATGTCGAAATTATTTTTGTCGAGTATAAAATAATTTGTCCAAATTAATTATGTCGAATTCAGACAAGTCGGGTTTTTCATGTCGAATTTATATCTGTCGAAATTAACTTGTCGAAAACAGTTGCAACCCCTTTTTTTACTGAATTTGTGATTTTGTTTTCTAAATCTGTGTGGTGACGTTTACTGACGTCCTTTAATTAAAGCCAAAATTTGTGAGCATTTTAATTCTAGTGCCAGAAGAATTTCTGTTCGATCCAGTGACAAGATCATATGGCGATCCGTCCAAACGTCCTGAAATAAACTCGTCCACAATTGAATTCATTGCACCGCCAGAATACACACTGCGTCCGCCACCACCAGCCATGTACTTGTACTTACTAGACGTTTCTCACAACGCCATAAACACCGGCTATTTAAAATACTTTTGCGAAACAATAATTGAGAGTGTGGACAAAATTCCGGGCGATTCAAGAGCCCAAATAGGCTTTATAACATACAGCAATTCGGTTCACTTTTACAATCTATCTGATCCGACATGCCAGACAAAAATGTTTGTGTGCTCGGACCTGGAGGACATTGAGCTGCCGATGCCCGACGGTCTACTGGTCAACTTGAACGAAAAAAGAGAAGGAATTGAGCAATTTCTCGAGACATTGCCGTGTTTGTTTGCGGACACTTGCGACACGGACTCAGCAATGGGCAGCGCGCTCACTGCCGCCTACCAGCTTCTCAAATCAACAGGCGGCCGAATGACCATAATGCAGACTTGTTTGCCCAATGTGGGAGTTGGTGCGCTGAAGCAACGCGACGAAAACGTCGACAAAGACTCGACTAACATGGCGCCTCAGACTGACTTCTACAAAAAGTTTGCTCTGGATTGCGCCGGCGTTCAAATAGCCGTCGATTTGTTCATGCTCAACTCGCTCAATGCCGACCTAGCTACTCTTTCATGTGTGTCCAAGTATTGCGGCGGAGAGCTCCACTACTATCCGGGCTTTCATCCACTCCACCATCCCGAACAAATACACAAATACTGCATGGATTTGAAGCGTTACTTGACCCGGAAGATCGGCTTCGAGGCCGTCTTGCGAATCAGATGCACTCGCGGCCTCGCCATCCACACTTTTCACGGAAACTTTTTTGTCCGATCGACCGACTTGCTCGCCTTGCCCAACGTGAACCCGGACGCCGCCTTCGGCATCCAATTAAACATAGAAGAGTCGCTCTCCGACATTTCCACTGTGTGCTTTCAGGCGGCTGTTTTGTACACGTCGAGCAAGAGCGAGCGCCGAATTCGCATTCACACCTACTGTTTGCCTGTGACCAAAAATATGAATGAAATAGTGAATGGCGCGGACCAAGAGGCCATTGCTGGTCTCATTTCAAAAATGGCTGTCGACCGAACCACAATGAACTCGCTCAAAGATGCCAGAGATGCCATGATCAATGTGGCCATCGATTATTTACAGGCGTATAGACATCATGTGACATCTTCTCGTTCCGGTTCGTTGATTTCACCATATTCGCTCCGTTTAACACCAACTTTTGTTCTTGCTCTCATGAAAAATGTAAGCTTTATTTTTTGTACAGTGGTGATTTGATAACATTATTTTACGAAAAATTACGTAAATTTTCAGGATTATGAGATAATTTTGGTAAAATTCAAAACGGCCAATTCAAAATTAAAAATTTTTTAAAAAATGGCTGCTTTTTCCAGAAATCGAAAATTTAAGAAAGTTTTTTTTATAACGATTTTAAAAATTAGTATTTTTCCAACCAATTTATGAAAAAAAAACTTTTTTTAATTTTTGATTTTTGGAAAAAAAAAAGACATTTTTCAAGAATTATGAATTTTGAATTGGTCGTTTTGAATTTTACCAAATTTTACCAAAATTATCTTATAATCATGAAAATTTACGCAATTTTTGGTAAAATACTTCTTTTTCACTTTTCGGATTTTACGTTAATTTTTCGTAAAAAACTGTTATCAAATCACCACTGTGATTGAAAATTTTTTCATTTTTTTTATTTAAAACAACAATTTTAAATTTTACTGGGGTGAAGTTTTGATATTAGTTAAAAAAAATGGCTCATGTTTTTTTTTAACTCATTTTTTTAATTAAATTTCTGGTTTCGAAAAAAAAGGTGACTTTCACAGGCAAATTTAAGTTCATGATCAAATTTAAATTTAAAATCAAAATTTTTAGTTTTTGACTCAAATAAAAAGGTATTTTTTCTTAATTTTTTAATTAAAAATTACTCAACTTTATTAAACATGATTTGTTTAATCTATGCTTAGATAGAAAATTATATGAATTTTTATCTAAAGTAAATTAAAATCTTAATCAATATTCAGAAATTTTGCAAGACAAATATTAACTTTGTTTCGCCGTAATAGATTTTTATTAGGATTAAAATATCATTTAAAGCCATAATTTGGAAACCTAAATATGGATTTTAAATTTGTCTTTAAACTTTTTAAATAAAGATTTTAGAAAAATCAATTAAAAATCAATCAAGAAAAAATTTGTTTTTTTTCAATTAAAATAATAAACATCTTATGTTCAATTTAAAAAATTTAAAAAAAAAAATATTAGAACATTTTTATTAAGATTATAATCTATTAAATTTTGATCATTTGATCATGATCATGAACTTCAAGTTGCCACTTTCACATTGGTGTTTTCAAAAAAAATAATTGTTCAATAAAATTTTTATTAAAAAGAAAAGGTTTAAAGCAAAATTTACAAAAACAAATTTACAACCACGAATGTGGTATTTATTTTTGTTTGATGGATCTACCACCTTTTTTTCCAATATCTTGAATAAGTCAATATTTAAAATAGGAATAATATAAGTATTCATTTTTAGCAGTGTGTAATTTTATTTATTTATTTATTTAAAAAATAATTTGGGACAAAATCACCTGGCTGTTTGGAATGAATATAAATTCTCCCTTTCAGCCACGTTAGCGTTAATTTTGAGATTTGTAAAAGTTATTTTTGATTTTTTAAAAAATTGAAAAAACACATAAATTAGAGAAAAAAGTAAATGTTATACAAAAAATTGAATAATTTTGAGTTAAATAAATTAAAAATTCTTGCAAAATTGCTTGAAAAATAAAAATTGTAATTGTATCAGCAACGGTTTTAAAATTTAAATATATTTTTAAGTTAATTAATTAATTTTTTTCAGTTGTGTTTATTTAGTTAAGTTAGAATTTCATTTGGAGTCTTTTTTTGTAATTAAGAAGAAGAAGTTTTAAAGAGAATAAGTCTTTTTTAAATTTAATTAACACTTTTTATTTTTATTGGCATATTTTTTCTTTTCATCAAAATATTGAAGCAGAAAAGAATGAGTAAAAAATGAGTTAAAAAATAACTAATTCATTTAATTAATTAACTCATGACAAAACTTCACCCCAGTGAAAATTTTTAATTTTTTTAAAAGAAAAAAAAAAAATTTTTTAAGAAAAATTTGGTAATTAAAAAATGATTATTTTTTTAAGCTGGCGTTCAAATTTGGTACGGTAAAATTGGATGAGAGAATTTATGCCATGAATTTGTGCAAAACACTGCCACTCAAGTATCTAATGCTCACTATCTATCCGAATTTATATGCCATTCACAATTTGGATGATAAAGTAAATAAAAAAATTTTGTTTGTCTCTTTTTAATTTAATTGTGCAAAGCTAAAATAAATTCGAGTAAAATATACAATAAGATAATTACAATATACAACAAAATACAGTCCCGTTTTGTTCACTTGTTTTTACCAAAATTTACGTAATTTTACGTAAATTTACGTAAATTTTTAAGTTTTTTTTAGGATTTCAGGAAAAAAACGTATTTTTTTTAATTTTTATTTAAATATTTACAAATTTTGAAAAACAATTTAATTGGAATAAAGTTTTAGAAAGAAAAGTTAAAATTAGTTTGTTTTTTTTGAGCTCTTGTCCATCTTAAAGCTATTAGCTGCCTTCTCCCAAGCTTCTTTAAACGTCGAGTTTTTTGGCACATATTTTTGTAATTCGTCTTTTTATAATTGTTCTAAATTTCAATTCTGAACTTTAAAAATAAAATTACTTTTTATCTCGAGCATACTATTAGGATAGGTTTTCTGGTAATGTCCCAAAGTTTGACCAGGATCGTCCTTAAATCTTTTAGTAATTAAGCCTCTTAATGAGTTAGTAAAATCTTTATTGCTCGCTTTGAAGAAAAAAATTAAGATAAAAGTTTATTTATTATTCAAATACATTTACTTATAGAATCATTTCCAACAAAATTCTGATCCTCAAAGTCACTATTATCATCACTTGATTTTGAACTCGAACTTTTATTTTTTTCTAAGGAGCTGTTTTCAACTAAAACATTTTTAATTTCTCTATTTTGGCTCATAATCTCTTTTATGCTTGAGTTCAAATTTTGCAAATTTTCATTTAATTGCAATAAACTGAAACTGGAATTTAGGAACTGTCCCGCTTGATAGAGCCTTATTGCAATTAAATGAAAATTTGCAAAATTTGAACTCAAGCATAAAAGAGATTATGAGCCAAAATAGAGAAATTATAGATGTTTTAGTTGAAAACAGCTCCTTAGAAAAAAATAAAAGTTCGAGTTCAAAATCAAGTGATGATAATAGTGACTTTGAGGATCAGAATTTTGTTGGAAATGATTCTATAAGTAAATGTATTTGAATAATAAATAAACTTTTATCTTAATTTTTTTCTTCAAAGCGAGCAATAAAAATTCTAAAACTTTATTCCAATTAAATTGTTTTTCAAAATTTGTAAATATTTAAATAAAAATTAAAAAAAATACGTTTTTTTCCTGAAATCCTAAAAAAAGTTAAAAATTTACGTAAATTTACACAATTTTACATTAAAAAATAAAAAAATTTACTAAATTTTACGTAAATTTACGTAAATTTTTATTTACATGGCAAAAAGTAGATAGTCGATGAAAAAGCAGAATTGTAACCTTTTTTTCAAAAAATCATAACTTTTTTGTCCCTTTTTGATTTTACGAAAATTTACGTAATTTTGGTAAAAACAAGTGAACAGAACGGGACTGTAGGTGAACAATTCCTGTTCTCAGGTTTGATGAACAATCTGTTCACCTAAAATTTTGCTTACGTTTAGTAGAGCAAAAAAATATTTAAGACAAAAATTAGGTTACACAACCTTAACTTAGGTGAACAATTTTAGCGATATGTGAACATTCCTAGTTTTAAGTGAACAACAATAAAACAAAATAAAAACGCATAGTTATTTAATTTAATTTTAATTTATTTAATTCAATAAACACCAAACTGCGATGTTTATATAGTTAATTTAGTTAAACATTCTATCAAAAATTTAGTATCAAGAATAAAGTATGAAAAAAAAATTTGTACAAAAATTACATTATCTTTGGTATGATCATGATTTTAATTAAAAATTTGCAAAAAAAAATAATTAGTAATGTTAATGTGTTTTATTCATATGGCTATTTAAACCTCGTTCACCTTCAAAAAAATTGCTATAAAATTTACATTCAATTAGATTTCTTTGGCCACTTAACTTTTTTATTAATTAACGTAAATATCCGAATTTATTGACATGTCTTTAAAATAGAGTACTCTATTTTAGTGACATGTTATTCAATATTGAGCACTGTTTTTGAAAATAATAGAAATTCATTATTAGTGACATGGAATTAAATGTGAAACAACTTAAAAAATATTAAAAATAGTTCAGATTTTATGATATATATTCATGGTTAATCAACAGGCTAGTGCCCATGCCTCATGAGACTGATTAACACTTCATTTATTTAATTGATTATTAAAAAAAAATGCATATATTAAAAATATTAAAAAAAATTTATAAAAATTGAATAGAGTTATTGATTTAATAGTTATTTGAAAAAATTTAACAGCAAGCTATTTAAGTTAAACAATTCAAATTTAGAAACAAAATCTGTGTAAATTAAATTTATGTTATTGAAAATTGATAGCTTAAACGTTGAAAACTTCAACATTGATCTCTTGATCACAAAGCAATTTATTAATCTTGAATAAAAATGTTCAAATGTTTTTACTCCACTTTTTGATCTGGCCATTGGTTCAATAAGGTTATTGCTGTTCCTTAAAATATAATTCAAATTTCTTGAGTCATTTTTCTTTAATTTTTCTTTAAGTTTTAGCGGAGAATTGAAATAAAATAGACATTTATAAGAAAAAGTTAGCATTCTTTCAAAAATTCGATGTTGAAATGAATAAAGACCATACTTTTCTAAAGCGTTGTTTATTTCATTAAAGCTGTTTGCTTCTAGCTTAAAATTAAAAAGTTTTATGATAGAGATATAATAACTTTTAGCTAATTTATTTATTAAAAAAAAAAAAAGCATAAAAGCGTAGAGCAATAGTCAAAATACGGGAGAATAAAGGTCTTAAAAAACTGTATCTTTACTGAAGTAGCAAGATAGAAAATTCTCTTGATAGAAAATAATTTCCTATTAACTTGAATTGATAAATTAGATACAAATTTGGTAAAATTAAGATTTTGATTTTTTGATAAACAGATTTCCTTTACAACTAATATTTCTTCATTACCTACTCTAATCTTATCTGGATATAATTTTTTCCTATTTTCAAAAATCATGCAAAAAGTTTTTGACCAGTTTATATCAATTCTGTTAAAAATACACCATTCATTTAAATTTTTTGTTTAAACTTTTTGTTGTAATTATGAAATTATTTCAAAAATGGAAATTTAATTATGATTTAAATCCGAATGTCATTATAATCTGATGTAATTTAAAAAAAAAGTTAATTTATTCATTTTATACTGACATGTCACTATTTGAAATAATGACATGTCAGTAAAAAATGAACATTGATTTAAAAAAAAAGCAATGTTCAATTTATATGACATTTCTTAAAAAATGAATACGTTATTTTTTTTTAAATACACCTGGTTTTAATGAAATTTGTATTTAAAACATAATTAAATTTCCATTTTTAATTAAGAATTTCATAAAAGCTGAAACAATTTTTAATAATTTTTAAGTTTTTCACATTTAATTACATGTCACTAATAATGAATTTTTATTTTTTTTTAAAAACAGTGCTCAATTTTGAATAACATGCCACTAAAATAGAGTACTCTATTTTAAAGACATGCCACTCAATTCGGATGAATACGTTATTATGTTAATTCTCTAATCTCTTCGTTACTAGGTTTAGATTTGACAAGAATTTCGTAGACATTTGCTTTTAATTTTATATTTTTTATTTTAATTCAACGCTTTAAATCGCATTTTATAATCAATGTTTTTAATAGAAGATTTAGAACTTTACTAAGGGAATTCTCTCAATGAAAAAATTACTTTAGTATAAGTGATTTTTGTTCCTAGATAAAAAGATACAATTTTATAGAAGTAAAAAACTACAAAATAAACAACTAAAATACCGTTAACTCTTGAACATTACTCTTGGAACTATGTCAAAATTTGGATTTATTCTATACGGAACTTATAGCATCGAAACCATGCTATAAAATTTTTTTATTTTTTTTTAGAATAAACCCTGACGTCTGACTTTAAACTAAGAGTAAGCGCAAAAGCTTGATTTTATTCTAAGAATAATTTCGAATTTATTTTGAAATAAACTTAAAAAATTGTAGAGTTAAATTCCGAAATAAAAAGAAATTAAAAATTAAAGTTTATTCTAATTTTTGTATTTATTCTAAGAGTAAAAGTTAAATTCAATTAAAAATTTTAAATAAAAGTAAATTTTAAATTAAAAAATTCGATTTAAAAGCCAAAAAAAAACATTTATTTTTTATTTAGCCTTACAATTTTACCATTTTCGTCACGAGGTAGCCTTTTTCTACCACGTTTCTTTGGTGTTAATTGATTTGAACAAGTTTCGATATTGGAAGTTATTGAAATCCTTAAAATTTAAAATTAATATGAAAACATAAAATAGAATAAATAAAAAAATTAAAATAAAATGTGGTAAAATTGTTAAGAATTACAAAATTGAATAAGAAAAAAATAGATTAATTGTAAATAAAAGAATGACTGACGGAATTAATGACACTCTTAACTTTCTTTTTCTTAGCTGTCATTTTTTAATTATTATCATTTTTATTATTATTTAATATTTATTTGTTATTGAGAACCGAGCTAAACATCCTTCAGACTAAAAAATAAAATTTAAAAAACATGAAAGCTTATAATAATAAATAAAAAGAAAATTCAGTTTAATAAAATTTTAGATGTTAAAGAAAGAAAGAAGAAAATGAAGATAAAAATTCTAAACTGTTCGGAGTCCTCTCTTAACTATTATTTAAAAAAATATAGAACCTTTTTTATCTTGTAAATATAATCCATTTATCAATTATGCATTTAAATTTTTTAATATTCAAGAGAAAATTTAATTCTGAAAATATCCTTGAAATAATTTTAGGACATCCCGGGACTAATCCGAACGGTAAAACAACTTTTTTCAGTCCCCTTACTCTATTAAAATTGTAATTAATTGTAAAAATAAAGTTTTAAATATTTTAAAAAATTGATAAATTTTTTGTTTGAATAATATTTGCTTGAGTTTTGGTAATTTCTAAGTTTTTCAGGTTGTCTTTACTTTTTCTCTTGTTTTTTAGTATTTTTTGAAGCGAGGTCTTATTTGTCCTCTATTTAGAGTTTGGTTTTTTGAGTCAATACGGATTTTTATTAAAAAAAAATAACTTATTGATCTTTTTATTTTGAAAGATTTAAATAAAAAATTCAAACTTAAAAAATTTTATTAATAAAGGAATTAGTTCAATTAATAATAATAATAATAATAAAAAATAAGCTACGGCAAGCATGCTTGCGGAGACGTCTTACTAGGAAGACATCTATGGTAGCTAGATGCATTGAAATATAGTTACATAAACAAAGTTATTAATAGTTTTCTATTTAAAAATAGACAGATCTATAAAAAAAACAAAAAAAAAAAAAAAAAACAAAGTATTTAATATTAAAATTAGGAGATTTTTTTACAAAAATTTAATTAATTCATTCTGTTAATGAATTTTAATGTTTTTTTTTATTTTTCTAGAAAGTAATAGCAGATATGGATGAAGGGGATGTATGTATTCCGCCCAGAATGCATTTATCTTCGGAAAATATAGACAGACATGGTTTGTATTTAATGGATTGTGGCGAAGCTTTTTATATGTGGGTGGGTCGTTCAATAAGTGACATTTATTTAAATGAAGTTTTTAATGTAAAATCGTTTGCCGAATTGCCAGAAGTTTCTGTAAGAGATAAAGACTGCTTTTTAAAATTCAGTCAAATTTATTTGATTCTTTAAGTACGAGTTGCCTGATCTGGAGAATGAATTATCCGAGAAAGTAAGACAATTTATTGCTTATTTGTATGACACAAGGCCGTTTGGTATCAAATTCTTATGCTTCAGGTAACACTCTTTAAAATTCTATTTGAATAAATAATCTTTAATATTTTTTTATAAGAGAGGGCAGTCATCAGAGTTCTTTGTTTTTCCAACATTTGCATGATGACAAGACTGAAAATTCGATATCATACTTCGAGTTTTTGAAGCATCTAAGCGATCAATTGAACAGTTAAATGGACCGAAAATCTTAAGTTCAAATGTACAGTTTATTAGGAGTCTTTACGCGCCGGCATATTTTCACAAAGTCACTTTTTATATTTTGAACGTATCGCTTTTTTCTCAAATTTTTATTTTAGTCTTTTATACATTTGGGTTATTTGAAGAACAAATAAAAAATAAAATTGATCAGTCTTTTAAATAATTTATTTTAATTAATAAATAAAGAGTTTTAAATATACATTTTTTTTTTTCCCTTATACAACTAAATTTTTACTCGATGATTTTAATGACCTTCTATTACCTAGTTTTGTTCTTTTAAACTGGATTAAACTTATAAAAGATTTAAAATTTTTTATATCAAAAAATCTAAATAGCCTAGTAACTAAAGTTGTATCAGATTTTGAAAAATTGAATTTTTTTATAAAATATTTTTATTGTTTTTGTAAATAGTTACAACAAATTTTTTAAATTTTTTTATCTATTGATTTCAATTGATTTTATGAGAATTTAATCTTTATTTAAACTAATTTGAATAATTGGTTTAAATTTAACTTAGAAAAACTAAGTATTAATACATATAATGTGTTAATATATAGGTTATAACCTGCTTTAGTTTTTTGGTAAATAAATAAAATAAATTATAGAACTAAATTTTTACTCGATGATTTAATTGACCTTGTTTTACTTTGTTTTGTCCATTTAAACTGGATTAAACTTACAGTGCTGCTACGATACCTTGAATTCACCATATTTTACGTAAATTATGGTAAATTCACGATATTTTACCATATTTACCGTAAATAGTGGTAATCTAAAAAAGGGTATTTTTCGTAAAATAACGATAATTATCGTAAAATACCGATAATTATTGTAAAATTTAGTGAAAAAAAAATTTCCAAAATTTCTCGAAAAAAAACGATTTTTATAGAAAAAAAAATTTTTTTTTTTGAATTTTTGAAAAAATGAAAAAAATAAAAATTTTATTGAATTTTTTAACGAAAATTGACGTAAATTTCGGTAAATTTTTGTAAAAAAAGGTGAAAAATGGTAAAAATTCAACAAAAAAGGAAAAATGGATTTTTTTTATTATATTCTTTTTCTTTTTAACAAATTATTAAAATTAATATTTTAATTTGGTTCATATAAATTTATCCACAAATTTAATAAAAATAAGGACAAAATCAATATAAAATCAAAATAAAGTAAAATAAAATAAAAAATGTTTAAATATAGAAGAAAATTAAAAAATAAATATATTCTAATACCGAGAACTGGTTAAACATGCTTAAATATTTTACGATTAAGGAAAAAAGAAGAAAATAATTACATAATATAGTAGGAAGCTTGATATATATTGTAGAGAAATAGGCATATTAATCGTTCATCAGTCTGAAAACCAATGGAAAAGAAAAATAATTAATCAAGTTGAGGTTAAGACTAAACTTTGTTGATAAATGTTCTCCAAAGAAGCTTCTTTTTTTTCTGGATTCGTTTTATATGGGATCAAAGTTGAAATTAATCTCAATTTTTTTTCGTAATTTTTTTCCAAAAAAAGATCTGCTTGAGAGTTGATTTTTTCCCATTTAATTAACAAATTTAATTTTTTTCTAAATTGCTTAAATTTTTTTCATTTAACATAAGATTTAAAGATTATCGTATATTTTTAAATGAATTAATAAGGCCTAAATGAATTGCATAACTTGAGGTCCAAAAAGTTCAATAGAAACTATCTTCCTTTTCATTTTCATACAATTGTAATATTTTCAAATATTTATATATATATCAATGGTATGTTCTATTGTGTTTTATAAATTTTAAATACAATTTTGAAAATGCATTGAAAATGTGCAATGGTTGAGATATATTTTATTTAAGAAATATTTGGAGAAATTTTTGCAATGCCGCTCTATTAAAATTAAATATAGTGTTTCAAGCATAGATTATTTAGTTTTAGAAATTCTAATACTAATTAAATCATTAATTTATTCAAATTAATTAAAAATTAAGCTCTAATTGTTAAATTATTTAGATTAAAAATCATACAAAATTAATATATATAAAATTTTAAGATATTTCTTAAATTCCAAAAAAAATGGATGAAGTTTGATTAAATTTTAATTAAATATTTTTTGCTTCTGATTGAGTAAATCAAATAGAACTAACCTAAATATAAAAAAAATCTTTGAGCTAGTTAAATTATTTCTTTTTTAAACAAACATAAGATCAAAAATTTTATTTTGAATTACTAAAAGCCAAAACCAATTTATGTTAATTTTTGTTTTTGTTTTTTGAAATTTAAGAAATATCTTAAAATTGTATAGTAGTAGTGTGAACTACTGTACTACTACTACTAATCAAGATACAAAATAAGTAAGAAATGACTGTTATTTTTTCATTGTATCTAATTCTTTTTTTATTGTATCTAAATATAGTGAATAAATATTTTTTTTTAGTATCTAATTATTTTATCTAAGTATCTAAATTTTTTAATTGGATATCAAATTTTTTTTTGTTGTATCTTTTATAAAAAAAAAAGGAAGTAGAATTTTTTTGATATTTTATTTAGAAAAATTAAAAAAAAATACAAAAAGGAAGAAAAATTAAGAAAAAGAAAAAAATTAATCTTTTTTTGTTCTTTCGTTTTGAGGTTGATCTTGAATTGATTTCGGCTTGTTTTTTGATCCAGTGGGTCTTCCTCTTTTCTTTTTTGGAATCTCGGACTGAGCTAAATTTTCATTTGAATTGTTTTCAACTTCAATTTCATTTTGAATTTCCATTTCTGCTTCTTGAGCCTCAATTTCTTCCATCACATCAACTTGACTCAAAATTGAATTTACAAGAGCCTCTGGTAATTTCTTTTGATTTCGCACGTAATCTCTTATTTGTAACTCGGTTGGTTGAATCATTAAAGTTTTTTTTTTGTTACTGGTTTACCGCGTTTCCTATTTTCACCCAAGGAACATCTTTTGCGTTTCTTTGCCATTCCAATCCTCGATAACGACAAGCAAGAACAAAAATGTGTTTGCAAATATTATTTTTTCTCCAATATGGGCATGTGCATTCACTTTGAGACCATTCTAAATGAATAGTAGTCATCCAGATTTTTCGAGCTTGATTTCGCCATTCGTCAAAATTTATTAATTTGCTCTTTGAAAAAATTGGTTTTATAATTTTTAATACCATAGATCACCTTTTCTCCATTTTTGATTATCAAAAACGGATAATAAAGCACGATCCGCAGCCTCAAAATTAAGAAAAACGCAAAATTGCTCATAAACCCTATTTTTTCCCCTCTTTTTATTCTCTATTTGTTCGAAACCTTCGGCATCCAACAATGTTTCTTCATTATTATTTGCCAATGGTTGGACGAATTCAATGCTGCTTGATTCAGTCATGATTTTTTTGTTTAGTTTAGTTTAGTTTTTTTGTTAATAAACATAGTTTTATATCAATGATATTTATATAAATTTAGACATTCAATTAAGCAAATTAGATAATTTTTGAAATCAGAAGAAAAGATATAATTGTCAAAAAAAGTATTCTGAAGTTGGTTTGATTTTCATCATCAGTAATGAGCTAATCAAAGATTTTTATATTTGTCAATTAGATATTAAATTGAATTATTTTTTGATACAAAAAAAATAATTAGATACTGTAAAAAAAATATCAGATACTAATTAATATTTTATTAGATGCAATAAAAAAAAATTTAGATAGCTTTGAAAATATAAGCCGTACGAAATTAAAATATTTTTTTTTTTTTTTTAATTTTGATTTTTAAAATGATAAAAATCGCTTAAAAATATTAATTTTATTACCAAAAGGTATCAATCAAAAAATAAAAGAGTTTACATGTCATAAATCAAAATGCTTATCTAAATTATTTGATTTAAAAAAGGTATTTAATAATATTTAATGCGCTTTACACAAGATGTTGTTTTTTAGCTTTTTTTACGGGTGTAGTTTTTTAAGAATAGCGTTTTTTATTGAAGTTTTTTTTTTAATTCTTTTTTTTTTCAACTTATTTTTTAAAAAATCAAAAAAGTTAATTAGATAAATACATGGATAAATTTGAGGTTACGAGAGAATGGAGTTAATGGTAAATAGAATATTGACAATTACTTGATAGGAAAACTTCTAAGGGTACCATTAAGAGCAAACTTTTTTTTTGCATCATCGTCCTGAATTGTTTCTATAAAATATTGAATAAACAATTGATTATTTAATAGGTGGAAAGAACATTTTGACTTTGTTCCAAAAGCATTTGTTTTGGATAACTCAATTGCTTAAATATCAGTTTTAAAAAGTGACT
This sequence comes from Brachionus asplanchnoidis, assembly GCA_025491095.1. NCBI lineage: Eukaryota > Metazoa > Rotifera > Eurotatoria > Ploima > Brachionidae > Brachionus > Brachionus asplanchnoidis. Next base: position 479,244 of record JAILYF010000044.1, on the reverse strand, counting down.
CAAATAATAGAAATATATCCAATTTTTTTCATCTATTAGAAAATGCATGTTTTACATGACAAATGACTGGTTAATTTTCTTTTAATCGAAATACATTTATTTTAGAAAAACAACTCAAATAAAGGCAAATTTTTGACTAGCAAGTTTCTTCTATTAGATAAAACACGTTAATAGTGTGCGCTACTTAATAAAATTTTTTCAATAAATTAATTAACTCCTATTAATCAAAAGATGGATTTGAATAATTCTACTAAATAAGACAGTTACTATGCCTTTTTAATTTATTTGACAGAAAATCTTAAACTCAGCCCAACTTCATAAACTAATCTTTTAACATGGCGATAATTTCTTTAGAACAACCGTTGTAAATAAAAAAAAAAAAACTCAAAATTGTCGTTTGGCTTAGCAAGTTTGAAAAATCAAATTCAATTAATAGCGTCATCACGTGTTTAAAAACCGTTGAAAGTTGTGTGTTGGCAATGTCGCTCAACAAAACAAACCAAAACCGACGGTGGATATTTAAAAATTCGGTCAAGCTAAATCTGAAGAGGTTAGACAAACCGATTAGCCATAAGGTCTTATTTGGTGCACTGGATATCGTACTAAACCAGGTGGAAAATGATGCGATCACATCTGTCTACAATTTTTCTTCAAACAAAGTATGGATAATCGAGTTTAATGCTGCTTTTAATGTTACCCAAATCTTCGATCGTGAAATCAATATTAATGGAACCAATTTCAGGCTTGAAGATGCAAATAAAGTCCCGGATCTCAGAAGGTATTGTACTTTTCGATTTCACTTTTTGCCCTCTGATTTCGAGAATCATAGACTTGAAACTTTTTTTAACGCTGTTCGGATTGATGGTCTTAAGATTGAAAGCATCACTGAAGAAAAATATAAAGATAGACCCGAGAGGAAAAATGGTGTCAGAAGAGTAAGAATATCATTCCCAAAAGAAGTTGAGAACATTATTGGAAGCTTGTCAGGCCCTACAATAATGTATGGTTTAAAGTGTCTTGTGTCAATTGTTGGACAAAAGCAGAAATGCTATTTTTGTGATGAAGAAGGGCACAACATAGCGAAATGCCCTGTCAAAGAAAAACTATGCGAAAAGTGTCATCAGAAAGGACACTTAACACAAAAATGCTCCATTGCTGAAAAGCTAAAGTCGCTTGAGAGGAAAAAGATTGACTACAATGATCTTTACATTGACCAAGAAGAAACCCAATCAATAATTGAAGCTGACCAAAAAGACAATGATGAAAATATGATGCCAAAAACGCCTGGATATCAGCCATCACATCTCAATGACGTAATGTCACAAATTAGTCCTCAAGACCTCAAAACTTCAGTGTTAGAAGACAGTTTGGTAAGCCGTTTAAACGAAATTTTACCAATAAGTCAGAGACCTGTCAATGTCCTCTCAAATGATCAGAATGAGACTGAAGCTTTTTTCCAAACAAAAAATCAAATCAAGAGATTTTCCGAATCTGATCCAAATGAAAAAGAATTCACCGAAAACGAATCAAAGAAGCCATTAGTTGTCTTAGAAAATGAAAATGACAACACCTTCGAGTCTGATTCAAACAGTTCAACAACTGAATGTACAAGTCAAGTAGATCAATCATCCAGTGAAGTAGTTCAGCAAACTTCCAGTCAAAACAGCTTTGAAGAAGATTTAGAATGAACAAGAAGACAAATAAATCAATTTTAAGAACAAAACCTCTTATTAAAACAAGGTTAGTAATTACACACTGGAATTGTCTTCATTTACCTGGTAGGGTTCACCTCTTAGACAATTTTTTAGCTCAAAAATGTCCCGACATTGTTTTGCTCAATGAATTAAAGATTGATTTGAGTGAGGCAAATATTTATCTTGATTTTCAAAATTATCAGTTCTTAACAAAACCACGCAACAAGTACGGAGGAGGAGTAGCTATTTTAATTAAAGAAGGAATCGAATTTATACAAGATTTTTCTTACGAGGAATTCAATTCCGAACTCCTTTGTATAAAAATGAACTTAGGAAAGAATAATGAATTGTTTGTATTTAGTCTTTATAATCCACCCAATGTGCTTCTGAACTTTGAGTTTTTTAAAAAAGTTAATAAAACATGTAGAAACTACATTTTAGGTGGTGATCTAAACGCTAGAACAAAGCAAATAGGCTGCGTAGGGGAAAATAACGATTTTAGCAAGTAGCCACAACTCGGAGAAATACGACTTGGTTTCCTGGGACTTTATCATTTCATAGTGAGTTTTTTCATAGTGCATATATTTCATAGTGAGAGATGATTTCATAGTGTATATCATTTAATAGTGATTATTCATTTCATAGTGTGATTTATTCATAGTGTTTTTTTTTTTCATAGTGTCCGTAAAACACGTTTATGTAAAAATTAATTAAGTAGAAAAAATAGCTAATTTATTAATTAATTGATAATAAGATATAATTTTCGTTAAATAAAATGTCAAAAAAAATTTAAACTACAGCACTTAGCGAGTCTAGATATTCTAATATGCTTGAATCATTTGATATACAATATGATCTGTCGACAATATTTTTGATCTTTTTTTCTTTTAATTTAGAATTAAAAGTTTTCTCATATTGATCTCCTGCCATTAACTGAGTATATAAAATGTCAGTATTTTTTTGTTCGAGTCTAAATTACTCTACTAACTTATTTACAGTTGGGTGTTTACCGACATCATTTTCAAAAGCTAAATGCCACGCTTCTTATGTATTATTTGTACGCTGGCGACATTAGTATTATTTATTTCAGAAACTACAGATGAAATTTTACTTAAAATAGTTCCACTTCTTAATCGCCTAGGAGTATTACTCGCTTTATGAAGAAATTAGCACACGAGTCTTCTTTGATTTCCTCACAAACTGCGAACAATTTGTACAAGTGATCTTTTAGTTCATCTTTTAATTCATTCAAACCTGCTGTCCGTCCGGGTGTGCAATTCTCAAAAACTGGCATGCAATCGTCGTCAAGAAACGAGAGTAATACGGACCGTAAAGATTTAAACAGGTGCATTTTTAATGAAGATCTCAAACCTCTTCCACCAGTGTGTTCAGGTCCATCGAACGCAAATACCGACTGGGGAAAAAACAAGAGTCCTTGAATAGCCACTGCTCTTGTTAAACGCCATGAGTACTCGTTATGTTGTTGTTTAGGAGGGCTTCTCCCGAGATCCAACGAGGTCTCGTCTCAGCCTGATCGTTGATTGTTTCGGGAATCAGTTGCGTGTTGGTTGCAGTCGTATTCTCTTCCAGATCAACTAAAAACGGGTTTAAAATATGGTACTTGATAGAGGGATTTTTCACTCCGGGAAGGGTAAACCCGATTTTAGAGGTTTGTTCGGTTTGTGAGTTCTTCACGGGTTGGATGACAGTATTGTCCTGTACACCTGTGTCCAGATCCGAAACGCTGGTGAAACCGTCATTGTAATTAAAGGGCTAGAACAGTCCAGCTGAGCGTCGGATAGTTTCAGACCACTTTTTGTCTACTTGGAATGGGCGAGAACCGTTGAATTTAACATGATATGGTCCTAGGGCTGTTTGTACGCTTTTCGGTTCTAATTTCATCTCAACTCGTCTTGTCACGCCTTGGTCTCGTGGTTTGTAATCTGATTTTTCTTTTTCTACCTGACACCATTTTGGTTTTGGCGCTGTTGTAGTCCGTGCCATAAGCCCCCGCTCAAAATCCTCCTTCGCATCTTCTTCTTCTCGCTTGATTTTAATTAATGATCTATTGAGTTGTGACAAGTCAAACTCCTCGGAGTCTTGTCGACAATTCTCTATAGGCCTAACGCTCGACACTTTCTATAACCACATCATTCCTAACGTGGCCGATATTAATGTGGCTACCACTGCCACAACACCTAAAAATCCATTAAACAAAAATACAAAATTTAGAAAAACTGCTAAACCTAGGATTATAGTACATAACTGGACATTGAGCGATATACCAATCTCTGTCCATGATTAAAAAGGATATAAATTCCTTGTGGAAAAAACTTTTTAACCGCTGCGAGCAATTTAAAGGGGTGTTACATATTACATCATTTTACGTAAGTTTATATCAAAAAATGTTAGATAAGGTAAAATGATGTAAAATTAAGTTATTTAAAGTAAAACTTAACAAAAATTCATCAACATTAATGCATTAAAAATATTTTTTCTGGTCGATGCGGGTATAATCAATATTCTGATAGCATGATAAAGATAAATACAGCTTTGCTCGACAGAAAAGGTGGTTGGTTTAGAAACGTTTATGTTACAATTTCTTCAGAAATAGAAAAAACATACAGAGAGAAAAACACAGAAGCTAATGAAAATAAACTTTTTTATATCAATCGATTGACAAATCTGCAAACATGCAAACATTGTTTTTATAAAGCTGCTAAGAATAAACTTACTAAAATTCCTGATAATGCTTAAACAATTAATGTTGGTGAAAAAATAACTATTGGTAGATATTAACTACTAAATAAAGCTTAACAGAAATAGTTTTTATTTATGTTTTTTATTTAATATATTTTGATTAAAATAATATTTTTTAAATATTTTTTATTATTAATTATTTAATTTGAGCTCATCTTCAGTTAACTTACATGATTTTTTGACCAACAATCAATCTAATTCTTAAGACAGAGAAGTTCAAAACGCATACAAGTTGAATCGAGTGATATTGGATATTTTGACACCATTATTGAGAGCATGGATTCGAAATAAAATTTAATAAAAATCAAAATATTAGTAAATTCCTTAATGAAAAATGGTGTCAGAAGAGTAAGAATATCATTTCCAAAAGAAGTTGAGAACATTATTGGAAGCTTGTCAGGCCCTACAATAATGTATGGTTTAAAGTGTCTTGTGTCAATTGTTGGACAAAAGCAGAAATGCTATTTTTGTGATGAAGAAGGGCACAACATAGCGAAATGCCCTGTCAAAGAAAAACTATGCGAAAAGTGTCATCAGAAAGGACACTTAACACAAAAATGCTCCATTGCTGAAAAGCTAAAGTCGCTTGAGAGGAAAAAGATTGACTACAATGATCTTTACATTGACCAAGAAGAAACCCAATCAATAATTGAAGCTGACCAAAAAGACAATGATGAAAATATGATGCCAAAAACGCCTGGATATCAGCCATCACATCTCAATGACGTAATGTCACAAATTAGTCCTCAAGACCTCAAAACTTCAGTGTTAGAAGACAGTTTGGTAAGCCGTTTAAACGAAATTTTACCAATAAGTCAGAGACCTGTCAATGTCCTCTCAAATGATCAGAATGAGACTGAAGCTTTTTTCCAAACAAAAAATCAAATCAAGAGATTTTCCGAATCTGATCCAAATGAAAAAGAATTCACCGAAAACGAATCAAAGAAGCCATTAGTTGTCTTAGAAAATGAAAATGACAACACCTTCGAGTCTGATTCAAACAGTTCAACAACTGAATGTACAAGTCAAGTAGATCAATCATCCAGTGAAGTAGTTCAGCAAACTTCCAGTCAAAACAGCTTTGAAGAAGATTTAGAATGAACAAGAAGACAAATAAATCAATTTTAAGAACAAAACCTCTTATTAAAACAAGGTTAGTAATTACACACTGGAATTGTCTTCATTTACCTGGTAGGGTTCACCTCTTAGACAATTTTTTAGCTCAAAAATGTCCCGACATTGTTTTGCTCAATGAATTAAAGATTGATTTGAGTGAGGCAAATATTTATCTTGATTTTCAAAATTATCAGTTCTTAACAAAACCACGCAACAAGTACGGAGGAGGAGTAGCTATTTTAATTAAAGAAGGAATCGAATTTATACAAGATTTTTCTTACGAGGAATTCAATTCCGAACTCCTTTGTATAAAAATGAACTTAGGAAAGAATAATGAATTGTTTGTATTTAGTCTTTATAATCCACCCAATGTGCTTCTGAACTTTGAGTTTTTTAAAAAAGTTAATAAAACATGTAGAAACTACATTTTAGGTGGTGATCTAAACGCTAGAACAAAGCAAATAGGCTGCTTAGGGGAAAATGAAAACGGGATAATATTAGAAAGAATAATCAACGAGTTAGACTTTTCAGTAATCAATGATAAGCATCCTACTTTCAATATTTTTAATAAGAATTACTTTGAAATTCTTGACCTTTTTTTAGTTTCATCTTCATTAATTGACAAAATTACCGACTTCAGTGTCTTAAATAGTCAAGACATGACAAGTGACCATTTCCCAATCGAAGCATCGATTTCTATTGGCTATCAATTAGAAAATAAATCTGCAGCTAAAAAGTTTAACTATAAGAAAGCAAACTGGCAATTATTCAGCGAGATTTTAAATTCTCAAATAGTGAATGTCACTGAAAGTTCCCTCACAATAGATCAACTAAATGATAAAATAACAGAAAAAATTATTTCTGCTTCACATAAAAGCATTCCATATCTTTCTCTGAAAATCTACAAAACGAGTCTTCCGCCAAACATTGTTAATTTGATAAAGGAACGTAGGAAAGTAAGAAGAAATTACCAGAAAACTCGCTGTCAAAAGCTCAAGCAAAAATTTAATCAACTTACATCTGAGTTAAAGGCCTCTTTAAAAAAATTCTGGAATCAAAATTGGTTTGATTTTATTGAGAAGATGGGAAAAAACCCACTGACAAGTAGACCTTTTTGGAAAAAAATAAATAAATTTAGAACAAAAAAAGGATCAAATTTAATTCCTAAATTGATTTTAAATGAAAGGGAATTCAAAACTAGTGAAGAAAAGGGAAAATGCTTTGGAGAACTCTTATCTTCAATATTTAGTCCTAATTCTGATTTAATTGATACTGAGAAAGATATCGAAATACTAAATTCTAACTCTGTTTTCTTTAGGAATTATAACCAGTCTAATTTTAATGATCCAATTTGCTTAAATGAATTAATTATGGCTTTAAAGAGATTAAAAAATGAAGCGGCATCAGGACCTGACCAAATTCATAATTTAATGTTAAAAAACTTACCTAGAAATTCAATAATAGAAATCATAGAACTTTTTAATTTATCTCTTCGAGAAGGTAGAGTCCCGAAAGCGTGGAAAACATCTTACATTACTATGATTCAAAAAAAGGCCTCTACTTTACAAGATCCTTTAAATTATAGACCAATAAGTATAACGAGTTGTTTAGGAAAGCTAATGGAACGCATAGTATATTCAAGATTATACAATTTTTTAGAGCAGAATTCACTCCTTATCCAGGAGCAATCTGGATTTAGGAAACACCGGCGAACAGCAGATAATCTTTTCTTCTTAATTCAAAAAATTGTGGAATCATTTAATAGAAAAAAAAGAGTTTGCGGACTTTTTTTTGATATTTCTAAAGCCTTTGATAGGGTTTGGCATGAAGGTTTACTTTTTAAATTGATTAAAATAAATCCACCTCATTACTTGACTAACTGGATAAAATCCTTTTTAGACTCTAGGACATTTAAGGTAAATGTGAATGACCATTTGAGCGAAGAATATCAAATAAGTGCAGGTGTTCCTCAAGGCTCAGTAATTAGTCCTCTTTTATTTAGTATTTACATTAATGACATCCCTAAAAGAAACAAAACAAATAATGAATACTCTCTGCTTTTCGCAGATGATCTAGTTACATTCTTCATTTATAACAAAAAGGGGAACCTAGAAAATAAGATCAATAAATACCTCAACGAACCAGAACAATGGCTTATTAAGTGGAAAATGAAGATATCAGTTGAAAAGTCGTGTTCAGTAGTCTTTTCTAGGTACAAAAAAGAGAGTGATAATCTTAACTTAAAAATTTACGGAAACAGAATAGAGAGACAAAAAGAAATCAAGTTTCTTGGTATTAAATTTGATTCTAAATTAAACTTTAATATACTGGTAGATGAAATTAAAGAGCGCTGCAATAAAAGGCTAAATATTATTAAGATATTGTCAAACAAAAAATGGGGTCTTAATCAAAACACACTCGGAAATTTATATAAATCTTTAGTCGGATCAATTTTAGACTATTCTTTTCCTTGCTTAAATTCATTTTCAGAAAATAATATCAAAAAACTACAAGCAATTCAGAATACAGCAGTCAGATCTATTCTTAAGTTAAAATATGATACTCCCTCCAACATCGTACATCATGAGGCGATTAATAAACTAAAATTACTAACAGTCTCGAATCGGCTTTTTGAATTGAGTGAGAGATGTGTTGGGACAGGACTGAGTCATTCTATTCCATTGGTTGTAAGACTGGTGAAGGAATACAAAGAAGGTTTCGAATCAAGATATATTGACTACCCAACTCCATTGTGTAATTGCTACCTTACTATTTCTTCTTTTTTTCCTGAAACTTGAACTATTTAAACATGAGCCACATATAACAATCTTTTCCAATTTTATATATTATTAATTTTCATTTATTTAGCTTATTTACTTTTTTTTTTTTTAGTTCTTTTTTTTTTTTTTTTTTTTTTAATCTTATTTTATTAACTTTAATTTTATTTTTATTTTATTTTATTTCATTTTTATTTTATTTTTTTAATTTTTAACTTATTCTGAAGGAGCTCTAGCTCGGTACAGAAAACAAATAAATAAAAATAAATAAATAAATAAAAATATTTTTTTTTTTTTTTAATTTTGATTTTTAAAATGATAAAAATCGCTTAAAAATATTAATTTTATTACCAAAAGGTATCAATCAAAAAATAAAAGAGTTTACATGTCATAAATCAAAATGCTTATCTAAATTATTTGATTTAAAAAAGGTATTTAATAATATTTAATGCGCTTTACACAAGATGTTGTTTTTTAGCTTTTTTTACGGGTGTAGTTTTTTAAGAATAGCGTTTTTTATTGAAGTTTTTTTTTTAATTCTTTTTTTTTTCAACTTATTTTTTAAAAAATCAAAAAAGTTAATTAGATAAATACATGGATAAATTTGAGGTTACGAGAGAATGGAGTTAATGGTAAATAGAATATTGACAATTACTTGATAGGAAAACTTCTAAGGGTACCATTAAGAGCAAACTTTTTTTTTTGCATCATCGTCCTGAATTGTTTCTATAAAATATTGAATAAACAATTGATTATTTAATAGGTGGAAAGAACATTTTGACTTTGTTCCAAAAGCATTTGTTTTGGATAACTCAATTGCTTAAATATCAGTTTTAAAAAGTGACTCAAATAATAGAAATATATCCAATTTTTTTCATCTATTAGAAAATGCATGTTTTACATGACAAATGACTGGTTAATTTTCTTTTAATCGAAATACATTTATTTTAGAAAAACAACTCAAATAAAGGCAAATTTTTGACTAGCAAGTTTCTTCTATTAGATAAAACACGTTAATAGTGTGCGCTACTTAATAAAATTTTTTCAATAAATTAATTAACTCCTATTAATCAAAAGATGGATTTGAATAATTCTACTAAATAAGACAGTTACTATGCCTTTTTAATTTATTTGACAGAAAATCTTAAACTCAGCCCAACTTCATAAACTAATCTTTTAACATGGCGATAATTTCTTTAGAACAACCGTTGTAAATAAAAAAAAAAAAACTCAAAATTGTCGTTTGGCTTAGCAAGTTTGAAAAATCAAATTCAATTAATAGCGTCATCACGTGTTTAAAAACCGTTGAAAGTTGTGTGTTGGCAATGTCGCTCAACAAAACAAACCAAAACCGACGGTGGATATTTAAAAATTCGGTCAAGCTAAATCTGAAGAGGTTAGACAAACCGATTAGCCATAAGGTCTTATTTGGTGCACTGGATATCGTACTAAACCAGGTGGAAAATGATGCGATCACATCTGTCTACAATTTTTCTTCAAACAAAGTATGGATAATCGAGTTTAATGCTGCTTTTAATGTTACCCAAATCTTCGATCGTGAAATCAATATTAATGGAACCAATTTCAGGCTTGAAGATGCAAATAAAGTCCCGGATCTCAGAAGGTATTGTACTTTTCGATTTCACTTTTTGCCCTCTGATTTCGAGAATCATAGACTTGAAACTTTTTTTAACGCTGTTCGGATTGATGGTCTTAAGATTGAAAGCATCACTGAAGAAAAATATAAAGATAGACCCGAGAGGAAAAATGGTGTCAGAAGAGTAAGAATATCATTTCCAAAAGAAGTTGAGAACATTATTGGAAGCTTGTCAGGCCCTACAATAATGTATGGTTTAAAGTGTCTTGTGTCAATTGTTGGACAAAAGCAGAAATGCTATTTTTGTGATGAAGAAGGGCACAACATAGCGAAATGCCCTGTCAAAGAAAAACTATGCGAAAAGTGTCATCAGAAAGGACACTTAACACAAAAATGCTCCATTGCTGAAAAGCTAAAGTCGCTTGAGAGGAAAAAGATTGACTACAATGATCTTTACATTGACCAAGAAGAAACCCAATCAATAATTGAAGCTGACCAAAAAGACAATGATGAAAATATGATGCCAAAAACGCCTGGATATCAGCCATCACATCTCAATGACGTAATGTCACAAATTAGTCCTCAAGACCTCAAAACTTCAGTGTTAGAAGACAGTTTGGTAAGCCGTTTAAACGAAATTTTACCAATAAGTCAGAGACCTGTCAATGTCCTCTCAAATGATCAGAATGAGACTGAAGCTTTTTTCCAAACAAAAAATCAAATCAAGAGATTTTCCGAATCTGATCCAAATGAAAAAGAATTCACCGAAAACGAATCAAAGAAGCCATTAGTTGTCTTAGAAAATGAAAATGACAACACCTTCGAGTCTGATTCAAACAGTTCAACAACTGAATGTACAAGTCAAGTAGATCAATCATCCAGTGAAGTAGTTCAGCAAACTTCCAGTCAAAACAGCTTTGAAGAAGATTTAGAATGAACAAGAAGACAAATAAATCAATTTTAAGAACAAAACCTCTTATTAAAACAAGGTTAGTAATTACACACTGGAATTGTCTTCATTTACCTGGTAGGGTTCACCTCTTAGACAATTTTTTAGCTCAAAAATGTCCCGACATTGTTTTGCTCAATGAATTAAAGATTGATTTGAGTGAGGCAAATATTTATCTTGATTTTCAAAATTATCAGTTCTTAACAAAACCACGCAACAAGTACGGAGGAGGAGTAGCTATTTTAATTAAAGAAGGAATCGAATTTATACAAGATTTTTCTTACGAGGAATTCAATTCCGAACTCCTTTGTATAAAAATGAACTTAGGAAAGAATAATGAATTGTTTGTATTTAGTCTTTATAATCCACCCAATGTGCTTCTGAACTTTGAGTTTTTTAAAAAAGTTAATAAAACATGTAGAAACTACATTTTAGGTGGTGATCTAAACGCTAGAACAAAGCAAATAGGCTGCGTAGGGGAAAATAACGATTTTAGCAAGTAGCCACAACTCGGAGAAATACGACTTGGTTTCCTGGGACTTTATCATTTCATAGTGAGTTTTTTCATAGTGCATATATTTCATAGTGAGAGATGATTTCATAGTGTATATCATTTAATAGTGATTATTCATTTCATAGTGTGATTTATTCATAGTGTTTTTTTTTTTCATAGTGTCCGTAAAACACGTTTATGTAAAAATTAATTAAGTAGAAAAAATAGCTAATTTATTAATTAATTGATAATAAGATATAATTTTCGTTAAATAAAATGTCAAAAAAAATTTAAACTACAGCACTTAGCGAGTCTAGATATTCTAATATGCTTGAATCATTTGATATACAATATGATCTGTCGACAATATTTTTGATCTTTTTTTCTTTTAATTTAGAATTAAAAGTTTTCTCATATTGATCTCCTGCCATTAACTGAGTATATAAAATGTCAGTATTTTTTTGTTCGAGTCTAAATTACTCTACTAACTTATTTACAGTTGGGTGTTTACCGACATCATTTTCAAAAGCTAAATGCCACGCTTCTTATGTATTATTTGTACGCTGGCGACATTAGTATTATTTATTTCAGAAACTACAGATGAAATTTTACTTAAAATAGTTCCACTTCTTAATCGCCTAGGAGTATTACTCGCTTTATGAAGAAATTAGCACACGAGTCTTCTTTGATTTCCTCACAAACTGCTAACAATTTGTACAAGTGATCTTTTAGTTCATCTTTTAATTCATTCAAACCTGCTGTCCGTCCGGGTGTGCAATTCTCAAAAACTGGCATGCAATCGTCGTCAAGAAACGAGAGTAATACGGACCGTAAAGATTTAAACCGGTGCATTTTTAATGAAGATCTCAAACCTCTTCCACCAGTGTGTTCAGGTCCATCGAACGCAAATACCGACTGGGGAAAAAACAAGAGTCCTTGAATAGCCACTGCTCTTGTTAAACGCCATGAGTACTCGTTATGTTGTTGTTTAGGAGGGCTTCTCCCGAGATCCAACGAGGTCTCGTCTCAGCCTGATCGTTGATTGTTTCGGGAATCAGTTGCGTGTTGGTTGCAGTCGTATTCTCTTCCAGATCAACTAAAAACGGGTTTAAAATATGGTACTTGATAGAGGGATTTTTCACTCCGGGAAGGGTAAACCCGATTTTAGAGGTTTGTTCGGTTTGTGAGTTCTTCACGGGTTGGATGACAGTATTGTCCTGTACACCTGTGTCCAGATCCGAAACGCTGGTGAAACCGTCATTGTAATTAAAGGGCTAGAACAGTCCAGCTGAGCGTCGGATAGTTTCAGACCACTTTTTGTCTACTTGGAATGGGCGAGAACCGTTGAATTTAACATGATATGGTCCTAGGGCTGTTTGTACGCTTTTCGGTTCTAATTTCATCTCAACTCGTCTTGTCACGCCTTGGTCTCGTGGTTTGTAATCTGATTTTTCTTTTTCTACCTGACACCATTTTGGTTTTGGCGCTGTTGTAGTCCGTGCCATAAGCCCCCGCTCAAAATCCTCCTTCGCATCTTCTTCTTCTCGCTTGATTTTAATTAATGATCTATTGAGTTGTGACAAGTCAAACTCCTCGGAGTCTTGTCGACAATTCTCTATAGGCCTAACGCTCGACACTTTCTATAACCACATCATTCCTAACGTGGCCGATATTAATGTGGCTACCACTGCCACAACACCTAAAAATCCATTAAACAAAAATACAAAATTTAGAAAAACTGCTAAACCTAGGATTATAGTACATAACTGGACATTGAGCGATATACCAATCTCTGTCCATGATTAAAAAGGATATAAATTCCTTGTGGAAAAAACTTTTTAACCGCTGCGAGCAATTTAAAGGGGTGTTACATATTACATCATTTTACGTAAGTTTATATCAAAAAATGTTAGATAAGGTAAAATGATGTAAAATTAAGTTATTTAAAGTAAAACTTAACAAAAATTCATCAACATTAATGCATTAAAAATATTTTTTCTGGTCGATGCGGGTATAATCAATATTCTGATAGCATGATAAAGATAAATACAGCTTTGCTCGACAGAAAAGGTGGTTGGTTTAGAAACGTTTATGTTACAATTTCTTCAGAAATAGAAAAAACATACAGAGAGAAAAACACAGAAGCTAATGAAAATAAACTTTTTTATATCAATCGATTGACAAATCTGCAAACATGCAAACATTGTTTTTATAAAGCTGCTAAGAATAAACTTACTAAAATTCCTGATAATGCTTAAACAATTAATGTTGGTGAAAAAATAACTATTGGTAGATATTAACTACTAAATAAAGCTTAACAGAAATAGTTTTTATTTATGTTTTTTATTTAATATATTTTGATTAAAATAATATTTTTTAAATATTTTTTATTATTAATTATTTAATTTGAGCTCATCTTCAGTTAACTTACATGATTTTTTGACCAACAATCAATCTAATTCTTAAGACAGAGAAGTTCAAAACGCATACAAGTTGAATCGAGTGATATTGGATATTTTGACACCATTATTGAGAGCATGGATTCGAAATAAAATTTAATAAAAATCAAAATATTAGTAAATTCCTTAATGATGCTGAAAATAAAGTTGATAAATAATTATAAGACAGCAATAATATCATCACAAACATTACAAATCTGATGAGGGCAAAAAAAAGGCATTCCAATCATTAAAGCAAGGTTTAGAACAAATAAAAAAAACAAAACATTTCCCAATAGGCTGGACGATTTTGTTCAATGTTATCTTCTATAGCAAGAAACATAATGATGATGAATAATTTTTCAAAAAACATCAATATTTACGATCAAATTTTATGAAGCAGATGCATTTAATTTTTCAAGAATAGTTTGAAATAAGTTCTATGCTCATACAAAAGAATTTAAAATAACGGAGGCTGAATTCTTACTGATTTTCAGTCAACTAAATGAAATTTTCAAAAAACTAGATATAACAGAACAGTTGGAACAAAATATAACCAAGATTTTAAAGAATGAACTAACTAATGGACATGAACCCGAAGTTCTTTCAAAATGGCAAATTGAATCTTCAAAAAGTAACAGAGAATTGACAAAAAATTTTCTATGTGAAGAATATAATAAAGATATTCATATTAATTATTATGTACAAAAAAATGTTTTTTTTTAGCTCTTTATACATAAAATAGTATTTAGATTCAATAAATAGAAAAAGTTAAGTAAACAATATTGATGATTATTCCTTTTTTAAAAAAATAAATTTTTAATCACCGAGAAATATACACTTTGTATTGTTTGCAATGATAATTCTTACAAAAATGATGTTTTAATATTTGTTATTTCAAAAATTGTTTTAAAAATTCAAAATTGCAAGAATTGTTTTTTTGAAAAATTTTTGACTTGGGGTTTGTGATAAGATGACCCATAATATAACATTTTTAGTTTAAAAAACTATCTACGCTCTTTTTTTTTAGTTTAAAAAACTATCTACGCTCTTTTTTTTAGTTTAAAAAACTATCTACGCTATTTTTTTTTTAGTTTAAATAAATTGAGTTTTTGTTAAAATTCATCAAACAAGCGTCAATTATCACATAATTCAAAATTTTAAACAAAAAAAAAATTTTTTTCGGGGTCTATTTTTTATTATTTTTTTCTAGTCGATTATACTGTATTATATATTTAACTAGAACAATTCTTATTATCAAGTTTTGTTTACTATCATTTCACCTAATCTAAAAAATTGTTCACCTAATTTGAAAATTTTTCACATATTTTGAAAATTTTACATCTATTTTTAAAAAAAAGCTAAATGCAATATTAAAAATAAGATAAATAAAAGAATCATTAGATAAAAATTTTAAAATTGGGTGGAGTAGTTAAAATTTGTTAAATGGATGAATCTATGTTCCCAAAAGTCAAACACTTGAAGGGTGAAAAATTATTTTCTTTATTTTTTTAAATATATGATTTAAGTAGAGAGCGCAGTGAATTTTTTTTTCATATTTTTTTATTCTTAAGGAGCATTAGCTCGGTACAGATAAAAAATAAATTATTTAAAAGTTATTAAAAGAATTTTCAATATTTTTTTTTAATTTCCAAATAAAAATTAAACTCATTATATTCAACTAAAGAGTAGAATTTCAAATATGAAAATTCTTGCAATATTTTCTTTAACTTATTTTTTTAATTGAAACTGAAAAAAATATTTTTAGCATCGCAATTTTTCTTTTTCAATGTTATTTCAACATTGGATACATTTTGTAATTCAAACACAAAAAATAATTAAACCATTTGATATATAAAATATTTGTCTAAAAGAAATTAGTTTTAATAAAATAACAGTTTATAAATAAAAATATATGATTCAGAATCCATTTTGAATTTTAACAAAATTTGTTAATTATTGTTTAAAAAAAATTTGATTACTAAATTTTGTTATGAAAAAGTTATTAAGGTTTTATTTGAACAAACTTGCTCTTCTCCAAAAAATTGTTCCATACTTCACTCTCATATAATAAATATGATTTAAATCAATTTGCTTTTAAACTTACATGCTTAACATTAAAATTTTATTTTGGTCAATTTATTTTCTTTTCTGTATGAAAAAAATATTCTTTTTTAAATTTAAAATTAGACAAGGTTATCAAAATCTGAGCATGGTCCGCATGAACCAATAATATCCATTTTCCAAAAGTTTAATTATCAATCAAATAGCAAAATTTGACTAAAGTACATCAATCGACCATACTTAAGATCTGGGCGATCGATTTATAACTAATAATATAGATGCTTAAATTTTTCTTGATAAAATTTTTTTTCTATTTATATTCCAAAACATCATGTTAAGTTTGTAAAATTTATGATTTTTGAATAATAAATAACATATGTTAATTCTATTTTTATTTTATCTTAATAATTTTCTTTATTATATTTAGAATTAAAAAAATTAAAATAAATTTCTAATATCTTATACATCAATAGATTAGAAAATTTTTTTTGATGATTGGATTGCTTAATTTTTTTTATTATTAGATCATATTTTATTTTTGATATTTTCTAGTAAATGTTTTTTCTAAGGAAAATATGTATAACAAATTTAAACATTCGTTTATTAACGTGACTTTTTCGATTAGGTAACAATGAGAGTTTAACAAATTTAAAAAGATGTTTTTAAAAAGTAATATTAATTTGTTCAAAATTTTAGATTGTTATTATTTGAAAAATGAAAATTGTCATTAGTATTTTTGTCTGTTCGATTTTAACACAGTTTGCAGATTTAGCCATTCCTGGAATCACTGGGCCGCTTCATGCTTCATGCAAAGTTGCTTGGAATTGGCCTGAAACTGATTGTAAACTCGTTCATTCAAAAATTGTTAACCAAATAAATGAATGGAAGACGGACGAAAATTGTAAAAATGGTGGAGAAAAATGCTTATATACACTTGTAAGCCAAGATGAAAAACAAATCAAAGCAACACATTCTACTCCTGTAAAACATTACATAGATGACCTCAGTTTTGATTTTAATCAATTAAATAAAGATTGTCAAGTCAATGTAATTTTAAACTTAGTTTTTTTATTCTTATAAATTTTTACTTCTTTTTTTTAGGGTTTTTCAACTTCTGAAACGTGGTATGCAGTCTTAGACTATGGGACAAATTACTGTAATTTGCATAATTTGATAACTGGGTCTGGTTTGGACAAAATTCAAGGGTATATAGAAAAGACAAGTAATGATATTTGTACCCAGTTTTCAAGTGCAGATTGTGAAAAATATTAGTTTTTATTCTATTCTAATTTATTTTATTCTAATTTTGGTTTAAAGAATAAAATTTCGAAAGAAAATTTTTAAGTCTTTATTTTTAATAAAAAAAGCAAAATATTCCATAAAAATACAACACTTTTACAAAAAACTTTTTATTGATCCATTTTTTGTTTAATAAAAATTTTACTTAATGCAACATCTTGGA
Organism: Brachionus asplanchnoidis; assembly: GCA_025491095.1. Lineage (NCBI taxonomy): Eukaryota > Metazoa > Rotifera > Eurotatoria > Ploima > Brachionidae > Brachionus > Brachionus asplanchnoidis. Next base: position 461,894 of record JAILYF010000044.1, on the reverse strand, counting down.
AAAAAGATTTTTAATTTTTTGTAAAAAGTTTTTCAAGCTCTGTCGAACTGATATCAGCTTCACTACTCTACATTCATTTAGACAATTTATTTTTATATAAAAAAAATTGACTTATTAAAGTATTTGATTGCAAAATTGGCATATAATGTTGTTTTATAGATTTTTTTTTATAGAAAAATTAGTTATTAAAAATATAGAAAATTCCAATGCTTAATCTATTAAATTTTCTTAGTAATTAAATATTCTTATTTAGAAATAATTTTTTTGAAACATTATTTTAATTTAGAATATTAAGAAATACAAGTTCCTCCTTATCGAAGTCGCCTTCAGCGATAAATGGATGAGACAATGCATTTGTAGAATTATACAAGTCGTACGAAAGAAAAAAATTTCAATAATTTTTTGATAAATTAATTAATTTGTTAGAAAAACTAAAGAAATAATTAACTTGCTGACAATTAAAACCTTTTCTATTTAATCAATTCTATAAATTCATTTCAATAAAACACCGTACCAGTACCTTGGAGATAAGTTCGTTGATTATGAATTTCTATTATATTCATTTTCGTTTTAATTATTCAATTTAAAGTATTTAAATCAAAAACATGTGATTTTAGAATTTTAATTGGATCAAATTTAATCCCGACTCTAACTCTTAACAACCTAGATTTCAAAAAAGATGAGGAAAAAGGGAAATTATTTGGAAAAATATTATCTTCAACATTCAGTCTTAATTCTGACCTCGACAACACTGAAAAAGATACAGAAATAACTCATTTTAATTTAAAATACTTTAAGAATAATAGTCAGCCAATATTCAACGAACCTATTAGCCTAAATGAAATGATTATGGCATTAAAAAGGTTAAAGGGAGAAGCAGCTTGCGGACCTGACCTTATCCACAATTCAATGTTAAAAAACCTCCCTTTAAATTTATTAAAAGAGATAATAGATCTTTTTTAATCTTAGTCTCCGAGAAGGTACACAATGATACCTAAGAAATCTTCTCCTACACAAGACCCATCTAATTATCGACCAATAAGCATTACAAGCTGTCTGGGTAAACTGCTTGAACGTATTATTTTTTCAAGGTTATATGATTTCTTGGAAAAAAATTCATTGCTAATTCAGGAACAATCTGGTTTTAGGAAACATCGAAGAACAGCAGATAATTTAGTTTTCCTTATCCAAAAAGTTTTCGAATCTTTTAACAGAAAGAAAAAAGTAAGCTGCTTATTTTTTGACATTTCTAGAGCTTTCGACAAAGTTTGGCATGAAGGTATAATTTACAAGCTGATAAAGATAAATATACCTGCCTACTTAATTTATTAGATTAAATCATTTCTTAACTGTAGAACATTTAAAGTTAATATAAATGATCACATTAGTGATGAATTCAAAATATCTGCTGGCATTCCTCAAGGATCAGTTATTAGTCCTTTATTATTTAGTATATTTATTAATGATATTCCTAAAAGAAATAAATCTAATAAAGAATATTCACTTCTCTTTGTAGACGATCTTGTCACTTTTTTTATTTATAAAAAAATGGAAATATGGAAAGTAAGATGAACAAGTACTTAGTTGAATTAGAAAAGTGGCTTTTCAAGTGGAAAATGAAGATTTCGATTGAAAAGTCTTGCTCAATGATTTTTACTAAAAACAACAAAGAAAGTTCTGTGTTTAATTTAAGGATTTATGGAAATAGAATCGAAAGCTTAAAAGAAATAAAGTTCCTAGGTATTAAATTTGATTCTAAATTAACCTTTTCTTCAATGATAGAAGAAATTAAAGAACGTTGCAATTCAAGGCTAAACTTAATAAAAATCCTGTCGAATAAAAAATGGGGCCTTGACTTAAACACTTTAGGAAACCTTTATAAGTCTTTGATAGGATCTATTCTAGATTATTCTTTTACTTGTCTTAACTATCTTTCAGAAACTAATTACAAGAAGTTAGAAGTAATCCAAAATTCAGCAGTTCATTCTATACTAAAACTAAGATATGATACTCCCTCTAACCTGTTACATTATGAGGCATATAATAAACATATAATAAATAGTGAGAGATATGTTAGGGCAGGACTGAGCCATTCTGTTCCACTAACTGTTAGATGGGTGGAAGAATATAACAAAGGTTTCGAATCAAAATATATGGAGTACTCATCTCCATTATGTTATTGCTACCTTACAATTTATTCTTTTTTTCCTGAATCATCAAGTATTTAAAAATATGTACTCTGTTACTCTCTATCAAAATTTATCTAATTTTAATTTGAATACTTATCTACTTTTTAACTTTTATTATTTTTTCTTTATTTTTTTCTTATTTTTTATTTTTATTTTATTTTATTTAGCTTTATTTTAATTTTAATTTTTTTTATCTGAAGGAGCTTTAGCTCGGTACAGATATACAAATAAATAAATAAAATAAAATTTTAGAAGAATAAAAAGAAGGTTTCGAGTCAAGATATATCGAATATCCAACTCCATTGTGTAATTGCTTCTTAGTAATATCTCTTTTGTTTGCTGAATTATCAAATATTTAAACATGTTTTACCTCTAGTGATTGAAAATGGGTTTTCTACTTAAACTCGTTTCTTTTTCTTTTTTATTTTTATACATTCTGTATATAAAAATAAAAGCATTAGCTCGGTACAGATAACAAATAAATAAAAAATAAATTTTAAAATGATCCCTATTAAATAATTTAAAACTCTTCATTATAAGCACATAAACTGTCCTTTATTTTTTTTTTAATTTCCAATTTATTCATTTTTTTTCATTTTTTCATCACCCAAGAGGTGTTTTTTTAAATTAACAAATAAAAAAATGTATTTTCTATTAAATTGAACTTTTCTTACTTAGATAACATTCTACGAAAAAAAAAATTCTGTAATGTAAATTGATTTGCAAAATTTGATGAAATATATAATATATTAAGGCTAATTTTGATAAAACGCAAATATGGAAATAAACTGATTTATTACTAAAATTTCCGCTGCATTACGACTTTTAAAATGTTATCAAAATGTTCTATAATGCCAATAATGATTTAAAAAATCAATCAATAAAAATTAGTTGGATCAAAATAAAAATAGAGCCTTGAAAAAATGTCACTAAAAACCGAGTGTGTGATAGATAAGCTTAGTATTCAAGTAAAAATTGTATTTAAAATTTTCAATTAGAATGAAGCACTCGAAAATATTAGATTCAAGTTATTTATAAGTCTAATCATTTTATATAAAGAAAAAAAAATGTAAAAAATTATTGATTTATTTATTTTAAAAAATAATTAAAACAATTATATTCATATTTGAATTGATTTGACACATTTTTAGAAACAAAAATTTTATTTAGTCAGTTTTGTTAATGTAAGCCAAGTTAATGAGCCAAATTTAATTTTCGTAATCTGCTTTATTTACGGAAGTTCGACACAGAGAAAAATATGGCAATCGATATTTCTTCTCATATTTCAAATAATTATCAAAAAAATCATTGAAAAATTAAAAATTTGTAATTCGCTTAAATGGTGTCTTTTTTTATTAAAATCTCTCTAATTTTTTTTGTCTCGGATTTAATGCAAAAATCGCTTATTTCACTTCAAAGATTGAATAAGCAATATTTTGGCGCTTCAGTACATTTTCTTTAATTTTAAATCAATTCTATTCTTGTGTATTTTTTAACCACTCAATTTGATATCTAAATAGACTACAAGTCTAAAAACAATTAAGAAAAATATTCCATAGTGAATTCGAACTGTTCATTCCCCGAAGCATATTATTTAAAAATAATATTATTATTCAAAAAATTAATTTCCATGTTTTTATAAAATTTAGATAATATTATTTACGTGATAAAAAAAATTGATTTTAAGATTTAATTATCTTTTGTCACGAAATTTCGATAATAAAAACAAGTTTTTTTTTGGCAGAATTTATTTATACTGAAATTTAGAAGCGAATTACTAGAAAATTACGTTTTCAAATGGATGAGGATTTTTCCAATTTCTCGATTAAACGTCAAAACATTAGAACAGTCTCTCTAGTTGTTTGCACTCTCGTTTATTTACTTACAGGTGCTGCAGTGTTTGATTGCCTTGAATCACCCAACGAGGACATAAACCGTCAGATTTTAAACTCTCATATAAACAAATTTAAGCGACTTATAAACATCACTGATGTTGAATTCGAAAATATCTATAAATTAATAATTCGTAAAGATCATTTCAAAAGAAACCCTCAGTGGGAATTCGGTGGTTCATTTTACTTTTGCACTTTAGCTCTAGCATTAATTGGCTATGGACATTCGACACCGAATACCAGTATTGGCAAATTGTTTTGTATCATTTACATTCTGTTTGGAATTCCCATTTCTTTGATCATGTTTCAGTCAGTGGGAGAACGGTTAAACGGCTTTTTAAAATATGTATTGAGAAAAATTAAATTGTCAAGTTTTGGATTTTACAAGTTTAAAAATAAAAATGTGTCAAACAAGGACTTAATTGTAACCGAATTTATGCTTACCTTAGTTCTTGTTGTTACAGCATCGTACATTTTTTCCATGTACGAAAATTGGAGTTATTTTGACGCCATTTATTACTCTTTTATTACCCTGACAACAATCGGATTTGGAGATTTTGTGCCATTACAAAAGAACAACTATCTGAAATACAATCCAATCTATGTTGCATTCACCATATTTTTTATTATCACAGGTTTGACAATACTTGCTTCTTCGACCAATCTTTTAGTCTTGTACTTGGTAAATATCAACAGTGAAGAAAAATTACGAAAAAGGATACGACTTAAAATGAAAAAACAAGAACAAATACAAAAAATGCTCATTGGTGATGTAATATCAACAGTTAATACTCAAGACGTGGTTACTTATTTAGACGAGAAGCCAAATTTAGCAGCTTTTACTGAAGATAAATCTGTTTGTTCGTGTGATGACATATTTATGTGCTATAAATTATGTACCAATAAACTCAAATTTGATGCCAAGAATTATTTTAGAAGAAAACTAAATGGTGTAAACACTAAAGAACAGCGGTACCATTTTAGTATCAAAAGAAAACCCTTGGCCAAAATTGAGCACATTAGCCGGTATTTTGATTTTAAAAACGACAATATTGTTCAAGAATACAATGAAATAAAATATTTGAGAAAATTTGCAAATGAACAAAATTTTAAATTGAACAATATTTCAAGGCGACAATCTTTTTGAAAAAAATCGAAGTAAAACCAAATAAAGAATAAAGATAGTCATTATCTTCTAATTCGTTTTTTAATCAAGAATACTTTGTTTTCTATTTTCCTATTAAAATCAATAAAAATGTGCGTAATATTTAATTTTTTATGATACATTTAGAATAAATATTTATATAATAGTAATCTCTAGTTTTTATAGAAAAAATTATCATAATTAACTATATGATAGTGAAAATGCTTGTCCAAAAAATTATGTTTAAAAATTGGTGATTTTATAAAAGTAAAACAAAGCTAAAGAAAAAATTAAAATCAGGATATTTCGTATTTTATTAAAGATGTGCTGACAAAAAACATCAGATTAATGCTTCTCGTGAAAAAAATTAATTTTATTAATTTATTTATTATTTTTAATTCTGCTCGAAACGGGGATCCTTGAGAAAAAAAGAAAAATAGAAACATTTAAAAACTTTCTTCAAGCGTTCACAAGTTTCCCTATCGATTCTTGTATAAAAGTCACAAGTCAAGTGCAAGTCAGGACTTTGACTTGTTTCAAAAATTTAAAAATAACAAGTTATAAATTATTTTTATATCTTGATTTTCTATATATATATTTTTTTCACGTATAATATATTAACAAAACAAAAATAATATTTTCTAGAACAAAAATACTGATGTTAGTGTCAAATATTTTTTGTTAGTACAATTAAATTAAATAATGTCAAATATGATTGAGTTAGTAACTATTTTATTTCTTAGATAGCTAATCTGATCTAATTGAAACAAATATATATCTAAAAAAACTTAATTTAATTAATTTATTAATTAATAGTCTGTTCTAGGCTAAGTAAGTTTTTATTCACCTAGCAATTCTCTTTAACTTTTACTAAATTTTATTTTAAGAACTTTGTCATATCAAAGAATTAGCAATGAACATTCCACTTGAAAGAAAGCGTCGCCCAGGTCGCCCTAAAGCTAAACCAATGCCTTAACTCGTCAGCCAAATGAAACTCAAAATGTAAATGATTTGGGTATCAGCGTATATGAAGAACTCCACAGCCCCAAGTTTAAAAATTACGCGATAGACCAGTTGGATCAAACAAGCAAAAAAAAAGTAAATTGAATATTATTTTTGTCAATGTTTAATTATTTTTGTTTTAATTTGATATAAATTATATTACTTTTTTTACATATGTACCTTTTTTATTATAATATAAATAAAAAAATAAATTTGTTCCTTTGTTCAGTAATTTTGTTTTTTATTTCAATATTAATAACATAAATAAAAGTTACATGTTATATATTTTTTTTTAATCTTCTTTAATTTATTTCTAAAATTTTACAAGCACAAATATTTTTTCGTTTCTTATTCATAAATTCACTTAAAAAGAAAATAACGATTATGTGAATAGTTTAAAAAATCATGTAATTTTAAAAACAATTTTAAAAAAATAAGAAAAAAGAAATTTAGACAAATAATTTTATTTTTTTCGAATAAAAAAATTCAAAAATTATATGTATTTTAATTCTATTCTTAAAATAAGTCAAAATCTTAAATTGTACTTTTTAAATTTTTGAAACAAGTCAAGACTAGTAATTTGAAAAAAAAGCATTTCAATTCCAAATTTCACTTAGACTTTTTCAGAATTTTTTCCCTGACTTTAGTACAAGTCTGTTTAAAATACAAGACAAGTCAATTTTTTTCAGTATAATTACTGTTTTTATTTTAAAAATTAATTTTTTTTTAATTTCCAGAAAATCGTTTTTAAGTTTTTTTTTTGATAATCACATTTAAATTTACTACATAGAGAACAAAACTTACTATTAAGTATTTTAGATAAAATCAAGTTCTGCTAATTTTTTTTTCAAATTTATTTCAACAAATATTTATAATATCAATAAAATTTAAAACAATTTATTAAAATATTTATTGTAAAGCACAGTTTAATTTTTGCTTGATGTTGATTGAGTGCCACTAATTACATGACCAAAAGTGCCTCGCTTGTGATTTTTTCTCCTGGGCACAGAATTTGTAATGTCTTTAGTGGGTATCTCGTTTATGGTATTTACTTCTGGTTCAACATTAACTGATGAATCTTTGATTGAATCTATTTTTTTTGAATTTGGAACATTTTTAAATCCAGGATTTTCTGGTGCAAATTTTTTTTGGGACGAGACCGATCCAGATAATTGCGGCATTGCACTAAATGGAACCGGTTCAATGGCTCTATTAAAATCAGTGTTTGTATCCCTAGCTAAAATTAATTTTTTAATAAAATTTAGAATTTAAAATTTTTTTATATTTATTAGTTACCGGAAATTCGATTATTTGCAAATGGATTCTTTCTAGGACCTTCAGCGACTGATTTTTCTTGAACATAAGCTGCTGGAAAATAACCTTCTTGCTTTGTATTAATTAATTCTCCTAGCCACCAATTCTCATTTTCACGTACCAAAACCAATATTTCATCTCCAATTTTTAAATCTAGCTCATCTCCCCTTTGAGCTCTGTAATCATATAAAGAAATTACTATATCTTCAACTTCTTTAGGGCCTCGATATTTGAACTCAGGTTTGTTACTGCTATCCACCATAGTCATTGTAAGAGAACTTGGATAGTTATTCTTGGACCATATGTCATTTTTATTTTTCGAACCTCTTGGCTAAAAATGCACAAATAAAATACAAAACATTTAATCATTAACTACTTACATAAACTGAATCTAACTTATCATTAACCATTCTCCAAATATTATTTTGAGAATCTTTTAATTTATTAATATCATTTTTTAACTTTATGTCAAGTTCATTTTCATCTATTTGTTCTTCCATTTTTGGCTTGGCAAAGCCAATTGTATCATGCTCAAATGATTTTGAATCGTAAGAACTGAAAATTTCTTTAGTTTTTTTTTTAATTTATTTGTTTTTCAAGTCAAAAATCAAGAAAAATTTAAGTCTTACTTTCAGGATTGTGTTTGTAAATGTAAACAGGTGCATTGGAATCATTGCAACAGAAGACCATGTAATTGTCATAGGGATGGAAGTCGATATCCCGGGCTGGTTTAACATAATTTAAAGTAATTGTTTCCAATTGATCACCTGTGTTGATATTCCAACAGTAAATATTTGTGTCACCTCCGCTATTAAACAAAAACGTGCCACATGCACTAATACATGACCTTAGATTTTGGTTCAAGTTAAATATTCCCTTAAAATGCTGTACAACTGATTTTCTTTATTGGAAAAATTTTATTTTTAAATTTTTAAAATTATTTAAGGTAAGTTAGTTTACATTCTGACATCAATAACGTTTAGTTGATTATCTTTCATTTGCACTAGCATTCGAAATTGATTCGGAAGTAATTGAATAAAGTTAATTACTTCATTTTTTAGCTCTGAAACAAGTATATCTTCCTTGAAGATCCATCCTTAGATTTAAATATTTTGATTTTGACAAAATGATAAAAAGAACAGAAAAAATTGTAAAAAAATTGAATTTTTTCTTTCTAAAGGTATTTGCAATAGGTTTTTTAATTTTAATTTAATTTTAAAGTGTTGATTCGACAAAAGGATTTACCAAATTTTAACAAAATTAAAAAGTAAATGCTAAAAAATCAAGAATCAACAAAGATTTCACAAAAAATCATATTTCACCTTATTTTTCAATTATTATATTTAAAAAAAAAAAGTTTTATTTGACACTAATTGAAACTTGAATGAAATGAATTTGAAAGGACCAAAAAAGTAGAATTCTTAAATAAAATTAAAAAAAAATCAATTCGTACCAAACGTGCGGTTGGTACGATACGGTGCCGCTAACTTAACAATTTTAGGTGGCGGTCATTAGGACCGTGTCGTTTTTAAAACACCCACTGTATGTAAGAAAAATTTATTTTACAAAAAATTTCGAAAAATTGTGTAAAATCAAAAAAATTTAAACAATTTTATGTCATTTTTAACTTTTTTAAGTAAATTAAATAAATAAAACAAATTAAAAAAAATTGAGAAAAAATATTCTCCGATTTTTATTTTTTAAAAGGTGATTCAGATCATAATTAAAAAAAAAAGGATATTGGCCTAACCCTTAGACCAATTATTTAAAATAAGTATTTAAAACATTTGATTTAATTTTTCATTTTTAAATTTAGGTAAATATTTCTAAAAATCAATTTAATTTTTTTCTTAATTTTAATTTTACAGTTTTTTTTTTATCAAAAAAATAAAACAATTTATAAACGGACGATTAAAATCTATACCACAAAATTTGAATTTGAATAAAATACTCTAAATTCTAAATTTTTTCCCCAAATATTAAATAAATTCCCCAATTATTAAGTTTATACATGAAAAATTGATTAACACTAAATTAAAAAGAAACCCATTATTTTTGACTAATTGACACAGTTCTTTAAAAAATGTCACTTTTAATTAAAAAATGATAACAAATTTTAGAAAAAGTATCTAAATTTTGTAATACTAATACAGTAATGTTCCTCTTTTTTTCCTTAGAATTCACGAAAAATAAAGTGAATTTACGTCAATTTATAAAATTAAAAAATCACATTTTAACAGATACGTTAAGAGCTTTTGCGTCTTTTGAGTGACTTAATTGCAAAATGTAAATTTACTTTATGTTTCATAAATTTAGGATAAAACAAAAAGCGGAACATTACTTAATTTTTATTACAAAATTTAGATACTTTTTCTTAAACTTTTAACATTTTTTAGTAAAAAGTGCTATGTTTTAAGAAAAAGTGTAAATAAGTTAAAAATATAAGTCACCAAACACTATTTTTCCTAAAATTACGTAATTTAACACAAAAATTTAGGTCTTCTTTCTAATTATTTTAGCAATACACCTCAAATGCTTAGTCAAGAGAATGTAAAATCTAAATCTGCTTCACCAAAAGATTCAGTGTTAAATTATCTTATTTTTGTCAATTTTATTTTCTTAATTTTCCAAAACTTACTTATAGAAGACTTTTCTAGCTAACTACATCCGTAAAAATAAACTCATTTATTTTTCTATATTTTGATTATTGTTCCACTCTTGAATTTTATTTTTTTAAAAATGCAATAATCGAACTTGCTAAAAATTATTATTTTTCGATTTTTGAAATTCTTTAAAATTAAAATTGAAGCTATTAACTTCAATGACATAAGCAACTTTCTAGAAAAAATATGGAAAAAGTGTCAATAAGTTAAAAATAGTGGATTTCTATTTAATTTTGTGTTAATCAATTTTTTCATGTATAAACTTAATATTTGGGGGAAAAAATAAAAAATTTGTGGTACTTTATTCAAAATTTGTGGTACTCAAACTAAATTTCTCTTAATAAACTATTTAGGTTTTGTGAAATTCAGTACGAAATGATAAAAAGAACAGAAAAAATGTAAAAAAATTGAATTACTTTTTTTCTGAAGGTTTAAATTTAATTCTGTAGACGCAACATAGTGCAACATTCAAAGTTGCATCAAATATCAATGTCTGCTAAATTTGTAGAGTTTAGCAGAAATTAAACTTAAATATAATCGAGCGGAGTGCATTTTGCAGAGCATTTGCACATCATTAGCAGACTTTAACAATTGATGCAGCTCTGAATGTTGCACCATGCTGCATTCACAGAATTAATTTTAAACTTCTAGAAAAAAAGTTTTAAATTTTTTTCCATTTCGTTCTGTTCTTTTTTACTGAACTTCACAAAACCAATATTTTTGAGTTAAAAAAAAAAAGATAAGAATTCACTGATTTATTATAATCAGATTTATTTTGAGTTTTAAAATTAAACCATGACTTAAACTTAAATTTAGAAATTTAAGCTAACCTTTATTTGATTCAGAATCACATGCCCAAACTTTGATTTGTCCTAAACTGTCAGCCGAATAAAAAGTGTCTGCTTTATTTGAGAAACAAGTTGTGTTAATGTATCCCTCATGACCATACAACTCGTGTAGTAATTCTCCGTATTTTTGCATTTTTTTGTTCGGATTGTCTATAGACCATATTCTCAAGACCTTATCGTAGCCGCCTGTGACCACCATGTCTGATGAATGAGGAAAAAACTTTGCCGTGTAGAGAAAATTTGGATGAGGAAGAATTTTAAACGGCTCTTTAGATTTTGTGTCTATGTCAAAGACCCTAGCCGTTGCGTCATTGGATGCAGTCACTATGTACTTGTCAGATTTTGACCAAGAAATTTCATACACCAATCCAAAATGACCATTAAACTTAGCATACAAATCTCCTGTAATTTCAAAAACCAAAATGGGATAGTTCGAATCGTCGTCATTGCATGCACATGCAAGCAAATTTCCATTATTGGAAAATTTAACCGAATAACAACCTCGTTTGGCAGTATTTAATTTTAGATGAAGTTGGTTGGGCACCTTGCAAGGCAAACCGTTGAGCCTTGACCAGATTACTTGCTTTTTGCTGCCTTTAAAATTATTCAAATCGTCCAGATCTTTGTCATCTCTTTTGACATTAGTTTGGCTATTTTTTAAGTCAAGCAGACTTTTGTCACTGCCATCTTGATAAGCATTGACAGATTCAGCAAAAAGAAAATCCGATGATCCAACTCCAGGCATAAAATGTTTGGGTTGAACTATCGACTTTATGGTCACATGTAAACTAGCCGGATATTTTACTCGCGGACCATATTTATAAAGATTATAAATCTCTGGCACCATTGATTCAATTGTATTAAGTTTATACTTTGTTTGCGTGTAAAATAGTTGTAAGCGAAGTTTTTTTTCAGTGTTTAAAGAATTGTTAAAACTACGAATTTTTAGAAAAGCCCATGCAATTCTTTGCCAATCTTGATTAGTTTCTTGAGATGTATAAGTTTGATAATTTACAGACAGCTCATTGTGTTTACGGGTATCAATTAGTTCAAACATTAATAGCACATTGGGACGATCTTTGGTAAAATGGGAAAATTCTTCATTAAAAACAATTAATTCTTCCCATTTTGGTATAATTGTTCTTTAAATGTTAAAAATTAATAAAATTTGTTGTGTTCAATTAGAAGATAAAACAAACTTGTTCGTTTTAAAATCATAGGGCGTACTGGAAATTGGTGAAATGAAATCAAGTTTTCGATTTTCTTTTTCGTAATAAACCAAAGTATTTCGATCCCTTTAATTATTTATTAGAAATAAAAAAATTTCTTTTTGATTAATTAAAATTTTTAGTTTACCTTTTAGTTTTTTTAACATACTGTCCATCTGTATCCAAGTCCAATATGTGTATTCTAACAGTTGGGTTATAAATATTAATATCTGTTCTCAATTTGTCTGTTTGATGGACAATAATTGCCAGAATGTTAGAGTCGGCCTTGTGAATTGTGGTATCCTGTTCGATTTCAGTTTTTTCTCTTGGTTTTCTAGCTCTTCTCGGTGGTTTATTGATTAATTTTTTTTCATTTGGCGGCGGCGAGTTATTTGGGTCAAAAGCCTGGTTTATTGTTCCATTAATATCTGTGTTATCTGAAGTTTCTATTGCTTTCAATTTTTTACTAGATTTTAGCTTTGAATCTTTGCTTGGTTTGTCGCTGGAGATCAATTTCTGGTGAGATCTAGCCGATGAAATTATTTTTTCATCATCAGAATGATCAGAAACAGATTGGACTGACCTTGGACTTAATAAAATCTCCTCATTTTTGTTGTCAAAATTTTTTGATTTTTGTCCAGCTAACTTTTGATGTCTTTTTTCGTTTTTTGGTTTGGTTCCGTTCATTGTGGTCAGTGTTGGATTTTAATTTTAATAAGTTAAAAAATAATAATCAAAATGAATAAAATTTTTAGTTTCCATGGATACAGAAGGTTGCTTCTACTAGAATAATACAGTATGTTGCAAAAATTTGGAACTTAATTATTTTAGGGTGGTATTTATTATACCATCAAATTTCTAAAATTTATCATCAAAAAATTGAGTAAATAGCATCAAAATTTTAACATCAAAAAAATTAAATTTATCGCCAAAATATTTTTTTTTTCGTCACCAAATTTATTAAAATTTCATCAAAAAAAACTATAAATGAATCAATTAAAATAAATTCATCATCAAAAAACACGAAAATTTAGATTAATTAAATAGAAAGTATGCGTCAAAATTTTTTTTTATCATCAAATAAAAAAATTATTTTAACCATAATCAATTGGAATATAAAATATAATATATATACTAGTTTAAGTTAGGTAGACCACGAGTTCTTTTTTCACTAACATCAAGTGTTCCAGCATTGTCAGAATTTTAGTAAATTAATCTGAACAGCAATACAAAATGAAATGTTTGCATTTTTAACATTTTGAATATCTTGGACAATCACATAAAATTCTCTTATTTATTTTTTTTTAAATTAATTCAAATTAACCTCCATTAGGAGAAGTAAAATAAAAATTAAAAATTAAAGTTTTGCATAAAAATAAAAAGAAAGTAAAATTAATTACAGATAAAAAGTAGAAAAAGAAAAAGAATAAAATTCTCTTATGTTATAACTAATTATTTTCATTTACATAAGCTGGTATCTGGAAGGTATACTTTCATTATTTACAAAATCATCGAAATTTTTTCTAATTTTTTTCATATTCAAATATTGGGCTTTTTTGAACTAGCTATTGATTTAATTTGAATTGTGAATTGAAAAATGTCTATTGAAAATAATAAATACAATTATTTTCTTACAAAACTACTGGTATAAGTATTTATAAATCATTTGTAAAATTACATAATTTTTTCAAAAAATAACGTATTGCTGATTCATTTCAAAGTAATTTAATTTTGAAGTAAAATTTTAATATAATGCTTTATTTATTTTTTTTTTGAAGCGTAATTTTTTTATTTGTTTCAGAGAAAAAAATAATTGATGTAAAAAAAATATTTTGTTAAGTTATTTTTTATTTGTTGTTAAAAAATATTTTTGATGACAAAAATTTAATTTTGGTGGAAAAAATTTTATTTTGATGATAAATTTGAGTAAAAATTTGATGCCAAATTCTGATTTATTTGTTGATGAAAATATTTATTCCCATTATTTTATTTATCTAAAATTGTTATTTTTAATGAAATTAAAGAAAATTTTAATTCAATATACAAAAAATAAAAACATTTATTTGTAATTTTTTTCACTTTTATTAAAATACAACCAGTTTGGAAAAGGATCTTGGTGTCTATTTTCAGAGCGATCTTAAATGGAGGGCACAGGTTGACTACTCTTCTGGCAGAGCAAACAAGATACTGGGTATGATATGGAAGAATTTTGAGTATTTTGATGTAAATTTGGTTAAGCTCCTATACACATCATTAGTGAGACCGCTAATAGAATACTTATTAAAAATAGAGAACTTATTAAAAATCGCCCGGTATGGTTCAACTACATTTCAAACAGAGTGGTCAACGATTGGAACAGCTTACCAGAGAGCGTAGTGGAAGCAACTTCATTAAATTCGTTCAAAGCGAAGCTTGATGACTGGTTTAGAACGAATGAACGTTCAAATGGTGTTAAGGCAAAGAACTGCCACAGCCTTATGACTTAACTCGACTAAAGTCGGGTCGCAGTTTTAATTACTACTACTACTACTACTATTATTTTTCAAGTTAAAATTTTTAAAATAAAATCATTTAAATTGTTATAAATGGAAATAAAAATATTTTATACACTGTTAGAATGGAAATTTTGGAATCGTTATTCTTTATCTTCTTATCGTATTTCAAAGCTAACATCATTAAAAAGTAAAGTTTTGAGTACTAAAGATAAAAATATTCTGTTAATTAGTTTTGATTTGCATTTTTATTTTCAATTTTAATTTTTCAAAACTTTCTTTAAATTTAACTATGCTAAAATATACAAATGGCTAAAAAAATTCAATTTAATTAAAATTAAATTTTAATTGAATTTATTGAATTTTAATTTTAATAAGTTTAAAAAAAGTTATCAAAATGAATAAAATTTTTAGTTTCCATGTATATCGAAGGTTGTTTCTACTAGAATAATATAAATATCAAGCAAAAATTGAAATAATTATCTGAGACTAAAAACGATTTTTAATGGAATGTATTTTTTTTTTCAATTATTATGTTTTATATGAAAATTCATATTGATATCAAACCAGCTTAGGAAGAGCACCATCTACATTAACCCCAATACTGATAGTGAACGAAAAAGCTATAATTATTAAGTTATGTAAAGTTTAATTTTTTTTCTTAATATTTTTAAATTTCTTTGTTCGGCGCTGTGAAATTCAATACTAAAAAATATTGAAAAGTGAATATTAAAAAAATTCCAAAAAAAAACTTGCAAAATAGTTGAACTTTTTTTGTTGTCTTTAATAGAATCCTAAATTGCTTTTAGAATCAATCAAATTAATAATGAAATCAAAAGTATTGATGTTTTATTATTTCTCCTAAATAAAAATCAATTTTGGTTAAAAATTTTTCCAAAATAAAATATGTTTGTTCATTTTAAAATGGATTTCACAACGCCAATTTTTTCTTAATAAAAATGTTATCACTTAAATTAAAATTTGACTTTAACCATTATTTTTGTTTTTTTTTTAGCTAAACAATCTCCGATTTATTTAAGATTTTTCATTTTATGTGAACAAGCTAATTTAGTCTTGAAATAAAATTAAAAATAATTTCTTGAATTTATATTTTACATAAAATTCATGCTTCAAAAAAAAATTCTAAGACGATTTAGATTTTCTAGAATAAAATAAAAATCAGCATTTAATCAGAGGAATCAAAACCTAATGCAAAAATTAAAATTCAAGTCTTTATTAAAAAAAAATCAAAACCAGTAATAGATTGGATTTTAATGATTTGAAAAATTAACTAAAGATGTTAAAGTCAAAAACTCTGGAAAATCAATGTTTGAAAGTTTTATTTAAGAGACGCCAAAAATTTTTTTTTATCATTGTTTTTTATTAATTCTAAGATTGACAAAAACTTCTTTAGCTCAAAAATAAAACATTTATCATTATTCATTTATTGGTTTAGCAAATTTTAGTGTTTTTAGAAGATGTTTCTGTCATAAAATAGCTATACGGATAAAAAGGAAAAGTGAAATTTTTTCTCAATTTTCAAATCACTAATTTTGCCCTAGGGTTAAGGGCTAGGGGCCTCAGATTTTGAATTACGTATTTATGTAATCGCAATATAACAAGTAGTTAAAATTTTAATTTTTTGTATTCAAAGCCTAAAAAATGCAAAAATGTAATGCAATTTTTTTGAGAGTTTTGGAACAAAATTTACTTTTCCAAGAAAAAGGGCGTAGTTTAAACCAAAAATAAAAGATCATGATCAAAGATTAGTGTTAAAAAATGAAGTGGAAAAAAATTTCTAAAAAAATTACATTTACTAGATGGAAGTTAAGTTATATAAAAATATTTAATTTATGAGTTATAGAATATAAAATCTTAAATTTTTGTTTTTTTTTGAAAGTTTAAGATTTAACTAAAAAATGTGAGTATTTTGATAAACAAAACTTTTTAGAAATGGGCTCAGTCCTTTTTCATTTTTAATTAGGCAACTTGAACAACCCTTTATGGTGACACCGCTGTACTTTATTATCAATAAACATGGTTTTCTCACTATGAATTAATCGTGTTCATTTAATTTTATAATTAAAAATTGATCTTAGCCTTTTTTATAACAATTTTTGATCATGATCATAAAACACCAATTTATTTCATTAAAATGAAAGAAAAAACCCTATTCATTCAAGAATAAGGTAAAACATGTATATTTTAATTTAAAAATTAAATTAATGAAATCTTCAATTTTATATCAAGGTTTTGTTATTTTAATTTTTATTCAATTATAGGTTGAGAAAAATTAAATATTTAAAATAATCAAAGAATAAAAAATTGGCTTTCTTTAATAGATAAAATTTATTCAAAAACAGTTTAATTGAAAATTTTCATATTCAGTCTTTTTTAAAAAATGTCCAGAGCAACTAAATCGGGTTTTGCTCGCGAAGCTCATGAAAAAATTGTGGCTAAATATGATCCTAAACAAGCACAAGAAGCTCTTGAATGGATTATGTTATTAATTGAAGAGCAATTTGATTGTTCTGGTAATATAGAAAATTTCAAGAATCAGTTACATGATGGTCAAAAGTTATGCAAATTAATTAATAAATTAATACCTAATAAAATACCAAGAATAAATTCTGGAAATTTGGCTTTCAAATTAATGGAAAACATTGAATTATTCACTAGAGCTTGTAAAGAATATGGCCTAAATGACGCTGAAATATTTCAAACAGTTGATCTTTGGGACGGCCAAAATTTGCATCAAGTTTGCGTGTGCATTCATGCGATCGGCCGAAAAGCGCAGAAAAACGGTCTTAAAGGACTTGGACCCAAAGAAGCTGAAAGAAATGTTAGACAATTTTCTGAAGAACAACTCAATCAAGGCAGTAAAGTGATAAATTTACAGTATGGGTCAAATAAACATGCAAATCAAAGTGGCATCAATTTTGGAAACACGAGACATATGTAATAAATTATTTTTTATTATAATGACTTTTTTTTCCATTAAAATTTTTTTATTAATTTATTTTATTATGTTGATCAAATGAGAGTTTGATGCCGACAATGTTATTGGCATATACCATAAGAAGAAATATAATTAAAATCAAATGTTATATTAATTTTTATTTTTATAAAGCTTATTTTAATTATTAAAATTTTATGAAATTAAAAAATAAAAAAACAAATAAATAAAACCAATTTTATATTTCTAATCTTTTAATCTAATTTAGTGTTAACAAGGTTGAGCAACATTTTGCGGATAATTGCAAACTCTAATCGAATTATCAAACAACAAGTTAGCTGGACAATTCATAATAAATAAGATGCCGTTTGCACACCGTCTAAATCTTCTACAGTCTCCTGGCAAGGCTGTTAAATCAATAGAAGGATCACAAAAGCCATTTGTTGACATTACTTCTGTTGTGGATTCGACAGTTGTCTCAGTTTCTTGGCTGTATATAGGTTTTGGTGCATAAGTAGTACTAGTTCTAGTACTAGTAGTGTTTTCTCTATATTCCTTTTCTATTTCGATTTCTTTCCCAATAATGTTTACATGAACAACATTGCTAAACTTGTTGTCAGATTTAAAACTATTCGAATTGCCATATTTGCCGTACTTTTCCAGGCTTTCATATTTTTGATTATCCTGCTTATAAACACTTCCATACTTTTTGTCATTTTTTTCGGCATTTTTTTCAACATATTTATCTTCATTTTTTTTATTATCGACGCTGTATTTGGTATCTTTTTGGTTATTTTTTGCATACTCTTTTTCAGCCGAATAGCTTTTATCCTTTTCATGGTGTTCATAATCTTTTGAGTAATATTTTTTACTTTTTGATTTATAATCTTCATAGTCTTTACTCTTTCGATGCCCTTTTTCATACAAGTGATCATATTTACTATCTTTATAGTCTCTGTCATATTTATTGTTACTTTTATAATTGTATTCACTGCTATTCTCATCATACTTCTTATTTTTCGCATACTTTTTCTCATACAAATGGTCGTATTTGCTATCAGTGTAGTCATATTTTTTCTCTCTAGGCTCATATCTTTTTTTGTAGTTTGATTCAGTTTTGTATTCGTCATATTTTCTCTTTGCATACCCCCCCTTTTCATACGAATCTTCATATTTACTATTATATTTTCTTTTTTCATGGGAATAATATTTTTCTCTATTTCTATAATCATTTCCGTGATTATAATCAGACTTGTAAGGTCTATCATAGCCAGAATCGTATTTTTTACTGCCATAATTGTCTGCATAGTTTTTGTTGTCATAAGAATTTTTCTTATAACTTGGATCGTAATTTCCATTATTAGGGTAATTGTCTTTATAACCATTATAAGTTTTGCCACTGTCATAATTTGAATTGTATCCTTTATAGTGATCATTATCATTGGTATTATATTGAGGCTTGTAATTTTGGTGGTAGCCATTATTATAATCCTTGGAATTGCCATTGTGGTAATCATGTTGGTTGCTAACTTGATAATCTTCTACATAATCGTATTTTTTTTGATATCTGTCCTCATATTTATTTTTGTTTGGACCGTAACTATTCTTTTGGTAGTCATCGCTGTATTTTGCAGGATAGTCATGCTGCCTGTATCCATTATAATCTGTCTTATCATTGCTATCATATTTTTTGTATTCATTTTCATCATATTCTGGCTTATAGTAATTGTCAATTGTATACATATATTCTGGAATGTATCCATACTGGTCAAATACATCTTTGAAGCTAATGTCATACATTTCGCCTGTGTATTCATGTGGCAAGTTTCTCTTGTCAGTTGTTATGTTGGCTACATTTGTGTGAAGAGTTTTGTTCTCAGCAGATTGGCACCATTTTAAAATTAAATTAAATACTATGATTGTTAAAATCATTTTTTTAACAATTTAGTTCGAAATGAATTTTATTCGGCTTTTATATGATCTCAAATTTTATCTTAAGAGTTTGATTGAGATTAAGTGACAAAGCAAAATTGGGATAATGATGCCGCGAGAAGAATTATTAAAAATTGCATTTGTCGTCAACTCATCGGGGTTATTTTAATTTTATTTATGGTTTCGATTTAATTTTATTAAAAGTTTATCTTAAGTTAATATGTTCTGCATTTAATGTCATGAAATAATTTTTGCACCTTTAAGATTTTTTTTTATTTAAATCTATTTTGCTGAATAAAAAAATCTTTTAAATAAAGTAATTCTAATTTATTTTTTTAATCTTAAATTTTTCTCTTATCTTCCAAAAAAAATGGCATTCATTTAAAAATATTTTTCTAATGCTTTTTATTCTCATAAAAATAAAAATTTGAAATCAAAAAAAATTTTTTTTTTAAAAACTGGCATGATCACTCTGAAAAAGTTACTATTGAGCAATTTAATTATTCTAAAGATTTTCTTAGACATTGATAAATTTTTAAGAATACAAAGTGTCCAAAGCTTTATCGCTTTAAATTTAATATGAAATTTCAAAAATTTATCTATAAATAACATTGTTTTTTATTCAAATTTTTTATTTAAAAAATTAAAATTTTCAAATTTTAGAATTGTAGTAATGAAATATATATATTCGAATATGCACATTCGAACCGATATTCGAAAAAGAAGCCTTTGGAAAGAAAATTAGATTATTTAATTTTTTTTTTGAAAATGAATAATTTTGAAAAATACACTTTAAAATTAAATAAAAAAATAATCGCATTAAAATTAAAAAAAAAGAAAATTTTTGAATCAAAGACTTTGAATATAATAAATATTCGATTCAATATTTGAAAACAAAAATTAATTAAAAAAATAATTGAGAAAAAAATTAATTAACAAAAAAATTCATAAAATAAATTTATTTCAATTCGACTTGGAAATTAGAAGTGTGAAAAGATTTTCACCAGTTAACACAACTTTTCTTACATTTTCTGACCTTTTTGAAATATTGTTATTTCAAATAATTAAATAAATAACAAAATAAATTAATTATTTAATATTTCATTTTTATATTATTTATATATAATATTATTTAATACATTGATAATTTGAAACTAGTGTTTTTAGTAATATTACATTTGCAAAAAAATGTTACTTTAGTAAAAAATACGAAAATTTCGAAAATATGCCAAAAAAATTATTGCCATATTTAAGGTCATTAACTTTTTTTAGTAAATAAATAATAATAATAAGCTACGACAGGGTTCATCGGTAGAACAAACCCGTAGACTTCGCTATTGTTATTTATTTTTTTATTAAAAGTTGGTTTTGTGAAGTTCAGTAATAAAGAACAGAACAAAATGTAAAAAAATTTAAAACTTTTTTTCTAAAAGTTTAAAATTAATTCTGTGAATGCAGAATGGTGCAACATTCAAAGCTGCATCAATTGTTAAAGTCTGCTAATGATATGCAAATGCTCTGCAAAGGGCACTCTGCTCAATTATATTTAAGTTTAATTTCTGCTAAACCCTACAAATTTAGCAGACATTGATATTTGATGCAGCTTTGAATGTTGCACTATGTTACATCTACAGAATTAAATTTAAACCTTCAGAAAAAAAGTATTCAATTTGTTTACATTTTTTCTGTTCTTTTTATCATTTCGTACTAAATTTTACAAAACCTAAATAGTTTATTAAGAGAAATTTAGTTTGAGTACCACAAATTTTGAATAAAGTACCCCAAATTATTAATTTTTTTCGACAAATATTCATGGATAGACAATGAGATTTAAATAATTAAAAAAACGTTTTCCTTTCTGTACTTTTTGTACTTTTTCTAATTTATTTATTAAGTACAGAAAGAACAGAAAGGAACAGGGCCAAATAAATAAATTAGAAAAAGTACAAAAAGAACAAAAAAGACCAGGACCAAATAAATAAATTAGAAAAAGTACAAAAAGGACCAGGACCAAATAAATAAATTAGAAAAAGTACAAAAAGGACCAGGACCAAATAAATAAATTAGAAAAAGTACAAAAAGTACAAAAAGGACCAGGACCAAATAAATAAATTAGAAAAAGTACAAAAAGTCCAGAAAGGAACAGGGCCAAATAAATAAATTAGAAAAAGTACAAAAAGTCCAGAAAGGAACAGGGCCAAATAAATAAATTAGAAAAAGTACAAAAAGTACAAAAAGGAACAGGGCCAAATAAATAAATTAGAAAAAGTACAAAAAGTACAAAAAGGACCAGGACCAAATAAATAAATTAGAAAAAGTACAAAAAGTACAAAAAGGACCAGGACCAAATAAATAAATTAGAAAAAGTACAAAAAGTCCAGAAAGGAACAGGGCCAAATAAATAAATTAGAAAAAGTACAAAAAGTACAAAAAGGACCAGGACCAAATAAATAAATTAGAAAAAGTACAAAAAGTCCAGAAAGGACCAGGACCAAATAAATAAATTAGAAAAAGTACAAAAAGGACCAGGACCAAATAAATAAATTAGAAAAAGTACAAAAAGGACCAGGACCAAATAAATAAATTAGAAAAAGTACAAAAAGTACAAAAAGGACCAGGACCAAATAAATAAATTAGAAAAAGTACAAAAAGTCCAGAAAGGAACAGGGCCAAATAAATAAATTAGAAAAAGTACAAAAAGTCCAGAAAGGAACAGGGCCAAATAAATAAATTAGAAAAAGTACAAAAAGTACAAAAAGGAACAGGGCCAAATAAATAAATTAGAAAAAGTACAAAAAGTACAAAAAGGACCAGGACCAAATAAATAAATTAGAAAAAGTACAAAAAGGACCAGGACCAAATAAATAAATTAGAAAAAGTACAAAAAGGACCAGAACCAAATAAATAAATTAGAAAAAGTACAAAAAGTACAAAAAGGACCAGGACCAAATAAATAAATTAGAAAAAGTACAAAAAGTCCAGAAAGGAACAGGGCCAAATAAATAAATTAGAAAAAGTACAAAAAGTACAAAAAGGACCAGGACCAAATAAATAAATTAGAAAAAGTACAAAAAGTCCAGAAAGGACCAGGACCAAATAAATAAATTAGAAAAAGTACAAAAAGGACCAGGACCAAATAAATAAATTAGAAAAAGTACAAAAAGGACCAGGACCAAATAAATAAATTAGAAAAAGTACAAAAAGTACAAAAAGGACCAGGACCAAATAAATAAATTAGAAAAAGTACAAAAAGTACAAAAAGGACCAGGACCAAATAAATAAATTAGAAAAAGTACAAAAAGTCCAGAAAGGACCAGGACCAAATAAATAAATTAGAAAAAGTACAAAAAGGACCAGGACCAAATAAATAAATTAGAAAAAGTACAAAAAGTACAAAAAGGACCAGGACCAAATAAATAAATTAGAAAAAGTACAAAAAGTCCAGAAAGGAACAGGGCCAAATAAATAAATTAGAAAAAGTACAAAAAGTACAAAAAGGACCAGGACCAAATAAATAAATTAGAAAAGTACAAAAAGTCCAGAAAGGACCAGGACCAAATAAATAAATTAGAAAAAGTACAAAAAGGACCAGGACCAAATAAATAAATTAGAAAAAGTACAAAAAGGACCAGGACCAAATAATAAATTAGAAAAAGTACAAAAAGTACAAAAAGGACCAGGACCAAATAAATAAATTAGAAAAAGTACAAAAAGTCCAGAAAGGAACAGGGCCAAATAAATAAATTAGAAAAAGTACAAAAAGTCCAGAAAGGAACAGGGCCAAATAAATAAATTAGAAAAAGTACAAAAAGTACAAAAAGGAACAGGGCCAAATAAATAAATTAGAAAAAGTACAAAAAGTACAAAAAGGACCAGGACCAAATAAATAAATTAGAAAAAGTACAAAAAGGACCAGGACCAAATAAATAAATTAGAAAAAGTACAAAAAGGACCAGAACCAAATAAATAAATTAGAAAAAGTACAAAAAGTACAAAAAGGACCAGGACCAAATAAATAAATTAGAAAAAGTACAAAAAGTCCAGAAAGGAACAGGGCCAAATAAATAAATTAGAAAAAGTACAAAAAGTACAAAAAGGACCAGGACCCAAATAAATAAATTAGAAAAAGTACAAAAAGTCCAGAAAGGACCAGGACCAAATAAATAATTAGAAAAAGTACAAAAAGGACCAGGGCCAAATAAATAAATTAGAAAAAGTACAAAAAGAACAAAAAAGACCAGGACCAAATAAATAAATTAGAAAAAGTACAAAAGGACCAGGACCAAATAAATAAATTAGAAAAAGTACAAAAAGGACCAGGACCAAATAAATAAATTAGAAAAAGTACAAAAAGTACAAAAAGGACCAGACCCAAATAAATAAATTAGAAAAAGTACAAAAAGTCCAGAAAGGAACAGGGCCAAATAAATAAATTAGAAAAAGTACAAAAAGGACCAGGACCAAATAAATAAATTAGAAAAAGTACAAAAGGACCAGAACCAAATAAATAAATTAGAAAAAGTACAAAAAGGACCAGGACCAAATAAATAAATTAGAAAAAGTACAAAAAGTACAAAAAGGACCAGGACCAAATAAATAAATTAGAAAAAGTACAAAAAGTACAGAAAGGACCAGGGACCAAATAAATAAATTAGAAAAAGTACAAAAAGTCCAGAAAGGAACAGGGCCAAATAATAATTAAAAGTACAAAAAGTCCGAAAGGAACAAGGGCCACATAAAATAAAGTTAGAAAGTACAAATACAAAAGGAACAGGGCCAAATAAATAAATTAGAAAAAGTACAAAAAGTACAAAAAGTACAAAAAGGACCAGGACCAAATAAATAAATTAGAAAAAGTACAAAAAGTCCAGAAAGGACCAGGACCAAATAAATAAATTAGAAAAAGTACAAAAAGGACCAGGGCCAAATAAATAAATTAGAAAAAGTACAAAAAGAACAAAAAAGACCAGGACCAAATAAATAAATTAGAAAAAGTACAAAAAGGACCAGGACCAAATAAATAAATTAGAAAAAGTACAAAAAGGACCAGGACCAAATAAATAAATTAGAAAAAGTACAAAAAGTACAAAAAGGACCAGGACCAAATAAATAAATTAGAAAAAGTACAAAAAGTACAAAAAGGACCAGGACCAAATAAATAAATTAGAAAAAGTACAAAAAGTCCAGAAAGGACCAGGACCAAATAAATAAATTAGAAAAGTACAAAAAGTCCAGAAAGGACCAGGACCAAAATAATTAGAAAAGTACAAAAGGACCAGGACCAATAAATAATTAGAAAAAGTACAAAAAGTCCAGAAAGGACCAGGACCAAATAAATAAATTAGAAAAAGTACAACAAGTCCAGAAAGGAACAGGGCCAAATAAATAAATTAGAAAAGTACCAAAAAGTACAAAAGGACCAGGACCAAATAAATAAATTAGAAAAAGTACAAAAAGTCCAGAAAGGACCAGGACCAAATAAATAAATTAGAAAAAGTACAAAAAGGACCAGGACCAAATAAATAAATTAGAAAAAGTACAAAAAGGACCAGGACCAAATAAATAAATTAGAAAACGTACAAAAAGTACAAAAAGGACCAGGACCAAATAAATAAATTAGAAAAAGTACAAAAAGTCCAGAACGGAACAGGGCCAAATAAATAAATTAGAAAAAGTACAAAAAGTCCAGAAAGGAACAGGGCCAATAAATAAATTAGAAAAAGTACAAAAAGTACAAAAAGGAACAGGGCCAAATAAATAAATTAGAAAAAGTACAAAAAGTACAAAAAGGACCAGGACCAAATAAATAAATTAGAAAAAGTACAAAAAGGACCAGGACCAAATAAATAAATTAGAAAAAGTACAAAAAGGACCAGAACCAAATAAATAAATTAGAAAAAGTACAAAAAGTACAAAAAGGACCAGGACCAAATAAATAAATTAGAAAAAGTACAAAAAGTCCAGAAAGGAACAGGGCCAAATAAATAAATTAGAAAAAGTACAAAAAGTACAAAAAGGACCAGGACCAAATAAATAAATTAGAAAAAGTACAAAAAGTCCAGAAAGGACCAGGACCAAATAAATAAATTAGAAAAAGTACAAAAAGGACCAGGGCCAAATAAATAAATTAGAAAAAGTACAAAAAGAACAAAAAAGACCAGGACCAAATAAATAAATTAGAAAAAGTACAAAAAGGACCAGGACCAATAAATAAATTAGAAAAAGTACAAAAAGGACCAGGACCAAATAAATAAATTAGAAAAAGTACAAAAAGTACAAAAAGGACCAGGACCAAATAAATAAATTAGAAAAAGTACAAAAAGTCCAGAAAGGAACAGGGCCAAATAAATAAATTAGAAAAAGTACAAAAAGTCCAGAAAGGAACAGGGCCAAATAAATAAATTAGAAAAAGTACAAAAAGTACAAAAAGGAACAGGGCCAAATAAATAAATTAGAAAAAGTACAAAAAGTACAAAAAGGACCAGGACCAAATAAATAAATTAGAAAAAGTACAAAAAGTACAAAAGGACCAGGACCAAATAAATAAATTAGAAAAAGTACAAAAAGTCCAGAAAGGAACAGGGCCAAATAAATAAATTAGAAAAAGTACAAAAAGTACAAAAAGGACCAGGACCAAATAAATAAATTAGAAAAAGTACAAAAAGTCCAGAAAGGACCAGGACCAAATAAATAAATTAGAAAAAGTACAAAAAGGACCAGGACCAAATAAATAAATTAGAAAAAGTACAAAAAGGACCAGGACCAAATAAATAATTAGAAAAAGTACAAAAAGTACAAAAGGACCAGGACCAAATAAATAAATTAGAAAAGTACAAAAAGTCCAGAAAGGAACAGGGCCAAATAAATAAATTAGAAAAAGTACAAAAAGTCCAGAAAGGAACAGGGCCAAATAAATAAATTAGAAAAAGTACAAAAAGTACAAAAAGGAACAGGGCCAAATAAATAAATTAGAAAAAGTACAAAAAGTACAAAAGGACCAGGACCAAATAAATAAATTAGAAAAAGTACAAAAAGGACCAGGACCAAATAAATAAATTAGAAAAAGTACAAAAAGGACCAGAACCAAATAAATAAATTAGAAAAAGTACAAAAAGTACAAAAAGGACCAGGACCAAATAAATAAATTAGAAAAAGTACAAAAAGTCCAGAAGGAACAGGGCCAAATAAATAAATTAGAAAAAGTACAAAAAGTACAAAAAGGACCAGGACCAAATAAATAAATTAGAAAAAGTACAAAAAGTCCAGAAAGGACCAGGACCAAATAAATAAATTAGAAAAAGTACAAAAAGGACCAGGACCAAATAAATAAATTAGAAAAAGTACAAAAAGGACCAGGACCAAATAAATAAATTAGAAAAAGTACAAAAAGTACAAAAAGGACCAGGACCAAATAAATAAATTAGAAAAAGTACAAAAAGTCCAGAAAGGAACAGGGCCAAATAAATAAATTAGAAAAAGTACAAAAAGTACAAAAAGGACCAGGACCAAATAAATAAATTAGAAAAAGTACAAAAAGGACCAGGACCAAATAAATAAATTAGAAAAAGTACAAAAAGGACCAGGACCAATAAATAAATTAGAAAAAGTACAAAAGTACAAAAAGGACCAGGACCAAATAAATAAATTAGAAAAAGTACAAAAAGTCCAGAAAGGAACAGGGCCAAATAAATAAATTAGAAAAAGTACAAAAAGTCCAGAAAGGAACAGGGCCAAATAAATAAATTAGAAAAAGTACAAAAAGTACAAAAAGGAACAGGGCCAAATAAATAAATTAGAAAAAGTACAAAAAGTACAAAAAGGACCAGGACCAAATAAATAAATTAGAAAAAGTACAAAAAGGACCAGGACCAAATAAATAAATTAGAAAAAGTACAAAAAGGACCAGGACCAAATAAATAAATTAGAAAAAGTACAAAAAGTACAAAAAGTACAAAAAGGAACAGGGCCAAATAAATAAATTAGAAAAAGTACAAAAAGTACAAAAAGGACCAGGACCAAATAAATAAATTAGAAAAAGTACAAAAAGTACAAAAAGGACCAGGACCAAATAAATAAATTAGAAAAAGTACAAAAGTCCAGAAAGGAACAGGGCCAAATAAATAAATTAGAAAAAGTACAAAAAGTACAAAAAGGACCAGGACCAAATAAATAAATTAGAAAAAGTACAAAAAGTCCAGAAAGGACCAGGACCAAATAATAAATTAGAAAAAGTACAAAAAGGACCAGGACCAAATAATAAATTAGAAAAAGTACAAAAAGTACAAAAAGGACCAGGACCAAATAAATAAATTAGAAAAGTACAAAAAGTACAAAAGGACCAGGACCAAATAAATAAATTAGAAAAAGTACAAAAGTCCAGAAAGGACCAGGACCAAATAAATAAATTAGAAAAAGTACAAAAAGGACCAGGACCAAATAAATAAATTAGAAAAAGTACAAAAAGTACAAAAAGGACCAGGACCAAATAAATAAATTAGAAAAAGTACAAAAGTACAAAAAGGACCAGGACCAAATAAATAAATTAGAAAAAGTACAAAAAGGACCAGGACCAAATAAATAAATTAGAAAAAGTCCAGAAAGGAACAGGGCCAAATAAATAAATTAGAAAAGTACAAAAAGTACAAAAAGGACCAGGACCAAATAAATAAATTAGAAAAAGTACAAAAAGGACCAGGACCAAATAAATAAATTAGAAAAAGTCCAGAAAGGAACAGGGCCAAATAAATAAATTAGAAAAAGTACAAAAAGTACAAAAAGGACCAGGACCAAATAAATAAATTAGAAAAAGTACAAAAAGTCCAGAAAGGACCAGGACCAAATAAATAAATTAGAAAAAGTACAAAAAGGACCAGGACCAAATAAATAAATTAGAAAAAGTACAAAAAGTCCAGAAAGGAACAGGGCCAAATAAATAAATTAGAAAAAGTACAAAAAGTACAAAAAGGACCAGGACCAAATAAATAAATTAGAAAAAGTACAAAAAGGACCAGGACCAAATAAATAAATTAGAAAAAGTACAAAAAGTCCAGAAAGGAACAGGGCCAAATAAATAAATTAGAAAAAGTACAAAAAGTACAAAAAGGACCAGGACCAAATAAATAAATTAGAAAAAGTACAAAAAGTCCAGAAAGGACCAGGACCAAATAAATAAATTAGAAAAAGTACAAAAAGGACCAGGACCAAATAAATAAATTAGAAAAAGTACAAAAAGTACAAAAAGGACCAGGACCAAATAAATAAATTAGAAAAAGTACAAAAAGTCCAGAAAGGAACAGGGCCAAATAAATAAATTAGAAAAAGTACAAAAAGTCCAGAAAGGAACAGGGCCAAATAAATAAATTAGAAAAAGTACAAAAAGTACAAAAAGGAACAGGGCCAAATAAATAAATTAGAAAAAGTACAAAAAGTACAAAAAGGACCAGGACCAAATAAATAAATTAGAAAAAGTACAAAAAGGACCAGGACCAAATAAATAAATTAGAAAAAGTACAAAAAGGACCAGGACCAAATAAATAAATTAGAAAAAGTACAAAAAGTCCAGAAAGGAACAGGGCCAAATAAATAAATTAGAAAAAGTACAAAAAGTCCAGAAAGGAACAGGGCCAAATAAATAAATTAGAAAAAGTACAAAAAGTACAAAAAGGACCAGGACCAAATAAATAAATTAGAAAAAGTACAAAAAGTCCAGAAAGGACCAGGACCAAATAAATAAATTAGAAAAAGTACAAAAAGGACCAGGACCAAATAAATAAATTAGAAAAAGTACAAAAAGTACAAAAAGGACCAGGACCAAATAAATAAATTAGAAAAAGTACAAAAAGTCCAGAAAGGAACAGGGCCAAATAAATAAATTAGAAAAAGTACAAAAGTCCAGAAAGGAACAGGGCCAAATAAATAAATTAGAAAAAGTACAAAAAGTACAAAAAGGAACAGGGCCAAATAAATAAATTAGAAAAAGTACAAAAAGTACAGAAAGGAACAGGGCCAAATAAATAAATTAGAAAAAGTACAAAAAGGACCAGGACCAAATAAATAAATTAGAAAAAGTACAAAAAGGACCAGGACCAAATAAATAAATTAGAAAAAGTACAAAAAGTCCAGAAAGGAACAGGGCCAAATAAATAAATTAGAAAAAGTACAAAAAGTCCAGAAAGGAACAGGGCCAAATAAATAAATTAGAAAAAGTACATAAAGTACAAAAAGTACAAAAAGGAACAGGGCCAAATAAATAAATTATTAAAAGTACAAAAAGTACAAAAAGGACCAGGACCAAATAAATAAATTAGAAAAAGTACAAAAAGTCCAGAAAGGACCAGGACCAAATAAATAAATTAGAAAAAGTACAAAAAGGACCAGGACCAAATAAATAAATTAGAAAAAGTACAAAAAGTACAAAAAGGACCAGGACCAAATAAATAAATTAGAAAAAGTACAAAAAGGACCAGGACCAAATAAATAAATTAGAAAAAGTCCAGAAAGGAACAGGGCCAAATAAATAAATTAGAAAAAGTACAAAAAGTACAAAAAGGACCAGGACCAAATAAATAAATTAGAAAAAGTACAAAAAGGACCAGGACCAAATAAATAAATTAGAAAAAGTCCAGAAAGGAACAGGGCCAAATAAATAAATTAGAAAAAGTACAAAAGTACAAAAAGGACCAGGACCAAATAAATAAATTAGAAAAAGTACAAAAAGTCCAGAAAGGACCAGGACCAAATAAATAAATTAGAAAAAGTACAAAAAGGACCAGGACCAAATAAATAAATTAGAAAAAGTACAAAAAGTCCAGAAAGGAACAGGGCCAAATAAATAAATTAGAAAAAGTACAAAAAGTACAAAAAGGACCAGGACCAAATAAATAAATTAGAAAAAGTACAAAAAGGACCAGGACCAAATAAATAAATTAGAAAAAGTCCAGAAAGGAACAGGGCCAAATAAATAAATTAGAAAAAGTACAAAAAGTACAAAAAGGACCAGGACCAAATAAATAAATTAGAAAAAGTACAAAAAGTCCAGAAAGGAACAGGGCCAAATAAATAAATTAGAAAAAGTACAAAAAGTACAAAAAGGACCAGGACCAAATAAATAAATTAGAAAAAGTACAAAAAGTACAAAAAGGACCAGGACCAAATAAATAAATTAGAAAAAGTACAAAAAGGACCAGGACCAAATAAATAAATTAGAAAAAGTACAAAAAGGACCAGGACCAAATAAATAAATTAGAAAAAGTACAAAAAGTACAGAAAGTAACAGGGCCAAATAAAAAAATTAGAAAAAGTACAAAAAGTACAAAAAGGAACAGGACCAAATAAATAAATTAGAAAAAGTACAAAAAGTCCAGAAAGGAACAGGGCCAAATAAATAAATTAGAAAAAGTACAAAAAGTACAAAAAGGACCAGGACCAAATAAATAAATTAGAAAAAGTACAAAAAGGACCAGGACCAAATAAATAAATTAGAAAAAGTACAAAAAGTACAAAAGGACCAGGGCCAAATAAATAAATTAGAAAAAGTACAAAAAGTCCAGAAAGGAACAGGGCCAAATAAATAAATTAGAAAAAGTACAAAAAGTCCAGAAAGGAACAGGACCAAATAAATAAATTAGAAAAAGTACAAAAAGTACAAAAAGGACCAGGACCAAATAAATAAATTAGAAAAAGTACAAAAAGTACAAAAAGGACCAGGACCAAATAAATAAATTAGAAAAAGTACAAAAAGTCCAGAAAGGAACAGGGCCAAATAAATAAATTAGAAAAAGTACAAAAAGTACAAAAAGGACCAGGACCAAATAAATAAATTAGAAAAAGTACAAAAAGGACCAGGACCAAATAAATAAATTAGAAAAAGTACAAAAAGTCCAGAAAGGAACAGGGCCAAATAAATAAATTAGAAAAAGTACAAAAAGTACAAAAAGGACCAGGACCAAATAAATAAATTAAAAAAAGTACAAAAAGTACAAAAGGACCAGGACCAAATAAATAAATTAGAAAAAGTACAAAAAGTCCAGAAAGGAACAGGGCCAAATAAATAAATTAGAAAAAGTACAAAAAGTACAAAAAGGACCAGGACCAAATAAATAAATTAGAAAAAGTACAAAAAGGACCAGGACCAAATAAATAAATTAGAAAAAGTACAAAAAGTACAAAAAGGAACAGAGCCAAATAAATAAATTAGAAAAAGTACAAAAAGTACAAAAAGGACCAGGACCAAATAAATAAATTAGAAAAGTACAAAAAGGACCAGGACCAAATAAATAAATTAGAAAAAGTCCAGAAAGGAACAGGGCCAAATAAATAAATTAGAAAAAGTACAAAAAGTACAAAAAGGACCAGGACCAAATAAATAAATTAGAAAAAGTACAAAAAGTCCAGAAAGGAACAGGGCCAAATAAATAAATTAGAAAAAGTACAAAAAGTACAAAAAGGACCAGGACCAAATAAATAAATTAGAAAAAGTACAAAAAGTACAAAAAGGACCAGGACCAAATAAATAAATTAGAAAAAGTACAAAAAGTCCAGAAAGGAACAGGGCCAAATAAATAAATTAGAAAAAGTACAAAAAGTACAAAAAGGACCAGGACCAAATAAATAAATTAGAAAAAGTACAAAAAGTCCAGAAAGGACCAGGACCAAATAAATAAATTAGAAAAAGTACAAAAAGTACAAAAAGGACCAGGACCAAATAAATAAATTAGAAAAAGTACAAAAAGGACCAGGACCAAATAAATAAATTAGAAAAAGTACAAAAAGTACAAAAAGGACCAGGACCAAATAAATAAATTAGAAAAAGTACAAAAAGTCCAGAAAGGAACAGGGCCAAATAAATAAATTAGAAAAAGTACAAAAAGTACAAAAAGGACCAGGACCAAATAAATAAATTAGAAAAAGTACAAAAAGTACAAAAAGGACCAGGACCAAATAAATAAATTAGAAAAAGTACAAAAAGGACCAGGACCAAATAAATAAATTAGAAAAAGTACAAAAAGGACCAGGACCAAATAAATAAATTAGAAAAAGTACAAAAAGTACAGAAAGTAACAGGGCCAAATAAAAAAATTAGAAAAAGTACAAAAAGTACAAAAAGGAACAGGACCAAATAAATAAATTAGAAAAAGTACAAAAAGGACCAGGACCAAATAAATAAATTAGAAAAAGTACAAAAAGTACAAAAAGGACCAGGACCAAATAAATAAATTAGAAAAAGTACAAAAAGTACAAAAAGGACCAGGACCAAATAAATAAATTAGAAAAAGTACAAAAAGTACAAAAAGTACAAAAAGGAACAGGACCAAATAAATAAATTAGAAAAAGTACAAAAAGTACAGAAAGTAACAGGGCCAAATAAAAAAATTAGAAAAAGTACAAAAAGTAAAAAAAGGATTTACTTTTAAATATTTTCATTGTCTATACCTCCAAATATTAAATAAATTCCCCGATTTTTAAGATTATACATGAAAAAATTGATTAACACAAAATTGAATAGAAATCCACTATTTTTAACTTATAGACACTTTTTCCATATTTTTCCAGAAAGTTGTTTATGTCATTGAAGTTAATAGCTTCAATTTTAATTTTAAAGAATTTAAAAATCGAAAAATAATAATTTTTAGCAAGTTCGATTATTGCATTTTTAAAAAAATAAAATTCAAGAGTGGAACAATTATCAAAATATAGAAAAATAAATGAGTTTATTTTTACGGAAATAGTTAGCTAGAAAAGTCTTCTATAAGTAATTTTTGGAGAATTAAGAAAATAAAATTGACAAAAATAAGATAATTTAACACTGAACTTTTTGGTGAAGCAAATTTAGATTTTACATTCTCTTGACTAAGCATTTGAGGTGTATTGCTAAAATTATTAGAAAGAAGACCTAAATTATTGTGTTAAGTTACGTAATTCTTGGAAAATAGTGTTTGGTGACTAATATTTTTAACTTATTTACACTTTTTCTTAAATTCATTTCTTTTACTAAAAAATGTTAAAAGTTTAAGAAAAAGTACCTAAATTTTGTAACAAAAATAAAGTAATGTTCCGCTTTTTGCTTTATCCTATTCCTCCTTTTTGCTTTTTATGAAACATAAAGTAAATTTACATTTTACAATTAAGTCACTCAAAAGACGCCAAAGCTCTTAACGTATCTGTTAAAATATGATTTTTTAATTTTATAAATTGACGTAAATTCACTTTATTATTCGTGAATTCTATGGAAAAAAAGAGGAACATTACTGTATTATTATTACAAAATATATATATATATACAATGTCAATTAGTCAAAAATAATGGGTTTCTTTTTAATTTAGTGTTAATCAATTTTTTTTATATATATAAACTTAATAATTGGGGAATTTATTTAATATTTGGGAAAAAATTTAGAATTAAGGGTATTTTATTCAAATTTTGTGGTATAGATTTTAAAAAGTTAAATATGGCCTAAAATTGTTTAAATTTTTTTGATTTTACACAATTTTTCGAAATTCTTCGTAAAATAAACTTTTCTTACAAAAAACGACACGGTCCTAATGACCGCGATCTAAAATTGTAAAATTCGCGGCACCGTACCGTGCCGACCGCACGTTTGGTACGAATTGATTTTTTTAAGATTTTGTTTAAGAATTCTCCTTTTTGGTCTATTAAAATTTATTTCATTCAAGTTTCAAATAGTGTCAATAAAAATTATTTTTTTAATTAAAAATAAGGCAAAATAGGCTTTTTTTAGGAAAATTTTGACTAATTCTTGATTTTTTAGCATTTACTTTTTAATTTTGTTAAAATTTGGTAAATCTCTTTGGCGAATCAACACTTTAATTAAATTAAAATTTAAAAAACCTATTGCAAATATAATTTTAACAATTATCTTTAATTAAATTTACCAATACTCTAAAAAACATTAAAAATCATGTACTTAAAATACTTAGCTTAAAAAAGCGCAAATTTTAATATAATTAAAACCTTTTACTTACATTTGTCAATGAAATAGTCAGTCAAAAAATGAATTATTTACAATTTGCATTTTTTTTCCTTTTAAATGTGGCTTTGAAGATACAAATGACATTAATAGATCAGGAAATTGAGCATTTTAAGCAACTCTATTTCGAAGATATGATCTCAAGAAAAACAAATTTAACTCTTGGAACATGCAACTTAAATCACTATAATTCTAACCCTAAAATGTTCCAACCATGTGTTCTTCCCATAAAAACGAGTAATTTTAAAATCATTTAAATGTTTCAGAAGAGTAAAAATAATTAATTTTAATCTAGGATCAAAAATTAAAAATCAGAATTCAAACAGGAAACAAAAAAAACCATCACGTTTTAGAAGAAGTAAGTTAAATAAACTTTTGAATAAAATGTTTGTCTAGTTTATTCAGTGTTAGGCATGCTTTCTGGTCTAGGAGACTTAGCTAGTTTAATACCAACCAATTCAGAGGATGGTGCAAACATGGAACAAGAAGAATCAATAGTAAAAAATAAAATTCTAGACAACGGAGCCAAGATGTCAGAATATTTGACTGAGAACAAATTTGATAAACCAGAACTTGGTGATTCTTTAAATGAGGCAAATATAAATTTAAAGTTGATAATTTGGTCAAATATATATTTATTTTTAAATGAATTAGCTTCACATTACAAATGACGTTTCATTTAATGGTTTTGATGAGTTCAAGTTTGGTGATGTAAAAGTGTCAGTATTAGATGACAATTTGTAGGTTGAAATTGAAATTTAAAATTAAAAGATGTAATTATTAAAATTTGAGATAGGAATGATCCAACTGGAACTACTATAAGTGTTGATTTTCCGCTGGGAATAGGTTTATATGTGACAAACGAATGCTATCGAGAAATAAACCAGCCTGAATGTGGAAAACTGTTTGACAGATCCAGGAACATCAAACAGCAATCATGTGGAGATGTAAGTTTGAATTGAAATCAAAAAAAAAAATTTCCACTAGGTCATTGTGAATCTTATGAAAAAAACAGAAATCAAAAATCAGGTTAATAAATTAAATAAAAGATTTGTTTTAAATAAAACAAATAAAAAATAAAAAATTAATTTTTATTTAATTTGAATTAAATAAAAAATTAAATAAAAGATTTAATGTGGGAAATAGTGATTTTTTTTTATTAAAAATTTATGATTTCTTAAAAATCAAATAGACATTGAAAAATTCAAAGTTCATTAAATAAATAGATAAATGATAATTTTTTAAATACCGAAATCAATATTTTAATTATTCATTTAAATACCTAATGATTTTAAAGAACTAATATTAATATAAAATTTTTTATATATAAAATTGAATTCATTATGTCCCAAATCTTAAACGATATAATCAGGCATACAAATCTTAATAATTTTTAAAATTTGAACTTAGCCAATAAAAAATTATTTTCCAACAATTTTAAAAAAGCTTAATTTCTAATTAAAAAATAATAAAATTTAAGTTTTTGGATATTTTTTTCTAGGACATGGTTGGTCAAGAGTCAAATTTATGAAGTCAGAGTCTTGTCATAATTTGGCCCTAAGATATTAATTTTAGCTTGTTGGTTTCTTTTTGTAAGAGTAATTGATAGATTTCGATTCAAATTATATTTATTATCAATACAAATAAGTATATTTTTAAATTATTTTTTTTACAAAACTTTGGTGTTAAATGAAACCTAAATCTCAAATTTTAAAGTTTAAGTCAGACTTCGACTTTGCTAATGTAAATTGGAAGAATTTTTTAAACTTTAAAAAAATTATGTATAATTTAATAGAATTTTTTTGACGATTTTAAATTTTGTTTCCTTAACATTAAGAAAGGCGTGTGCTAATTCACTAACTAAAATTACTGATTTTTCACCAATTTTTCTAGATCAATATAAAACATTTCGTAAAATTACTTAAATGTGAATTAATTTTAAAAATCAAGTTTGATGCTATTTTTTTCAATATTTAATTAAAATTTAAAAAAAATTAATTTTTTATTTAACTTTTTTAAAATTTTTTGATTATCCTTAACCACTATAAAAATTTGGTTCCGAATTGGAACCGAATTGTAATAAGCAAAGATTTATTGAGATTTTAATTAGAAACCAGATTACAGAA
This sequence comes from Brachionus asplanchnoidis, assembly GCA_025491095.1. NCBI lineage: Eukaryota > Metazoa > Rotifera > Eurotatoria > Ploima > Brachionidae > Brachionus > Brachionus asplanchnoidis. The sequence continues at coordinate 425,141 of JAILYF010000044.1, read as the reverse complement.
TTCACATTTTTAATCAAAATTCATACCATAATATTCTTAATTATCCAAATATTGTTATAATTCAAAAATAAATTCTAATTGTACAAAACATCTTTCTATGGCTTAACAAAATGCTCAAAGTCGACTTGAACGTCTTTCTGCAAATTTTTAGTTTTTTTAAAGTATAATTATGTTTAATTTATAATGTGATTTAAAAAAATTAATAAGAATAAAATCAGTTATACAAATTTAGGAAAAAAATTTATTTTTTAGTAATTTTAGTTAAAAATAATAAATCACCATTAAGAAAGTGCTCTTTGACGATAAAATTTACTTTAAAAAATAGAAAAATAATATGACTAGTGGGTCACAAAATTGATTATTGATATTATCTTATTAAATTTACTGATCTAATTTCGGGATTCTTTAAAAAAAAATGTATTAAATTTTTTTTGTTCATATTCTTTTTTTTTGTTTTAAAATTCACAATTTAATCACATAAAAATGAGACTTTAATAAGAGTAATGAACAATCATTTTATAATCAAAAATTATATTTTTATTTAAATAAAAATGCCTATTCACTGTATTAATTTTTTGATAAATAAACTTTCTATTTCAGTCGATGATACCTTCGGCCCATGTTATTGGTACTGGATTTTTGCTGAGCAAAGATGGAGTTGACAAAACTAGACGCAAAAGCTTAGTAACTCGACTTTGCAATAGACCAACTAAATACGGAGGCTATTTGATTCCGGATGGGGTAACCATTGCTGAAATATATGACACAGAAGCTCATAGTGTATTTTTTACCGATGCTAGTCAACTTGTCACCTATTTATCATCAAGCTATGGCCAAACAATTACAAATGAAGAATTGGACTACTTTTCAGCCACGTTTGGTGGCGGTGTGTCTGTTCTTTCACTCTCTTTAAAACATGAAAACGCAAAACTAAACAAAAATTCCAATTCAAAAAACCAAGATAAAAGCTTTAATGGTCAAAAAGAGAAACAAACTCTACTCAGCTTATTCGAAATAAATGTAATACGGTATGCGTTGTTCATTGAGAATGTACGCTCAGAAAGCATAGATCCATTTTTTCTCATAGATTTTATGTCTTTACCAGAAAATTACTTTTTGGACGATGCAGTACAAAAATATGAACAATTTATTTTTCGATACGGAACTCATTACATTCACTCAGCAGAATTTGGTGGTCAAATATTGTTCGAAAATACACGCTCAATTGAATCTGGATCAAGTATCAATGAGGAATTGTCCAAATCATGGAATGAAATTCAGAAATCATTTGGTTCATCTATTTCTGGCGGAGGAAGCGTTAGTGTGCCAGTAAATGCCATGACAGCAGATGCTGGAGCGTCAAGTGTTAATATAAATACAAATGACAAAGGTCAAGCAAAAAAACTCGAGTCTTTGAAAAAAGGTGCTGAATTTGGTCAAAAAAATTGGACAAGTTTATTTCTTCAGTCTCAGGGCGGAAATATCAACATTGCCAAGCTGATCACCAGACTTGAAAGTAACACTGGAGATTCGCTTCTAGAATGGCTTAGAAGCATACCAAGATATCCGAAGGCTTTTAAAGTTAAAATGAGACCATTAAATGAATTATTGAATTTCAATGTGCGCAATTTTTTTGTGGGTGAATTTTCGAATCAAACATGCCACAAGTCTCAGATCAAACAATGCATCCATGGTACAAGTGTACAAGAATTCCAAGAGGAATTCGATAAGAGGCGACGGTCACTTGAATTCGCAATTGAAATTTTTAGACACAGAGTAAGCTTTATTTTAAAAAAAATATATAAAAATCAAGAAATTAAAAACTTAAGTGCAATCTGAGTTTCTAATTTTTAACTTGAAATTCGTAAACTGCGTCCTTTGAAACCATGTATTTTAATTTTTTTTGGGATGCTCAACAAAAGATCTTATACCTGGGGGTTTAAAAATAACTAGCCTTTTAAAAAGTCGTAGTTCTTCGAGAACGAGGTATTCATTGATAAAATTGAATTAGTCTTTAAAATTATATATATTCTGCAAGATCAAAAAATTTTTTACACCTTGGTGTGTATTTATATTTAAAACAAAATTTGAGTCAGTTTTTTTAATGAAATAAACTCTCAACAAGCTAAAAAAACACTTTTTTCCCCACTCGAATCGTTTCTAGTGCAAGGGATCACTTAAAACCTATTTAAAATAAAAAATAGACAAAATTCTGAACGAATCTTTGTATTTACTTTTTTGAATTTTAGTTTTATTTTATTTAAATAAACTTAGTCTCAAAATCATTTGATTTCTTTTGAATTTTGAATATTTTTAATTTTATGGATAATTTTTTGAATATTTTGAGAAATTTTGTAGTCTCGAATTTTGGACTTTAGGGATTTAAGCCAAGAAATAAACAAACAATTCAATTTAGTTAGTAGTTTATTAAATGGAATCCAAAGTTATAACAAAAGAGGAAGTGATTTATATAGTAGCTAGAACATGTGCTTCAGCTTCAGTTAATTCAAGGTTAAATAATAAGTAGAGACATGTCAAAACTTGGGTCTTAACAATTTTAAACCCTAAATTATCATTAAAAATTGTTAATATTGAGACATGAACAATTAAGTTCTATTAAAGATTTTTCCTTGTATCTTTTTTATTTTTTTAAATATAAATTTTAATATGATAGTTAATAGTATAAATTCGAATTTGGAATCAAATAATGCCTCTTAAATATTAGTAATTTTTCTTTTTCTAAATAGGCTTTTCGGATATTTCAAGTATTTATTTGCAAATAAAATAAGTGTATTCGGGTATTTAGTTTGAATTATTTTCCAATTAATCTATGCTATTAATTATTATTAATTTTTAATTATTCAAATTTCAGTTTTATTACCGTATACCCTTGAATGCATCAAAACTTCGGGCTTAAGTGAATTTTTAAAACCCAAGAATGAAAAATGAGCTTTAATATTTTGAAACCATAAAAATAATTAAAAAAACCACAAAAATAGTATTTTTTACCACAAATTTAATAAAAAATAACATATATAATATTTATGCAATATTTTTTATTCATTTTCCACATTTTTAATTAATTACTCCTAAATTAATAATTTTTCCATATTTTTATTACAATCACCATGAATTTAATAAAAAATACCAAAAATATAATAAAAAAACTCCGAATAATTACAAGCACTTGTTGTTGGTCTAACACAAACACGTTTACTTGGAGGAACAACTTCATCGTCAATACCTAGTTCTTCATCTGCTTCTTCGTAAGCTTTTTGCTGTCTTTTGTGGAGCTCTTTTTTTCTTCTTATTACTAATTGGTAGGTCCATAAAAACGTCATTGAAATTTACCAAATTGAGTCTGTAAGCTACTGCTATTGTATGTGAACATTTGTATAATGAAAAATAAACGCAGCATTAATACTAAAATTTCATAAATAAGCGCCGCACAAAAAGTTAAATTTTAATAAAAGCTTAAAATTTAGTTTTAAGTTTAGATGCGGCGTTAAAAAAATAGTTTTTTTTAAAAAAAACAACAGCATTTGAACAAAAAAAATCGATTTTTCAAATGTTTTTTTTTACTAAAGTTATTTTTCTTGTATTTAAAATTATTCTATTCTTTAACTTAAACTTTATCAATTTTTTGAAAAAACTAAAAATTACCTTAAAATTAATCAAAGATTTCCAATCCATCTTTATTAAAGTAAAGTTTATTTTTTTTTATAGAATGATTATCAGTTTACAGACCTAGAAATTGAAGCTGGGACTCCCGAAACATGTCTTTTTTCGGTTCATTCGAAGTCTTATATTTTTCCCAGCTATGAAGAAATATTAAATGGAACAGAATTTAAAGTAATTATGGAGCTCGATGCTGACTATTGTAATTATCTCTTAAAATTTATAATTTTTGTTTAATTTTTATTTTAAGATCCTTTCTTGAGAGGAGAGGAAATATATTTAATGTTTCACAACAATTTGTGGTTTAGCAAAAAAAGAGATCAAAATTATAATTTTCTACGAACTTACAAAATGCCTACTCTAACATTTTATCAAACTAGAAAACCGGTAACTAAAATTTTTATATATGAAATTTTAATCAAGAAAAATATTTATAATTACAACTATTTAAAAATATAAATGGTTTAATTTTTTTTGTGTATGAATTACAAAATATTTCTAAAGATTAAACAACATTAAAAAAAATGCGTTGTTTCATATGTTTTTTTCATGTTCAAATAAAAAAATAATTTTAAGTTAATATTGCAAGCATATTCATATTTTGAATTAAACTTTTTAATGAAAAAGAACGAGTTAATAATATTTATTTTATTTATTTTAATTTTTTTTAATTAATTAAAATTGAAATTTAGAAAAACTTTTAGGAGGTTTTAGAATCTGTCCAAAAGCAAAGAGAATTTCTCGACATCAAATGTTTGAAAAAAAATATTTGTATCAATATAAAAAACTAAAAGAAAGGCAAATTTATTTGCAATAATTGAAGTTTCTAGTTAAATTAATTAAAAAAAAGAAATTTCAATATTTTTTATCTAACTTTTCAAATAAAAATCAAACTCGTTCTATTTCACTAAAAAGTTTTATTTCAAATATGAAAATGCTTGCAATATTAACTAAAAATAATTTTTTTTATTTAAAACTGAAAAATATATCTGAAATATAGCACTTTTTCAATGTAATTTTTACATTAGGTACATTTTGTAATTCTAGCACTAAAAATAAAACCAAATATATTAAAAATTAAAAAAACTATTTATTTAAATGTGGTTTTGAAAAAATTGAAATTGTCTGTGTTTTCAAAGATTCTGTTCATTTTTGGTTGTTTGTTATTTTTTTCATTAAAAGTTATTTTAGTTATTTTGCATTAAACATTCAACCTCAATATAAGATATTAATTCGTAACCATTAAAACATTATTTTAAAAAACTAAGTCTTTCATACCATGTTTCTACAAAAAGCTAGAATTATTAAAAACATTTAATTCAATTCACAATTAATAAGTTTTTGTAATATTTATATTGAAATTTAATTTATTAGTTTTTTTGAGGGAAAATAGAATTTTTGATCAAATTTCATTTTTCAAATTTGATCACAACAATTTAAAAACGCAATTAAATAATCAATGCATTTTTTACAAATTACAACCCTTTTCGAAAATTTTGAAAATGAAGCTTTGAAATGCTTTAAAAATATAAATATCTGCGAAAAAATTTAATAACGCATTTATTAATGTCCTGATCACACTTGAAAAATGAAATTTAATAAAAAAATTTACTTTACATTTTTTGAATTAAAATTTAAAAATCTAAATATAAGATTTAAATTATTTAAACAATTTTAAAGTATTTAAAATTTTACAACAATTAATTATTTTATTTTTTTATTAGCCAAAGATAAATTATTAAATTTTCATAAATGATATATTTTACGTAAATTATGGTTATCATCGTAAAATAACGATAATTTTCGTAAATTTTCAGTAATCATTGAAAAATTCAGTGAAAAAAAAACATTTTTTTTTTTGAAAAAAATTTTTTTTTGAATTTATTGAAAAAGTAAACTAGTAAGTATTTATCAAAATTTATTAATAATTTAATTATTTTATTTACTTTTTCAAAATATTCAAAAAAAAATGTTTTTTTTTCGAGAAATTTTGGAATTTTTTTTTTTCTGAATTTTACAATAATTATGGGAAACTAACGATAATTATCGTTATTTAACGATGAATACCGTTTTTTAGATTACCATATTTAACGTTAAATGTGGTAATATATGGTGAATTTACCAAAAATTACATAAAATATAGCGAATTTAAGGTATCGTAGCAGCACTGAATATCGATTTTGATACGGAAACTTGAAGTTAATGATTATGATCATATGATTATCACTTAATTAATTGAGCTTTAAATTTTTATTTATACATTTTATTAATATTACCATAACTATTTAATTTTGATAATTTAAGGTTATAATTTGGTAAATGTAGCAACCATTATTATTTTCCAATGCGACCGATATTTATATCTATTCTTATTCAAATAAAATAACGTAATCATCCGAATTGAGTGACATGTCTTTAAAATAGAGCACTTTTTTTTAGTGACATGCTAATCTATATTGAGCACTGTTTTTGAAAATAATAAAAATTCCTTATTAGTAACATGTAATTGAATGTGAAAAAACTTAAAAAATATTAAAAATAGTTTCAGTTTTTATGAAATTATTTTAAAAATGAAAATTTAATTATGTTTTAAATCCGAATATATTTAAAAACGGATGTATTTAAAAAAAAAAGCTTACTTATTCATTTTTTAAGACATGTCATTATTTCAAATAGTGACATGTCACTAAATTCGGATAATTACGTTAATCGAATTTTTAAAAAAATTAAGAGTAGTGCTTAAGAGTAACCTTTGAGCTTTTGCCCCTTCAGACTTGTGTTAAATAGATTAAAAAAATATAAGTAAGAAGTTAAATTAAATTACACGAGAAAATTAAACAAAGATTAGTTTGAGTTTCTAATTTTTGAAAAAAAATTAAATAACAATTTTTGAGCTGAGATTAAGAATTTTATAGCTAGAATTTGAAAGTGATAAAGTCTAGGAAAAAGTAATAATAATAAATATGCATAGCTTTTTTAAATTCACAAATTAAAGCCCCAGTCCGGACTTAAAAAAAAAAGTGATAATATTTAAACTAAAGAAAAACATTTCTATTATAAAGTAAAACTTATCTTTAGTAAAGTATTCCATTTTTTTTAAAGAAAAAAAACTCTCAAATAAAGTGAAACTATTTTTTCATAAAGCAAATTCTGCTCTCATAAAGAAAAGTATTTTATTCTAAAGTAAAATAATTGTAATATATAGCTAAAAAAATCTAAAATAAAGTAATTTCATACAATTCTAAAGTTTCACTAAAAATGGAAGAAAACAAATGGACTATATTAGAAGAAGAAATGAGTTTACAAGAGTTAAAAAACTTTGTGACATAAAGCTTACCAAAGTCACTTAACACAAACAAGTATTTTATTTCATTAAGGCCAAAGTATTGCAGTTGTGTTTATTATCTTGAGCATGGGATTTGTAAGCATTTTGTAGCTTTAAGTCGACTGACTTATACTCCATTGGAAGATGATGTTAGAGAATTTGTATGCGTACGAAAGCGTGGAAGACCACCGAAATCCAACGATGGAGCATTATCAAAAAAATAATTTATTGACTATTTAAATTAGATAAATTTTACTTTAGATAGGATTTATTTTACTTTAGAAAAGAATAATTTACTTTAATGAAAAACAGTTTCCTTTATTTAAGATTAATTTTACTTTAACTTAATTATATTTGTCTGTATTTAAAAAATAAACTATTTAATTTCGTAATTTTTTTACTTTAAATAAGAAATGTTTTTCTTTAGTTTAAATAGTAAGCCAAAAAAAAAAGTCTTTGGTTCGGACTTCTGAAAAAAAAGCTCGGACTCGGACTTGACTTGAGACTTGTGGCTTTTAAACAAATCTGTAAATATGAAAATAAAATATTTTTTAGGAAATATTTCAACTACTGTACTGCTATGATAAACTGTTTTTACGAAATTTTACGTGATTTTACGTAAATTTACGTAAAATTACTAAAGTAAAAAAAAGTAAATTTCCGAAAAATTACCAAATTTTACGTAATTTTTCGAAAATTTAAGTAAATATAAAAAGGGCGAAAAAAACTGAGAAAATGGTAATTTTTTGGAATTGTTCTCTTTTTTTTGAAAATTAAAATGAAAATTGAAAACAAAAATTACAAAAAACGGGAAACAATTGAAAACAAAATATTATAAAAAACGGGAAAAATGGTAAATTTTAGTAAAAAAATCATTTAAATTTAAAAGATATATTGATCACTTAAAAAAAGTATTATTTAATAAAAAAGACATTCATTTTATATTCCTTTAAAAGTTACTAATTCTTAGGTAATTAAAATAGTCATTGAGAAAAACGGTGACTGGTCGGATCATTAATAATTGCATTGTTTTTTAAACTATTTTTTTTTCTCGTTTTTTTACTAAAATTTACCATTTTACCCGTTTTTTTAATATAAATTTATGTAAAATCACCTAAAATTTCGTAAAAACAGTTTATCATAGCAGTAAAGTATTATTATTTTTGTTTTGATCGTTTTTTTTCTGATAAAAAAAAATTATTAAAAAAATATGAGAAAAAAATGGTGTTTATGGATCACAATCAGTGTCGAAATAATCATTCAGATAAAGGTTAGACTTAAGAAACATCGAAATGATAGGTGCAAGTATACAAAGAGGAGTTTTCTTAGAACCTATTTACTGCTAACACATTCTAAATATTTATAAAGTGTTGGATCTACGGATTGTGAGTTATAACTTTACAAATATATCTTGCATTAATCTCATAAATTCTCATACAAACTTCACTCAAACCTGACTTAGACTTTGCATCCACAATTGATGGATAGGCCAAAAGATCGATCAAAATGAAGTTCATAAATTAATCTTTTAGTTCTGTTCTGTATAGGTTGAATTTTTTCCATGGAAGTTTTAGAAATAATTGAAAGAATAAAAAAAGAATAATCAACCCAATTAGAGATCTAAAAATTCCTCCTAGTGTTTTTTTATTAAGGCTCGATGGCTTGTGTGAAAGAATCTTTATAATATTCAGTCTGTGTGCACATTTTTCTCTTATCCTTTCTATGTGTTTTTTAAAGGTCAGGTTTTGGTCTAAATTGTGCTAAATTTTTTATTTAAATAAAATTATTCAAACATTTAAAAAATAATTAGATAGTGATTAGAAATTTGATATTTGATTATGATGATGCGTCAGGTGAACTGAAATTCAAAGAGATTGGAAAAAATTTGGAAAGTCATTCGTCACAATTGAATTTGAAAAAATACAGCATTAGAAAATCTCACAAAAATGAGCATTGGACCGAAAACGGATTCTTACAAAACTCAAAAATTGGCCAAGCAAGTTATGTGAATGTTCTTCAAGGCATTGAAAAAGCCAAAAAAGACCGCTTCTTCATAATGCCATGCAATTTGGACTGGTCTTCAGCAAACAGTCGTCGTTTTTCTATTTCTCTAAATTACGGAAAGTGTCTTAGGTTCATTGCATCGTCTTATGGAGACATTTTTCTAGTAATAGCAACCAACCCAAATGACGAGTACACATGGTATTTCATTCAAATATCTTCGTATGGAGTAGCGTTTTATCGGGCCGGTCTTGTTGTCAAATACCGACTTGATCCTCGCTCTGGCTCCTTGAAAAATTCAGATTTATTCAGAAGATTTTTCATTTGTTTTAACTATGAAACTAGGGGCAAGCAAACAGGCCTGTATGTTCAATACGGAATCATAGAGGGATACAATTCAAAAGAAAATGTCCATTTGTACTATTTTGATCCAAAGCCAATTGAGCCAAGGTACTATATGTTCGGCAGTTATGACTCCAAGATTTTCATCTATGACATTACTGTCAACATTCTAAAGACTGATCAGGAGGCTCTACTAAGATGCTCGCAAGACCTACAAAACATTTATGATCAAAAACGATGCATGGACTTGTGTCATGATGTTTGTGTTGGATGCTTTAAGGCAAATAGCAGTACTAGTTGTGTAAAATGCAGATATGACTCAATGATTCAAGATGCAAGATTAATTTGTCTTGACAGCTGTCCGTTTGGCTACGAATTGGATCCTAAAATGAAGACATGTGTGGATATTGACGAATGTTCTCGTAATGACAGCTTTGTTATTTACAAGAATAGGTTTAAAAATGACATTTACAAATGGAGAAGATGTGACTCGATTTCTGGTCTATGCATTAATACAATTGGCAGCTATGAGTGCAAGTGCCAAGATGGATACGATGGTGATGGCTTTAGTTGTCAAGATGTGGATGAATGTGACTATGAGAACACAGATAGCTATTTGATTGCTGAGTGTGGCGAAAATTCGCTATGCTTGAATAAAAAAGGCGGATATGAATGCAAATGCTTGGATGGTTTTGAAAAAATTGGACAAAAGTGTGTAGATGTAGATGAGTGCAGGGAGAATACGCATGAGTGTCAGACAAATGCTTATTGTATCAACAAAATTGGATCGTATAAGTGTGTGTGCAAAGTAGGCTTTAGAGGAAATGGCATGTACTGTGACGGTACAGAAGATTTAATAATTAATGGCTCTACCTTGTTCCCACAAACAAAAAACTGTCACCCACAAATCAAAAACTTTTGCCCACAATGAAAAAATTTTCAGCACAAAAATAACTTGACTAAGCTGCTCTACACAAATAACAAAAACTTCTAAGCAAAAATTTTTTCATAAATTTTCAAAACTGTTCAACACAAAAAAGAAAAAAGAGTCTTTTTTGGTTTTCCTTAAAATCGATTTGAATTTAATTTTTTTATCAACACAAAAAATTTGGCTACTTAATTTTAAATCATCAAATTTACTAAAACTATCACCAATTTTACTTGATGAAAACAAAAACACAAATTTAGTTTCAAAATTTATTTTTAGTTACATAAACACCTTTTTATTTCATAAATCCAAAATTTAAATCAAAAATTAGTCTCTTTCATGCCAATGTTTAGCCTTCTTCTTTTTTCTTATTATATTTAAAGCACCAGTTGTACCAAGATCATAAAACTTTTGAATCATTTTTTTGACTTCATCCGTGATACCTCTTTTTTTACCCTTATCACTGATAAGGGTAAAAAAAGAGGTATCAGCACCAACATATAACTGATTTATATGTTGGTGCTCACGATGATTACTGAATAAACTGATCTTTAAAGGATTTTTACAATAAAATAGATAAACTTTAACCGAACAAGACTTGAATTTGCATTTGTAATAAACTTTAGTGCCTCCATATGCATCATAACTCCTGTACCTTGAATAATTTGGTTTGATTTCGTAGTCAACAACAAATTCACTTTCTAATTGTTTCAGAAAAATCCAAGCAATTTTAGCTCTTTTTCTTTTGGTACTAGCTCCATTAAAATTAAGTTCATTGTTATCATAATCATCATCTTCAGAACTAACATCAACACCTTTTTGCACTTCAACTATCGGAGGTTCAATAGCTTTTTTACGAGTAAGAATATTCGAAACATCAATATTTAACATTTTTAATTTTTTTTATTTCATTATATTTCAATGAAAATAGTGTTTTTTAGTACTCTTTAGTAATTATGAAGCGAATAATATTTTGTTGGGATAATTTAGAAATTTTGTATTTTTTTCTTAATTTTTGGTAATAGTTTCAGTAAATTTGGTTAAAAAATAGTATTTTTAAATCTCTTTATTAATTATGAATCTCTTTAGTAATTATGAAGCGAATAATATTTTGTTGGGATAATTCAGAAATTTTGTATTTTTTTCTTAATTTTTGGTGATAGATTCAGTAAATTTGGTTAAAAAAGAATAATTAGTCAAAAAATTTGTGCAAACCAACTATTTGGTTAAATATATAAAAATTATTTTTTTGAATTCGTCACAAAAAAATTGTGTTTTGTAGTGATATGTTTTGAAAAGTTTTTGGTTTGTGATAAAAAGTTTTTAGTTTGTGTGGAACAGTTTTTTAATTGTGAGGAACCATTTATCTCATAAAAAAGTGATTTTCTGAAAAGTTTTCAGTTAAAAAATGACACGATTAAGACTTAAAAGGTTAATCATAAATTTTCAAAACTGTTCAACACAAATCATAAAGTTTTTTTATTTTTTTGTTTATCTGTGACTAGCTAATTGAGCTAATTCAGATTGAAAAAATCAAATTAATAAGATAAATAGAGTTAAAAATAAGGTAAGATTTAAAAAGAAAAAAAAAAAAAAACACAATGAATAATAATTATCAAAATTAAAAAATTAACATTTCAAAATAATGATAAATTATTATACAAACACCATAGCGTAATTTCTTGTCTTCGTCTATTCAATTTAATTTGTTTTTTACTTAACTCACTAAATATCAAAAAAAAAAAAACTGTAACACATGTAACAATCTATTCCAATTCATGTCTTCTTAACTTTCATTTATTTAGCTTATTTTACTTTCTTTTTATTTTTTTTTATCTCATTTTATTAACTTTAATTTTATTTTTATTTTATCTTCTTTTTATTTTATTTTATTTTTATTTTATTTTTTTAATTTTTAACTTATTCTGAAGGAGCTCTAGCTCGGTACAGAAAACAAATAAATAAAATGAAATAAGACAAAATTGGTGAATTTCCACAAAAATGAATTATTTTGAAATTTTAATTAAATTTTGATTTAAGTTCTTGGTAAATTTGTTTTATATCCATTAAAAAAAGCATGTATTAACCCAGCAACTAATATTATTGATTTTTCACCAACTTTTCTAGATGAACAAAAAAAACCTTTTTCCATAAAATTACTTAATCAATATATAAATTTAAATTTATTATTAAAACTAGAGAACCCATTTCTTTGTAAACGATGCGGACAATGGTATGGGTTTAATATTGTAATTAGGAATTTAGAACAAAATTCTAAGTGAAAAATATTAAAAAAGTAAAATATTAACAAAAAAATTAAAATAAAGTTTAAATTGATTTTTTTTGTGAGTAAAATAAAAACATTAATTACTTATTGTGTCAAAATATGTGTCAATTTTTTTTTTCAAATTAAAATTTACCGTGTGAAATTTTTTTTTATACTTAGCTAATTTTCTCACACCATGTAAAACGATTGCGTCCATTGGAAATAAAAATCGCTGTATTTTTAAATATTAAGATAATGTTTCCCAATTATTAATTAAATTTAAAAAATAATAAAAATTTATTGCCTTCAAAGGCTTTTTAATTAGAAACTATTTTTGATTGAACCAAATTTAATTCATTAACATTTAATTTAATCACAAATTTTTTAGGAAGGTTTCAGAAAGTTCGTCCAAAATTAGCTTTAAATTGATATTCTTTTGAATTTATTTCAAATTATTTTTAAATTAAAAAAAGTATTCAGCAACTATTTTTGTATTGAATAATTTTATAGGAATTTTTTTAAATAAATTGCAAAAAAATTTGTGTTAAAAAGTTTTTATTTTTATGGGGAACAGTTTTTTAATTTTGGGCAACCATTTATCTCATAATTTTTTTTTCAAGAAATTTTATTTTTAATAAAATTAATTTTATTATTTAAACATTTATAAATTAGATATAAATGAATGTGATGCAAAGCTAGCCAAGTGTCCACAAAATTCTGAATGTCATAACACAATAGGTTCTTATGCGTGCAGTTGCAACAAAGGTTTTAGGCCGGAGAATAGCAATTGTGTGCCAATGTTAGCTGAAGTTCAAGCAACTCAAGTTTCCGACCAGAAAAAACAATCAAATTGTGATCAAATGGGCAAAAAAGATCAGTTTATCTATTGTACGTTTAAAAACGACTGTGACAGGAAATCAGATTGTATTTATGATTTGCATTCAAGAAATTATACATGCAAATGTTGGCCTGGTTACTTCGGAAATGGATTTAAATGCTACAGTTGGAATTTTTGTTAGAATTTTTAAAATTATCAAATTTAATATATATTTTGCTTAAGATTCAAAAATTTATTTTAATTCAAATGGAGGAAAGATTTGCAGAAATATTGGCTTCAATCAGATCGAGATCATTTGTTTATAGCTGTTGGTTAAAGTATTGAATATAAACACATTAGATCATTTGACACAAGTGTTTATATCAAGCACATTAATCAATATTTTGAGCACCTTTTTTAAATTTGATATTTATGTCAACAAAATACCAAATCGAGTTTTTGAGTGCTATTCAAATTTTATTTAAGAATTTTTTTTAAGAATAAAATTTAAAATATTTTTTTTAATTTCTGTATCCATCAGAGATCTTGGTGATAATAAAAAATCTTCATAAAAATCAGATTTATTTTTTCCATCATAAGGATACTTTAGAAAGTAGTGTTTGTCAATTTACGACGTACTCTACAAGTTTACATCATAAAAATAACTGAAGAGTATAGCGAGTAAATTATTTCTTTTGCACATATAGGGAACGCCGGATACAGTAATTAAGTATACAGTCCGGAGCTGAATGTGCTGAACATGTTATGTATTATCTAGTTTGTTAGAATTTTTAAAATTTCAAATTTAATATATATTTTGCTTAAGATTCAAAAATTTATTTTAATTCAAATGGAAAGATTTGCAGAAATATTGGCTTCAATCAGATCAAAATCATTTGTTTATAGCTGTTGGTTAAAGTATTGAATATAAACACATTAGATCATTTGACACAAGTGTTTATATCAAGCACATTAATCAATATTTTGAGCACCTTTTTTAAATTTGATATTTATATCAACAAAATACCAAATCGAGTTTTTGAGTGCTATTCAAATTTTATTTAAGAATTTTTTTTAAGAATAAAATTTAAGAATTTTTTTTAAGAATAAAATTTAAGAATTTTTTTTAAGAATAAAATTTAAGAATTTTAAAAGAAAAAATTTAAAATATTAATTTTAAGAATAACATTTATGAATTTTTTTAAAGAATAAAATTTAAAATATTTTTTTTAATTTCTGTATCCATCAGAGATCTTGGTGATAATAAAAAATCTTCATAAAAATCAGATTTATTTTTTCCATCATAAGGATACTTTAGAAAGTAGTGTTTGTCAATTTACGACGTACTCTACAAGTTTACATCATAAAAATAACTGAAGAGTATAGCGAGTAAATTATTTCTTTTGCACATATAGGGAACGCCGGATACAGTAATTAAGTATACAGTCCGGAGCTGAATGTGCTGAACATGTTATGTATTATCTAGTTTGTTAGAATTTTTAAAATTTCAAATTTAATATATATTTTGCTTAAGATTCAAAAATTTATTTTAATTCAAATGGAAAGATTTGCAGAAATATTGGCTTCAATCAGATCAAAATCATTTGTTTATAGCTGTTGGTTAAAGTATTGAATATAAACACATTAGATCATTTGACACAAGTGTTTATATCAAGCACATTAATCAATATTTTGAGCACCTTTTTTAAATTTGATATTTATATCAACAAAATACCAAATCGAGTTTTTGAGTGCTATTCAAATTTTATTTAAGAATTTTTTTTAAGAATAAAATTTAAGAATTTTTTTTAAGAATAAAATTTAAGAATTTTTTTTAAGAATAAAATTTAAGAATTTTAAAAGAAAAAATTTAAAATATTAATTTTAAGAATAACATTTATGAATTTTTTTAAAGAATAAAATTTAAAATATTTTTTTTAATTTCTGTATCCATCAGAGATCTTGGTGATAATAAAAAATCTTCATAAAAATCAGATTTATTTTTTCCATCATAAGGATACTTTAGAAAGTAGTGTTTGTCAATTTACGACGTACTCTACAAGTTTACATCATAAAAATAACTGAAGAGTATAGCGAGTAAATTATTTCTTTTGCACATATAGGGAACGCCGGATACAGTAATTAAGTATACAGTCCGGAGCTGAATGTGCTGAATATGTTATTATCTAGTGTTAAGTATTGCTCAGTCATATGCTTGTCAAGTTAAAATTTTCACTTTAAAATCAACAAAAACATTCATCACCGCAATACCTGGAACTCTCGGACTCAATGGGATTGAAAAGATGTTTTTTTTTTAAAGTTATTTATTTAAATCAAGGACCGCGATTCTTATTGATAAAAATTTATGATCCCAATTTTTGCTGCAACTCACGAGCTTTGAGTTTTTCTAATTTGGCAATTTTGGCCAGCGATTTAGCGCCCAAAATACCACCGCCAAAGTGACGTCTCATTTCTTCGTATCGTTCATTGAAATTGGTCTTGCACACTTGGGCTATTTTATCCAAATTGGTCATGTCCTCTGGATTTACATTGCTCAAAGCCACAGCGGTGCAAGTCTTGCGACGGACAACTTGTCCCAATCGTGCTTTGCCTTTAACAATGCAGTATGGAACACCCATTTTTTTGCACAAAGCAGGCAAAAATAAAACCATCTTGAAATTAAAAAAATTGGTCAGAAAAAAATAAAAATTTTGAAAAAAAAATTTTTTTTTGTTTTGCTCATTTAATAAATTTTTCTTCATTAAATTTCAGGTGAAGAAATTCAATCAATAATAATCATAGCAAATTTTTTTTCGTTTTTATTTATGAACAAAATTTACCTCAATTGGATCAACGTCGTGGGCGATCACAACTAATTTGGCTTTTTTTTTTTCCACTAAAGAAGTGACAGTGTTGACACCGGTGCGCACCACCAATGGTCTATTTGTGGCTTTGTCCTCTTTGCCCTCAGCTCTTGCTTTAGCTCTTTGGAACAAACGAGCTTTCTTGTCTTTTTTGTTCTCTGGTCTATACTTGTCCAAAAGTCTAAATAACTGACTGGCTAGTTTAACAAAAAAATTGAACATTAGCTCTAAATAACATCCCTCAGAGATCTTGGTGATAGAGAAGTCTTCATAATGATTTCTGAAGAATTGTATCATCATAGGGATGCATGTTTGTTTTAGATTTTAATTACCTGTTTGACGGTCCAAGGTTGATGTGAATTGATTGATGGATGGTGGGACTTTGAGTCTTTTGAGGAGGATGGCTTTTTGTCTTTGCAAGCGGATGTATCGGGGCCATCTCATAAAACGGGTCAAGTCTCGTTTTGGTTGAATGTTTTGACCTATTGGAAAAAAAATTTATTTAAAATTTTTCTAATTTTTTTTTGCAGAAATGCTCAGTCATATGCTTGTCTGTTTTGAGATTATCATTTAATTCAAATGTGAACAATTCATCATAGCATTGGGAAACAAGAAAAAAAAGTGACTCTTACCGATGCCAAAGTTTTTTGGTCGTTTCTCGAACAATGGGTTAACAACTTTTTTGGCTTCTTGCACTTTTGCCTTTAGGGGAGCAGCGGCGATTTTGGATTTGCCTTTTTTGCCACCTTTGGTCGGCTTTTTGGCTGCTGGTTTAACTGGCTTTTAAAAAATAGAATGTTAATCGATCGATTAAATAAGATATTTAATTTTTGAAAAAGCTAGGTGCAGAATTGTGGTTGATAAATTGAGAAAAAAAAATACTTGCACTCACCATTTTCTTTTTCTAAATATTCAGCTCTATTTAGTTTTCGTAGAATGTGTCTTGTAAATAGCTTAAAAGAAAGAGTGCATTAAAATTTGAGTTGCTTGGTGAATGCATTGATTTTGATTTGCATGATGTTGAACCTTCAATTTTGAAAATCTGCAGATAGCTTTTTAAAATTCTGAACTAGTAAATTTTCAAATTTTTACTTGTATGGAACAAGTTATTAAAATTTTAAAAAATAGCGATTGAATTTTCTTTTTATTTAACTTAACTTTTTATCAATAAAAAATTCTAATGAAATATTTTTTTACAAATACAAAAATTTATATTCAATCTTTGTGTTTTTATTTTTGAAAAAGAATCCGCATCTGCTACAACTCATTCAGATAAACAAATAAAATAAAAAATCAAATAAAAGTTAAATAAGATTTAAAGAAGAAATTAGGAAAAAAGAACAAATGGTAGAGTACCAACTGTTAGTTGTTTAAGTTTATTATGCTGGAGGGAGTATCATTCTCTAGATTCAAAATATATCGGACTTCTAAATATTGAATGGCTTGTATTTTTTTTAATGTAAGTTTAAAAATAATTTAAAGAAGATTTAAGATTCCGGAGTCTTAATTTTACTAAATCGCTTCCTTTAAGATCGAAATATACTTAACTTTAATGTTTATTTAATTTTTTAACTATCCTATAAATTAATTTTTAGGATTAAATATAAATAATGCCTTGATTTATAAATTTCAAGGGTAATCAAACAGTACCTTTGTCATTGAAAAATGGTTTAAACCTAAATTTTTAATTTTTATAATAAATTTTCAATATTTAAAATGGCGTGTAACTTTTTTTAAAATTTTTGTTCATCCTATGTCATTATATGAACTGTTATAAATAAAGAATTATTGAGATTTAAATTAGAAAGCAGATAAGAGAACTAAGATTTGTTATCAAAATTCATACCATTTGAAAGGTATGGACCGATTGCATCAATTAAATTACCGTCAGTAGCGCAAACATTCAAAAATTTTACTAGACATCTATTTTTATGCTCTGAAAAAGTTTGTTTTTGGAACTTATAGGATGACGACTTTTCAATAAATATATAAGATGCATCCCAAATTGTGATTACATCATTTACATCAGCATTTAAAAGAATTTGGGACATTTTAGTGGTATGTTTTGATAAAATTTCATCTCTTGTTGTTGAATTAAAGCCGAGATATAATGGTGTAAACATTTCTGATACTATATTTCTAATCTGACGAACTGATCTCTTTATTTGGTCATAATAAGCAATTGGTGTAAAAGCCGAAAGCTCTTTTAATGTCACACCAGTACGTAGCTTTGTGAGGTAAAATCCAAGAGCATTAATTAAAGAGACATTTCCTGTTATATTTGCATGAGATATGAAATTATACAATTCCAAAAAGTTTTCTTTTGAAATTCCTGTTAGAATTTGACATCTCTAATCTTCAATAGAAGCATAATCGAGACAAAACGATCCTGTGGTAACTTCAGGAACATTCTCAATTTCAGGGTCGATTTGAAATAAGGCTTCCTGAAAACCATCACTTTCAGTTTCAATAAGCTCTTCAAGCTTCAATTTATTAATAAATTCGTCTTTATTGGTGCATGAATTTGAAAGATACCGACAGCAATCAAAACAAACATATTTGTGGTGTTTCCACTCTATTCCCAATGTCCGAAGTGTACTTTTCACCCAACTGGATGAAATTCCAATCTTATTTCTATTGAGTTTTGGTTTAGAATCAAACCGGATTTTGCAAAGAGCACATGTACGATAAAGATTGCTCATATTGAATTTTTAAAAAAGTTAAAATAACAAAAAAAAAATCTGATTCAAAATTAACTTAAGCTTGTACAAACCTAGTAGACTTTTATGAATTAAATCTAAAGTAGGAGAGAGTAAAAGTTTAGAAATTAAACTTATTAAATGCAAAATATACTTTCCTAGATTTTAATTTTTAATATTCTAATGCCTACGCCTTTTTTATTAGAAAATGTTATTAAATTTTTCTAAAATTGTAATTTTTAAAATAAAAATAAAATTGACATTTTTTGTATGCATATTTAGTTAAGGAAGCAAAATTTTCTAGGAACTGTTTTTTTTATATGTTTTAGTCACTAAGTAGAACAAAAAAATAAAAAAAATTTTATCGATGGTCCTTTGGCTATGGGGTATCTTTAGACCTCAAAAGTAAATAAAGTGGAAATTTTAGTTTTTGAAGGGCTATTGGATCAACGAGTATTGTTATAGTTATTTTTTCTGCCATTTTCGGATTCCCTGCTCAATTCTGAACATTTTGTTATACAAAAAGTCTAATTAGCTTCAAAATTAACCGAGATACGGTTGTCTAACTTAAAATAGTAATTAAAAAAATCTAGAACTTTGGAGCACTGTAACTTTTGAGTGGAAGGTCAGATTTTTATAATTCTAACAGATTATGATTCAGCTCGTCGAGATCTACCAGAAAATATATAAAAGTTTAATTTTTGATTTTTTATTTATGATTGCCCCATATCCTTTACTGAGAAGCCACCAAAATATTTGAAAAATTACAGTTAAATTTTTTAATTTTTTTTTTTTTGAATACAAAATATTTTTGTATTTTTATATTTTATTTTTATTTTTATATTTTTATTTTTTATTTTTTATTTTTTATTTTTTATTTTTATTTTTTATTTTTTATTTTTTTATTTTTTTATTTATAATTAATTTTATTTTAGAACATTTCAGACGCTTGAAATTTTATTCACTTATTAAACAATATGTCTTATGCAAATGAAAATAGCTTATTGAATCCTTGGATTCTTTATTTCACTCTGGGATACTTTGATTCACATCACTATTTAAATAGTTTGTCCGCATGTAAAAAAAATCATATTTTCTAAATCAAACCAACTTATTCAAAATAATTTTCACTTTCGAATGATATATTTCAAGTATTTTTGAATAAAAGTGATCCAAAGTTTTCTTTAACAAAATTGAAAATATAGTCTTTTTTTCACAATTATTTAAAATTAGCAAATGATTGTTTTATAATCAATAAATTAGGTAGCTTCAGTACGACATTTTTTTCCTAGTTTGGTGAAATTTGGTACTAAATAACAGAACAGAATTAAACTCTGGAAAGCTTATTACTTTTTTCAAACATTCAAAGTTCCGTCAACTGTCGAAGTCTGCTAATGATGTGAAAAATATCTGTAAATTCCCCGAGATCGTGAAATTGTATTCCAGCTAAATCGCAGAGTTAAGCAGACTTTGACATTTAATGCAACTGTGAATGTTGCATCATATTTCATTAAAATAACTAATTTTGGTTTTACTTTATTGAAAAAGAGTTTTTTAATTTTTAATGATTTTTTACTTTTCTTTTGTACTGAATTTCATAAAACCTTTTACCAATAAACTATCATATTTTGGGCTAAAATAAATATCAATGCATACTTCAATTAAAAATCAATTTATCTTCAAATCTTAATAAAATTCATTTAATTATAATCTAATTTCTGATTATAATACGATGCAAAAAAAATTTTAAATTAATTAATAGTTAGCTAATATAAAAACAATACAGACTTTTTTAAAGAAATTTTATAGTTTTTTAAATAATTATCTTTAAAGAATAAATAATGAAATTATAAAGATTCTTTAAAGAATTTTTAAAAAAATCCTTAAAGAACCTTAAAAAGTCTCTAAAATTTTTTTGACTGGGCACCAAAATCTTTTTTTAGATGGTGCTGTTTTTGATTTTTTCATATATTTTACATCAAATATAAAAATTTAATAATTGAAAATAAATTAAAACTAAAAATTGTGTTTTTACTCTATAGCTGCATAAAATTTAATGATAAAATGCAAAATTTTTTATAAATTCTGATAATATTTAACATTTAAAAGAGCTTGAATAGGAAATCAATGTCAAAAAAATTGAAATATTTTTGAATTCCATTCGAATGTTATAAGGATGCTAAATATCATGGGTCTATGTTTTTTTCACATTTTTTTTATGCTTTTTCGCATATTTTTCTCTCTTTTTCACACACATTATTTATTTCGCATAGCACACTTAAAATCACACAAAAAATTCTCGAAAACACATGAAAAGCACTCTTTTTTTCAAACAACATCTCTGATTTAAATCTCTCTTTTTCGCATAAAAGAAATATGAATTAAGCATACATTAAAATCGTGATCAAAAGAGTTTTTCATTATGTTAAGCACTAATTTTTTTAAGCTAAGAAATAAGCTAATTTTCCAAGTTTTACATTTAGTTTGGATACTTACTTCGATGCATGTATATAGTTATATTTCTTAAAAGTTTTTTTTTTTTACAAATTGAACCATGAATTAATGAATTAAATAAAAAAAATTGAATTCATAAAATGATTACATAAAATGAATTCATAAAATGATTACATAAAATGATTACATATCGTTTGTTTGTTAATTGTGATCTGTTTTCAAATATGGAAAAAATAGATCGTTTTGTTTTCAAGAAGAAGCGTGGTCGTGGTCGCCCTGCGAATGCTAGCAAAGCTTTGCATATGGATTGATTTTTTTTATTTAATTAAATAATTATGTAATTTTGTCCAATAATAATTAATTTTGTAGTATTAAACGTTTTTTGTGAAAATTGAAGTTAAAACAAATTAAAATTAGATTTAAATTCCTTTTTATATAAACTTAATTTTATTTTAATTACAGATTTTATAAGATTCCTTTTTGTATGATAAATAACCTAAATTTTGTTTTAAATAAAGATTTGTCAAAAAGTTAATCTTATTTTTAATTCAGCTTTTTTCATGCTAAAAAGAGAGAAAAATTGTGCTAAAAAAAGATGTTATGTGAAATAAATAATGTGTGTGAAAAAGAGTGAAAAATGTGCGAAAAAGCATAAAAATTGTGTGATAAAGTAATTTACCCAAATATCATTAAGATATCAAATGAGTTATTTTGATTTGTTAGAATGTCTTTTTGTTAATCTTAGAGTTGCTTAAAAGTCCCAAATTAGTTCCAAGTCCAGACTTTGAATTAAAAAAAGTCCAAGGCTTATTCTTATTTTGAAGAAGCTTTGGCTCATTGCATAATTAAATGAAAATCAAAACAAATAAATAATTTTTGAAATAAATTAATTTATTTATCATATAATTTTTTATATATTATATTTATATAATTTATTTTCTTGGCCAAAAAAATTAAATGCTAAAATGGTTAAAATAAATTATTTTTGAGCTTTTGCATACTCATCATTCAACGACCTGCCAATAATCAATCGCCTTATCTCGCTGGTGCCAGCTCCAATTTCGTACAATTTAGCATCTCTTAAAATTCGACCTGTTGGATAGTCATTTATGTATCCATTGCCACCCAGTATCTGAATAGCATCTAAAGCAACTTGTGTCGCTTTTTCAGCCAAATACAAAATCACACCTGCACAATCCTTGTTGCTGACAATTCCATTGTCGGCCGCTTTGGCAACATTATATAAATAAGCTCGGCTAGCATTCAATGTGGTATACATATCAGCCATTTTTCCTTGTAATAACTTGACAAAATTATTAAATTAATTAAATAAAATTAATTAAATAATTTACTTGAAATTGTCCGATCGGCTGTCCAAACTGTTTTCTCATGTGAGCATACTCAAAAGAAATATCACAAGCAGCTTGCATTAAGCTTGTCAAATAATTTTACACTTTTGTTTGAAAAATTCTTTTAAATGAGATAAAAATTTACCCCAAAGGTCCTGCTGCCAGAACAAGTCTTTCCAAATCTAGACCACTCATCAGAACATACACTCCCTTGTTTTCTTGGCCAACTAAATTCTTAGCCGGAACTTTACAATCTTCAAATACAAGTTCACAAGTGTTTGATCCTCTCATTCCAAGCTTGTCCAGCTTGGGCATTTTCTTGAATCCTGGCATGTCTCTTTCGATCAAAAAAGTTGAGATTCCATGTTGTGGTTTGGATGAATTGTGGCTCGTTTTGGCATACACTAGAAGAACATCGGCATCTGGTCCGTTTGTAATCCAAAATTTATGCCCATTCAAAACATAATAATCTGCTTTTTTTTCTGCCTTTAATTTCATTGAGACCACATCGGAGCCGGCATTTGATTCACTCATTGCTAAAGCTCCTATTAAATCACCACTAATCAACTTTAATTTTATTTTGAAAAATTATAAAAGAATTAAAATTGATTTCATTTTTTACTTTTGGCAGATATTTTTGTTTTTGTTGTTCATTTCCATTTCGATTTATTTGATTAATGCACAGATTGGTATGAGCTCCATAGCTTAGAGCTACTGCGCCACTTCCCCTGCTTATTTCTTCCATTATCAAGCAGTGTTCGAAATATCCTAAATCTGAGCCGCCATATTCACTAGCGACTGTAACACCCAAAAGCCCCATTTCTCCCATTTGTTTATAAAATTTCTTTGATGTAAGAAAATGTAAAAATTTTTAAAATTATTTTCATTAATAAAGAACAAATTACTCTCATTTCCTTAAAGTCATTATCTCTGTCTATTTGTTGTGCCTTTGGCGCCAATTCGTTTTGAACAAAGTTGAAAACAGTTTCACGCAATTGTTTTTGTTCATCATTTAAGCCAAATACATCGTCATTAATGGGATAGAAGCGAGTGTTTTGTAAAGAGGAAGTGGTATGAATAAAACGAAATTTGGAAAGATTGACTCTTAGTATTGATCTAATCAAACTATTCATTTTATGTAAATATTTTATTCAATTGGCAAAAGTAAAGCTCAATTAAAGGCGTGTTTAAAATATTACATTAATTTCAATTTTTATAAAGTATAATTTATTTTTGAATAAATATATTCCAAATATTTTGTCTCAATAAATTTTATTCACACATTTTATTTATAAAATCAAAAAAACATTGACGATGTCATTTCATTTCATTTGGCTAAAAAAAATTTTGATCAAATTTCATATAATTAAAAAAATTGCATAAATTCAGTAACAGGCTCTGGCAATTTTTTATGGCGTGTTAAAATTTTTAATTTCAGCAATCTAACTGATGTATCAGAAATTTCAGGGAAAATTTTACAGATCAAATTTTAGTAGTAGTAGTAGTTTTGACTGTAGCTGGCTAGCCAGCCAGTGTGCTGATAAGGCACACTAAGACAGCTGATGTGATTGATTGCTGCTCATCCAGCAATCAATGCCTGCTTTAAAGC
This sequence comes from Brachionus asplanchnoidis, assembly GCA_025491095.1. Classification (NCBI taxonomy): domain Eukaryota; kingdom Metazoa; phylum Rotifera; class Eurotatoria; order Ploima; family Brachionidae; genus Brachionus; species Brachionus asplanchnoidis. The sequence continues at coordinate 400,809 of JAILYF010000044.1, read as the reverse complement.
TGTTAACATTGGGGGCTTCAACTAATTCATTTGGCAGCGAGTTCCATATGTAAGCGGTTATGTTAAAAAAAAAAGTTATCTCTATGTAAGAGCCTCGAAATTTCTTTGTGATATTTGAGGCAGTGACCTCTTCCTTGTTTTTTTGTGATATTAAAATTGTTGTTTTTTTCAACCGATTCTATTCCATGCATGAACTTGTATAATTGAATTAGATCACCTCTTTTTCTTCTTTTCACCAGATTTGGAATGTTCAAAGCCTTCAATCTGCTTTCATACGGTTTGTTTCTAATTGAAAAAACATATTTCGTAGCTCTGCGTTGAATCCTTTCAACATTCTCACAGTCAGACTTAAGAATTGGAGACCATACAGGCACTGCAAATTCCAAAAGAGGACGAACAAAAGTTAAATACAAAGATCTTAATAACTTACAATCAAAACAAGCGAATGATTTCCTGATGCGACCTAACATTTGATTTGCTTTGTTTGTAGCCTCTATCACTTGATTTTTCCATTTAAGATTTGTATTGAAAATAACTCCAAGATCTCTTACGGTATCTGACGTTGATAACTTATTACCATTAATAAAATAAGGAAATTTTTTGTCTTTATGACCATAATGCATAACCACACATTTTGATGTGTTGAAGAGAAGTAGCCAATCTTGAGTCCACTTGAAAATTAAATCTAAATCTGATTCTTGTTTCGCTGCGCTTATTTCTAATACCGTTTGCAAGAAAATTTTAGTTTCATCTGCATAAAATTTGACAACATTCTCTATTCCTTTTGGTAGATCATTGATATACAAAACAAACAATAGTGGACCAATCACTGACCCTTGTGGTACACCGCTAAAAATCTCAACCCAATCCGACAAAATTTCACCTTGAATAACTCGTTGTCTTCTTTTTTTCAAGAAAGCTTCAATCCATTTTAGTGTCAGACAATCAAAGCCATACGCTTTCAATTTAGCTATTAGTCGTCTGTGCGGAACAGTATCAAATGCTTTCGCAAAATCTAGCAGAATCACATCAACAGTAATACTTTTGTCTAGACTCATTGAGATGAAATCTAGAGTTTCCAGAAGATTAGATGTACATGACTTTTTCTTAACAATGCTTTCCATGCTGTTCTTTAGAAATAATATTATTCTTATAAAGATAGTCTTCCATTTTGGTTCTTATTATGCTTTCCATAATTTTGCAAGGAATTAAAGTAAAAGACACAGGACGATAATTGCTTGCCGTTGATTTATCACTTTTTTTATACAATGGAGTAATATTTGCTGATCTGAATTGTATTGGAAGCTGACTATTCGATAATGATTCTCTGAAAATAAAAGTTAAAGGAACAGTAAAGGCTTCTGCACAGTTTTTTAGCAATAACGAATGAAGCTTGTCTACACCACATGATTTATTTTCATTCAGGTCTTTATTGAAAACCATTACATAACTAATGTCATTTGGCTCAATCTATTCTGACCAGTTTTCATTAAATTCAACTTCAAAAGGAGGAAGCTCACCATCTTGTTCAATAACAAAAACATCTTGAAAACATTTTAAGATCAAACGATCATTTAAAATTTAAAACTTAATCAATCCAATGATTTAATTTTATTTTTATTTATTAGTTTATCTGTACCGAACTAATGCGGCTTTTACTAAAACGCTGAACGGTGTTTTTTAAGAAAAAACTGAACGCCCCTTTTTCGGAGAAGCAAAAGTCTAAGCTACTCCGTGTAATAGTCTGTAAAGACACTTAGAACGGTGCATAAAAGTACCGCTTACATTTTCCAACGTGTTTTTACTAATTTTTTTTAGTCAACTTTTAAATCGACTAATTTGGCACTCTAAAATAAGATGGAAAAAAGATGTTTGTGACGGATTTTCCATAGCAAAAATTGAGGAAATTTGGTGGTTTGTTGTGTGCAATGATCTCGGAAAAAAAAATTTTTTCTCATTTATCTTTAATTTAGAGATTAATTATTTTTTAATGATTAAATTATTTATTTAAGGGAATATTATTTCAGCATAATCAATTTCTGATTAGCACAATGTAAAAAACATTCAACACAATTCAATTTCTTCCCAGCACAAAAAATTATATTTAAAAAAAAAATATTTAACACAAAAAAATTGTGTTTGAAAATAATTCTTAAATGAAATTTTTTTTCAACACAGAAATATTTATAATAAAATAATTTTTGATTAATTTTAAATCTTATTTAATGATATTTAAAAGTGGAAGTTAGATAAATAAAGTAAATTTTGCAGCTTAAAGAAAAGAAATTAAAAAAATTAGTCTCTAGAAAAGCATTTTTCTGCATTTTTTGCTCTACCTCTTTTTTTAAAATTTTTATTTTTGTGTTGAATGCATTTTTTTTTTTTTTAATTTTTGTGCTAAAAGTATTTTTTTATAATTTTTTTGTTGAGAAGTAATCATTTTGCGCTGAGCGTTTTGAAATTGTTTTGAATGGTTATTTTTTTGTAATAAAGGGAGACCCTTTATTTAATTGTTTATTTAAAGGTACCAAAGCTCGTTCAAATTAAAAAATTAAAAACAAATAAAATTAATAATAATATATTAATAATATTAATAAATTATATAAATATAATATTAATTAATAATAATTCCTCATTCCTCATATTTCCTTAAAATAAAATGAAATATGGTCCCATATTTTGAGATCAAGCTCTGATCACTTGGTTGGTGACTTAAAAAAAATTAGTCGATTTATTAGTTGATTATAAAAATAAGTTGATTTAATATTTCATTAAAAAAAATTTAATCAATTTATAGTTGATGTGCTAGAGCTGTTACATGTGGAGAGGGGTCTAGGTGTAACGATAAGTAACAAGCTCAAATGGAGTGAGAAGATTGATACGGTTATTGATCCGGCAAATGGAGTTTTTGCTCAACTCAAAAACGCATTAAAATTCTGGATTATTGATAACTTAAGATGACTCTACACTGAGTTTGTAAGGCCACATCTTGGATACTGTACTGCAGCTTGGAATCCTCTGCAAAATAAAGACATTGCTAGGCTAGAAAAAGCTCAGCAAAGGGCTGCTAAACTAGTTCCTAGTCCCAGAAATCTCAACTATCTATCCAGACTAGTAAAAATCGGCATGCTTACAAAAGACTATATTTTATATTTAAATCTTATGATCTTGATCTCAAACTTCAATTTGCCAAATTTAGATGAAAAAAAATAAAAAGCCTTTCTTTTATTAGTTAATCAAATCCAGTGTATGGCACCGAATTTTTATGTTTATTTTTATGTTTATTTATATGTTTAATTATAAACTTATCTTTTCACTAAAAAATATTTGAGGTATCAAAATTATTATGGTATTTTTAAATTGAGATAATTTTAATGAATTCAATATCATTTACTTAGTTAAAAACAATTTTTGAAAATTCGCCCCGATTTTAATACAGAATAAAACAATTAAAATTAAATTTTTATATCTGCGAATCTCTGCAAAAATATTCACATTAAATTTTCATATTTTTCATTGAATATCTTCGACATGTACAGATTCATATGGTTCAATTTTTTGTGTTTGAATTACAAAACATATCCAATGTTGAAAAAACATTGAAAAAGTGCGATGTTTCAAATAAAAAAATAATTTTAAGTTAATATTGCAAGCATGAAAAACTTTGTTTTTTTATAAATTTTGACTTTGGGTTTGTGATAAGATGATCCTTAAGATAATATTTGTAGTTTAAAAATCTATCTTTTCTGTTTTTCATTTTTTATAAATTGAATTTTTGTTAAAATTTATCAACCGAACGTAAATTATCTCTAAAGTCAAAATTTATAAAGAAAAGAAAAAAGTTTTTCGGGTAAAGTCGGTTAGATGAAATATGGTTTACCTATTACTGAAACAATTCTTGTTCTCAGGTTTTGTGAACTATTAGTTCATCTTATCTAAAAATTTTTCACCTATTTTGATATTTTTTCATCTATTTAGAACTAAAAAACTAAATTCAATATTAAAAATTATGTAGTAAAAAATATAGTTTTATAAAAAAATTAAAAGTTGGGGGTAAAATTTGGCAATAAATGAATCCCAAAATATTCCCCAAAATCAAATACTTTAAAGGGTGAATAATTAATTTTTATTTTTTTTAATTTTTATTACTATGTTTAAAGGCAAGTATTTAAGTATATGATGCATTTGGGTATTTGGGATTGTTGAAAAGATAATACCAGGCCAACTAGATCAGATTAAATGCTATTTCTAAAGCTCCTTTAAATTTAAAAAAAAAACAAAAAAAGTGTTTCATTCAATTCTTTATTTTTATACCAGTTTCGAGAATTAGGCATTCTATTGAATAGATTTTTTCAATTTGTTCACATAAACTAAGAATTATTCACCTAATTTGAGATTAGGTAAACAAATAGTTCACAAAACGAGAGAACAAGAATTGTTCGTGAACTATGGTTTACCTAACCGATTCGATCCAATTTTTCAACGATTTAATGCTAATTTAAATCTAAATGAATCATTTTTTTTTTATTTTCATATATTTTTATTCTGAAGAAGCATTAGCTCGGTACAGATAAACAAATAAACAAATTAATTATTTGAAAGTTAAAAAAAAAATTTTCAATATTTTTTTTTGATTTTCAAATAAAAATTAAACCCAATCAATTTCACTAAAGAAGTTAATTTCAAATAAGAAAATGCTTGCTATATTAACTTAGAATTATTTTTTCATTTGAAACTGAAAAAAATATTCGAAACATCGCACTTTTTCAATGTTATTTCAGCATTGGAAACATTTTGTAATTTAAACACAAAAAATTAAACCATATGAATCTGTATTTAATTTTTTATTTTAAATTTATCATAATTTTTCTAAAGATAATATTTGATCATTAACCTCTTTTTGCGAAAATACTCATATTTTAATTTTTCTTTCATTCTTAAGTGTTATTTATTATTTTTATGTACAGTACTGCTAGGAAAAACTGTTTTTACGTAATTTTACGTGAAATTACGTAAAATTAACAAAGAAAAAAAAGCAAATTTACCAGATTTTACGTAATTTCACGTAAAATTGCCGGAAATTAAGTGGTAAATTTTTAGTGAAAAAAGTAAAAAAAAGTAAATTTTGTACAAATTTTAAAAAAGTTGATTATAAACAATAAAAAAAAATGCAAAAAAAAAAATTTCAATTAGACACATCTCAATACAATTCAATGATTCGACCAATCTCCATTTCTTTCTATAACCACTTTTATATTCTAATTTTTGTTAAAATTTTTTTTAAAGATTTAATTGAAAACAAAAACTAATAGAAACATTTTTTAAATGATTTATATAATTTTGGCATTTTTCTTTGGTTAAAGATTTTTCGAAATCTTTAACTGCCATTTCGGCATCAGCTCCCGATAAAATCATTCTATTCCTTACATGTTGTTTTAACTCGTTCCACATAAGTTCAATGGGATTTAAATCGGGAGACTTTTGGGGAGATTTAATCTTTGTTAAAAAGAAATGAGTCAAATATTATCGACAAAGAAAGATTACTAAAATGCAATTTACCCAAACAATATTGTTAACATTTAAAAAAGTAGTGCACAATAGAGAAGATGCTTTGGGTCGTTGTCCTGGTGTAGATTTGTTGAAGCTGGTGCCAAAAAATTCAAATTTCAAAGAATCATGGAAAAAAGCTGGTGACAGCTTTAATAATGATAAAAATTAAAAAAAAATAAAATTCCGCAAAAATTTTTTCAAGGATTTAAAAATTTTACTTTTTTTTTAAAAAAAGGCTTTTTTTTACTAAAAATTACAAAAAGTTACCACTATTAAATAAAATTTCACGTAAAATTACGTGAAAAAAAGTTAATTTTATTTTTTCGAATTCAGGACCAAAAAATTTCAAAAAAGTCAAAAAATGCCAAAATTCTCAAAAAAAGTAGTATTTTATGGAATTTTTACTTTTTACGAAAAATTACGTAATTTCCGGTAATTTTACGTGAAATTACGTAAAATTACGTAAAAACACTTTTTCGTAGCAGTACTGTAGATATTTTGATTCTAAAAAAATAATTGCCAAACTTATTGTTGGTTATTTTATACTTATTGTCAAAAATTTTATCTGTATTAAAAACAAAATGAACATATTTGAAATAAGTAAAATTAGATATCTTCTTAAGACATTAAGAATAGGGCAAAGTATAATTATTGTTCAATTTTCAATTTGCTCTTTTTGTTCAAAAATTTCAAATGCGCAATTTCATTGCATGGCAATTTATGCATTCTTTTAACTTTTAAAACTTTCAAATTTCAATATAAAAAATTGCAAATATGCAATGCAATGAAATTACGCATTTGAAATTTTTGTGCAAAAAGAGCAAATTGAAAATTGAACAAAAAATTTTACTTCGATTTAATTTTATTTAGAGTGGCCTATTTTGAGAAGATATACGTCAAAAAAATTTAATTCAAAATACAGATATAAATTTAATTTAATCATTCAAAAAAGAATAGTTGATATGGCTTATATTTCCGATGATCTACTTCTTATTTTCATTTTCATAATATTATTTATCAGAAAAAATATGTTGCCTTTAAATTAAAATTTTATAACTTGCCCCTTAACTGATGCACCAAGATATGTAAGATTTATGCTTGTAACGTAACTCAGAGTTAAACCTTTAATATGTTTTTATAATATTGTATCTTTTCAAAACAAAAAAATTATTATCAATCATTTTTCATTTAAACTTAAAAGATAGACTTGGCAATTTAAAATATTTGGTTAAAATTAAAATTCGTTTTTTAAGGAATTAAAAAATTGAAAAAAGATTTATCGAGCATTAATTTATTTTTTTGATTTATTTAGTAATTAAAAGTGTTTTAAAAAAGAAAAATTGATTGCATTTGCGCGGCTTCCTTTGACAAACAAAACATTTTAAACTAATTTTTAATTTTTTAAATCAATTTTTGTCATCGATTCAAACATATTTTTATTTTTGAAATTCATTTAAAAGTTTATATTTAAAATAATATAAATAAGAGGAATTTGTTTTTACTTTGATTAAAATAAGATTTCAAAAAAAAACTTTAATTATTATTTATCACTTATCCAAATATTTGCATTAGAAGCGTTGAGTTGTGAATCTCTGAAAAAAATCATCTTTGATGAGTTTTAAACAAGTTCGAGCACATTTGAAATCTCTTAATTAAAAAAATACAATGAATTGAAAAAAAAAATAACTTAAACTGAAAATAAAAAATTAGATTAAAACACTTTTAAATGATTCCACGTATTTTTAGCTTGATGTCACTAAGTAATTTGATAATTTCGAAACAACAATGAAATTTGCATGTCTAAGCAAAAAATTTTGAATAAAAATCGTAGAAAAAAAAGTCTCAATAATCAACTCGCACAAACATTTCTTCGACAAAAAAAGTTGAGAAAAAACATTTTTGTTTGAAAATCTTATGCTGTTACTATAGATTTTCCAATTATTAAAATAATTTTTGCTTAAACTGAATGTTATAAATTTGGATAGTTACCGATTAAATTTTGAAAATTATCTAAAATTAAGAAATTTTCAAGACCGACTCAGTCTAGACCTTGAATTAGCTTATGATCTGGTATTTTACAAACAAAATAATTAATCCAGATGACCAATTGCGATGAAACATTGAAGTCTACTCAAAAAAGTGCCAGAAAATTAATTCTTCACTTCGACCAGCACAATACAATTCAAGTTGCTTGCACTTTGCCAGGACGCAACATTACAGTTGAAGAAGGAGTGAACCATTTTTTGACGACAGCTGTGTGGGGCAAAGAACAAGCAAATGGATGGATTTGGTTGAGCGAAAAGCCCGAGAAGAACAGACCAGCAAATGAGCCGCACGCAATCACCTATTTTAAGTATTTGGAGAAAAAGCTTGTGGGAACGCCTAACGATAGAGCTGAGCTCAAGAAAAAAACATGCCGCTTTGTCTACGAACAACCAGGCTGTGTTTATAGAGAGTTTTTTGACTTGTATTTGAAAAGTTTGACCTATACAAGAATCAACAGTGAGGATGAAATGGACACACCTAACTATTACAACTCGAATGGATTCAAGCTGCCACCAAATAGCATACCAGCTGGTGATCCCACAAACAAAGCGCTCTATCATCTGATACTGCCTGAATTTTTCGACATGATCAGAAGGCTGCAAAAAGAAAAGCGAGACTTTGCCATTGTATTGCGCACCATGGGCATTGATTCGCAGAATTTCCTGGACACAGTTCGGCCTGTTTTTGAAGGCAAGCACCTTGATTTCCAGGACATTGAGCCCATGAAAATAAACACAAGCATTGGACAAATTCAGAGGTTTGATGACAACAAAATTGTTTTAACAATGGACAATCAAGTGTATGATACTGAAGAGAAAATATACGAAAAATTAAGTTCTCTCCAAGGTATAAACGCAATTAGAGATGACTTTGCGTTTTGGCAAAAAAATAAGTACGAATGCTATGCGGCAAAACCACTTTGGATCAACTTGAACGACACCAGCAATCATCACATCATTTTTGATGACAACATTAGGCTTGATTCAGTTGATGACTGCATTGTTAATATCAGATTGTTTAATTCGATAGAGAAAGCTAAATATTTAAATGTTAATTTTAACTCGTATAAATACTTTAAAGCAACGTCCATTCTGCAGCCGGACTTGATAGAACTTTTGAACCCCAATTTGAAAATCGACTCGAAAAACAACCACTATTTGTGTATGATAAAAAATGCTGAGAAAAGCTATGAGAATCTATTGAAAGAGAATAGAAAAATACTCTATGACACAAGAGGTGCTTGTGAGTGTGACAAGATTCCCATTGACATTAGGCTTAGCGACAGTCTCGATAGAAAAATCAAACGAAGCAAAAGTGAAATGGATAAAAAGACTCGATCTTCAGTTTGTGGTGTCATTTGAACATTTTTTGTCGCAATTCCATTAATTAAAAATACATTCCGGTGATTTATTTGTTTAAGCCAAAATGTTATAAATTTGAATCTCGTTTTTACCTCTTAAGTTTTCTGTCCAAATTTCAAAATGTTAACACGACAAAAATTTTCGCTTTAAGGCTTTTTATATTTTTGATTTTTAAATAAAGAAAGATAGAATGATTAAATTAACCAAAAAATCAAGCATTTTTTTTTCAAAAATATTTAAAGAACATTTATAGACTATTTTTTATTAATGAATTTAATTATTTTTAGACGAAAAATTTTGCAATTTAATTTAAAATTAATTAGCGCAATGGTTTAATCAGATTTCTTGCATCATCTTGAATTGATCAAGAAGTTGAAAATGATATTAAGATGATGAGGATGTTTGGAGAATTTTTTTAATTAAAATTTTTTTCATGTAACATTATTTTTAAATATGAACCAAAAATAAACAGTTTGTTAAAAAGTGGTTTTCTTATTGAACTATTTGAATGAAGAATATGGAATGGTGTATTTTTTTATCGTTTAATAAAAAAATTCATACAATTTTTAAAAATAATAAACAAAGAGCGATGTTTCAAATTTATTTTTTTTTTTTTAATTAATTAGAATTACTTTTGCAATCATAAAACATTGAACTTTAAAAGGATACATCAACCATAGAATATTTTATTTTTATTGTTTTAATAATAATAATAATAATTTAGGCTATAGAAATATAATGATTATTCTTCATCTTCTAACGTAGCACAAGATTTAGTTGCGCTATTGTAGCCATTAATAACATTTTGACAATTTTTAAAATAAATATCAAGTTTACTTTTAAAACTGTTAGTTTTCGTTTGTTCGACAACCTCTCTTGGTAGCTCGTTCAATAATTTTGACAGTCGATTTATAAAGAAGTTGAATCTACAGTTGTTATTTCGCAACAATTTGTTTACAAATTTGTAATTGTGACTTCTCGTATTAAAATGCCCTGGAATCCGATTCAAAGGGTAATACCTATCAATTAAGTCAAATTTTTTTACAATTTTAAAACAGTGATCACTTTATCACAAGCCCAGAGTCAAAATTTATTAAAAAATATAACTTTAAAACGTTTTTAAAGTTAAAAAAAGAATTTTCAATATTTTTTTCAAATCTTCAATTAAAAATTATACTCATTTTATTTCACTAAAGAGTTTAATTTCAAATATGAAAATGCTTGCAATATTAGATCGAAATCTTAATTTTGTGAAAAAAATCTGCGTGACGCACAAAATCATAATACTTTCAATGTAAATGTTGCTCGAAAATGTGAAATTTTATTTTGTAAAATTTATATTTTGTAAATTGAAAAAAAGACAAAATTTGCTCAAAGGTTGCTCTACATGTATAATTAGATATAAAAACAACTTGAATTTGTGAATTTGTTGAAATTGATAAAAAGCTTAATACTTATGAGAATTTAAAAGAGGTTTTGCCAAATTGTTCAAATTTAGAATTGTTAAACACTCCAGAAGCCGAGAGCAAAGATGATGAAGTTGAACCAGAGATAGAGCCGAAAAAAAATAACAAAGATTGAGGTCCTAAACTGTATGGATAGTTTAAAGTTATTTTGTAAAGTTTAAAAATATCATGCTCAGAAAATTTAAGAAAAAAAAAACGTTTTTTTACCAGAATAAATTAAATTTTCATTAAATTAAATATGTCTTGTTTTGAATAATGTTATTTTGTTTATCAATTTTTTTTTTTTAATTTTAGTTCGAATTTGTGAAATTTTAATTTTGTGAAATTTTAATTTTGTGAAATTTTAATTTTGTGAAATTTTAATTTTGTGAAATTTTAATTTTGTGAATTTTTTTTGGTTAACACAGACGTTTATCAAAGTCGAGATCACACTGTATATACATATATAAATAAAAATGCGGGCCATTCACTATTTTATTGTGCATGTCAATTACCTCCCCTTTTAATTTTGATTTAAAAAAATTATCTTTAAATTTTAGCTAACATTTATCTTAAAATTGTAATAACATTATTAAACTAAAAAATTTACATATTTATAAAATTAATTCAAATTGCATATTCAAATTTAAAATTTTATTTCTTGACAATTTTTTATTTATTAAGAAAAAAAATTGTTCTTCTTATTTTAGTCATAAACCTAAAGAAGTGGAAACACCTTGTAACGTGTAGTAAAACAATAAAAAAAATTATCTTTTTGTTTTTTTATTTTTGTGTTTTATTTTTTTTATTTAATAAAAATCATTTGTTATTTATTAAACCAACAGTTATTACGCATAATAAAAGGGTTACTTAAAAAAACATTGAATTAAGTTAATTGATTAAGAATAGTGTTACAAGATCAAAGAATAAAATTAATTTTGAATGGAGAAAAATAAGTTTAAAATTGAATAGAATGGATATTTCCAACTACAAACACTAGTATGAAAAAAAATCAATACAGGTTCTTTTCTTCAAAATTTAAAAATTAAATTTATTTTTAAATCTATTTAATCCGATAATTGTAATTTATGCATTTAGATAAACACGATTTGTTATTTACATTAATTCTGTTTGAAATGATTTTTCCAAATGAGTTGGAATACATTAAGTAAGGCAGTTAAATTAGATGATACATTTTATTCTTTTTTTTTAATTAATTGAAAATTAAATATCATTAGTTGCTATTAATTCTTTATCTGGAATAAAATATATTTGGTAACTGATTATTGTAAATAATTCTTTTTTTCTAAAGTCTTAAAAGCTTTCTAAATTCAAAAGGTTTGAATAAAGATTTGTAATTTTGAACCAAAAATTTATTGTATTTAAAAGGTCGATGCATTTCTAAATTTTATCTTCTTAATAAATGAATTTTACAAATAAGCAAAATACACAATTTATCAATTACTTTTTTTTTATTACATAATATTTAAAATTTTAAAATAACAAAAAATAACCAAAATAAACAAAAAAAATAAAAATTAGTTATAGATATTGTTTTTCTTAAAAATGCATAAGATTTAGAAAAAAATTTGGTTTACGTGTAATTTATCTACAAATTTTCATTCTTATATTTATCTTATTTTCAATATAATTTATATTAAAACTAGTCTGAAGATGGAACCAAATATTCTAAATGATCAATTGAAACTTAATTTTGAAAGCTTTCTGAAATTAATTTATTTTCTAAAATTTTATGAATTAATTATTTAAAATAGAATCAATGATTTTGGATAATTATTTTTCACATTTAATTTTAAAAATATTTAAAAATTTTCACTTTATTGAAACATGAATCTAAAATCATCATTTTTTTTTCATAAAAAATGACGTAAATTTGATTCAATTTCTTTCACTTTTCAGTTCAATATTAAAAAATCCCCTTTTTTGGAGTTAATAATTTTAAAAATATTGAAAATTCTACATTTATAAATCTGATCTAATCTATTAATCACATTTATAGTTTTTTAATTTTACTTAAGATTTTTTGACCATATTTTTTTTCGCTAAAATCGTGTTCGTTCAGCATAGAGCTGAACAAATCCAATTTGCCTGAGGAATTTTTCACAACTAATATTATTAAACAAACACAAAATAATTATTTATAGATTTAGATTTTGATAAAGCTTTGTTAACAAATTAAAATTATTTGTTTTTAATAAGCGGTTCAAAAGATATTTTTTTTTGAAAAGCATTTTTTTTTACCAATTCCTTATTTCTTATTCTTGGTATCATGACAAAGTTTCAAATCAAATATCGAACACATAAGATCTTTAAACTATTAGTCTCGATCAAAAAATTACCAATTAAGTGATAGTTGTTTGTTTTTTCTAGTCGAATATTTTACAGGTAATTTGATTTTGAAATATTAAAAAGAATTTCCAATAAAAATTGCTATCTAATATTAAGTCGATTTACAAAATACTTTCCTTGCCAAACATATCAAGAAAATTAAGCGAGCGAAAAGAAACAAAGAATTTCAAGTATGGCTTTAGATCCAAGAATTAAAATTGATTTTAATTTATGTTTTCAATTGCTTACTTTAGAATTTTGCTAAAACAAAATATTTTATTTAATATGCCCAGTTTTTTTTCCTTGTGAACCATAGACTTGTCGGATATTAAGATAATTAATTTCGGTTTTTTTTTCTAAGATTAACTAAATTTGAACAATTTAACTCAGCTCGAATTCGTCATATTTATTTTTTCAATTTTTGATCAAAAATACTTAATCTAATCAAAAATTTGGTAGCAAAAAGACTGGCTTTTATTTTTGAAAAAATAAAATATTTTAACTTAAGCCTCTTCTAAATTTTTTATTTTTCAATTAGTAAAATCACAGTCTAAAAATGTACTCTTTAGAAACAAATTATAGGAATTAAAAATAAATTTTAATCCGATTGACCATTGATTTTTGGGAATAAATTAAAATTGGCGGTTTTTTGATGCGCCAAAATTCAACTGTCACAAAATTAGCAATGTCCAAGAATCTAGATCATGCTGTTTTCAAATATAAAAGCCAGAAAGACAATGATACAGTTAACAAATAAATAATAATGATAGCCGTCGATTTTAATCGATTATTTTGTCTATTTAGTTAATTAAATTTTATTCACTTTTTGCTTAATATACAACAATTATTTTCTTAGTTTATTTAAGACTTACATTATGATAATTTTAAATTTGATATTTGGCTGAAATTTAATTTTAAGTTAGGTAGAATTTTAAATTGTCGAATTGAAAAAAGCATTTGTTCTTATTAATAACACCTGAGGTATTTTAGCTGTAAATCATTTTATTTTTTGATATAAATTGCATAATTCCTAAAAGTAAACTCACCTTTCTAGTTGAATTATCGAAAAAAATCTATTCACAATTTTTACTATATATTAAATTTGTTTTTTATTTAAATTTTTATTTTAGAAATTTAATTTTATAAAATGTACAAAGACGACATCAGTGATGATATAATTACATCCGAAGCCATTTGGACTTTTGATAACGTTGATGAAGAACTTTTGCGCATGTATCCAAACGGAAAATATTTGAGTGAAGAAATTCAAACAATAGGTGGACAGGTATGGCGAGTGGACTTTTATCCAAATGGCAAAGATCTAAAGAGTTTTGGTCAAATAATTTTGTGCGTTTCATTGATTCGATCGAAAGACCATGAGTGTGCACCGGTAAATGCAGAATGTTCATTTAGCTTCAAAAATATAAAAAGACGAAAGCACTATTTTGGAAAAATACCATTGACTACTTTTGAAGACAACCACACTGAAGAAAATTCAACATTGGACAATTCTATTCTCAAAGAATGTGGAACTTCTTATCCCATAAATGTGACCATTACGATTTATCAGTATCCAGAAGAATATGAGTTCCCAACTGAACAGTTGCTTGAAATGCCAAAATTGAACACCAACTCGAACAGTTTTAACAAAATAGATTCAGTTTCATCCGCAACGCCAAGATACAATTTTATTCCAGCAGATCAGTTCGATGAGGATGACTTCAAGAAAGTCAAAGTTAATTATTTATATAACAAAAATGTTCTTTTTTGAATCAAGAATTTGTTTAGTATTGATAAAATTTACAAATGCATTGTTTAATCTATTAGAAGCTTATGCAAAGTGTTACTTAGTGATTAATAATAGATGAATATTTTTATAAAGGCTTTTTTTTTTTATCTTTAATTTAACAAAAAAAAAAAGAAAATAAAGCTTGTAACTTTAATAAAACTCATCTTAATGTTAATTTATTCAAAAATAAATGTTTTAGAGACAAGTGGCATTTGATATTTTTTTTATTTTGATGAATTTAAAAGTATTCAAATTATATTTTTATCAAAACAATGTTGTAAAATTTAAATGTCCCATTTTTATAAAACCTAAATACTAAAATCATTATCAGTGCAAGAAATAAAATGTTTTAGATAAAAATAACTCAATTACTGCTTTTTATATGAAGCATTCGAGTTTGGGCATAAAGATAAAATTTGAATTAATGCCAATTCTGGACATCTAATTAAAAAAACTGAATCAATACATTTTCATTTAATATTTTGATTATTTTAATTAATTTTTAATATTTAATAGAAAAAAATATTTTCCTATTCATTTGTTTTCAGCCAACATGATTGTGTTTGATTTATTATTTAACCAAATAAACAAGTCCATTTTTTGTAAATACTTGTGTTTTTAGCACCAATATCGGTTACTGTTCATTTTGTGAAGTGCTTGAGTTTGTTAAATATCTATAAAAATAATTAAGGAATGGAGACTCAAGCTTTCCTTTCAGCCTTCCAAATCCAATTTGGTACTCTCGATTAAGAGGATAAAACTCGTTGTAATTAATCATTTTAAATAACATTTGGAATTATGTTGCTTCTATAAAACTAATTGTTTCATGAATAAAATATTTGTCAAAAGCTCTTTTAAGATTTTAAACATTTTAAATTACCGACTAAAAATTGAATTTTTCCATTAGTTTTTATTTATCTTTTTAACATGTTACCTTTTATGTAATTTAAATTAAATTAATCATAGGTTAAATTTTTATTGAGCATACTCTTTTTTATCTATTATAAATAATATTAAGAATGAACATAAAAGTAAAATGAAGTTGTTTCAGAAATAATAAAAAAATCCCCACATTAACATACACTTATATTCTGAAGGAGCTTATGTTCAACAATGATTAACAAAAAAATAAAAAATACACTTTAAAAGAATCAAAACACTGTTCTTCAAGATCACATATTTTTTGAGATGATAAAGATATCTTCTAAATCCTAATGATTCTTTGAAATATGCAGGTTTTTATTTAGAATGATGCCCAAATAATGTATGACAATTATAAAACAAGAATGGTGATAAACCTACAAGTTGGACTCCACTTATTGAATTTGGCTTCGAATGATTACCATAGTTGTTTTTAATATCTCTGATGATTACTATTATATTATCTTATTTTACTTAAAAAGTTTATAGCTATTTTTAACCTTTATAAAAGACATATGCTTCAGTAAAAATAATATAATTAATCAGTAAATATAATATTTTATTAAGTAAAAATGATTATCCCATAAGTAAATTTTGTTCAGAAAATTATTTGTCAGCAAAATTATTTTTTCATCAGCAAAATTGTATATTGGTCAGCAAATTTATTTTTAGCTAATAATAATAACAATTTATTCAGCAAATTAATTAATAAAATCGGTAAAAATAAAATAGTGAAATAATTGAAATCGAGCACCATCACATCGGCTCTCAGGCAAATCCAAATATAACGAAGCCAATCGTCAACTAATGGATCGCTGCACATAAAGATTTCCAGTATACGGATTTCGATGCGTTTTCTAAAGATATCGAAGAAGCTAGTGTCCATTGTCTCCTGCTAGATGAAGATGACCTTAGAGCAAAGTGTTCCTGTCTCGCCTTCGCCTAGCAGCATCTATGCAAACACATTCTTGCCGTTTCTGCACAATTAAAATTGGCTGATTGCGTTATTTCATTAGTAGATAAACAGATCCCGATTGGACAGAGAAGTGGACATGGACGCCCGAAAAATGCCAAAATTAATTTACTGAAATGGATTTATTGAATTAATAATATTATATTAACTGAAGATTTAATTATTTTTTTGAAATTATTACTATTATTTTGTATTATTTTACTAAATAAATTTTACTGAAGATTAAAATACTGTTGATAAGAAAATTCAATAAATTTACTGAATAAATAAATATTTTTGCTATTTCTTTTTAATTAATTTACTGAAGTATATTTACTGATTAAATATACATTATTTTACTGACCATATAATATATTGTCTTTATTAAACTGAAACTCATTTTAAAAACTGATGGATTCTGTTTATTTCCTATGTGTTATGATTTGATATTATGAAATTTGTAAAAATTTCCTACAAACGAATTAAAAAATGACATCTATTTATTTATATGAAAAATTCTTAAGACACAACCAGGTCACCTTTCCGTTACATTGTAAATATTGATATTAAATAAATAAAAAAATATAAAATATTAAACGAAGCTTGTTAATTAGATTAAAAAAAAAAATTTTGCTTAAGAACAAAACCAGCAACTTAATAAACAATTTTTGGTTTCGAACTTCAATAAATAAATGTAAATTAATTTACTTTTTTACTTAAAGTCTAAAATAAAAAATTATTTCACTCGTTGCAAATGTAGCTTTTGAGCAATAAATAATATAATTAAAATTTAATTATATATTGTTCAAAAGCTCATACAGAAAAAATTTAAAAATAAATTTTTGGTTTTATTTCTGGTTACTGGAAATCAATGATCTGTAAACAGAATAATAATTAAAAAAAATTGCACCATTACATATATGTAAATTCGAATTAATTATAATAGTTTTGAAAAAAACTTAATCTCTATAAGATAATCATCAAATATGTGATGTGTGTTAAGTTTTTGTTCTAAAAACATTCCATATGAAAAAAGTAAGGTAAAGTAAATAGGCAAATTGAAGGTTATGTTCAAATTTTAGAAATCATGCTGAAAAATTACAAGTATTAGTAAATTTTTAAGTAATTTTTTATTTTAAATTTTATTACACAAGCACATTTTCAAAGAGAAAATTAGATTTTTAATCAAAGTTTTTATTTGTGAAAATCTCTGCAAACATTTTGTGAATCCAAAATTTTAGACAATACTTGGGTATCGTTAAGCATGGCTTACAAAAATGAAAATAAGTCTTTTAAAATTCTTACAAAATTTTAAAAAGAATTTTAATCTTGAAAATTTGATCACATTAAAATTTAATTTGAGTTCACATCAATGTATTCATTTAAATCCCGCTTTTTGCATTTCAAAAGTAAATAAGCAGTTTTGATGCAGACAATATTTAGAGCGTTTTAAATCTTAAATTCTTAATATATTCAAATTTTTAAATTCTTGAGAGTGCATTGGAGTAGCATAAATAATTATTTTAAACACACACACATGGTCTAGAATTTTGAAAATTTTAATTTTTGAATTTTATATTATAAAATGGAAGATACAAGAGAAAACTTTTGTGAAACACAACAGTCGGGAACAAATTTGGGCGATGATGATCTGTTGGCTGATTTAATGAACATAGTTCAAAATGATGAAAACTCTCAAACAGATAACATCCTGGACACTCAGGAAGAAAAAGATTTCTATCTTGAAGATGATGAAGACGAAGAAGGTGAAATGTTAGTTGACCAGCTTTTGGAAAAGCCTTTAGACTTGGAACAAAAGAATCAAAATGAAAATATTAATTACTATGTTTACGATAAGATACAGATAAAAAGTAATAAAAAAATTCTAATTATTTTTTATACAAATAATTTCTAAATAAAGATCTATACTGGCGAGGATTTCAGGAGACCATTTTGCCAGAAGGTTGGGTACAAGTGACCCATGCTTGCGGAATGCCTTTATTTTTAAATCGCAGTACCCGTGTTTGCACTTTGTCAAGGCCATATTTTATCGGCGAGTCTAGCGCTAGAGTAATTAAGTAAACTTCAAAGTTTTTGGAAATTTTAAAGTATTTTTTCACAGAAACATGATATACCAGTAAGTGCTATTCCATGCTTAGCATATCAAAAGCGAAAAGAAATAATCGACCAGCAAATTAAGGAAAATCAAGAAAGTAGATTAAAATGTCCCGTAAGCCAAATCGATGCCCCCAATACAAACAACCCGAGAGACTTGTTGTCTAATAAAAAAATTACTGTATCAATTACAAGCAATGAAGAAAAGGAAAAAGAAACGAATATAAGTAAGTGCTGAAAATAAGAATATAACAGAATATTCAATGAATTAAATTTTTAAGCTCCTGAACAATTGAATGATTATTGTAAAAAATTGTTTGAATTTGATGTAGTTAAAGTTAAAAAATTCAAGTAACTTTGGAACCTATGTTAAGATCTATTATTGTTTATAGCTAATTTTTTAGGACATGGAATGATCGAAAAAAATTTATTAAAAATTCCAAAAATAAAAAATTTGTATTTTTTTTACTATTAAAAAAATATAAAAATAAATTTAATTTCAATCAAAGCCACAAAATTCACAAATGCTTAAAATAGAGACTAAAACTCAAAAAGGAATTAGTAAAGAGCTCAACATTAATATGACAAATAAAACGCCTTTGACTATACTTTACGAATATGCAAATCAAGTTTTCAAAACAAATCCACGCTATGAAATTCATGAAAAAGAGAATCCAAAAGATCCATTTCAAGCTGTTTGTTACATTAATGAAAAAATTTGTGGAAAAGGCAATGGAAATAGTAAGAAAGCAGCAAAAAATACAGCAGCAGAAGCAGCACTTAAAGTGCTTGTTCCCGATTTTAAAGGACAGACCGAAAACACAACAAAAAACAATGAGGAGATGTATTCGGTATTCTTTTTTTTTTGTCTATTTTTTCGAAAAAAAATTATATTAATATAAAATTATATAAATTAGAAAAAAATTATGCAATGAGAAAACTTAGTTCAAAATTAAAAAATTGATATATTCTTTTTTATAGAAATTGTAATTGAAATAATTATTTTACAAATCTATAAGAATTTTAAAATTAGAAAAAAAATTAGAAAATGTCTAATTTATTTTAGCCATTTTTCAATTTAAATTTTTTATTTTATTTTTAAAATGTACTAAGTTTTCACATGGCAACAAAAAAATTCAAATTTTCTTTTTGAATTCATATTTTAAAGCCAAAATTCATATTTTAAAAAATTAAAAATTTGACATTAATTATTTTAATTATGAAAAATTATAATTGATGATTAGTTTTGAATTTTAATTTTTAAACTAATATTAAAATATTTTCAGTTTTTTGATGGTTACAACATCGAGCATACACATGTGTATTCTTTGTCCCAAAAATTAGGCGCTCCTCTTCCCTATGATTTACTTCTCACGTGTCTTAAATTGTAAGTATGAAAATTTAAATTAAATAGACAAAAACTTACTGTTATTTTAAATTTAACACTAAAACGAGTTAAAACGAAATGTAAAATTTGATCATTTATTATAATTTTAAAATTAATTATTTAAAAAAAATTAATTAAGACATTAATATTTACAAATGGCTTACTATTTTTTCACAAAAAAATAAACAATTAAAAACAAAAAACATTTATTTTATTATTTATATTGATGTACAAAATGATGTTTAATGATGATTAATTCTAATTTATATTCTTTACGGACCATTCTTCTACTACGCTTCTTTTTTGAAACCATTTTTTAGAGCATAAGTGGCTTTTTATTTTTAAGATTATTTCTAATATTGAAATATTTTCGTATTAACATACAAATTTTTTTTTTAAGCATGAAGATTTTTTTTTGTGAAAAAAATACAATGGTTAGATAAATATATTAATCCCTTTACGAGCTAAGAGATAAACATTTTATTCATTTTTTCTATAAAATTAATTTTACAATTATAATAAATGCTTTTGAATTGATAATTTATCGATTAAGCTAAAATTGACTCGATTTTAAAAGATACATTATATTATCCAAAAAAAACAATCGATCTGCAATTAATATTTCAATCAAGAAGATTATATAAAAAAAAATTCAAAAATGATAATTAATAATTAACTGGATTTATTAGATTAAATGAAAAAAAAATATTCTATTAAGTTAATTCAAGGTTGATTCAAGAATAGATCTAAATTTTTTCAAAATTGTGTCACCCTAAAAATAAAAAATAAATCTTAACTCATATTTGAATAAAAATCCTAATTTACTATCGAAAATTTTTTGATTTTATGATAGAAATTATATTGGCATTATGAATTTTGGAACAAAGAACAAAAACAAAATTTTTAAAATGAAACAACTTTTCAACAATGAGTCTAAAAGTTGTTCTGCAAAATGTATCAGCTGATACAAAGTTGTACCACCCAAATTTAGTCTCTGCAAAAACTCTGCAAGTCTGCAAAGCACTATATGTATTAGAAAATCATTAAAATTAAATTGCAGAGTTATTGCAGAAATTAAATTTGTGTGGTTCAAACTTTGAATTAGCTGATACATTTTGCAGGACAATTTTTAAACTCAAAGTTTAAAAGTTATTTCATTTTAAAAATTATGTTTTTGTTCTTTGTTCCAAAATTCACAATGCCAATTATATTTTTTGCTAAAATTTGTATTTGATTATTGAATTTACCCAATGAGTTTGACTAGAGTAAAAATTATGATCGATTGGTGTCTAAATTGCCCAATTTAATTAAATTGACTTTTTAAAATAATTTAAGCAATTTTGCCATCAACATGTCACGTAATAGAAAGCAATTTGTCGAAGAAGAAATAAAACCTATTAAATATCGAAATTGTCTGTATAAAATGAAAATAGCTCAATATGAAGTTGAAGTTAATTGTTCAAAGAAAAAAGAAGGAAGACAACTAGCGGCACAAAAAATTCTCAAGCTAATGCATCCACATATCCAAACATGGGGATCTATTCTACGCTTATATGGCTCGAATTTAGAGGAATCGCTTCTATTAAAATGTGACAAAGATCAAAAAGAAAACGAGGAGCACAAACCAGAAGAAAATGCGCAACAAAAGGCCAAACCGAACAGTGAATTACTCGAAAAATTGAAGGAAGAAATGAGAAAAATCAAACGCAAAACTTTAAATTTAGACGAGAAAAAAAGCCAAGATACTTTGTTAACAATACCACCTTTGTTGCTAGGTCAAAATGAATTTGATTCAACAATTAAACAAACTGAATTTGAGGCGTCAAAAAATGAAAACGATGTAATAAAATTTGAATCAGGCGAAAGAAAAAGAAAACTGTCAAAATCAGATGAATCTGACACTACTGAAAGTAACTCTAGCTCGTCTTCCTCATCGAGCTCGTCATCAAGCTCTTCAGACTCAGAATCAGAATAACTGTTTTTTTTTTTTAAAAAATTTTTTTAAATGTGAATAAATTTTTTTTTCTAAATTTCCACAAATTTCGAACAATAATGGACTTAAAATTCCATTTGAAAAATTAAATATTTAATGTTTAAAAAGTTAAGAATTTAAGAAGAAAATAGAAAATATGCAAGCACCATCACTAGAACATTTGAGACCTGAAAATTTCAATGATCTCGATGCGGCACAATCTGTCAATTCTCTGCAAAATTTGACAAAATTTCACATTGATTCATTCGACTGGATGATCGATCAAGGTCTCAGACATGCAATCAAAAATATACCAAGTGTAGAGTTTAAACTTAAAAATGAATCAAAAGTTTGCTACAAGATAATCGATTGTAAAATATTGCCTCCAAGGATAAGTGAAGCGAACTTGACTGCTAAAGACAAAAAACTCTATCCAAAAGAATGCAGACAAAGACACACTACTTACAGTGGTAAAATATACGCAACTATTGAATATTCTCATGACGGACACCTAGTCGACCGATATGAGCGTCTAGTTGGTCAAGTTCCCATTATGGTCAAATCGAAGCTTTGCAATCTTTATAATTTGTCACCAAAAGAAATGGTGATTAAAGGAGAAGAACAAAACGATTTGGGAGGATATTTTATTGTCAAAGGAAATGAAAAGCTTCTCCGATTACTAATAATGCCGAGGAGAAACTATGTAATTTTTAATATTTTTATTAGCATTAAAATTAACTGCTTTAGAATTGAGTTTATTTCTAACATGAAAAAAAAATTTTTTGTCGAGATTCATTAGATTCTACCAGTATTTATTTTGTTTTTTTTTTAATTTATTTTTGTCAATTTTGAGTGAAGAGTATTTTGGTTAATTTTGAGGGAATTGTTAAATTTCATAAAAAACATTCAGTACAAAAAGAAAATATTTATATAACTTTTAACCTACTAAGGAAGTCTGTAGTCAATTAATTATGTATCATTTTTAATACTTTTAAATAGCGTACAATTTTGAACAAATTCGTAAAGATTTTACACACTTGCGCAGTAGGTGAAACAATAGAAAAATAATAAATTGTAAAGTGAGTGTTTGAAAAATATTATAGAAAAATTTTTTTGGCTTTTTTTATCGAATTATACAGTCCTTTTAAATATGTTTTGTACAACTACCCGGAAAAAAAAGAACGCTGAAAAGAACGCCGTTTTAACGCCGGTAAAATGGCGTTAAAACGGCTTCTTTTCAGCGTTTTTTCAGTGTTTTTTCAGCGTTTTTTAGCGTTATTTTCGTCAGCGTTTTTCACGCTGCAGAACGTTGAAAAAACGCTGCGAAAAATCGATTCAATTGAGGCCAGATGATTTATTGAATTTCTTCATCAGTTATAAAATATGATTCAAATATCTGCTGAAAGCCCTAGTGTAAATCCTTTGACTGTTGGAAAATAATTTTCGCTGGTTTTCAGACTTACACTGTGAAAATTATATTAAGCAGTATTATTAATAAAAATTAAATTTTTTTTCGATTAAACTTGACATTTTTTTAAATATTTTAAAGTTAAAGCTTTGATTAAAATAAAATTAGTTCTGATGAAACTATTAATTTTTTTAAATTAATTTGTTATACGCTTGGACGTTTTTAACTCTCAAATTGTTAGCGTATTTCAAGTCATTTACTTAGAACGCTTAATCACTTGCCAGTTCCGCTTCAGTCCATTAAATAGGTTGGAGTAATTAGGACCATTGTAACTGAAAGAAGGGAGGGGGAAGAAAAATTTTGATTTTGATCCTTCAAATTAAAATAATAAGAAAAATAAAATGAGCTAAAATAATAAATAAAAGAAAATAAAAGAATTTAATTACCTCAACGTAATTTCTTTCTTTCCTAAAATGTTCAATATTTAAAAATGTAGCTAATAATACAGTACGTTTCTAAACAAAGTATACAGCTATGTTATAGCACTGCTCTAGAGCTGCGATAGAACATATTTTTTGCTTAAGAGCATTTGCATGAGCAATTGAACATGCTCGCTACAGAACGCTCATGAGCATGTTCTAAATTGCTTAAGCAGACCATGAGAACTGCGCTAGCTATGGACTAGAGATGCTTAAGCAATGCTCTAGAAACTGTTTACTTTTTTTAGAAACGTACTGTATGATATAATTTAAATTTTGAAGTAAATTTTTATAAATATAAATAAGGTTAAATAAGTAACTAAAGTGAAATAAGTAACGCATGTAATAGGCATGGCAAAATTATTCCTTTCATTTAAATAAGCGTGGGAATGTTTTTTCTTTCATGCTTATTATTTTAGCTTATTTTATTTTTCTTATTATTTTAATTTGAAGGATCAAAAACAATCTGAAATAGTAAGAATATGAACAAAAATAAGATAATGTATTTGCTTGATTTTTACGACATATCGTTTCTTATCGAACACTGGTATACAAAATGGATATTTTCGACTAAAATTACATATCTTTATAACATTTTGAAAACCAGTGTTCGATAAGAAGCGAATTTCGTTATTTCCAAATACCCATATACAAATTTAAGGTGATTTTTTTTATTTGTTTATCTGTGTCGAGCCAAAGCTCCTTAAGATTAAATAAAAATAAGAATAAAAATTTTAAATTTTTTTAATTTAAATTATAATTTAACAGCAGTGACCCTTAGGAAGTTCAAAATTATCTAAAAACCTTTTTTTCATTTCTCATGCGATTTAAATATGTTTAATGCAGTTAAAAAAGATTCAGCTAAAGATATAGAATTTCCTACTGAATCACCCAAAATGATTATAATGTGACAGATGATAACTTTATATAAAAAAGAATTTATATTATTATAAAAAAATACTAAAATCAACTAATTTGCTAAGTCAAAAATGTTCTATTAATTCTAGTTGATCAAAAAATGTGTCATATATTTTTTTTAATTGTTTCAACAAAAAAAATTTAAATCTTATAGCTTTGTTTTTAGAAAAAAAATTATTTTTGAAAAATAAATAAACGCTCCAAAACGCTTAAAAAACGCCGTTCGGCGGCGTGAAAAACGCTGACGAAGAACGGCGTTCTTTGAGCGTTTTTTGAGCGTTCTTTGAGCGTTTTTTGAGCGTTCTTTTTTTTCCGGGTAATTTTATTTTTTAAAACTCATTGTCCATTTGCTTTCATAAATAATGTTCTTTGGTCGATTTTATTCAGACCAAATATTACACTTTTAGAATCAATTCAAAATTTAGAATAAAGTTTTTTTTTTATTTTTAGTTTAATTTTTGCTAGAATAAAATCGAATATGGAGATTTTTTTAATTTTGTATTCTTAATCATATTTTCAATTGGAAAATCAATTTTTATCTGTTACAAAGAAAAAAAAACAACTATTCTTTTAATCTTTTTAGTTAAAAGCTTAGTTAATTAATTTTTTTATTTTTAAGATGGAATTCAATTTTCAAATTTTTTTCTTAATGTTTTTTGGACACAACATTTATAAAAGTTACGCCTAGTTTTAGTCAATTTTTATCAAAAAATGTTTAACTAACTTTTTTGTTTCAGATTGTTAGTTTGAAAAATTAAGAAAAAAAGAAACTTAAATGTTTCAAAATTTAAAATTAATTACCTAAAATCAATCAATTATTTAGCATTAAATTAGTGGAAAATTAAATTATTTTTTAATATTTGTCAGAGTTGTTTAAAAGTCCCAAAAAAAAGTCCAAGTCATTAAAAAAAAGTCAAAATCCAGACTTTTTTTTTTCAAAAGTCCGACCAAAGACTTTTTTTTTAAACTTGCTAGATCGGGCCTAATATTAATAAAATTATATATTCTTGGGTTGTCTAATGCAATAGATTTGCCATTCACATAATTTTCTTGCAATTTTAGCATAGGTTTCTTATTCAATATTCAATATTTTAAAGTCTTGACTTGGACTTGACTTGGACTTGACTTGAGACTTGTGACTTTTAAACAACTCTGATATTTGTACCAATTTTTGTACTGTGTTGTGTTCTAAAATTGACAAAGGCAAAAAATAGATGAAATTTGTTTGAATGTGATGAGTGATTTTTGAGAAAAAAAATTCTAATATTATTTTTTAGCCAATGGCTTTAATAAGACCGTCATGGAAAAGTCGTGGTGCAACATATACCGAATACGGTATAACCATTCATTGTGTGGCCAAAGATCAAATTGGTCAAAATCATATACTTCATTATTTGGATAATGGATCGGCTAATCTGTGCTTTGCTTATCAAAAAGAAATATTTTTTGTTCCAGCAGCTATGATATTAAAAAGTCTGGTAGATCTGCCAGATTATGAGATTTATAGATCGTTGATGAGAAACAGAGAGGAAAATTCGTTTATGGAAGGTTGTGCAAAGTTTATGCTAAGACAATTGCAAGAGGAAGACATAGTGACTCGGAACGATGCTCTCAGCTATATCGGAAGCCGATTCCGAATCAAATTAAATTTGCCCGAATGGTACACGGACGTTGAGTGTGCTCAGCATCTTTTTAAATACAGTCTTTTGACGCACTTGCAAAGCAATACCGACAAATTCAATCTAATGATGTATGAATTGTTAAAAATTAAATTTTCTTTTATTAAATTAATTGTTTTTTACAATAATTGTTGTTGTTGTTGTTGTCAGATTTATGCTGAGAAAATTGTACAGTTTAGTTCATCAGAACGGTTGCAAGCCAGAAGATCCGGACTCACCGATGATGCAGGAAATTCTTCTTCCTGGCCACTTGTATCTTGGCGTGTTGGCCGAGAGACTGCAGCAAATGCTTGTCAGCATGAAAACAATCACACAAACACTAGACTCTAAAAAGCCATTTCTAGATGGACAAAAAATCAATTTGATCGAAGCTTGCAAGCGAGAGTCAAACGTAACCAATTCGCTTGAGTATTTTTTGGCAACAGGAAATTTAGTTTCCAAGCATGGTCTGGGTATTTTGCAGACCACTGGTTTCGCAATCATAGCTGACAAATTGAACTACTGGCGATACTTGTCTCACTTTCGGTCTGTGCATCGCGGAGCTATTTTCACTGAAATCCGCACTACCTCAGTACGAAAATTGACTGCTGAAAGTTGGGGATTTTTGTGTCCAGTGCACACACCGGACGGTGGACTGTGTGGACTGCTCAATCATTTGACGTTCACATGCCAAATATGCACCGAGGATCCTAACACAGACAAGCTTGTTGACTTGATGGCATCGCTGGGAATGGTTCCACTTGAAAGTGGTCTGTTCAAGTTTAACTCGCATAAAAAGTCCAAAGCCTATTTCTACGAAGTGCTTCTCAATGGTCAATTAGTTGGCTATGTTGATTCGACAAATGTGGACGATTTGACTGCAAAGCTTAGATATGTCAAAGCTTTGGCGAGCCAAAAGTCCGACAACAAATTGTGCCAAGGTATTCCAAAATACATGGAAATATGCAAAGTTCCAAGAATTGACTTGCAAAAAAACACATATAGTCTGTATCCTGGCGTGTATATTTTCACATCTCCAGGCCGCATGATGAGACCGGTCAACAACCTAACCACTCAACAAACCGAATACATAGGCACAATGGAACAATGCTACCTGCATGTTTGTGTCACGCCTGACCAGTTTGTCCAAGACGTAAGATTTTTTAACTAACAACATTTTATTATGCTTTATTTCGACAACTAAACTAATTTCAAGTTATGTTCGACAAAGATTAATTAATTAGCCTAAAATTAATTAGATATTAATTTTTGAGCAGACAAAATAAGCTTTCTATTTTTTTTACTTATTTATTTTGATTTTAATTAACCTTTTTTGGGGAGAAGTAACAAAAAAAAGGTCATAAAAATTAAAATTAAAAAAATAAGTATTGAACTTTCTGGACCTCAAGTTATAAAATTCATTTAGGCCTTATTAATTCATTAAACAATAAATTATAATCTTTGAATCTTAAGTTATCTATGCAATTGGAATCAGAAATGCCATCACTGATGAAAAAATGAGCCTTTAACTCTCTTTTAGACTTTCCTATACTACTTAAAAGTAAAGTAAAATCTAAATTAAAATTTTCAAATTTTTGCATATAAAATTTTTTTTTGAAAAAAAATAAATGATGTATTAGTTGACTTATAGTAAGATAAATTGATAGATTGTCTGATTATTTGATAAATCTTTCATTATTGATCAATTACAAATTTATTAAACATAATAGTTAACTATATTAAGCCAGATTGTTTTTAAGTCACAGTTTTAAGTCTTAAATAATTTTTTTAAGTCAAAGTTATGACTTGACTTAAATTTTTTTTTTAAGTCAAGTCAATGACTTAAAATTTTTATTTTTTTTGACAAAATTATGAAGAAATTAGATTTAATTTTTATTTTAATTTGCTTGATCTATATCGATCTAGATCTATAGAGGCTTTATATCATAAAATTTATAAGTCAAAGTTATGTCCGGACCTAAAACTTAACATTTTTTTTTTGCGATGAATATCATGACTAGAAAATTCTTATATTGTGCTAAAATAATTATTGTCCTAATCTTGATTCCGCAACATTTCGAGATCCCATACAGAATATTCTCTCCAGTTTTATAAATTAATCCGGATTTATCCTGTATTTCCATTTATGTAGAGTAATTGTTCTAGGAAAATTATATTTAATGAAAGATCACAAAAATGTCTACCTAATTCTCAACTACTGTAAAAATATTTTTTCCACTCATTTATCATTGCTTAACATGGTCGTGAGATTTTTTTTCCATTCAATGAATGTGAAGACTATAAAGCTAAAATTGCAAGAAAAGAAATGAAATATGGCAAATCTATATGCATTAGATAACCATAGAGTATATAAATTTTATGATATAAAGCCTGATCTAGCAAATTAAAATAAAAATTTAATTTCTTGTTAATTTTGTCAAAAAAAAATAAAAATTTTTAGTCTTGATAATTTTGTCGTATCTTACATTGTCCAAAATTTTTTGAATGAAATAATTATTTTCTACTCTATTATTTATTTATTTTATTGATTTATCTTTACATAATTAAGGCTCTTTCAGATTAAAAAAATCAAGAAAGAAAAAATTTAAAGTAAAATAAATTAAAATATGATTTTAAAAGAAAATAAAAATAGACGACTACCAAAATAGAAACAGAAAACTAATGAGAGATGTTTAAATATTGAACAATTGAGGAAAGAAAGAAAGAAGAAATAGTTTGGTAGCAATTATGCAATGGATAGATCTTGACTCTAAAACCGCTTTATATTCATCCACCAGTTTGATAACCATTCTTTCGCTCAATTCTAAATGTCTATTCGATTCAGTTAGGGATTTAACTAAATTATTAATTATATAATATTCTATTTTAGTTTAAGTATTTAAAGAACTGGTGAATAAGACTTATGATTTTTTGTTGTTGTTTGTCTCTGATATTAATAATTTCGGATCCGAAAGACTTAGACTATAGGTTTGGTTGTGTGTGTTTAAAGGCCATTTTTTGTTTGACAAAACTAGATAAAATGACAAGAAATGCTCTTCTTAAAGTTTGTCTAAAATAGCGTGTGCAAATTGGCTTTGTTTAATAAGAGTTGTCGAAATGAAAATTAAAATGAAAATTAAAATGAAAATTAAAATGAAAATTAAAATGAAAATTAAAATGAAAATTAAAATGAAAATTAAAATGAAAATTAAAATGAAAATTAAAATGAAAATTAAAATGAAAATTAAAATGAAAATTAAAATGAAAATTAAAATGAAAATTAAAATGAAAATTAAAATGAAAATTAAAATGAAAATTAAAATGTGAATTAGATAGTTAATTCATTAAATTAACTCATTTACTTATAGAAAAGCACCCATTGCGAACTGTATCCATTTTCGTTTATGAGCGTAGTGGCCAATCTCACTCCCTTTTCGGAATTCAACCAGTCGCCGCGTAACATGTATCAATGTCAGATGGGCAAGCAAACAATGGGCACACCGTGTCACTCGATTCAGAACAGAGCCGATAACAAGCTGTATCGGCTCAACTTTCCACAAAGTCCAATGGTTAGAACAAAAATGTATGATCATTACAAATTGGACGACTATCCGATTGGCACCAATGCAATTGTGGCCGTAGTCTCCTACACTGGCTACGACATGGAAGATGCCATGATTTTAAATAAGAGCTCATTTGAGAGAGGCTTTGCTCACGGAACTGTTTACTCGACAGAAATAATTGAGTTGAATGAGAAAAATTTTTGTTCGTCAAAAGCAAAAATATTTTCTCTTGATCCAAACAGAAGAAGTAAACTTGGCGAAAAACTGGACAAAGATGGCCTGCCTCTTGTTGGATCTACAATTTGTCCTGGCGAGCCGTTCTATTGCTATTTAGATGAGAATACAGGTGAGTATAAGGTGGAACATTTTAAAAAGCTGGAAAAAGCCTTCATTGAATCAGTGAGAGCATTGGGAAGTGATGATGGATGTGAGCCGTTGAACAAAGTTGCCATTATGATGTCGTTTCAGCGCAATCCAATAATCGGAGACAAATTCTCATCTCGACACGGCCAAAAGGGCATCTGCTCACGAATCTATCCCACTGAAGATTTGCCCTTCACCGAATCGGGCCTCACACCTGACATTATCTTTAATCCGCACGGTTTTCCTTCTAGAATGACCATTGGTATGATGATTGAATTTATGGCCGGAAAATCAGCTTGCATGTTTGGCAGTGTTCATGACGCCACACCCTTTCAATTCAGCCAAGGCCAGTCCGCCATTGATTACTACGGAAATCTTTTGAAAAAAGCCGGCTACAGCTACTACGGCACCGAGTCCATGTACAGTGGAATTCACGGCAGACAACTAGAAGTGGACATATTCTTTGGAGTGGTCTACTACCAGAGACTAAGACACATGGTGAGCGATAAGTTTCAGGTGAGAACAACTGGGCCCATAGACATAAAAACTCATCAGCCTGTCAAAGGACGCAAGAGAGAGGGAGGCATTCGTTTTGGTGAAATGGAACGTGATGCTTTGCTCGCTCACGGAAGTGCATCTCTAATCCAAGATAGACTTTTAAATTGTTCGGACAAGACTACAGAAAAAATATGCTCAAGGTGTGGATCGTTTGTGTCCATTTCAAAGAAAAATTGCCAGCTAACATGCTTGTTATGTGGCAAAAATGATGCAATCACCAACATTTGCTTGCCATATGTGCTCAAATATTTGGTCGCTGAATTGGCCTCTGTCAATATTCGAGTTAAATTTGATACCACTCAGCCAAAATTAACTAATTATCTAACACAAACCTAATTTTTAAATAAAACTTATTGTAAAACTGACCAATTGTGTGTTATTTAAAGATTAAACTATCCAAATGTTTACAACAAACCTAAACTCTAGTGTTGCCCACGATTCTATCATTTGCTCGTCTAATTAATTGTCTAAAATTTTAAGATTTTCCCTTTTGAAATGTTCATTTTGAAAGACTCTAAGTCGATTGGTTTAATAAATTAAAAAAAAAAAAACAAAAATGCACAAATATCTCGATATTTGATCTTAAAAAAAATGAATGTTTGAATTTCTACCGTTCCATGCAGTCGTGATCGCGTCCACATGAATTTTTTGCCGTTCCAAGTATTTATTGTTGCGGCCACTCTTAAGTCAAAGGCTAATGACTTGACTAGACTTTCCAACACTAATAAACAATTAAAAAATTATCGAAAATAAAATTTATATCAGAGAAAATAATTAAATTTAACTAATTTTTCCTATTTCTTCTAAGGAAGCGAGCTCCGCTGTAAATCCTCTTTTTCTTTAAATTTTAAAAAAGCAACCAAAGCATATATATATATGTTTTAAGCATACACGATTCAAATCATTTATTTAATATATACTGTTAATCTTTTGTAATTTTTTGCAAGATAGCACGCAACTGCAAAATGATTCGATCTACAGGTTTAACTTAAATTAAAATTTTTTTTAAATAATATTAATTATTTTTAAATTTGTAGTTTAATATTAAATTAAATGAAAACATTTTAAATACTAAGAATAAAAAGTAGGAGTCTAAATCATTTTTTGTATGGTAACGACGTCTAAAGGGAACATGTGTTAATAGGGTTGCCAAATTTGAAAAACTGCTTAATCTCCTTCATTTTAAAAGATGATTTCAAAAAAACATGTTAGAACTATGAATATAGCATGAATAACTCGAAGAGAGGAATCGAATGATATGTGTGATATATTTAAAAAAAAATTAACATTTTTTTTCTCTTAAAGTCTGATTACATCTAATGAAGTGAAAAAATCTCGAAGATAGTAATTCGGCAAAAAACATTTTAAAGATCCTAAGTGTAACTCAAGGTTTAGCCTATTTCCACTACAGTCAATCCTGCGTATAACGAGACCCTATATAACGAGCAACTTGGCTAGAACCGATTACGAGCTATAGAAAAAGATATAAAAATTAATTCTATATAACGAGTTTCGATATAACGAAAACTTGATATAACGAGCTTATAATGAAATACCGCTTAATCATTTTCTTAAGAACAAAAACTTCCTATAACGAGCTTGAACAAAAGAAATTTTTTCACACTTTTTATATAAAAAAAAATAAAAATAAAACAATTAACTTATCTTCATGAATAACTATAAATCACCAGAAAACATTTCCTATCTAATTGTTTATAAAAAATGTCCAATCTTAATCAAAAAAAAAGAAAGTATATTTCACTTGAAACAAAAGTTGAAATAATAAAAAAACATTGCGAACAAAAAATCGCTACTTCAATTCTCGCAAAAGAGTATAGCGTCAACACATCGACCATTTCCACAATTCTCTCGTCTAAAGAAAAAATTTTAGAGCACTTTGAGAAGAACTTGTGCGGTACAGAAAAAAAAAGAATCAAATTATCGAGTTTCGATGATGTCGATAAAGCCGTTTTGTTTTGGTTCGAACAAGTTCAAAAGTATAGCAACGTAACTGTGAGTGGAATCGAAATTCAACTACAAGCCTTAAAGTATGCGACAATGTTAGGGTTTGATGACAGTGATTCTGATGTCGAAGAAATCGAAAAACCTAAAAAACCTGTTATAAGCTCAAAAGAAGCTATCGATAAAATTAATGATTTAAAAGATTTTTTTTTGAATAAAAACCAAGATTTCTCAAAAATAGTTGATTTTTTGTTTAATATTGAAAATGTTGTGATTGAAAAATAAAATGTAATACCAGACAAACATATATTAAAGATTTTGTAAAAAAACAATAATTTTGTATTTTTTTCCTTTTTTATTTATTTTTTTACCAATAAACATTTTGAAAAAAAAAATTTATTTGCCCATCTTTTTCAATGCAATTTCGATATAAAGAGTTTGGATATAACGAGCAACGAAATTTCCGCCCAACTTGCTCGTTATATCGAGGATTGACTGTATACGATTCAGTTCAAGTAAAGATTACCAAAAAATTTTTCTGATCACCAAAAATTTTTTTGATCACCAAAAAATTTTTCTGATCATAAAAAAAATAAAATTTTTATTTTTTCATACGGTTGAGGCTTTTTTGATCACGAAATATGTGATCATTGATCACTGATCACATTCTGGACATGATACCTATGATCACATTTTTTGGTGAATACTTGATCACATTCTGGACATGACCCGTCAACTCTTGGTATCAAGATCTAAACAAAAAAATGTCAATATGGTTCTATATATCTTTAATTTGTTGTCAAAATGATGCATCGCTCCTAGAAAAAAAAACAGGTTTTTTACTTTTACTTTACTTTTACTATTACTTTTAATAAAAATAATAAATTTTTGCTCATGATTTTTTCAAGAAAAAAACTTTCACAATTAAACTTTAATTTAGTTCCCGATTGTTAATTAATACCAGTTGCATTTTTTTTAAGATATTAAGATTCAATCGTAGATTTCCAGCTTTTATAACATCCAATTTTTAAAACCAAAATTAATGACCTAAATTAAAAAAAACTTGTCTTGTTCATGATCAAATACTCGTTAACATAGCGAGAAAGAACTTTTATCTTATTTCTAAGATAAACTTTCATACTTTATTACGACTTTTCATATAATTCTAATTTTTCAATTTTCATTTTTCATTTTTCAATTTTCAATTTTTCAAATTAAAAATTATTTAAAATATAAAACTACTCGCCTTTTTTAGCTGTCTTTTCTTGATTTAAATAAATTAATTTTATTTCTTTCTAGTTTTCATTATGAATTAATAAAGTTTTTCATGTTGTTTTTTATTTATTGTTTTTATTTTTTCAATAAAAATAATAATTTAAGCTAAGGAAACAAAGCAAAAGTTTACTACTTAGTAAATTTAGAAATAATTTTAAATTTACTTTTCAAAATTAAAGCCTAGATTTTAAAAATTTTTTTAATTAAAGTGCAATGGTCCATTTGGTTAAATTAGAAATTCCTTTAGAAAAAAATCTCTAAATATTTCCAAAATTTTCAACTCATCAAATATTAAGGATTTTATAAGCTAAGTAAAATAAGATAGAAAAAATTATCTTCATGTCAAAATTTCAACAAAAAAAAATTTTTAATAAAATTTTTTTTAATTAAATAATTTTTGAAAAATAGTTTTTGTTTGTTTTTTTTTTTAAATATTTAATCTTTAAAAAAATCAAATAAATTGTATTGAATTGAAAAATCATTTAATTAACATATTATGATGATTAAAAAATTTAATAAAAAATAGTGAAAAATTTTTGCTAAATGTAGCATAAAAAATATTTTCAAAAAAAAAAATTTTAATTTTTTCACTTTAAATAAATTTCTATGATAATTTTATGTTGAATTTTTTTTAAACTATAGAGCAGTTAAATGAAAATAAGAAAAAAATGGCTCGTATTTTAGGAGTTAACATACCTCGTCGCTTTAACCGCAAACTAGTCCTAGTGTTAGTAGTTATACTTTTTTTGATTTTTTTTTCTCAACTAATTGGAAACTCGATAGATGACGACGAAGAGTGGTACAAACATCCAAGCGTTTATTTTAAAGAAGTGACATGCGAGCACGATGATTACGCCGCAAAGCTTTTCGACGAACTCACCGAGAAATTGTCTAAAATGTTGGAAAAACTGGGCATTTCATATTTTCTTTGTTATGGAAGTCTTTGGGGCGCCTTAAAATTTCAAAAGACCCTTCCCTGGGACCGAAATTTAGATTTTTGTGTTATTTATCATCAGATTGCCATTGTTGACGAACAAACATTATACCAAGCATTCAAACAAGAAGGTTTAAACTATTACTATAATTCCAGACGCGGAAAATATGTTGTTAGCTACAAAATAGTTTCGGCAGAAATAACAATATTCGAAAAAATAGGAAATCATGTAGAGAGAGTTGGATGGGAAAAACGTTTGTTCCCACATTTGTATTTGAATTTTCAAAACTTCCCATATCAATTGGTCCAAAAAGATCTGCCAAGAATAAAATTCAATAATCTTGACATTCCTGCGCCACATCAAGAATATGAAATACAGAAATACTTGTATCCAGATAATTGGTGGAAGGAGGTTAAGCCTAAAAATTGCCTATAAATTTGTATTTAGAAATCCGATTTCTTAAAATTACTTAAAATTTTTCTTATTGAATTTTAATAAACTAATTTTTTTTAAATGTCATAATATTTTTACTAAACACCTAATATGAAGTTATATAATAAAAAAAAAAAAGAAAGATTTTAGTGAAATTTTCCTTATGCAATCATTAATATTTTCATAAATACCAATATAAAATTAAATCCTCAGAAAGTCATTACTTTCTCCTTTTTTTTATTATTTTTATTATTTATTTCATTTTAGCGTAATTTTTTTTATTTTTAAAGGATATGAAGAAATGTTTTAAAATAGTTTTTATTTTCTTTATTTCAATACCAAAAATTTTTAGTTCATTACCAAAATATTTTTTAGAATATTTAAAGAAAGGAGTTTTCAAAAAATAAAGACTTTTGGTATTATTTATGACTTGGTCATTTAAAATTTTACAATTTTTTTGTTTTATACCACAAATTTATTAAAAAAGCCACATATAATAAAAATTTACACAAAAAATAAAAAAAAAACTTTTTTTTTTAATTTCACCACCAATTTATTAGAATAAACGCTAATATTAAAAATATACAATTTTAATTTTTATAATCACGCAAAATTTTTTTTAAACCATAAAAGATTTTTTTGAAAAAAATGAGTAAATATTATTTGTACATCCTCCAGTTTTTTTTATACAACAAAAAAAAAAGATACAACACAAAATATTTATTTATACAAAATCGATTTTGTCTAATTATTTATACACAAAAAATAATGATTTCAGTTAGAAAAAAAAAAAAGTCACAAAAGTCTAAATCAAATTAATTTTTTTTCAAAGCATTTTTTGCCAACCTTGGGCGACCTTTTTTCGTTAAAGTTACAAACTTCGAAGTCAGCTTGTAATAGCCCAAACTCAACCCTAGATGATGGGAGATAAAAACTAAATGTTCACATGTCTTGACTTTGACTTTTTTGAACCGGTTCGACAAACCGGCTTCAAAATAGAACCGAGATTCTGTTAAACCGGTTTCGACCCCTATTAAGAAGGCTTTTTCCTCTTTAATCAACACGATCAGTAGAGTAACCAGCTTTCTCTGGAATCATAGTAATCAAAAACTTAAAGAGAGATTTATTAAATCCAGGAGGAGATTAACTGCATTGAGTGAAAGATCTTTGAGAAATCTGTTGTGATAACATCTTCACCAGGCGAAGAGTTAACTTTCAATTTGTCAATAATATTGACTAGCTTTTTAAACGAGACTTTTGAAAATTGGTCGTCACTTAAATTCAACTTTGACACAAATTCCTCTACAAAGTTGAAGTGATTTGTATCAGCGTTCTTGTTCTATTTATAATTTCCCAGAAAATGCTAGAAAAGGAAGGGTAAGGGCCAAGCTTATCCAGAAAATCGCTAATTTATTCTATTTATATTATTTAATCAAAATCTTAATTAGATAAGTGTGCTTGTTCAATTCAGAATTTAAATCTGTTAGCTCTTCGCTATTTTTTCTTAACTTTTTATCCTTTTCCTTACCTTTCGACGCGATTTTATTAAGTCGACTATAAATCTAGTGTAGCTTTTAAGCATAGTGGCAGCAAATTTTGGTATCGCATTATTAACAGAAGCATTGATTAAATTTAAAGGAACTCCGTTAATAATATTAAGGTCATTCAGATTTTTTATTTTTAATTACAGTTATTATTCCGTCGAATGTGCATCCAAAAAGTCACCCCAGTCATCCTTGGTAAAATTGAACCGTGGTTCAGCCTCAGTCAGATCCAGTCTGAAAATCTTATTGAATCCAAAACTGCGCATTATCGGGGCATGATCACTTCCCATTTTTAAGTCTGCTAGTATCTCAATACTAGTCATTTTATTCGCTAATGATTTGGTGCATAAAAAGAGATCCAGTAGTTCTGACTAGACAACTTTTTTCAGATTATTATTATATCTAAAATGAGTGGACTTAGATGGTTCATATAAGATACACAGAACAAGTTCTGAGCCAATAATTTCTTCAAGGACCCGGCAATTGGCATCTAGAGATCTACATCCAACTACAGGAGTCTTTTCGAGAGAGTAACTTTTGATTCAATCTTTTTTCACAGTGTTCAAAGGAGCATATTAAAAAACTAAATTAAGACAAATACCTTTGGAGTCAATTTTTATACCAACATGATCAATGTCCAAGTCAAACTCAGAAATTTCAAAACATTTAATTTTGTTTTTAACAAGGATTAAAACTCCACCCCATGCGAAGGATTTTCTTGTTTGGGTTTATAGTGGGTAAAGTAGCCTGAAAATCTAATAAAGGTATTTACTTGTTCCTCGGTTAGTTTAACTTGTTTAACTTGGATGGACTCAATTTCCGGTAGGATTTCTCTTAGAAAAACACTGAGTTCTATCATTCAATCACGTGTGAGTTTGAAGCAGTTCCATTGAATGATTGAAAAAGAGTTTTTTTTAGAATGGACTGCTTAATTTTGTATTAATTCTGATCTTTTAATATTAATTTTTGAAAGAGAGTTAAGAGATGAAAAGAATAATCTAAGAAAGATCTAATTAGAGACTTGTTTAGGTTACCGAATGTGTTAAATTTTAGGCCCTATTTTTTATTTGATAGGATTTTAATTAAAATCAACCTAGAATTATAGCGTTTTATAGCATCTTTTATCATTGAATCAAATTTACATTTGCTAGTGATGGGAGTTTTTTGTTTTTTTTGGTTAGCCAACAAATCATACTTTGGTTTTGGTTAAATAAAATTTGTAAGTAATTTGAGTTCTATAATTAGATTTTGTTTAAGGCTAGATCGAGTACACTGAATAAAGTCTTGTGGTTTATTTGGTTCTAGATCAAAACAAATTGATTTAAAGTAACCTGTTCATATTAGCTATTTTAAGAAATAAATCGATCAAAATAGCTAAATTAAAATAACCTGTACAAGTAAATAAAATCGCAATTAAATAGCCATAAGTGGCTATTTTTTCTTGTTATATTTATTTGTTAACTGTACCGAGCTAAAGCTCCTTCAGAATAAAACCAAAAATCAAAAAAATAAATAAAATAAAAATAGAGTTAAATAAAATAAAAAAAAAAGAAAATATCAAAAAATCAATTTAAAAATAAAGTAAATAAAGTAAAATAGAGTAAGAAGACAAGAAATTATGCTTTTGTATTTATACAAAAGGGGATCTAAGTTTTGTAATGTTAATTTTTAATTTTGATAATTATTATTCATTGTGTTCTTTTATTTTTTTTTTTTTTTAATATCTTAAACCGAATCAAACCGGTATCCTGTAAAAAAAGCACCCATCAAAAAAGCTATAAAAAAGCACCCTGCGTAAATCGCTTAAATCAGTAATTCGACTTCATATGTTGAATTAGACAAAGAAAAACTCATAGTAGAGGTATTTGGGAAAAAACAAGAGCGACAAAATAGTCTGCTGGGCTCAAAAGATAATAATGAGTTTTATTCACGATCAGATTCTCTGATCACAAAACTAAAAGAATTTAAGCATCCTTATAGGAATACTGATTTAAGCGATTGGTTTCAAAATAATATTGTTAAAATATTTGAAAATTTTTGTGAAATAATTTGGTCAAATGAACATATTGAAAAAAATTATGTAAATATATTATGTAAACTATATTATGTAAATTATTTCCTTTTTTGAATTTTGATTGTCACATTAGATTTGTATCAAAGCAAATCATTCAATGACAATGCATTTAAAAAAATGCATAAAACATAAATTCTAAACAAATTTAAATATAGGAGATTTAGTCTTATATACAAATTTCTCAGAGTCGAAAACCCCAGGTAGTAGTTTTTTTTCCAAAAAAATAGAAAAAAATCCCAAGAAAATTAGGATGTATTGCTAAAGAGCCAAAATGCCAAAATTTTTTTTATTATGAAGTCTTGAGGTCTAATAAGAGACCAAAAAAATAGTCTTTATTTTTATTAAATTTCTCTTTTTTAATAATTTAAAAAATAAATGTTGAAAAATGCTTTTTAATTTAAAATTTAATTTCATATTATATTACAAAAAGTTACCCTAGAATCAACATAAATGTTGAAAATTCTTTTTGTTTAGCTTTTAAATAATTTATTTACTTAATTATTTAGCTGTACCGAGCTCAAAAGTCGAAGTCAAAATTCAATAATGTTAGAGTGGGCTCTTGAGGGCCTGGATTGACTAAATCATGATTAATAGTTTATTTTGTTAAACCGACCTAAAAATCGTATTCCCTAACCTCAGAAACCCTTTTGAAAATGTTTCTTTCACTGAAAAACCTTTTTAAAAAAGAAATATTCAGGGTGTTTTGAATAATTCTGTCTCAAACTGTTTTAGCGGTTTGTATAGGGTTTTCACATGTCAAGTAAATAAATTATCTAAAAGCTAAACAAAAAAATATTCAATATTTTTTTTTTAAATTTTTAAATAAAAATTAAACCCATTCAATTTCACTAAAGAGTTTAATTTCAAATATGAAAATGCTTGCAATATTATCTTAAAATTGTTTTTTTATTTGAAAATGAAAAAAATATTCGAAACATTGCACTTTTTCTAAGTTATTTCAACATTGGATACATTTTTTAATTCAAACACAAAAAATTAAATATTAATAATTACAACAATATTAAAAAATTAAATTAATTTATGAATTGTTAGAGTACTTGATCAAATATTTTTCCAAATTTTAATAAAAATGTTGATGATTCCATTTATGTGAGATTAGTTCCATTTATCATCAATCTAATTCTGCTTCGACCAAAAGATGCCTTTAAATGTTAAATATTAGTTTTTGGAACCGAAAAAGCGGACCATGATGTGGCCAAAAATTATTTAACCGCGAGCAAGACCGTCGATAAGGACGGCTAAAAAGGTGGATGACTAATTTGACGGTCAAATCAGCGACCAAAATTTTAAACTGCGATGTTGGTAAAATCATAGACGGAAAGCCAATTTTTCGGCTAGAGATATTATTTAAAATTTTTCCAAATTTTACGTTAATTTCTGTAATTTCCAAAAGATTAACGATAGTTCACGTAAATTACTTTAAAATCCTGAAAGAAAAAAAATCATGAATTTATGGTAATTTAAATGAATTATCGTGATTTTGGATAATTTAAGTAAAAAAATTGCCAAAATTTCCTGAAAAAAACCATGAAATTTTGACCGCCTGTCTAACCGCAAATTTTGCAAATTTTGCGTTTAAAGTTGGCCGTAAATTTTTCCGTCCGTATTCGATTTAAACGGCCAAAATCGCGATTCGAAATTTTGACCGCTTTATTTTGTCCTTGTTCGGCCGACCAGGCTTGACTGCCACCCAACGCTATTAAATATGTCTCTTTGTTGCTACTTTATTGTCATGCCTTCAAATGAACACATATCATGGTGTTTCACTACGACACTATGAAACATTACAGTTCATAAATCGCTAAAGAAATGCTTTCAAAGTGGTCACTGATGTCCGACATCAGTGACCACTTTGAAAGTTTTTTACATTAGCAACATTACCTGTAAAGTCCTAATCAAATTCATATTTAAAATTATTTTTGTCCTGAGGAAATTTAATCTGAGACATGCTTAATTGTTAAACAAAAACTAGAGAAACAACTATCTAAATATTTAAAAAAAAAGAATTTGATATTTACCTGAATAAAAAAAGCAAAATTTTTTAAAATAGATAATGTCAAATTATTTTAGCGTTCTTTGCTATTATTTTATTTTGTTAATTTTTTTGTTGTCTATTATTTAAATGAACATATATTTTTACGGTCAGAGAAAGTTTTGAAATATTTTAAAATTGATAAATTTCAATCAGCTGTTAACACGAATCTCACAAAATGTACAGATATTTGATCAAAATTTAATTAAATCTCTTATCTTTTTGAGCTATTAGTAAGATAAGACAGGAGATTTAAATATAATTCATTTCCTTTAGTGATATTTCACTGAATTGATCAAATTGATTCTTTGTTTGTTTTAGATTAAAATTAACATTTTTTTACTATATAAATGTCAGAAGTTGATTTTTCAGCGATTGATTATGCTGTTTTTTCAGTTATGCTCAGTGTTAGTGCATTGATTGGATTTTATTTTGCTTTTAAAGACCGAAAAAAAAGTACGTTAGATGAATTTCTATTGGGTGGACGGAAATTGCAAATATTTCCTGTAGCAATGTCAATTTTAGCAAGTTTTACGTCAGCGATTTCAATACTGGGATTTTCACAAGAAATGTATAAATATGGTTCAATGTATTGGCTTATTGGATTCTCTTATTTTTTAACCCAACCCTTTGCTGCACATGTGTATCTACCTTTATATCATAATTTAAAAATAACCAGCGCTTATGAAGTTAATTATTTTGAATCATTAATTTCGTTAATTAAAATTTTTCATCAAGTACTTGCAGATGAGATTTAATTATACAGTTAGGGTAACAGCCTCCCTTATATTTTGTCTTCAGATGATTCTCTATATGTCGATTGTTTTGTATACTCCATCAGTTGCAATACAGCAAGTCTTAGGAATACCATTATGGATATCAATTTTTGTTACAGGAGCTGTTTGTACCGTTTATACTTCAGCCGGGGGTATCAAGGTAATTTTATTGTATTTTAAAACAAACATGTTTTTTTATTTTTTTTATTAAAGGCTGTAATATGGACTGACACGTATAAATTTTGAATAAATAAATATTTATAAAAAAAATTTAATTTTAAATAAATGCATGTTTAGATTTCAAGTTTTAATAATGTTTTCGGGTAAGTTTACATGAAAAAAATAGCAGAATTTATATTTATATTTTCTTTCGTTAAAGGACTCTTTGCGATTATAATTAAAGGGACAGCCAATGCTGGCGGTGTTTCTCAAGTTTGGAATAGACTTTACGAGTCAGAGAGAATTGAATTTTTTGAGTAAATATTTATATATTTTTTTCTTCAACTTCTGAGTATTGAGTATAATAAGCCCTAACGAGCTCCAAAAAACATTTTTATTTAAAAAATTTAAAAGTTAAATCAGACATCTTTCGAAAGATTTCTAAATCGGTTTTTAATCTTTAAATCAATTAAGATAACCATTATCAGATTTAAATATGTTGCAGGGATTTTTGAATATATTGTACTAATAGTTTCCGAATCAAATTATTAACTAAAATTGAGTAAAATGTAAATAATTAAAGTTTTTTTTTTAAATTTCAAAAAAGAAAATTGAAATTCACAGGTAAGATATCAGTTAAAAAAAGCTTTTATAATTTTTTATTTATCACTCTATTTAACCTTTTGATAATTAAAAAATTTTTTTAAGTTAAAGACAGCTTGTATGAGTCGCTTTTAGGAGATCTTTGAATTTGACCTTTGTAGAGACTTATATTTAGATAAATACTGATGAATGAATAAACATGTATAAGGCTAATGTTTAAACTAAAAATTTAAGCTTATTCTTTTGTTTTGAATTAAGTTTTTATAATTCAATTTCTTTAGAAAAAAAAAATACTGCGTTACGATATCGTACGATGAAACGTCTTTATAAATAAAATTGTGTCTATCAGATTTTTAGAGAATTAAAATATTATCTTTCAGATAGTAACAATTGAGTTATGATTAATCAGCTTTCTATAAGGAAAGATACATTTTGGCAAATTATAAAAATAATAAAAGAAACTTTTAGAGACAAAAAAATGAAATATGTTTAAACTTTTAAAATATTACATTTTTTTGTAATAATAATTATATTTTGTAAAAATATTTATAAATGATTTTTAATTATTTTAAGTGAAAAAATTGTTTGAATTAGTTTGAATAAATGAATGGATACAAAAGTTATGAATTTGTAATTTATTAATTAACTTAACGTGAATTATTTAATTTATTGATTAGTTTAGTTAAAAAAATTAGAAGAAAATAACTTTGATTCTAATTTGACAAGAAACCATCACTAGACAAAATATGTCTAGTTATGTTTTGTATTTATTTTTTTTTAATTATCAAAATCATTAGATTAATTAAGTTTAAAAATTTTAAATTATTGTTTTGATCTTAGAATTTGATCTGAAACTTCAATTTACCCATCAGTAAGTTAAATGAAAACAAAAATTTTTGTGATCCATAGAAAAAGTTGCTAACATAAAAATTTTGTAAGGAGTTGCTATATTGTAGAGCAATTAACAAAAATTACAGTTAAAACTTTTTCAAATACAAATTTTGAGCTGTGAATTTCAAATACAAATTTAACAATAATACCACATTTTTTGATGAATTAAAATTAAAGTTAAAACAAATATTAAAATATTATTGCAACATACTTTGTTGCATCTTTATTTCTAAAAAAATATCTTTAATGACATTTAAACCTTTATTTTTAATTTCTTTAGTAAATTGGCGAATAGAGACAACATTAAACATGTCTG
This sequence comes from Brachionus asplanchnoidis, assembly GCA_025491095.1. NCBI lineage: Eukaryota > Metazoa > Rotifera > Eurotatoria > Ploima > Brachionidae > Brachionus > Brachionus asplanchnoidis. The sequence continues at coordinate 356,955 of JAILYF010000044.1, read as the reverse complement.
TTTTAGGATTTGAATTGAAAGCTATGTCTGTATTTAATGCAGGTAATAGTTTTACATTTTTGTCTTGAATGATTTTTTGATTATTCAGAATAAAATTGAACATTTTTTAACTGTTTTTAACTAAAAAAAAATGATTTTTTAATTCTTACTTTTACTAATATTAAATCATTGATTTTATTTTTGATATTGGGGCTTCTTTCATTTTCGATATGTTTCTGCAAAATAAATGTTCGATCTTTAATCATCTAATAAAGTTAACTTTAAAAAATATTTTTGAGCTTTGATGCAAGTCCTTTCAAGCGTCATACGTTTTGGAGCTTAATTTTTGGTGGATTTTTTACCTCATTAACTGTTTACGGTAGCAATCAAGCAACTATTCAACGATATCTTACAATGAAAACTGTAAAAGATGCACAAAAGTAAAAAAAGCTATTTTTTAAAAATTAAATGTTTATGTCTTATTTTTTCATTTAGAGCCTTGTACATAAATTTAGGAGGAACATTCCTAATTTTAACAATAACTTGTATTAGTGGGCTAATTGCCTATGCGATTTATTTCGAATGCGATCTACTCACATCCGGAAAAATAAACAAAGGTGAACAAATATTGCCATATCTTGTAATTGATTTACTTGGAAAGCTTCCAGGTGCACCAGGCCTTTTTGTAGCGTGTATTTACAGTGCCTCTTTAAGTACAGTTTCATCAGGCCTCAATTCTTTAGCAGCTGTGTGTCTAAAAGATTTATTGCAACCATATTTTTTCAAAAATTTACTTTTAGTCGAATCTAAAGTCACTTTAATATCAAAACTAATTGCAGCTGTGTTTGGTTTGATTACGGTTGGAATTGCATACTTTTGCCAATACTTAAGCGCAACAGTCTTGCAAATTTCTTTATCAATTTTCGGGATTCTTGGTGGCCCTTTGTTGGGAGTTATTTCATTAGGGATGTTTTGTAGATTTGCTAATTCATTTGGAGCCTTTTGTGGACTCGTTATAAGCACGGCTGTAAATTTGTGGTTGGGAATTGGAGCCATATTGTATAATACACCACCGATTTCAAAGCCAGTTAGCATTGAAAACTGTGAAAATATTCTGATTTCGGATTCAAATAAGACTATGGTTCAAACAGATGATAAATTCGAGTAATTTTATTCCAGCTTAAAAAATTTAGATATTTTTAATTAATTTTTCCAAAGTGTTACATATGTTTATCGTTTATCTTATCTTTGGTATGCTGCATTGTCAATCTGTATATGCTTTATGTCAGGCATGGTTTTAAGTTTAATTACTGGTCGAAACAAATCTAAAAAAATGGATGAAAAACTTTACTTTAATTGGTCAAATTTAATTTGCCACAAAAATGAAAAAAAACTAATGGCAAAAGTCCATGGAAGAACAAATTATGGAATAGATTTGAACGATGAACTCATAATCGAAAAACAACTCAAGAGTTATTCTCTAAACAACTTACAAAATACTGATGTAACACGATTTTAAATATTCGTATCAATGATCGATTTGATTTCATAAAACAAATATTGTTTTAGATTAAGACTTTGTACCAACTTGAGCAGAACAGCCAATTTATTAAAATTTCATGATAAAAATTGAAATTTTTTAATCTTTTCTTCGATTAATAAAAATTTATTTTAAAAATGATTTAATCTTTTTTAAATTTTAAGAACTGTAATCTAATAGGAAAATGTGTTTAAAATTTTATTGGTTTTGTCTTTTATTCATAAAAGACGAATACAATAGCAAAAAGATTTATCTTTCAATCATAAATGATAAAGAAGTGCTTGAAAAAATATTAAACGACAAAAAAATTAAAATAGCTAATGCTTGCAACTAGTACAATGCTTTCACAGACAAAAACTTGGTCACAACAAACATCAACAACAAATCCACCTTCATTAGATGCAATGGTGAACACGAGCAAAAATACTTCAAAATTAGTGATCCTTCCATTACAAGTCTGCTAATTGCAATGCCAACTATCCAACTGTCAGCAAGCAATCATAAAGTCAATACGGCTTGAAACGAACAAGGGGTAATAACGATAAGTGTTTTTTGATCTCACGTAACTTTTTTTTGCGCAAGTAAAAAAATTGAAAAAAATTTTTTTAAACATTTACTTTTTGTCTTATGTAATTTTTGACTCTGGTTTCATTTTTTCAATCTGTTTTTACAAAGAGAGTTAACCGTTCTCTATTTATTAAAAAAAACGCATTTTTTAAAAAAAAATTCACTGTGGGGTTGAACCGTTAATTGGTTTGTTTTAAAGTTCTAAAGTAAAATGGGGTAAATTCAATATTTCTTTTGTTCAAAGAGGTCTATGGGGTGGAAATTTAATTGGATTGGTATTATTTGATAGGATTTAAAAAATTTGAACATTTTCGGTCTTTTTTGTAAAAAAATTTTATTAAAATAAAAACCTAAAAAGTTTGATCCGAAAAGTGAATTTTATTGTTCGAAAAAATGCAAATAATATAGAATTTAAATTAATTTGATTTATTTTTTTTTATACTCATATTTTAAGAGCGCTTTTTAATATCAGTGTTTCTTTCATTCTGAGTATATGCCCAAGCCTGACTTGACCCTGAACTTTTGTATAGGTCAACATCCGACAAGGCGCCAGTGAATAGCGAGAATTCTCCTCAGTCTTCCAATGCGGAAGGTGTTCAGGTTTTTGCTGTCATATTCACATATTCTTCAACATTCGCATTCGCCGTACATCAGTGTTGCTTTTTCTATAGCGCTGTACAATTTAAGTTTAAGTTTAAGATTTCCATGCTGGTCGGAGTCTTCCAAAGCCACTAGCCAGATAACTTTGACTTTTTCAAAATTTAAAGTTAACTTTTGACTTTTGACCAAATCCAAATTCAATGTTGTAATATCTTTATTGTTCTTTAAAAATTTTTTTATAACGGAACCCTTGACTCTATTGACTTTCCATGCTCTCTTTTATTTTTCAACAAAAAGGATGGTTTAAGAAATTTTTTAAAAACCTAAACACATGAATTATAGATGTGATTTGCAAAGAAGATTTCACGTAAATTTTTCTTAAGTAACCATATTTTATGAAAAATAATGTAATTAATCAAGACTTTTTTCGATTTTCGGTTTCGACTGGGTACGAATAGGGGTATAGATGACCAACTAGATGCAGTAACCTCTGTGTCAGGTCCAGAGTTGGTCAAAAGTCAAATTTTAAAGTAAGAATCGTTAAAAGTCAGAGTCAGACTTTGACTTTGAAATTTTTTTTTATTTTAAAGTCTTGGCTTGGACTTTTATTTTAATTATTTAGACTTGAACTAAGTCGCTAAAAAAACTATCTGGAACGGCAATTCATCTGTCAAGATCAGGGTCATATGAATTATTACCGTTCCGTGTAGCTATTGTAGCGGTCTACTAAATAAGAACTCAAAAAAGTAACGTTTAAAAGAAAAAAAACATAGTCCAGACCTGACTTTGACTTCTGACCAACTCTGATCTCAGGTCAGAGCCGTTGTTCTAAAGGTACTGAAAAAGGAGATGAGCGTCTCCTAGTTATCCACTTGGATAAAAAGGGATATATTGTGATTAAATTTTTAATTCAAAGAAAAAAATCTGGAGAGCTTGAATTGTTATAATATAAATTTTTTTTTTTATTTTTCTAACATCATTGAAGACAAATGAAAGATTTAAATTTGTTAATGAAATTTATTTTAAATCTAATCCCAGTCAAAATAAGTCTGATTTCTATTTTTTTTGTTGAAATTTTATCAAAATTAAGACATGAATTGAAACAAATGTATTTTTTATTTTAATTTGCATTAGTTTATTTTTATATTTTATACACGTGTAAAAAAATTCAAATGTTTAATTTTTGCTTTCTCAATCGATTGTAACTTACTCAAACAAATTAAATAAAAATAATTGAAAAAAAGATTTAAAAAATGGCCCTTGTGTGTGCATGTAATTTAATGCAATAGTACCAGAAATTTGTATTTGTTTCTAATTGTGATTTGTTTTTTAAGTAAGCAATGAAGTTCCAGATCAACCAGTGATATCTCAAGTGTCAGGTCACATTTATGAAAAACGATTGATACTTAAGTACATTGATGAAAATGGTACAGATCCAATGAGCAATGAAGCTTTGACGCCTGAACAAATTGTTGATATCAAAAGTAAATAATAAAGTGTTCAATTACTTGAATTTGTTTTAATTTTATTTTCTGAACAGCAAATCCTCTTGTTAAACCAAAGCCTCCATCGGCTACAAGCATACCTGCTTTGCTCAAATGCCTTCAGGACGAGTGGGATGCTGTAATGCTGCACAGTTTTACACTTCGACAACAATTGCAAACAGCTAGACAAGAACTGTCTCATGCTCTTTATCAGCATGATGCTGCTTGTCGTGTCATTGCTAGACTAAACAAAGAGGTGAACGCAGCCAGAGAGGCACTGGCCACGCTGAAACCGCATGCGGCTTTAAACAATGTCGTGCCACAAACTATGTATGCTTCTGAGACAAGCGGAGAGACACGGGCTGCGCCTGAAGAAGGTATTTCTGAAGAAGTGTCGCAAAAACTACAAGAAAAATCAGCAGCTTTGACACAGATGAGAAAACAAAAGGGCAAAAAGGTTCCCGAAGAGTTGGCAAATGTTGATGATATTAAAAGCATGCACACCGTCGGATCCCATACAGGTTTGCATAGTGCAAGCATTACTGGCATAACAGCTTTGGATATAAAGCTAAACGACTCTAACCGTATTCTAACGGGTGGCAATGACAAAACAGCTGTTGTATTTGACAATTCAAAAGAACAAATTGTCGCCACATTCAAAGGACACACAAAAAAAATAACTCAAGTGATTTATCATCCGGAAGAAGAGACTTGTATTACAGCTAGTGCTGATTCAACAATCAGAATTTGGTCTGTTCCAGTATCGCAACAAGTTCAATTTTTGAAAATTCACGACTCATCTGTTACTGGTATTTCTCTTCATCCATTAGGAGACTATTTGTTGTCGTGTTCGCTGGATGAACATTGGGCCTTTTCGGACATTCGAACCGGAAAGATGCTTTTAAAAGTTTCGTCTGCTGCAAGTGCTCCTACTGCAGAAGGAGAGCCACATTTGACTGGCGGCAATTCAGTGCCTCTGACTTGCGCAAAATTTCATCCCGATGGATTGATATTTGCGACAGGAACAGCTGAGTCGGAAATTAAAATTTGGGATCTGAAGAGCAAATCAAATTTGGCAAATTTTCCTGGTCATTCCGGTGGTATAACCAGTCTGGCCTTTTCAGAAAATGGATATTATTTGGCCACTGCAGCCGAAGACTCGGTGATTAAGCTGTGGGATTTGCGAAAATTGAAAAATATAAAAACAATAGAGCTTGAAAATAAATACGAAATTAAGGATTTAGTTTTTGATTACAGTGGAAGCTTTTTAGCATGTGCTGGATCAGATGTAAGGGTTTATCAAGTTAAACAGTGGGAAGTGCTCAAGATTTTGGAAGAGCATAGCGGATTAGTTACTGGTGTGCGATTTGGAGCAAACGCCAAGTCACTGGTTTCGGCATCTTTAGATAAGTCAGTCAAAATATACTCTGTTTAGAACTATTTTTTTAATTAAAAAATAAATAACAAAATGTAAAAAAACGTCTATTGTTTATTAAAACTTTTAAAAATAAAATTACATAAAAATTCAATAAAATTTAAATTTATTTTTTTTAACATGGACTTAATGCACTTTTTCATTAAATTGTTGGCATTTTGAGAATATTTGATATTTGATTAAACTGAGAATAGATCAAAATTTGATTAAACTGTTGTAAAAAAAATCTTGATCAGTGTGACCATGTAAATTGAAATGGATCGAGACTTCGGAACACTTGTCAAAATTACAAAGCCATTTTCTTAAATTTTTGCTTATTTTTTATTATTGAGAATAAATGCTCTAAAATTCTTTATCTAGCTGATTTTTTCGATCCCCGATGTAAAATTCCGTTAATTTATTATATAAAATATTCCATTAGCATCACAATTAGAATCACATAAAATAAGTATAGAATAATTTCTATATTTTACACAAAAACTTTTTACTGTAGATTGACAAAAATTAGATACTTGTTTATTGCACTTATTTAGAAATAAAAAATTTAATTAAAAAAAAATTATAGAAAATATATCGAAAAAAGATAAATATATTTGCTTATCTGTACAGAACTTAAGCTCCTTCAAAATTAAAATATAAAATTATTTTTTTTTGCTGCGCGTTTTATAAAAATAAGTAAATTTAAACAAGTGAAATAATTATTGTTAGAAAAAAATTATTTGCCTAAAATAAATAATTAAGTATTAAATCAATTGCATTCCCAATCAATTTTTATTTATTTTTATTTATTTATTTGTATATGTGTACCGAGCTAAAGCTCCTTCAGATTTAAAAAAAAAAGAAAATTAAAATAAAGTTAAATAAAATAAAATAAAAATAAAAAATAAGGAAAACATAGAGTAAAAATAATATAAGTTAAAAAGTAGATAAATTTTGATAGAGAGTTCATTAATTTATTTGTTTTCTGTACCGAGCTAGAGCTCCTTCAGAATAAGTTAAAAAAAAATAAAATAAAAATAAAATTAAAGTTAATAAAATGAGATAAAAAAAAGAATCAAAATAAAGTAAATAAGCTAAAATAATGAAAGTTGAAAAGACATAAATTGGAATAGATTGTTACATGTGTTACATGTTTAAAAAGATTTAAACATGCTTTAAAATAATTTAAATTTATATATATAAAGTCTATTTATTCAAAAAAATTCCTTTATGGATTTCTAAAAACTCAAAAAAGCATAACCTAGAGAAGCTAGAGATTCAAATTAACGGTTCTGTATTATGTTAGCTATGCTTAAAATAAAATATTCAAATTAAACTGTGCAAAATAGCTAGCTCTTTTTTCTACTAATTAGCAAAATTAAGTAACAAAAAAAAGCATGTTTAAAATCGCATATTAAGTGTCAATTTTTACTTTCACCTCACGACAAATTATTGCGAGTCTTGGCACAAATCATTTGGAAACATATTGAAAAAGCATCCAAATTTTACTCTTTAATCGACTCATTCCGACGTGAAAATAAGAAAATAGAGAACAAATTGTTAAAAGTTCTAATTTGGATGAAAGATTGAAAGAAATGCTCAATGGGTATATCAAACAAAATTTTGAGAGCATTTTCGAGAATATTATTTTATTATTAAAATATTAAATAATTATCTTTTTTTAATTTACAAATTAATTGATAGAATGTGTAGTATGCTAGGAATTAAAATTTACTACTTAACTGTGTTTTAATTACTCATGCTAACTCCGAGTTCGGTCTGAGTCGGTTTAATTGGTATCCTGTAAAAACAGCACCCATCAAAAAAGCTAAAAAAAAGCACCCTGTGTAAATCGCATTAAATATTATAAAATAACTTTTTTTTTTGATAAATTTATTTCTAACAACCTCAATCTTAATTAACATAAATTTTTATATCAAAAAAATATTGTTACTATATAAAATTTTCAAGTTAAAAAATAATTTGTACATAACACTTTAAAACACCCTGAAACAACCAATTAAGTTTATAGAACACCCTGCAACACCCTTTTGATTCTGATAGAGGAGAAAAAGTTCTGCTAGGCAAATTATTTATCAAAAGGTCTGGACATGTGAAAACCCTATAAAAACCGCTAAAACAGTTTGAGACAGGATTATTCAAAACACCCTGAATATTTCTTTTTTAAAAAGGTTTTTCAGTGAAAGAAACATTTTTTTTAAAGGGTTTCTGAGGTCAAGGAATACGATTTTTATTGAATTTTGACTTCGACTTTTGAGCTCGGTACAGCTAAATAATTAAGTAAAAAAATTATTTAAAAGCTAAACAAAAAGAATTTTCAACATTTTTTTTATAATTTTCAAATAAAAATTAAACCCATTCAATTTCACTAAAGAGTTTAATTTCAAATATGAAAATGCTTGCAATATTATCTTAAAATTGTTTTTTTATTTGAAAATGAAAAAAATATTCGAAACATTGCACTTTTTCTAAGTTATTTCAACATTGGATACATTTTTTAATTCAAACACAAAAAATTAAATATTAATAATTACAACAATATTAAAAAATTAAATTAATTTATGAATTGTTAGAGTACTTGATCAAATATTTTTCCAAATTTTAATAAAAATTTTGATGATTCCATTTATGTGAGATTAATTCCATTTATCATCAATCTAATTCTGCTTCGACCAAAAGATGCCTTTAAATGTTAAATATTAGTTTTTGGAACCGAAAAAGCGGACCATGATGTGGCCAAAAATTATTTAACCGCGAGCAAGACCGTCGATAAGGACGGCTAAAAAGGTGGATGACTAATTTGACGGTCAAATCAGCGACCAAAATTTTAAACTGCGATGTTGGTAAAATCATAGACGGAAAGCCAATTTTTCGGCTAGAGATATTATTTAAAATTTTTCCAAATTTTACGTTAATTTCTGTAATTTCCAAAAGATTAACGATAGTTCACGTAAATTACTTTAAAATCCTGAAAGAAAAAAAATCATGAATTTATGGTAATTTAAATGAATTATCGTGATTTTGGATAATTTAAGTAAAAAAATTGCCAAAATTTCCTGAAAAAAACCATGAAATTTTGACCGCCTGTCTAACCGCAAATTTTGCTTCTCGTCTAAAGTTGTAAGTCACAAGTGAGATCAAGTCACATAGACGATCAAGTCACATAGACGATCTATTCACATGAACGAGCTTGAGACAAGGACATTCAAGTCACAAGGACGATCAAGTAACAAAAACATACAAGTCACAAGAACGATCTAGTCACAAGGACGATTAAATCACAAGGTCTAAAATCAAAAAGAAGATTAAGTCACAATAACTAAAATCACAAAGAAGATCGAGAAAAAGGACAATTAAAGCACAAGGACTAAAATAACAACCAATTAAAGTAACAAGGAATAAAATCACTACGAAGATCAGGTCACAAGGACTATCAAGTCACAAGGACGGTCAAGTCACAGGTGAGAATCAGTGAAGAGCAAAGTCATTATTAGTTGGGGCAAAGTCACCATCAGTGATGAGCAAAGTCAACATTAGTGTTCGAAAAGTCACCATCAGTGAATAGCAAGGTCAACATAAGTGGAGGCAGAGTCTCCATCAGTGATGAGCAAAGTCACCATTAATGTTCGTTAAGTCAACATCAGTGATAGGCAAAGTCACCATCAGTGATGAGCAAAGTCAACATTAGTGTTCGAAAAGTTACACTCAGTGAATGGCAAGGTCAACATTAGTGGGGGCAAAGTTACAATCAGTGATGAGCAAAGTCACCATTAGCGTTCGTAAAGTAACAATCAGTGAAAGGCAAAGTCAACATTTGTGTTCGTAAAGTCACCATCAGTGAATGGCAAAGTCACCATAAGTGTTCGTAGTGTCACCATTAGTGATCGGCCAATTCATATTTAGTGGGGGGAAAGTTACCATCGGTGATGAGCTAAGATACCATTATTGTTCGTAAAGTCACCATCAGTGATGAGCAATGTCAACTTTAGTGTTGGTAAAGTCACCATCAGTGATCGGCAAAGTCATTTTTAGTGGGGTTAAAGCCACCATCAGTGATGAGTAAAGTCAACATTAGTGTTCGAAAAGTCACCATTAGTGAATATCAAGGTCAAAATAAGTGGTGGCAAAGTCACCATCGGTGATGAGCAAAGTCACCGTTAGTGGAGGAAATGTCACCATCAGTAAAGAGTTAAGTCAACAAAGTTGATGGCAAAGTCACCATCAGTGATGAGCAAAGTCAATATTATTGTTCGTTAAGTCACAATCAGTGAAAGGCAAAGTCAACATAAGTTGGGGCAAAATCTCCATCAGTGATAGGCTAAGATACCATCAGTGATGAGCAAGGTCAACATTAGTGTTCGAAAAGTCACCATCAGTGAATAGCAAGGTCAACATAAGTGGAGGCAGAGTCTCCATCAGTGATGAGCAAAGTCACCATTAATGTTCGTTAAGTCAACATCAGTGATAGGCAAAGTCACCATCAGTGATGAGCAAAGTCAACATTAGTGTTCGAAAAGTTACACTCAGTGAATGGCAAGGTCAACATTAGTGGGGGCAAAGTTACAATCAGTGATGAGCAAAGTCACCATTAGCGTTCGTAAAGTAACAATCAGTGAAAGGCAAAGTCAACATTTGTGTTCGTAAAGTCACCATCAGTGAATGGCAAAGTCACCATTAGTGTTCGTAGTGTCACCATTAGTGATCGGCCAATTCATATTTAGTGGGGGGAAAGTTACCATCGGTGATGAGCTAAGATACCATTAGTGTTCGTAAAGTCACCATCAGTGATGAGCAATGTCAACTTTAGTGTTGGTAAAGTCACCATCAGTGATCGGCAAAGTCATTTTTAGTGGGGTTAAAGCCACCATCAGTGATGAGTAAAGTCAACATTAGTGTTCGAAAAGTCACCATCAGTGAATAGCAAGGTCAACATAAGTGGAGGAAAAGTCTCCATCAGTGATGAGCAAAGTCGCCATTAGTGTTCGTTAAGTCAACATCAGTGATAGGCCAATTCATATTTAGTGGGGGGAAAGTAACCATCGGTGATGAGCTAAGATACCATTAGTGTTCGTAAAGTCACCATCAGTGATGAGCAATGTCAACATTAGTGTTGGTAAAGTCACCATCAGTGATCGGCAAAGTCATTTTAAGTGGGGTTAAAGCCACCATCAGTGATGAGTAAAGTCAACATTAGTGTTCGAAAAGTCACCATTAGTGAATATCAAGGTCAAAATAAGTGGTGGCAAAGTCACCATCGGTGATGAGCAAAGTCACCGTTAGTGGAGGAAATGTCACCATCAGTAAAGAGTTAAGTCAACAAAGTTGATGGCAAAGTCACAATCAGTGAAAGGCAAAGTCAACATAAGTTGGGGCAAAATCTCCATCAGTGATAGGCTAAGATACCATCAGTGATGAGCAAGGTCAACATTAGTGTTCGAAAAGTCACCATCAGTGAATAGCAAGGTCAACATAAGTGGAGGCAGAGTCTCCATCAGTGATGAGCAAAGTCACCATTAATGTTCGTTAAGTCAACATCAGTGATAGGCAAAGTCACCATCAGTGATGAGCAAAGTCAACATTAGTGTTCGTAAAGTAACAATCAGTGAAAGGCAAAGTCAACATTTGTGTTCGTAAAGTCACCATCAGTGAATGGCAAAGTCACCATTAGTGTTCGTAGTGTCACCATTAGTGATCGGCCAATTCATATTTAGTGGGGGGAAAGTTACCATCGGTGATGAGCTAAGATACCATTAGTGTTCGTAAAGTCACCATCAGTGATGAGCAATGTCAACATTAGTGTTGGTAAAGTCACCATCAGTGATCGGCAAAGTCATTTTTAGTGGGGTTAAAGCCACCATCAGTGATGAGTAAAGTCAACATTAGTGTTCGAAAAGTCACCATCAGTGAAAAGCAAGGTCAAAATAAGTGGTGGCAAAGTCACCATCAGTGATGAGCAAAGTCAACATTAGTGTTCGAAAAGTCACCATCAGTGAATAGCAAGGTCAACATAAGTGGAGGAAAAGTCTCCATCAGTGATGAGCAAAGTCGCCATTAGTGTTCGTTAAGTCAACATCAGTGATAGGCAAAGTCACCATCAGTGATGAGCAAAGTCAACATTAGTGTTCGAAAAGTTACACTCAGTGAATGGCAAGGTCAACATTAGTGGGGGCAAAGTTACAATCAGTGATGAGCAAAGTCACCATTAGCGTTCGTAAAGTAACAATCAGTGAAAGGCAAAGTCAACATTTGTGTTCGTAAAGTCACCATCAGTGAATGGCAAAGTCACCATAAGTGTTCGTAGTGTCACCATTAGTGATCGGCCAATTCATATTTAGTGGGGGGAAAGTTACCATCGGTGATGAGCTAAGATACCATTATTGTTCGTAAAGTCACCATCAGTGATGAGCAATGTCAACTTTAGTGTTGGTAAAGTCACCATCAGTGATCGGCAAAGTCATTTTTAGTGGGGTTAAAGCCACCATCAGTGATGAGTAAAGTCAACATTAGTGTTCGAAAAGTCACCATTAGTGAATATCAAGGTCAAAATAAGTGGTGGCAAAGTCACCATCGGTGATGAGCAAAGTCACCGTTAGTGGAGGAAATGTCACCATCAGTAAAGAGTTAAGTCAACAAAGTTGATGGCAAAGTCACCATCAGTGATGAGCAAAGTCAATATTATTGTTCGTTAAGTCACAATCAGTGAAAGGCAAAGTCAACATAAGTTGGGGCAAAATCTCCATCAGTGATAGGCTAAGATACCATCAGTGATGAGCAAGGTCAACATTAGTGTTCGAAAAGTCACCATCAGTGAATAGCAAGGTCAACATAAGTGGAGGCAGAGTCTCCATCAGTGATGAGCAAAGTCACCATTAATGTTCGTTAAGTCAACATCAGTGATAGGCAAAGTCACCATCAGTGATGAGCAAAGTCAACATTAGTGTTCGAAAAGTTACACTCAGTGAATGGCAAGGTCAACATTAGTGGGGGCAAAGTTACAATCAGTGATGAGCAAAGTCACCATTAGCGTTCGTAAAGTAACAATCAGTGAAAGGCAAAGTCAACATTTGTGTTCGTAAAGTCACCATCAGTGAATGGCAAAGTCACCATTAGTGTTCGTAGTGTCACCATTAGTGATCGGCCAATTCATATTTAGTGGGGGGAAAGTTACCATCGGTGATGAGCTAAGATACCATTAGTGTTCGTAAAGTCACCATCAGTGATGAGCAATGTCAACTTTAGTGTTGGTAAAGTCACCATCAGTGATCGGCAAAGTCATTTTTAGTGGGGTTAAAGCCACCATCAGTGATGAGTAAAGTCAACATTAGTGTTCGAAAAGTCACCATCAGTGAATAGCAAGGTCAACATAAGTGGAGGAAAAGTCTCCATCAGTGATGAGCAAAGTCGCCATTAGTGTTCGTTAAGTCAACATCAGTGATAGGCCAATTCATATTTAGTGGGGGGAAAGTAACCATCGGTGATGAGCTAAGATACCATTAGTGTTCGTAAAGTCACCATCAGTGATGAGCAATGTCAACATTAGTGTTGGTAAAGTCACCATCAGTGATCGGCAAAGTCATTTTAAGTGGGGTTAAAGCCACCATCAGTGATGAGTAAAGTCAACATTAGTGTTCGAAAAGTCACCATTAGTGAATATCAAGGTCAAAATAAGTGGTGGCAAAGTCACCATCGGTGATGAGCAAAGTCACCGTTAGTGGAGGAAATGTCACCATCAGTAAAGAGTTAAGTCAACAAAGTTGATGGCAAAGTCACAATCAGTGAAAGGCAAAGTCAACATAAGTTGGGGCAAAATCTCCATCAGTGATAGGCTAAGATACCATCAGTGATGAGCAAGGTCAACATTAGTGTTCGAAAAGTCACCATCAGTGAATAGCAAGGTCAACATAAGTGGAGGCAGAGTCTCCATCAGTGATGAGCAAAGTCACCATTAATGTTCGTTAAGTCAACATCAGTGATAGGCAAAGTCACCATCAGTGATGAGCAAAGTCAACATTAGTGTTCGTAAAGTAACAATCAGTGAAAGGCAAAGTCAACATTTGTGTTCGTAAAGTCACCATCAGTGATGAGCAATGTCAACATTAGTGTTGGTAAAGTCACCATCAGTGATCGGCAAAGTCATTTTAAGTGGGGTTAAAGCCACCATCAGTGATGAGTAAAGTCAACATTAGTGTTCGAAAAGTCACCATTAGTGAATATCAAGGTCAAAATAAGTGGTGGCAAAGTCACCATCGGTGATGAGCAAAGTCACCGTTAGTGGAGGAAATGTCACCATCAGTAAAGAGTTAAGTCAACAAAGTTGATGGCAAAGTCACAATCAGTGAAAGGCAAAGTCAACATAAGTTGGGGCAAAATCTCCATCAGTGATAGGCTAAGATACCATCAGTGATGAGCAAGGTCAACATTAGTGTTCGAAAAGTCACCATCAGTGAATAGCAAGGTCAACATAAGTGGAGGCAGAGTCTCCATCAGTGATGAGCAAAGTCACCATTAATGTTCGTTAAGTCAACATCAGTGATAGGCAAAGTCACCATCAGTGATGAGCAAAGTCAACATTAGTGTTCGTAAAGTAACAATCAGTGAAAGGCAAAGTCAACATTTGTGTTCGTAAAGTCACCATCAGTGAATGGCAAAGTCACCATTAGTGTTCGTAGTGTCACCATTAGTGATCGGCCAATTCATATTTAGTGGGGGGAAAGTTACCATCGGTGATGAGCTAAGATACCATTAGTGTTCGTAAAGTCACCATCAGTGATGAGCAATGTCAACATTAGTGTTGGTAAAGTCACCATCAGTGATCGGCAAAGTCATTTTTAGTGGGGTTAAAGCCACCATCAGTGATGAGTAAAGTCAACATTAGTGTTCGAAAAGTCACCATCAGTGAAAAGCAAGGTCAAAATAAGTGGTGGCAAAGTCACCATCAGTGATGAGCAAAGTCAACATTAGTGTTCGAAAAGTCACCATCAGTGAATAGCAAGGTCAACATAAGTGGAGGAAAAGTCTCCATCAGTGATGAGCAAAGTCGCCATTAGTGTTCGTTAAGTCAACATCAGTGATAGGCAAAGTCACCATCAGTGATGAGCAAAGTCAACATTAGTGTTCGAAAAGTTACACTCAGTGAATGGCAAGGTCAACATTAGTGGGGGCAAAGTTACAATCAGTGATGAGCAAAGTCACCATTAGCGTTCGTAAAGTAACAATCAGTGAAAGGCAAAGTCAACATTTGTGTTCGTAAAGTCACCATCAGTGAATGGCAAAGTCACCATAAGTGTTCGTAGTGTCACCATTAGTGATCGGCCAATTCATATTTAGTGGGGGGAAAGTTACCATCGGTGATGAGCTAAGATACCATTATTGTTCGTAAAGTCACCATCAGTGATGAGCAATGTCAACTTTAGTGTTGGTAAAGTCACCATCAGTGATCGGCAAAGTCATTTTTAGTGGGGTTAAAGCCACCATCAGTGATGAGTAAAGTCAACATTAGTGTTCGAAAAGTCACCATTAGTGAATATCAAGGTCAAAATAAGTGGTGGCAAAGTCACCATCGGTGATGAGCAAAGTCACCGTTAGTGGAGGAAATGTCACCATCAGTAAAGAGTTAAGTCAACAAAGTTGATGGCAAAGTCACCATCAGTGATGAGCAAAGTCAATATTATTGTTCGTTAAGTCACAATCAGTGAAAGGCAAAGTCAACATAAGTTGGGGCAAAATCTCCATCAGTGATAGGCTAAGATACCATCAGTGATGAGCAAGGTCAACATTAGTGTTCGAAAAGTCACCATCAGTGAATAGCAAGGTCAACATAAGTGGAGGCAGAGTCTCCATCAGTGATGAGCAAAGTCACCATTAATGTTCGTTAAGTCAACATCAGTGATAGGCAAAGTCACCATCAGTGATGAGCAAAGTCAACATTAGTGTTCGAAAAGTTACACTCAGTGAATGGCAAGGTCAACATTAGTGGGGGCAAAGTTACAATCAGTGATGAGCAAAGTCACCATTAGCGTTCGTAAAGTAACAATCAGTGAAAGGCAAAGTCAACATTTGTGTTCGTAAAGTCACCATCAGTGAATGGCAAAGTCACCATTAGTGTTCGTAGTGTCACCATTAGTGATCGGCCAATTCATATTTAGTGGGGGGAAAGTTACCATCGGTGATGAGCTAAGATACCATTAGTGTTCGTAAAGTCACCATCAGTGATGAGCAATGTCAACTTTAGTGTTGGTAAAGTCACCATCAGTGATCGGCAAAGTCATTTTTAGTGGGGTTAAAGCCACCATCAGTGATGAGTAAAGTCAACATTAGTGTTCGAAAAGTCACCATCAGTGAATAGCAAGGTCAACATAAGTGGAGGAAAAGTCTCCATCAGTGATGAGCAAAGTCGCCATTAGTGTTCGTTAAGTCAACATCAGTGATAGGCCAATTCATATTTAGTGGGGGGAAAGTAACCATCGGTGATGAGCTAAGATACCATTAGTGTTCGTAAAGTCACCATCAGTGATGAGCAATGTCAACATTAGTGTTGGTAAAGTCACCATCAGTGATCGGCAAAGTCATTTTAAGTGGGGTTAAAGCCACCATCAGTGATGAGTAAAGTCAACATTAGTGTTCGAAAAGTCACCATTAGTGAATATCAAGGTCAAAATAAGTGGTGGCAAAGTCACCATCGGTGATGAGCAAAGTCACCGTTAGTGGAGGAAATGTCACCATCAGTAAAGAGTTAAGTCAACAAAGTTGATGGCAAAGTCACAATCAGTGAAAGGCAAAGTCAACATAAGTTGGGGCAAAATCTCCATCAGTGATAGGCTAAGATACCATCAGTGATGAGCAAGGTCAACATTAGTGTTCGAAAAGTCACCATCAGTGAATAGCAAGGTCAACATAAGTGGAGGCAGAGTCTCCATCAGTGATGAGCAAAGTCACCATTAATGTTCGTTAAGTCAACATCAGTGATAGGCAAAGTCACCATCAGTGATGAGCAAAGTCAACATTAGTGTTCGTAAAGTAACAATCAGTGAAAGGCAAAGTCAACATTTGTGTTCGTAAAGTCACCATCAGTGAATGGCAAAGTCACCATTAGTGTTCGTAGTGTCACCATTAGTGATCGGCCAATTCATATTTAGTGGGGGGAAAGTTACCATCGGTGATGAGCTAAGATACCATTAGTGTTCGTAAAGTCACCATCATTGATGAGCAATGTCAACATTAGTGTTGGTAAAGTCACCATCAGTGATCGGCAAAGTCATTTTTAGTGGGGTTAAAGCCACCATCAGTGATGAGTAAAGTCAACATTAGTGTTCGAAAAGTCACCATCTTTGAAAAGCAAGGTCAAAATAAGTGGTGGCAAAGTCACCATCAGTGATGAGCAATGTCAACATTAGTGTATGAAATGTCACCATCAGTAAAGGGTTTAGTCAACAAAGTTGATGGCAAAGTCAATATTATTGTTCGTTAAGTCACAATCAGTGAAAGGCAAAGTCAACATCAGTTGGGGCAAAGTCTCCATCAGTGATAGGCTAAGTCACCATCAGTGATGAGCAAATTCAATATTATTGTTCGTAAAGTCACAAACAGTGAAAGGCAAAGTCAACATAAGTGGGGGCAAAGTCTCCATCAGTGATAGGCAAAGTCACCATCAGTGATGAGCAAAGTCAACATTAGTGTTCGAAAAGTCACCATCAGAGAATAGCAAGGTCAACATAAGTGGAGGCAAAGTCTCCATCAATGATGAGCAAGTCACCATTAGTATTCGTTAAGTCAACATCAGTGATAGGCAAAGTCACCATCAGTGATGAGCAAAGTCAACATTAGTGTACGAAAAGTCACCATCAGAGAATAGCAAGGTCAACATAAGTGGAGGCAAAGTCTCCATCAGTGATGAGCAAAGTCACCATTAATGTTCGTTAAGTCAACATCAGTGATAGGCAAAGTCACCATCAGTGACGAGCAAAGTCAACATTAGTGTTCGAAAAGTCACAATCAGTGAAAGGCAAAGTCAACATCAGTGATAGGCTAAGTCACCATTAGTATTCGTTAAGTCAACATCAGTGATAGGCTAAGTCACCATCAGTGATGAGCAAAGTCAACATTAGTGTACGAAAAGTCACTATCAGTGAATAGCAAGGTCTACATAAGTGGAGGCAAAGTCTCCATCAGTGATGAGCAAAGTCAACATTAGTGTTCGAAAAGTCACAATCAGTGAAAGGCAAAGTCAACATAAGTTGGGGCAAAGTCAACATCAGTGATAGGCAAAGTCACCATCAGTGATGAGCAAAGTCAACATCAGTGATAGGCAAAGTCACCATCGGTGATGAGCAAAGTCACCATTAGTGGAGGAAATGTCACCATCAGTAAAGGGTTTAGTAAACAAAGTTGTTGGCAAAGTTAATATTATTGTTCGTAAAGTCACAATCAGTGAAAGGCAAAGTCAACATAAGTTGGGGCAAAGTCTCCATCAGTGATAGGCTAAGTCACCATCAGTGATGAGCAAATTCAATATTATTGTTCGTAAAGTCACAATCAGTGAAAGGCAAAGTCAACATTTGTGTACGAAAAGTCACCATCAGTGAATAGCAAGGTCTACATAAGTTGGGGCAAAGTCTCCAACAGTGATAGGCTAAGTCAGCATCAGTGATGAGCAAATTCAATAATATTGTTCGTAAAGTCACAATCAGTGAAGGGCAAAGTCAACATTAGTGTACGAAAAGTCACCATCAGTGAATAGCAAGGTCTACATAAGTGGAGGCAAAGTCACCATCGGTGATGAGCAAATTCAATATTATTGTTCGTAAAGTCACAATCAGTGAAAGGCAAAGTCAACATTTGTGTACGAAAAGTCACCATCAGTGAATAGCAAGGTCTACATAAGTTGGGGCAAAGTCTCCAACAGTGATAGGCTAAGTCAGCATCAGTGATGAGCAAATTCAATAATATTGTTCGTAAAGTCACAATCAGTGAAGGGCAAAGTCAACATTAGTGTACGAAAAGTCACCATCAGTGAATAGCAAGGTCTACATAAGTGGAGGCAAAGTCACCATCGGTGATGAGCAAAGTCACCATTAGTGGAAGAATGTCACCAACAGTAAAGGGTTTAGTCAACAAAGTTGTTGGCAAAGTCAATATTATTGTTCGTAAAGTCACAATCAGTGAAAGGCAAAGTCAACATAAGTTGGGGCAAAGTCAACATCAGTGATAGGCAAAGTCACCATCAGTGATGAGCAATGTCAACATTAGTGAATGAAATGTCACCATCAGTAAAGGGTTTAGTCAACAAAGTTGATGGCAAAGTCAATATTATTGTTCGTTAAGTCACAATCAGTGAAAGGCAAAGTCAACATCAGTTGGGGCAAAGTCTCCATCAGTGATAGGCTAAGTCACCATCAGTGATGAGCAAATTCAATATTATTGTTCGTAAAGTCACAAACAGTGAAAGGCAAAGTCAACATAAGTGGGGGCAAAGTCTCCATCAGTGATAGGCAAAGTCACCATCAGTGATGAGCAAAGTCAACATTAGTGTTCGAAAAGTCACCATCAGAGAATAGCAAGGTCAACAAAAGTGCAGGCAAAGTCTCCATCAATGATGAGCAAGTCACCATTAGTATTCGTTAAGTCAACTTCAGTGATAGGCAAAGTCACCATCAGTAATGAGCAAAGTCAACATTAGTGTACGAAAAGTCACCATCAGTGAATAGCAAGGTCTACATAAGTGGAGGCAAAGTCTCCATCAGTGATGAGCAAAGTCACCATTAATGTTCGTTAAGTCAACATCAGTGATAGGCAAAGTCACCATCAGTGACGAGCAAAGTCAACATTATTGTTCGTTAAGTCACAAGCAGTGAAAGGCAAAGTCAACATAAGTTGGGGCAAAGTCTCCATAAGTGATAGGCTAAGTCACCATCAGTGATGAGCAAATTCAATATTATTGTTCGTAAAGTCACAATCAGTGAAAGGCAAAGTCAACATAAGTTGGGGCAAAGTCAACATCAGTGATAGGCAAAGTCACCATCAGTGATGAGCAAAGTCACCATTAATGTTCGTTAAGTCAACATCAGTGATAGGCAAAGTCACCGTCAGTGACGAGCAAAGTCATCATTAGTGTTCGAAAAGTCACCATCAGTGAACGGCAAAGTCAAAATAAGTGTAGGCAAAGTCACCATCAGTGATGAGCAAATTCAATATTATTGTTCGTAAAGTCACAATCAGTGAAATGCAAAGTCAACATAAGTGGGGGCAAAGTCAACATCAGTGATAGGCAAAGTCACCATCAGTGATCGGCAAAATCCCAATTAGTGTTCGTTAAGTCAACATCAGTGAAGGGCAAAGTCAAAATAGTTGAGGGCAAAGTCACCATCAGTGATAAGCAAAGTCACCATCAGTGAAGGGAAAAGTCAACATTGGTGGGGGAAGAGTCACCATGAGTGAAGGGCAAAATCAACATAGTTGAGGGCAAATAAACCATCAGTGATGAGCAAAGTCAACATTAGTGTTTTTAAAGTAATCAGCAGTAATGAGCAAAGTCATTATTAGTGGGGGCAAAGTCTCCATCAGCGATGAGCGAAGTCACTATTAGTGTTTTTGAAGTCAACATAAGTGAGGGCAAAGTCATAATCAGTGATGAGCAAAATGACCATTAGTGTTTTTAAAGTTATCTGCAGCGATGAGCAAAGTCACCATTAGTGTTCGTAAAATCATCATCAGTGATTAGCAAAGTCACCATTTGTGTTGGTAAAATCACCAGAAGTGATCGTCAAAATCACTATTAGTGTTGGTAAAGTCACCATTAGTGAAAGGCAAAGTCAACATAAGTGGTGGCAAAGTCATCATCAGTGATTAGCTAAGTAACCAGAAGTGCCTGGGCAAAATCTACAAAAGTGGGTCTTAGTTATAATTAGTGATGAGCATAGTCACCATTAGTGTTGTTAAAGTAATCAGCAGTGATGAGCAAAGTCAACATTAGTGTTCGAAAAGTCACTATCAGAGAATAGCAAGGTCAACATAAGTGGAGGCAAAGTCTCCATCAATGATGAGCAAATCACCATTAATGTTCGTTAAGTCAACATCAGTGATAGGCAAAGTCACCAGCAGTGACGAGCAAAGTCAACATTAGTGTTCGAAAAGTCACAATCAGTGAAAGGCAAAGTCAACATAAGTTGGGGCAAAGTCAACATCATTGATAGGCAAAGTCACCATCAGTGAAAGGCAAAGTCACAATCAGTGAAAGGCAAAGTCACCATCAGTGATGAGCAAAGTCAACATATGTGGCGGAAATGTCACCATCAGTAAAGGGTTTAGTCAACAAAGTTGATGGCAAAGTCAATATTATTGTTCGTTAAGTCACAATCAGTTAAAGGCAAAGTCAACAAATATTGGGGCAAAGTCAACAACAGTGATAGGCTAAGTCACCATCAGTGATGAGCAATGTCAATATTATTGTTCGTAAAGTCACAATCAGTGAAAGGCAAAGTCAAAATAAGTGGAGGCAAAGTCTCCATCAGTGATGAGAAAAGTCAATATTAGTGGAGGAAATGTCACCATCAGTAAAGGGTTTAATCAACAAAGTTGATGGCAAAGTCAATATTATTGTTCGTTAAGTCACAATCAGTGAAAGGCAAAGTCAACATAAGTTGGGGCAAAGTCAACATCAGTGATAGGAAAAGTCACCATCAGTGATGAGCAAAGTCAACATTAGTGGAGGAAATGTCACCATCAGTCATGAGCAAAGTCACCATTAGTGTTCGTAAAGTCACCATCAGTGATCTGCCAAGTCATATTTAGTGGGGGCAAAGTTACCATCGGTGATGAGCTAAGATACCATTAGTGTTCGTAAAGTCACCATCAGTGATGAGCAAATTCAATATTATTGTTAGTAAAGTCACAAACAGTGAAAGGCAAAGTCACCATCAGTGATAGGAAAAGTCACCATCAGTGATGAGCAAAGTCAACATTAGTGTTCGAAAAGTCAACATCAGTGAATAGCAAGGTCAACATAAGTGGAGGCATATTTTCCATCAATGATGAGCAAGTCACCATTAGTATTCGTTAAGTCACAATCAGTGAAAGGCAAAGTAAACATAAGTTGGGGCAAAGTCAACATCAGTGATAGGCAAAGTCACCATCAGTGATGAGCAAAGTCAACATTAATGGAGGAAATGTCACCATCAGTAAAGGGTTTAGTCAACAAAGTTGATGGCAATGTCAATATTTTTGTTCGTTAAGTCTCAATCAGTGAAAGGCAAAGACAAAATAAGTGGAGTCAAAGTCTCCATCAGTGATGAGAACGGTCACCATTAGTGGAGGAAATGTCACCATCAGTAAAGGGTTTAGTCAACAAAGTTGATGGCAAAGTCAATATTATTGTTCGTTAAGTCACAATCAGTGAAAGGCAAAGTCAACATCAGTTGGTGCAAAGTCTCCATCAGTGATAGGCTAAGTCACCATCAGTGATGAGCAAATTCAATATTATTGTTCGTAAAGTCACAATCAGTGAAAGGCAAAGTCAAAATAAGTGGAGGCAAAGTCTCCATCAGTGATGAGAAAAGTCAATATTAGTGGAGGAAATGTCACCATCAGTAAAGGGTTTAATCAACAAAGTTGATGGCAAAGTCAATATTATTGTTCGTTAAGTCACAATCAGTGAAAGGCAAAGTCAACATAAGTTGGGGCAAAGTCAACATCAGTGATAGGCAAAGTCACCATCAGTGATGAGCAAAGTCAACATTAGTGGAGGAAATGTCACCATCAGTCATGAGCAAAGTCACCATTAGTGTTCGTAAAGTCACCATCAGTGATCTGCCAAGTCATATTTAGTGGGGGCAAAGTTACCATCGGTGATGAGCTAAGATACCATTAGTGTTCGTAAAGTCACCATCAGTGATGAGCAAATTCAATATTATTGTTAGTAAAGTCACAAACAGTGAAAGGCAAAGTCACCATCAGTGATAGGAAAAGTCACCATCAGTGATGAGCAAAGTCAACATTAGTGTTCGAAAAGTCAACATCAGTGAATAGCAAGGTCAACATAAGTGGAGGCATATTTTCCATCAATGATGAGCAAGTCACCATTAGTATTCGTTAAGTCACAATCAGTGAAAGGCAAAGTAAACATAAGTTGGGGCAAAGTCAACATCAGTGATAGGCAAAGTCACCATCAGTGATGAGCAAAGTCAACATTAATGGAGGAAATGTCACCATCAGTAAAGGGTTTAGTCAACAAAGTTGATGGCAATGTCAATATTTTTGTTCGTTAAGTCACAATCAGTGAAAGGCAAAGACAAAATAAGTGGAGTCAAAGTCTCCATCAGTGATGAGAACGGTCACCATTAGTGGAGGAAATGTCACCATCAGTAAAGGGTTTAGTCAACAAAGTTGATGGCAAAGTCAATATTATTGTTCGTTAAGTCACAATCAGTGAAAGGCAAAGTCAACATCAGTTGGTGCAAAGTCTCCATCAGTGATAGGCTAAGTCACCATCAGTGATGAGCAAATTCAATATTATTGTTCGTAAAGTCACAAACAGTGAAAGGCAAAGTCAACATAAGTGGGGGCAAAGTCTCCATCAGTGATGAGCAAAGTCAATATTATTGTTCGTTAAGTCACCATCAGTGATGAGCAAAGTAAACATTAGTGGAGGAAATGTCACCATCAGTCATGAGCAAAGTCACCATTAGTGTTCGTAAAGTCACCATCAGTGATCTGCCAAGTCATATTTAGTGGGGGCAAAGTTACCATCGGTGATGAGCTAAGATACCATTAGTGTTCGTAAAGTCACAATCAGTGAAAGGCAAAGTCAAAATAAGTGGAGGCAAAGTCACCATCGATGATGAGCAAAGTCACCATTAGTGTTCGTAAAGTCACCATTAGTGATCGGCCAATTCATATTTAGTGGTGGGAAAAATACCATAGACGATAAGCTTATATACCATTAGTGTTCGTTAAGTCAACATCAGTGATGAGCAAAGTCAATATTATTGTTCGTTAAGTCACAATCAGTGAAATGCAAAGTCAACATAAGTGGGGGCAAAGTCTCCATCAGTGATGAGCAAAGTCAACATTAGTGTTCGGAAAGTCACCATCAGTGAATAGCAAGGTCAACATAAGTGGAGGCAAAGTCTCCATCAGTGATGAGCAAAGTCACCATTAGTATTCGTTAAGTCAACATCAGTGATAGGCAAAGTCACCATCAGTGATCGGCAAAATCACCATTAGTGTTCGTTAAGTCAACATCAGTGAAGGGCAAAGTCAACATAGTTGAGGGCAAAGTCACCATCAGTGATAAGCAAAGTCACCATCAGTGAAGGGAAAAGTCAACATTGGTGGGGGAAGAGTCACCATGAGTGAAGGGCAAAATCAACATAGTTGAGGGCAAATAAACCATCAGTGATGAGCAAAGTCAACATTAGTGTTTTTAAAGTAATCAGCAGTAATGAGCAAAGTCATTATTAGTGGGGCAAAGTGTCAATCAGTGATGAGATAAGTGAACATTAGTGTTCGTAAAATCATCATCAGTGATTAGCAAAGTCACCATTTGTGTTGGAAAAATCACCAGAAGTGATCGGCAAAATCACCATTAGTGTTGGTAAAGTCACCATTAGTGAAAGGCAAAGTCAACATAAGTGGTGGCAAAGTCATCATCAGTGATTAGCAAAGTCACCATTAGTATTCGTTAAGTCAACATCAGTGATGAGCAAAGTCAACATTAGTGGAGGAAATGTCACCATCAGTCATGAGCAAAGTCACCATTAGTGTTCGTAAAGTCACCATCAGTGATCTGCCAAGTCATATTTAGTGGGGGCAAAGTTACCATCGGTGATGAGCTAAAATACCATTAGTGTTCGTAAAGTCACCATCAGTGAAAGGCAAAGTCGACATTAGTGGGGGCAAAGTCACAATCAGTGATGAGCAATGTCAATATTATTGTTCGTAAAGTCACAATCAGTGAAAGGCAAAGTCAAAATAAGTGCAGTATAAGTCTCGATCAGTGATGAGAAAAGTCACCAAAAGCCAGAAGTGATCGGCAAAGCCTAAAAAAGTGGAGGAAAAGTCATCATCAGTGAAGGGCAAGGTAAACATAAGTGAGGGCAAAGCCACATTCAGTGATGAGCAAAATCACAATAAGTGTTCGCTAAGTCAGCGTCAGTGAAAGTCAAAGTCAACATAAGTGAGGGCAAAGTCACCATTATTGTTGGGCAAAGTCATTTTTTGAGGTCGGATAAGTAATTAACAGTTGTTGACAAAGTCATTAAAATTGTTGGGCAAAGTCATTACAATTGTTTGGCAAAGTCATTTTTAGAGGTCGGATAAGTGATAAACAATGGTTGGCAAAGTTATTACAATTTTGGGGAAGGTCATTTTTAGAGGTCGGATAAGTGATTAACATTGGTTGGCAAATTCATTACAATTGTTGGGCAAAGTCATTACAATTGTTGGGCAATGTCATTTTTGGAGGTCGGATAAGTGATTAACAGTGGTTGGCAAAGTCATTACAATTTTTGGGCAAAGTCGTTTTTAGAGGTCGGATAAGTGATTAACAGTGGTTAGCAAAGTCATCTCAATTGTTGGGCAAAGTCATTTTTAGAGGTCGGATAAGTGATTAAACAGTAGTTGGCAAAGTCATTACAATTGTTTGGCAAAGTCATTTTTAGACGTCGGATAAGTGATTTACAGTGGTTGGCAATGTCATTACAATTGTTGGGCAAAGTCATTTTTAGTGGTCGGTTAAGTGATTAACAGTGGTTGGTAAAGTCATTACAATTATTGGGCAAAGTCATTTTTAGGGGTCGGATAAGTGATTAACAGTGGTTGACAAAGACATTACAATTGTTTGGCAAAGTCATTTTTAGAGGTCGGATAAGTGATTAACAGTGGTTGGCAAAGTCATTACAATTGTTGGGCAAAGTCATTTTTTGAGGTCGGATAAATAATTAACAGTGGTTGACAAAGTCATTACAATTGTTGGGCAAAGTCATTACAATTGTTTGGCAAAGTCATTTTTAGAGGTCGGATAAGTGATTAACATTGGTTGGCAAATTCATTACAATTGCTCGGCAAAGTCATTACAATTGTTGGGCTAAGTCATTTTTAGAGGTCGGATAAATGATTAACAATTGTTGGGCAAAGTCATTACAATTGTTTGGCAAAGTCATTTTTAGTGGTCGGATAAGTGATTAACAGTGGTTGACAAAGTCATAACAATTGTTGGACAAAGTCATTACAATTGTTTGGCAAAGTCATTACAATTGTTGGGCAAAGTCATTTTTAGAGGTCGGATAAGTGATTAACAGTGGTTGGCAAAGTCATTACAATTGTTTGGCAAAGTCATTTTTAGAGGCCGGATAAGTGATTAACATTGGTTGGCAAATTCATTACAATTGCTCGGCAAAGTCATTACAATTGTTGGGATAAGTCATTTTTAGAGGTCGGATAAGTGATTAACAGTGGTTGGCAATGTCATTACAATTGTTGGGCAAAGTAATTTTTTGAGGTCGGATAAGTGATTAACAGTGGTTGACAAAGTCATAACAATTGTTGGACAAAGTCATTACAATTGTTTGGCAAAGTCATTACAATTGTTTGGCAAAGTCATTTTTAGAGGTCGGATAATTGATTAAACAGTGGTTTGCAAAGTCATTACAATTGTTTGGCAAAGTCATTTTTAGAGGCCGGATAAGTGATTAACATTGGTTGGCAAATTCATTACAATTGCTCGGCAAAGTCATTACAATTGTTGGGATAAGTCATTTTTAGAGGTCGGATAAGTGATTAACAGTGGTTGGCAAAGTCATTACAATTGTTGGGCAAAGTCATTTTTTGAGGTCGGATAAATAATTAACAGTGGTTGACAAAGTCATTACAATTGTTGGGCAAAGTCATTACAATTGTTTGGCAAAGTCATTTTTAGAGGTCGGATAAGTGATTAACATTGGTTGGCAAATTCATTACAATTGCTCGGCAAAGTCATTACAATTGTTGGGCTAAGTCATTTTTAGAGGTCGGATAAATGATTAACAATTGTTGGGCAAAGTCATTACAATTGTTTGGCAAAGTCATTTTTAGTGGTCGGATAAGTGATTAACAGTGGTTGACAAAGTCATAACAATTGTTGGACAAAGTTATTACAATTGTTTGGCAAAGTCATTACAATTGTTGGGCAAAGTCATTTTTAGAGGTCGGATAAGTGATTAACAGTGGTTGGCAAAGTCATTACAATTGTTGGGCAAAGTCATTTTTAGAGGTCGGATAAGTGATTAAACAGTGGCTTGCAAATTCATTACAATTGCTCGGCAAAGTCATTACAATTGTTGGGATAAGTCATTTTTAGAGGTCGGATAAATGATTAACAATTGTTGGGCAAAGTCATTACAATTGTTGGGCAAAGTCATTTTTTGAGGTCGGATAAATAATTAACAGTGGTTGACAAAGTCATTACAATTGTTTGGCAAAGTCATTTTTAGAGGCCGGATAAGTGATTAACAGTGGTTGACAAAGTCATAACAATTGTTGGACAAAGTCATTACAATTGTTTGGCAAAGTCATTACAATTGTTGGGCAAAGTCATTTTTAGAGGTCGGATAAGTGATTAACAGTGGTTGGCAAAGTCATTACAATTGTTTGGCAAAGTCATTTTTAGAGGCCGGATAAGTGATTAACATTGGTTGGCAAATTCATTACAATTGCTCGGCAAAGTCATTACAATTGTTGGGATAAGTCATTTTTAGAGGTCGGATAAGTGATTAACAGTGGTTGGCAATGTCATTACAATTGTTGGGCAAAGTAATTTTTTGAGGTCGGATAAGTGATTAACAGTGGTTGACAAAGTCATAACAATTGTTGGACAAAGTCATTACAATTGTTTGGCAAAGTCATTACAATTGTTTGGCAAAGTCATTTTTAGAGGTCGGATAATTGATTAAACAGTGGTTTGCAAAGTCATTACAATTGTTTGGCAAAGTCATTTTTAGAGGCCGGATAAGTGATTAACATTGGTTGGCAAATTCATTACAATTGCTCGGCAAAGTCATTACAATTGTTGGGATAAGTCATTTTTAGAGGTCGGATAAGTGATTAACAGTGGTTGGCAAAGTCATTACAATTGTTGGGCAAAGTCATTTTTTGAGGTCGGATAAATAATTAACAGTGGTTGACAAAGTCATTACAATTGTTGGGCAAAGTCATTACAATTGTTTGGCAAAGTCATTTTTAGAGGTCGGATAAGTGATTAACATTGGTTGGCAAATTCATTACAATTGCTCGGCAAAGTCATTACAATTGTTGGGCTAAGTCATTTTTAGAGGTCGGATAAATGATTAACAATTGTTGGGCAAAGTCATTACAATTGTTTGGCAAAGTCATTTTTAGTGGTCGGATAAGTGATTAACAGTGGTTGACAAAGTCATAACAATTGTTGGACAAAGTTATTACAATTGTTTGGCAAAGTCATTACAATTGTTGGGCAAAGTCATTTTTAGAGGTCGGATAAGTGATTAACAGTGGTTGGCAAAGTCATTACAATTGTTGGGCAAAGTCATTTTTAGAGGTCGGATAAGTGATTAAACAGTGGCTTGCAAATTCATTACAATTGCTCGGCAAAGTCATTACAATTGTTGGGATAAGTCATTTTTAGAGGTCGGATAAATGATTAACAATTGTTGGGCAAAGTCATTACAATTGTTGGGCAAAGTCATTTTTTGAGGTCGGATAAATAATTAACAGTGGTTGACAAATTCATTACAATTGCTCGGCAAAGTCATTACAATTGTTGGGATAAGTCATTTTTAGAGGTCGGATAAGTGATTAACAGTGGTTGGCAAAGTCATTACAATTGTTGGGCAAAGTCATTTTTTGAGGTCGGATAAATAATTAACAGTGGTTGACAAAGTCATTACAATTGTTGGGCAAAGTCATTACAATTGTTTGGCAAAGTCATTTTTAGAGGTCGGATAAGTGATTAACATTGGTTGGCAAATTCATTACAATTGCTCGGCAAAGTCATTACAATTGTTGGGCTAAGTCATTTTTAGAGGTCGGATAAATGATTAACAATTGTTGGGCAAAGTCATTACAATTGTTTGGCAAAGTCATTTTTAGTGGTCGGATAAGTGATTAACAGTGGTTGACAAAGTCATAACAATTGTTGGACAAAGTTATTACAATTGTTTGGCAAAGTCATTACAATTGTTGGGCAAAGTCATTTTTAGAGGTCGGATAAGTGATTAACAGTGGTTGGCAAAGTCATTACAATTGTTGGGCAAAGTCATTTTTAGAGGTCGGATAAGTGATTAAACAGTGGCTTGCAAATTCATTACAATTGCTCGGCAAAGTCATTACAATTGTTGGGATAAGTCATTTTTAGAGGTCGGATAAATGATTAACAATTGTTGGGCAAAGTCATTACAATTGTTTGGCAAAGTCATTTTTAGTGGTCGGATAAGTGATTAACAGTGGTTGACAAAGTCATAACAATTGTTGGACAAAGTCATTACAATTGTTTGGCAAAGTCATTACAATTGTTGGGCAAAGTCATTTTTAGAGGTCGGATAATTGATTAAACAGTGGTTTGCAAAGTCATTACAATTGTTTGGCAAAGTCATTTTTAGAGGCCGGATAAGTGATTAACATTGGTTGGCAAATTCATTACAATTGCTCGGCAAAGTCATTACAATTGTTGGGATAAGTCATTTTTAGAGGTCGGATAAGTGATTAACAGTGGTTGGCAATGTCATTACAATTGTTGGGCAAAGTAATTTTTTGAGGTCGGATAAGTGATTAACAGTGGTTGACAAAGTCATAACAATTGTTGGACAAAGTCATTACAATTGTTTGGCAAAGTCATTACAATTGTTGGGCAAAGTCATTTTTAGAGGTCGGATAAGTGATTAACAGTGGTTGGCAAAGTCATTTCAATTGTTGGGCAAAGTCATTTTTAGAGGTCGGATAAGTGATTAAACAGTGGCTTGCAAATTCATTACAATTGCTCGGCAAAGTCATTACAATTGTTGGGATATGTCATTTTTAGAGGTCGGATAAGTGATTAAACAGTGGTTGGCAAAGTCATTACAATTGTTTGGCAAAGTCATTTTTAGAGGTCGGATAATTGATTAAACAGTGGTTTGCAAAGTCATTACAATTGTTTGGCAAAGTCATTTTTAGAGGCCGGATAAGTGATTAACATTGGTTGGCAAATTCATTACAATTGCTCGGCAAAGTCATTACAATTGTTGGGATAAGTCATTTTTAGAGGTCGGATAAGTGATTAACAGTGGTTGGCAAAGTCATTACAATTGTTGGGCAAAGTCATTTTTTGAGGTCGGATAAATAATTAAAGGTGGTTGACAAAGTCATTACAATTGTTGGGCAAAGTCATTACAATTGTTGGGCTAAGTCATTTTTAGAGGTCGGATAAATGATTAACAATTGTTGCGCAAAGTCATTACAATTGTTTGGCAAAGTCATTTTTAGTGGTCGGATAAGTGATTAACAGTGGTTGACAAAGTCATAACAATTGTTGGACAAAGTCATTACAATTGTTTGGCAAAGTCATTACAATTGTTGGGCAAAGTCATTTTTAGAGGTCGGATAAGTGATTAACAGTGGTTGGCAAAGTCATTACAATTGTTGGGCAAAGTCATTTTTAGAGGTCGGATAAGTGATTAAACAGTGGCTTGCAAATTCATTACAATTGCTCGGCAAAGTCATTACAATTGTTGGGCAAAGTCATTTTTAGAGGTCGGATAATTGATTAAACAGTGGTTGGCAAAGTCATTACAATTGTTTGGCAAAGTCATTTTTAGAGGTCGGATAATTGATTAAACAGTGGTTTGCAAAGTCATTACAATTGTTTGGCAAAGTCATTTTTAGAGGCCGGATAAGTGATTAACATTGGTTGGCAAATTCATTACAATTGCTCGGCAAAGTCATTACAATTGTTGGGATAAGTCATTTTTAGAGGTCGGATAAGTGATTAACAGTGGTTGGCAATGTCATTACAATTGTTGGGCAAAGTCATTTTTTGAGGTCGGATAAGTGATTAACAGTGGTTTGAAAAGTCATTACAATTGTTGGGCAAAGTCATTTTTAGAGGTCGGATAAGTGATTAAACAGTGGTTGGCAAAGTCATTACAATTGTTGGGCAAAGTCATTTTTTGAGGTCGGATAAGTGATTAACAGTGGTTGACAAAGTCATTACAATTGTTGGGTAAAGTCATTACAATTGTTAGGCAAAGTCATTACAATTGTTGGGCAAAGTCATTTTTGGAGGTCGGATAAGTGATTAACAGTGGTTGGCAAAGTCATTACAATTTTTGGGCAAAGTCATTTTTATAGGTCGGATAAGTGATTAACAGTGGTTAGCAAAGTCATTACAATTATTGGGCAAAGTCATTTTTAGAGGTCGGATAAGTGATTAACAGTAGTTGACAAAGTCATTACAATTGTTGGGCAAAGTCATTTTTCGAGTTCGGATAAGTAATTAACAGTGGTTGACAAAGTCATTACAATTGTTTGGCAAAGTCATTTTTAGAGGCCGGATAAGTGATTAACATTGGTTTGCAAATTCATTACAATTGCTCGACAAAGTCATTACAATTGTTTGGCAAAGTCATTTTTAGACGTCGGATAAGTGACTAACAGTGGTTGACAAAGTCATTACAATTGTTGGGCAAAGTCATTTTTAGAGGTCGGATAAGTGATTAACAGTGGTTGGCAAATTCATTATAATTGTTGGGCAAAGTCATTACAATTGTTGGGCAAAGTCATTTTTAGAGGTCGGATAAGTGATTAACAGTGGTTGGCAATGTCATTACAATTGTTGGGCAAAGTCATTTTTTGAGGTCGGATAAGTAATTAACAGTGGTAAGCAAAGTCATTACAATTGTTGGGCAAAGTCATTTTTAGAGGTCGGATAAGTGATTAAACAGTGGTTGGCAAATTCATTACAATTGCTCGGCAAAGTCATTACAATTGTTGGGCTAAGTCATTTTTAGAGGTCGGATAAGTGATTAACAGTGGTTGGCAATGTCATTACAATTGTTGGGCAAAGTCATTTTTTGAGGTTGGATAAGTAATTAACAGTGGTTGACAAAGTCATTACAATTGTTGGGCAAAGTCATTACAATTGTTTGACAAAGTCATTTTTAGAGGTCGGATAAGTGATCAACAGTGGTTGGCAAAGTCATTACAATTGTTGGGCAAAGTCATTTTTGGAGGTCGGATAAGTGATTAACAGTGGTTGGCAAAGTCATTACAATTTTTGGGCAAAGTCATTTTTATAGGTCGGATAAGTGATTAACAGTGGTTAGCAAAGTCATTACAATTATTGGGCAAAGTCATTTTTAGAGGTCGGATAAGTGATTAACAGTAGTTGACAAAGTCATTACAATTGTTGGGCAAAGTCATTTTTCGAGGTCGGATAAGTAATTAACAGTGGTTGACAAAGTCATTACAATTGTTTGGCAAAGTCATTTTTAGAGGCCGGATAAGTGATTAACATTGGTTTGCAAATTCATTACAATTGCTCGACAAAGTCATTACAATTGTTGGGCAAAGTCATTTTTAGAGGTCGGATAAGTGATTAACAGTGGTTGGCAAATTCATTACAATTGTTGGGCAAAGTCATTACAATTGTTGGGCAAAGTCATTTTTAGAGGTCGGATAAGTGATTAACAGTGGTTGGCAATGTCATTACAATTGTTGGGCAAAGTCATTTTTTGAGGTCGGATAAGTAATTAACAGTGGTTAGCAAAGTCATTACAATTGTTGGGCAAAGTAATTTTTAGAGGTCGGATAAGTGATTAAACAGTGGTTGGCAAATTCATTACAATTGCTCGACAAAGTCATTACAATTGTTGGGCTAAGTCATTTTTAGAGGTCGGATAAGTGATTAACAGTGGTTGGCAATGTCATTATAATTGTTGGGCAAAGTCATTTTTTGAGGTTGGATAAGTAATTAACAGTGGTTGACAAAGTCATTACAATTGTTGGGCAAAGTCATTACAATTGTTTGACAAAGTCATTTTTAGAGGTCGGATAAGTGATCAACAGTGGTTGGCAAAGTCATTACAATTGTTGGGCAAAGTAATTTTTTTAGGTCGGATAAGTAATTAACAGTGGTTAGCAAAGTCATTACAATTGTTGGGCAAAGTCATTTTTAGAGGTCGGATAAGTGATTAACAGTGGTTGGCAAAGTCATTACAATTGTTGGGCAAAGTAATTTTTTGAGGTCGGATAAGTAATTAACAGTGGTTTGAAAAGTCATTACAATTGTTGGGCAAAGTCATTTTTAGAGGTTAGATAAGTGATTAACAGTGGTTGGCAAAGTCATTACTATTTTGGGGAAAGTCATTTTTTGAGGTCGGATAAGTAATTAACAGTGGTTGACAAATTCATTACAATTGCTCGGCAAAGTCATTACAATTGTTGGGATAAGTCATTTTTAGAGGTCGGATAAGTGATTAACAGTGGTTGGCAATGTCATTACAATTGTTGGGCAAAGTCATTTTTTGAGGTCGGATAAGTGATTAACAGTGGTTTGAAAAGTCATTACAATTGTTGGGCAAAGTCATTTTTAGAGGTCGGATAAGTGATTAACAGTGGTTGGTAAAGTCATTACAATTATGGGGCAAAATCATTTTTAGAGGTCGGATAAGTGATTAACAGTGGTTGACAAAGTCATTACAATTGTTGGGTAAAGTCATTACAATTGTTAGGCAAAGTCATTACAATTGTTGGGCAAAGTCATTTTTGGAGGTCGGATAAGTGATTAACAGTGGTTGGCAAAGTCATTACAATTTTTGGGCAAAGTCATTTTTAGAGGTCGGATAAGTGATTAACAGTAGTTGACAAAGTCATTACAATTGTTGGGCAAAGTCATTTTTCGAGGTCGGATAAGTAATTAACAGTGGTTGACAAAGTCATTACAATTGTTTGGCAAAGTCATTTTTAGAGGCCGGATAAGTGATTAACATTGGTTTGCAAATTCATTACAATTGCTCGACAAAGTCATTACAATTGTTGGGCAAAGTCATTTTTAGAGGTCGGATAAGTGATTAACAGTGGTTGGCAAATTCATTACAATTGTTGGGCAAAGTCATTACAATTGTTGGGCAAAGTCATTTTTAGAGGTCGGATAAGTGATTAACAGTGGTTGGCAATGTCATTACAATTGTTGGGCAAAGTCATTTTTTGAGGTCGGATAAGTAATTAACAGTGGTTAGCAAAGTCATTACAATTGTTGGGCAAAGTAATTTTTAGAGGTCGGATAAGTGATTAAACAGTGGTTGGCAAATTCATTACAATTGCTCGACAAAGTCATTACAATTGTTGGGCTAAGTCATTTTTAGAGGTCGGATAAGTGATTAACAGTGGTTGGCAATGTCATTATAATTGTTGGGCAAAGTCATTTTTTGAGGTTGGATAAGTAATTAACAGTGGTTGACAAAGTCATTACAATTGTTGGGCAAAGTCATTACAATTGTTTGACAAAGTCATTTTTAGAGGTCGGATAAGTGATCAACAGTGGTTGGCAAAGTCATTACAATTGTTGGGCAAAGTAATTTTTTTAGGTCGGATAAGTAATTAACAGTGGTTAGCAAAGTCATTACAATTGTTGGGCAAAGTCATTTTTAGAGGTCGGATAAGTGATTAACAGTGGTTGGCAAAGTCATTACAATTGTTGGGCAAAGTAATTTTTTGAGGTCGGATAAGTAATTAACAGTGGTTTGAAAAGTCATTACAATTGTTGGGCAAAGTCATTTTTAGAGGTTAGATAAGTGATTAACAGTGGTTGGCAAAGTCATTACTATTTTGGGGAAAGTCATTTTTTGAGGTCGGATAAGTAATTAACAGTGGTTGACAAATTCATTACAATTGCTCGGCAAAGTCATTACAATTGTTGGGATAAGTCATTTTTAGAGGTCGGATAAGTGATTAACAGTGGTTGGCAATGTCATTACAATTGTTGGGCAAAGTCATTTTTTGAGGTCGGATAAGTGATTAACAGTGGTTTGAAAAGTCATTACAATTGTTGGGCAAAGTCATTTTTAGAGGTCGGATAAGTGATTAACAGTGGTTGGTAAAGTCATTACAATTATGGGGCAAAATCATTTTTAGAGGTCGGATAAGTGATTAACAGTGGTTGACAAAGTCATTACAATTGTTGGGTAAAGTCATTACAATTGTTAGGCAAAGTCATTACAATTGTTGGGCAAAGTCATTTTTGGAGGTCGGATAAGTGATTAACAGTGGTTGGCAAAGTCATTACAATTTTTGGGCAAAGTCATTTTTAGAGGTCGGATAAGTGATTAACAGTAGTTGACAAAGTCATTACAATTGTTGGGCAAAGTCATTTTTCGAGGTCGGATAAGTAATTAACAGTGGTTGACAAAGTCATTACAATTGTTTGGCAAAGTCATTTTTAGAGGCCGGATAAGTGATTAACATTGGTTTGCAAATTCATTACAATTGCTCGACAAAGTCATTACAATTGTTTGGCAAAGTCATTTTTAGACGTCGGATAAGTGACTAACAGTGGTTGACAAAGTCATTACAATTGTTGGGCAAAGTCATTTTTAGAGGTCGGATAAGTGATTAACAGTGGTTGGCAAATTCATTACAATTGTTGGGCAAAGTCATTACAATTGTTGGGCAAAGTCATTTTTAGAGGTCGGATAAGTGATTAACAGTGGTTGGCAATGTCATTACAATTGTTGGGCAAAGTCATTTTTTGAGGTCGGATAAGTAATTAACAGTGGTTAGCAAAGTCATTACAATTGTTGGGCAAAGTCATTTTTAGAGGTCGGATAAGTGATTAAACAGTGGTTGGCAAATTCATTACAATTGCTCGGCAAAGTCATTACAATTGTTGGGCTAAGTCATTTTTAGAGGTCGGATAAGTGATTAACAGTGGTTGGCAATGTCATTACAATTGTTGGGCAAAGTCATTTTTTGAGGTTGGATAAGTAATTAACAGTGGTTGACAAAGTCATTACAATTGTTGGGCAAAGTCATTACAATTGTTTGACAAAGTCATTTTTAGAGGTCGGATAAGTAATTAACAGTGGTTGGTAAAGTCATTACAATTGTTTGGCAAAGTCATTTTTAGAGGTCGGATAAGTGATTAACAGTGGTTGGCAAAGTCATTACAATTGTTGGGCAAAGTAATTTTTTGAGGTCGGATAAGTAATTAACAGTGGTTTGAAAAGTCATTACAATTGTTGGGCAAAGTCATTTTTAGAGGTTAGATAAGTGATTAACAGTGGTTGGCAAAGTCATTACTATTTTGGGGAAAGTCATTTTTTGAGGTCGGATAAGTAATTAACAGTGGTTGACAAAGTCATTACAATTGTTGGGCAAAATCATTTTTTGAGGTCGGATAAGTTATTTACAGTGGTTGGCAAAGTCATTACAATTGTTGGGCAAAGTCATTTTTAGAGGTCGGATAAGTGATTAAACAGTGGTTGGCAAAGTCATTACAATTGTTGGGCAAAGTCATTTTTTGAGGTTGGATAAGTAATTAACAGTGGTTGACAAAGTCATTACAATTTTTGGGCCAAGTCATTACAATTGTTTGGCAAAGTCATTTTTAGAGGTCGGATAAGTGATCAACAGTGGTTGGCAAAGTCATTACAATTGTTGGGCAAAGTAATTTTTTGAGGTCGGATAAGTAATTAACAGTGGTTGGTAAAGTCATTACAATTGTTGGGCTAAGTCATTTTTAGAGGTCGGATAAGTGATTAACAGTGGTTGGAAATGTTATTAAAATTGCCGGGCAAAGTCATTTTTTGAGGTTGGATAAGTAATTAACAGTGGTTGACAAAGTCATTACAATTGTTTGGCAAAGTCATTTTTAGAGGTCGGATAAGTGATTAACAGTGGTTGGCAAAGTCATTACAATTGTTGGGCAAAGTAATTTTTTGAGGTCGGATGAGTAATTAACAGTGGTTTGAAAAGTCATTACAATTGTTTGGCAAAGTCATTTTTAGAGGTTAGATAAGTGATTAACAGTGGTTGGCAAAGTCATTACTATTTTGGGGAAAGTCATTTTTTGAGGTCGGATAAGTAATTAACAGTGGTTGACAAAGTCATTACAATTGTTGGGCAAAATCATTTTTTGAGGTCGGATAAGTGATTTACAGTGGTTGGCAAAGTCATTACAATCGTTGGGCAAAGTCATTTTTAGAGGTCGGATAAGTAATTAAACAGTGGTTGGCAAAGTCATTACAATTGTTGGGCAAAGTCATTTTTAGAGGTCGGATAAGTGATTAACAGTGGTTGGCAAAGTCATTACAATTGTTGGGCAAAGTCATTTTTAGAGGTCGGATAAGTGATTTACAGTGGTTGGCAAAGTCATTACAATTGTTGGGCAAAGTCATTTTAAGAGGTCGGATAAGTGATTAAACAGTGGTTGGCAAAGTCATTACAATTGTTGGGCAAAGTCATTTTTAGAGGTCGGATAAGTGATTAACAGTGGTTGACAAAGTCATTACAATTGTTGGGCAAAGTCATTACAATTGTTGGGCAAAATCATTTTTTGAGGTCGGATAAGTGATTTACAGTGGTTGGCAAAGTCATTACAATTGTTGGGCAAAGTCATTTTTAGAGGTCGGATAAGTGATTAACAGTGGTTGGCAAAGTCATTACAATTG
The DNA here is from genome assembly GCA_025491095.1 of Brachionus asplanchnoidis. Classification (NCBI taxonomy): domain Eukaryota; kingdom Metazoa; phylum Rotifera; class Eurotatoria; order Ploima; family Brachionidae; genus Brachionus; species Brachionus asplanchnoidis. The sequence continues at coordinate 319,704 of JAILYF010000044.1, read as the reverse complement.
TTGGGCAAAGTCATTTTTAGAGGTCGGATAAGTGATTAACAGTGGTTGACAAAGTCATTACAATTGTTTGGCAAAGACATTTTTAGAGGTCGGATAAGTGATTAACATTGGTTGGCAAATTCATTACAATTGCTCGGCAAAGTCATTACAATTGTTGGGCTAAGTCATTTTTAGAGGTCGGATGAGTGATTAACAGTGGTTGGCAATGTAATTAAAATTGTTGGGCAAAGTCATTTTTTGAGGTTGGATAAGTAATTATCAGTGGTTGACAAAGTAATTACAAATGTTGGGCAAAATCATTACAATTGTTTGGCAAAGTAATTTTTTGAGGTCGGATAAGTAATTAACAGTGGTTGGCAAAGTAATTACAATTGTTGGGCAAAGTAATTTTTTGAGGTCGGATAAGTAATTAACAGTGGTTTGAAAAGTCATTACAATTGTTGGGCAAAGTCATTTTTAGAGGTCGGATAAGTGATTAACAGTGGTTGGTAAAGTCATTACAATTATTGGGCAAAGTCATTTTTAGAGGTCGGATAAGTGATTAACAGTGGTTGGCAAAGTCATTACAATTGTTGGGCAAAGTCATTTTTAGAGGTCGGATAAGTGATTAACAGTGGTTGACAAAGTCATTACAATTGTTGGGCAAAGTCATTACAATTGTTGGGCAAAATCATTTTTTGAGGTCGGATAAGTGATTTACAGTGGTTGGCAAAGTCATTACAATTGTTGGGCAAAGTCATTTTTAGAGGTCGGATAAGTGATAAAACAGTGGTTGGCAAAGTCATTACAATTGTTGGGCAAAGTCATTTTTAGAGTTCGGATAAGTGATTAACAGTGGTTGACAAAGTCATTACAATTGTTTGGCAAAGTCATTTTTAGAGGTCGGATAAGTGATTAACATTGGTTGGCAAATTCATTACAATTGCTCGGCAAAGTCATTACAATTGTTGGGCTAAGTCATTTTTAGAGGTCGGATAAGTGATTAACAGTGGTTGGCATAGTCATTACAATTGTTGGGCAAAGTAATTTTTAGAGGTCGCATAAGTGATTTACAGTGGTTGGCAAAGTCATTACAATCGTTGGGCAAAGTCATTTTTAGAGGTCGGATAAGTGATTAAACAGTGGTTGGCAAAGTCATTACAATTGTTGGGCAAAGTCATTTTTAGAGGTCGGATAAGTGATTAACAGTGGTTGGCAAAGTCATAACAATTGTTGGGCAAAGTCATTTTTAGAGGTCGGATAAGTGATTTACAGTGGTTGGCAAAGTCATTACAATTGTTGGGCAAAGTCATTTTAAGAGGTCGGATAAGTGATTAAACAGTGGTTGGCAAAGTCATTACAATTGTTGGGCAAAGTCATTTTTAGAGGTCGGATAAGTGATTAACAGTGGTTGACAAAGTCATTACAATTGTTGGGCAAAGTCATTACAATTGTTGGGCAAAATCATTTTTTGAGGTCGGATAAGTGATTTACAGTGGTTGGCAAAGTCATTACAATTGTTGGGCAAAGTCATTTTTAGAGGTCGGATAAGTGATTAACAGTGGTTGGCAAAGTCATTACAATTGTTGGGCAAAGTCATTTTTAGAGGTCGGATAAGTGATTAACAGTGGTTGACAAAGTCATTACAATTGTTTGGCAAAGACATTTTTAGAGGTCGGATAAGTGATTAACATTGGTTGGCAAATTCATTACAATTGCTCGGCAAAGTCATTACAATTGTTGGGCTAAGTCATTTTTAGAGGTCGGATGAGTGATTAACAGTGGTTGGCAATGTCATTAAAATTGTTGGGCAAAGTCATTTTTTGAGGTTGGATAAGTAATTATCAGTGGTTGACAAAGTAATTACAAATGTTGGGCAAAGTCATTACAATTGTTTGGCAAAGTAATTTTTTGAGGTCGGATAAGTAATTAACAGTGGTTGGCAAAGTAATTACAATTGTTGGGCAAAGTAATTTTTTGAGGTCGGATAAGTAATTAACAGTGGTTTGAAAAGTCATTACAATTGTTGGGCAAAGTCATTTTTAGAGGTCGGATAAGTGATTAACAGTGGTTGGTAAAGTCATTACAATTATTGGGCAAAGTCATTTTTAGAGGTCGGATAAGTGATTAACAGTGGTTGGCAAAGTCATTACAATTGTTGGGCAAAGTCATTTTTAGAGGTCGGATAAGTGATTAACAGTGGTTGACAAAGTCATTACAATTGTTGGGCAAAGTCATTACAATTGTTGGACAAAATCATTTTTTGAGGTCGGATAAGTGATAAAACAGTGGTTGGCAAAGTCATTACAATTGTTGGGCAAAGTCATTTTTAGAGTTCGGATAAGTGATTAACAGTGGTTGACAAAGTCATTACAATTGTTTGGCAAAGTCATTTTTAGAGGTCGGATAAGTGATTAACATTGGTTGGCAAATTCATTACAATTGCTCGGCAAAGTCATTACAATTGTTGGGCTAAGTCATTTTTAGAGGTCGGATAAGTGATTAACAGTGGTTGGCAAAGTCATTACAATTGTTGGTCAAAGTAATTTTTAGAGGTCGCATAAGTGATTAAACAGTGGTTGGCAAAGTCATTACAATTGTTGGGCAAAGTCAATTTTAGAGGTCGGATAAGTGATTAACATTGGTTGGCAATGTCATTAAAATTGTTTGGCAAAGTCATTTTTTGAGGTTGGATAAGTAATTGACAGTGGTTGACAAAGTCATTACAATTGTTGGGCAAAGTCATTACAGTTGTTTGGCAAAGTCATTTTTAGAGGTCGGATAAGTGATTAACAGTGGTTTGAAAAGTCATTACAATTGTTGGGCAAAGTCATTTTTAGAGGTCGGATAAGTGATTAACAGTGGTTGACAAAGTCATTACAATTGTTGGGCAAAGTCATTTTTAGAGGTCGGATAAGTGACAGTGGTTGGCAAAGTCATTACAATTGTTGGGCAAAGTCATTTTTAGAGGTCGGATAAGTGATTAACATTGGTTGGCAAAGTCATTACAATTGTTGGGCAAAGTCATTTTTAGAGGTCGGATAAGTGATTAACATTGGTTGGCAATGTCATTAAAATTGTTGGGCAAAGTCATTTTTTGAGGTTGGATAAGTAATTAACAGTGGTTGACAAAGTCATTACAATTGTTGGGCAAAGTCATTACAATTGTTTGGCAAAGTCATTTTTAGAGGTTAGATAAGTGATTAACAGTGGTTGGCAAAGTCATTACTATATTGGGGAAAGTCATTTTTTGAGGTCGGATAGGTTATTAACAGTGGTTGGCAAAGTCATTACAATTGTTGGGCAAAGTCATTTTTAGAGGTCGGATAAGTGATTAACAAGTGGTTGGCAAAGTCATTACAATTGTTGGGCAAAGTCATTTTTAGAGGTCGGATGAGTGATTTACAGTGGTTGGCAAAGTCATTACAATTGTTAGGCAAAGTCATTTTTAGAGGTCGGATAAGTGATTAACAGTTGTTGACAAAGTCATTACAATTGTTGGGCAAAGTCATTACAATTGTTGGGCAAAATCATTTTTTGAGGTCGGATAAGTGATTTACAGTGGTTGGCAAAGTCATTACAATTGTTGGGCAAAGTCATTTTTAGAGGTCGCATAAGTGATTAAACAGTGGTTGGCAAAGTCATTACAATTGTTGGGCAAAGTCATTTTTAGAGGTCGGATAAGTGATTAACAGTGGTTGGCAAAGTCATTACAATTGTTGGGCAAAGTTATTTTTAGAGGTCGGATTAGTGATTAAACAGTGGTTGGCAAAGTAATTACAATTGTTGGGCAAAGTCATTTTTAGAGGTCGGATAAGTGATTAACATTGGTTGGCAAATTCATTACAATTGTTGGGCAAAGTCATTGCAATTGTTTGGCAAAGTCATTTTTAGAGGTCGGATAAGTGATTAACAGTGGTTGGCAAAGTCATTACAATTGTTGGGCAAAGTCATTTTTAGAGGTCGGATAAGTGATTAACAGTGGTTGGCAAAGTCATTACAATTGTTGGGCAAAGTCATTTTTAGAGGTCGGATAAGTGATTAAACAGTGGTTGGCAAAGTCATTACAATTGTTTGGCAAAGTCATTTTTAGAGGTCGGATAAGTGATTAACATTGGTTGGCAAATTCATTACAATTGTTGGGCAAAGTCATTGCAATTGTTTGGCAAAGTCATTTTTAGAGGTCGGATAAGTGATTAACATTGGTTGGCAAATTCATTACAATTGTTGGGCAAAGTCATTGCAATTGTTTGGCAAAGTCATTTTTAGAGGTCGGATAAGTAATTAACAGTGGTTGACAAAGTCATTACAATTGTTGGGCAAAGTCATTACAATTGTTGGGCAAAATCATTTTTTGAGGTCGGATAAGTGATTTACAGTGGTTGGCAAAGTCATTACAATTGTTGGGCAAAGTCATTTTAGAGGTCGGATAAGTGATTAAACAGTGGTTGGCAAAGTCATTACAATTGTTGGGCAAAGTCATTTTTAGAGGTCGGATAAGTGATTAACAAGTGGTTGGCAAAGTCATTACAATTGTTGGGCAAAGTCATTTTTAGAGGTCGGATGAGTGATTAACGGTGGTTGGCAAAGACATTACAATTGTTAGGCAAAGTCATTTTTATAGGTCGGATACGTAATTAACGGTGGTTGGCAAAGTCATTACAATTGTTTGGCAAAGTCATTTTTAGAGGTCGGATAAGTGATTAACAGTTGTTGACAAAGTCATTACAATTGTTGGGCAAAGTCATTACAATTGTTGGGCAAAATCATTTTTTGAGGTCGGATAAGTGATTTACAGTGGTTGGCAAAGTCATTTTAATTGTTGGGCAAAGTCATTTTTAGAGGTCGCATGAGTGATTAAACAGTGGTTGGCAAAGTCATTACAATTGTTGGGCAAAGTCATTTTTAGAGGTCGGATAAGTGATTAACAAGTGGTTGGCAAAGTCATTACAATTGTTGGGCAAAGTCATTTTTAGAGGTCGGATGAGTGATTTACAGTGGTTGGCAAAGTCATTCCAATTGTTGGGCAAAGTCATTTTTAGAGGTCGGATAAGTGATTAAACAGTGGTTGGCAAAGTCATTACAATTGTTGGGCAAAGTCATTTTTAGAGGTCGGATAAGTGATTAACAGTTGTTGACAAAGTCATTACAATTGTTGGGCAAAGTCATTTTTAGAGGTCGGATAAGTGATTAACAGTTGTTGACAAAGTCATTACAATTGTTGGGCAAAGTCATTACAATTGTTGGGCAAAATCATTTTTTGAGGTCGGATAAGTGATTTACAGTGGTTGGCAAAGTCATTACAATTGTTGGGCAAAGTCATTTTTAGAGGTCGCATAAGTGATTAAACAGTGGTTTGCAAAGTCATTACAATTGTTGGGCAAAGTCATTTTTAGAGGTCGGATAAGTGATTAACAAGTGGTTGGCAAAGTCATTACAATTGTTGGGCAAAGTCATTTTTAGAGGTCGGATGAGTGATTTACAGTGGTTGGCAAAGTCATTCCAATTGTTGGGCAAAGTCATTTTTAGAGGTCGGATAAGTGATTAAACAGTGGTTGGCAAAGTCATTACAATTGTTGGGCAAAGTCATTTTTAGAGGTCGGATAAGTGATTAACAGTTGTTGACAAAGTCATTACAATTGTTGGGCAAAGTCATTACATTTGTTGGGCAAAATCATTTTTTGAGGTCGGATAAGTGATTTACAGTGGTTGGCAAAGTCATTACAATTGTTGGGCAAAGTCATTTTTAGAGGTCGCATAAGTGATTAAACAGTGGTTGGCAAAGTCATTACAATTGTTGGGCAAAGTCATTACAATTGTTTGGCAAAGTCATTTTTAGAGGTCGTATAAGTGATTAACAGTGGATGGCAAAGTCATTACAATTATTGGGCAAAGTCCTTTTTAGAGGTCGGATAAGTGATTAACAGTGGTTGGCAAAGTCATTACAATTATTGGGCAAAGTCATTTTTAGAGGTCGGATAAGTGATTAACAGTGGTCGGCAAAGTCATTACAATTGTTGGGCAGAGTCATTTTTGGAGGTCGGATAAGTGATTAACAGTTGTTGGCAAGGTCATTACAATTTTTGGGAAAATTCATTTTTAGAGGTCGGATAAGTAATTTACAGTGATTGGCAAAGTCATTACAATTGTTGGGCGAAGTTATTTTTAGAGGTCGTATAAGTGATTAACAGTGGATGGCAAAGTCATTACAATTATTGGGCAAAGTCCTTTTTAGAGGTCGGATAAGTGATTAACAGTGGTTGGCAAAGTCATTACAATTGTTGGGTAAAGTCATTTTTAGAGGTCGGATAAGTGATTGACAGTGGTTGGCAAAGTTATTACAATTGTTGGGCAAAGTCATTTTTAGAGGTCGGATAAGTGATTAGCAGTGGTTGGCAAAGACATTACAATTGTAAGGCAAAGTCATTTTTATAGGTCGGATACGTAATTTACAGTGGTTGGCAAAGTCATTACAATTGTTTGGCAAAGTCATTTTTACAGGTCGAATATGTGATTAACAGTGGATGTCAAAGTCATTACAATTGTTGGGCAAAGTCATTTTTAAAGGTCGGATAAGTGATTTACAGTAGTTGGCAAAGTCGTTACAATTGTTGGGCAAAGTCATTTTTAGAGGTCGGATAAGTGATTAACAGTGGTTGGCAATGTCATTCCAATTATTGGGCAAAGTCATTTTTATAGGTCGGATACGTAATTAACAGTGGTTGGCAAAGTCATTTTTAGAGGTCGAATAAGTGATTAACAGTGGATGGCAAAGTCATTACAATTGTTGGGCAAAGTCATTTTTAGAGGTCGGATAAGTGATTGACAGTGGTTGGTAAATTCATTACAATTGTTGGGCAAAGTCATTTTTTGAGGTCGGATAAGTGATTGACAGTGGTTGGCAAATTCATTACAATTGTTGGGCAAAGTCATTTTTAGAGGTCGGATAAGTGATTAACGGTGGTTGGCAAAGACATTACAATTGTTAGGCAAAGTCATTTTTATAGGTCGGATACGTAATTAACTGTGGTTGGCAAAGTCATTACAATTGTTTGGCAAAGTCATTTTTAGAGGTCGAATAAGTGATTGACAGTGGTTGGCAAAGTCATTACAATTGTTGGGCAAAGTCATTTTTAAAGGTCGGATAAGTGATTAACAGTGGTTGGCAAAGTCTTTTCAATTGTTGGGCAAAGTCATTTTTAAAGGTCGGATAAGTGATTAACAGTGGTTGGCAATGTCATTACAATTATTGGGCAAAGTCATTTTTATAGGACGGATAAGTGATTAACAGTGGTTGGGAAGGTCATTAAAATTGTTGGGCCAAGTCATTTTTAGAGGTCGGATAAGTGATTGACAGTGGTTGGCAAAGTCATTACAATTGTTTGGGCAAAGTCATTTTTATAGGTCGGATACGTAATTAACTGTGGTTGGCAAAGTCATTACAATTGTTTGGCATAGTCATTTTTAGAGGTCGAATAAGTGATTGACAGTGGTTGGCAAAGTCATTACAATTGTTGGGCAAAGTCATTTTTAAAGGTCGGATAAGTGATTAACAGTGGTTGGCAAAGTCTTTTCAATTGTTGGGCAAAGTCATTTTTAAAGGTCGGATAAGTGATTAACAGTGGTTGGCAAAGTCATTACAATTGTTGGGCAAAGTCATTTTTAGAGGTCGGATAAGTGATTGACAGTGGTTGGCAAATTCATTACAATTGTTGGGCAAAGTCATTTTTAGAGGTCGGATAAGTGATTAACGGTGGTTGGCAAAGACATTACAATTGTTAGGCAAAGTCATTTTTATAGGTCGGATACGTAATTAACTGTGGTTGGCAAAGTCATTACAATTGTTTGGCAAAGTCATTTTTAGAGGTCGAATAAGTGATTGACAGTGGTTGGCAAAGTCATTACAATTGTTGGGCACAGTCATTTTTAAAGGTCGGATATTTGATTAACAGTGGTTGGCAAAGTCTTTTCAATTGTTGGGCAAAGTCATTTTTAAAGGTCGGATAAGTGATTAACAGTGGTTGGCAATGTCATTACAATTATTGGGCAAAGTCATTTTTATAGGACGGATAAGTGATTAACAGTGGTTGGGAAGGTCATTAAAATTGTTGGGCCAAGTCATTTTTAGAGGTCGGATAAGTGATTGACAGTGGTTGGCAAAGTCATTACAATTGTTTGGGCAAAGTCATTTTTTGAGGTCGAATAAGTGATTAACTGTGGATGGGAAAGTCATTACAATTGTTGGGCAAAGTCATTTTAATAGGTCGGATAAGTGATTAACAGTGGTTGGGAAGGTCATTACAATTGTTGGGCAAAGTCATTTTTTGAGGTCGGATAAGTGATTAACAGTGGTTGGCAAAGTCATTACAATTGTTGGGCAAATTCATTTTTAAAGGTCGGATAAGTGATTAACATTGGTTGGCAAATTCATTACAATTGTTGGGCAAAGTCATTACAATTGTTGGGCAAAGTCATTTTTGGAGGTCGGATAAGTGATTAACATTGGTTGGCAAAGTCATTACAATTTTTGGGCAAAGTCATTTTTAGAGGTCGGATAAGTGATTAACATTGGTTGGCAAAGTCATTACAATTTTTGGGCAAAGTCATTTTTAGAGGTCGGATTAGTGATTAACAGTGGTTTGCAAAGTGAATGCAATTGTTGGGCAAAGTCATTTTTAGAGGTCTGATAAGTGATTAACAGTGGTTGACAAAGTCATTACAATTGTTGGGAAAAGTCATTACAATTGTTTGGCAAAGTCATTTTTAAAGGTCGGATAAGTGATTAACATTGGTTGGCAAATTCATTACAATTGTTGGGCAAAGTCATTACAATTATTGGGCAAAGTCATTTTTGGAGGTCGGATAAGTGATTAACAGTGGTTTGCAAAGTGAATGCAATTGTTGGGCAAAGTCATTTTTAGAGGTCTGATAAGTGATTAACAGTGGTTGACAAATTCATTACAATTGTTGGGCAAAGTCATTACAATTGTTGGGCAAAGTCATTTTTGGAGGTCGGATAAGTGATTAACAGTGGTTGGCAAAGTCATTACAATTGTTAGGCAAAGTCATTTTTATAGGTCGGATACCTAATTAACAGTGGTTGGCAAAGTCATTACAATTGTTGGGCAAAGTCATTTTTAGAGGTCGGATAAGTGATTAGCAGTGGTTGGCAAAGACATTACAATTGTAAGGCAAAGTCATTTTTAGAGGTCGGATAGGTGATTAACAGTGGTTGGCCAAGTCTTTTCAATTGTTGGGCAAATGCATTTTTAAAGGTCAGATAAGTGATTAACAGTGGTTGGCAATGTCATTACAATTATTGGGCAAAGTCATTTTTATAGGTCGGATACGTAATTAACAGTGGTTGGCAAAGTCATTTTTAGAGGTCGAATAAGTGATTAACAAAGGATGGCAAAGTCATTACAATTGTTGGGCAAAGTCATTTTAAGAGGTCGGATAAGTGATTTACAGTGGTTGGGAAGGTCATTACAATTGTTGGGCAAAGTCATTTTTAGAGGTCGGATAAGTGATTAACAGTGGTTGGCAAAGTCATTACAATTGTTGGGCAAATTCATTTTTAAAGGTCGGATAAGTGATTAACATTGGTTGGCAAATTCATTACAATTGTTGGGCAAAGTCATTACAATTGTTGGGCAAAGTCATTTTTGGAGGTCGGATAAGTGATTAACATTGGTTGGCAAAGTCATTACAATTTTTGGGCAAAGTCATTTTTAGAGGTCGGATAAGTGATTAAACAGTGGCTGGCAAAGACATTTTTAGAGGTCGGATAAGTGATTAACAGTGGTTTGCAAAGTCATTACAAATGTTGGGCAAAGTCATTAAAATTATTGGGCAAAGTCATTTTTAAAGGTCGGATAAGTAATTTACAGTGGTTGGCAAAGTCATTACAATTGTTAGGCGAAGTCATTTTTAGAGGTCGAATAAGTGATTAACAGTGGATGGCAAAGTCATTACAATTATTGAGCAAAGTCCTTTTTAGAGGTCGGATTAGTGATTAACAGTGGTTTGCAAAGTGAATGCAATTGTTGGGCAAAGTCATTTTTAGAGGTCTGATAAGTGATTAACAGTTTTTGACAAAGTCATTACAATTGTTGGGCAAAGTCATTACAATTGTTTGGCAAAGTCATTTTTAAAGGTCGGATAAGTGATTAACATTGGTTGGCAAATTCATTACAATTGTTGGGCAAAGTCATTACAATTGTTGGGCAAAGTCATTTTTGGAGGTCGGATAAGTGATTAACAGTGGTTGGCAAAGTCATTACAATTGTTGGGCAAAGTCATTTTTGGAGGTCGGATAAGTGATTAACATTGGTTGGCAAAGTCATTACAATTGTTGGGCAAATTCATTTTTAAAGGTCGGATAAGTGATTAACATTGGTTGGCAAATTCATTACAATTGTTGTGCAAAGTCATTACAATTGTTGGGCAAAGTCATTTTTGGAGGTCGGATAAGTGATTAACATTGGTTGGCAAAGTCATTACAATTTTTGGGCAAAGTCATTTTTAGAGGTCGGATAAGTTATTAACGGTGGTTAGCAATGTCATTACAATTGTTGGGCAAAGTCATTTTTAGAGGTCGGATAAGTGATTAAACAGTGGCTGGCAAAGACATTTTTAGAGGTCGGATAAGTGATTAACAGTGGTTTGCAAAGTCATTACAAATGTTGGGCAAAGTCATTACAATTATTGGGCAAAGTCATTTTTAAAGGTCGGATAAGTAATTTACAGTGGTTGGCAAAGTCATTACAATTGTTAGGCGAAGTCATTTTTAGAGGTCGAATAAGTGATTAACAGTGGTTTGCAAAGTTAATGCAATTGTTGGGCAAAGTCATTTTTAGAGGTCGGATAAGTAATTAGCAGTGGTTGGCAAAGACATTACAATTGTTGGGCAAAGTCATTACAATTTTTAGGCAAAGTCATTTTTAAAGGTCGGATAAGTGATTAACATTGGTTGGCAAATTCATTACAATTGTTGGGCAAAGTCATTACAATTGTTGGGCAAAGTCATTATTGGAGGTCGGATAAGTGATTAACATTGGTTGGCAAAGTCATTACAATTTTTGGGCAAAGTCATTTTTAGAGGTCGGATAAGTTATTAACGGTGGTTAGCAATGTCATTACAATTGTTGGGCAAAGTCATTTTTAGAGGTCGGATAAGTGATTAAACAGTGGCGGGCAAAGACATTTTTAGAGGTCGGATAAGTGATTAACAGTGGTTGGCAAGGTCATTACAATTATTGGGCAAAATCATTTTTATAGGACGGATAAGTGATTAACAGTGGTTGGCAAAGACATTACAATTGTTAGGCAAAGTCATTTTTATAGGTCGGATACGTAATTAACAGTGGTTGGCAAAGTCATTACAATTGTTTGGCAAAGTCATTTTAAGAGGTCGAATAAGTGATTGACAGTGGTTGGCAAAGTCATTACAATTGTTGGGCAAAGTCATTTTTAGAGGTCGGATAAGTGATTAACAGTGGTTGGCTAAGTCTTTACAATTTTTGGGCAAAGTCATTTTTAGAGGTCGGATAGGTGATTAACAGTGGTTGGCAAAGTCTTTTCAATTGTTGGGCAAAGTCATTTTTAAAGGTCGGATTAGTGATTAACAGTGGTTGGGAAGGTCATTACAATTGTTGGGCAAAGTCATTTTTAGAGGTCGAATAAGTGATTGACAGTGGTTGGCAAAGTCATTACAATTGTTTGGCAAAGTCATTTTTAGAGGTCGAATAAGTGATTGACAGTGGTTGGCAAAGTCATTACAATTGTTGGGCAAAGACATTTTTAGAGGTCGGATAAGTGATTAACAGTGCTTTGCAAAGTCATTACAAATGTTGGTCAAAGTCATTACAATTATTGGGCAAAGTCATTTTTAAAGGTCGGATAAGTAATTTACAGTGGTTGGCAAAGTCATTACAATTGTTAGGCGAAGTCATTTTTAGAGGTCGAATAAGTGATTAACAGTGGATGGCAAAGTCATTACAATTATTGGGCAAAGTCCTTTTTAGAGGTCGGATTAGTGATTAACAGTGGTTTGCAAAGTGAATGCAATTGTTGAACAAACTCATTTTTAGAGGTCTGATAACTGATTAACAGTGGTTGACAAAGTCATTACAATTGTTGGGCAAAGTCATTTTTAGAGGTCGGATAAGTAATTAGCAGTGGTTGGCAAAGACATTACAATTGTAAGGCATAGTCATTTTTAGAGGTCGGATAGGTGATTAACAGTGGTTGGCAAGGTCATTACAATTGTTGGGCAAAGTCATTTTTAGAGGTCGGATAAGTGATTAACAGTGGTTGGCAAAGACATTACAATTGTTAGGCAAAGTCATTTTTATAGGTCGGATACGTAATTAACAGTGGTTGGCAAAGTCATTACAATTGTTTGGCAAAGTCATTTTTAGAGGTCGAATAAGTGATTGACAGTGGTTGGCAAAGTCATTACAATTGTTGGGCAAAGACATTTTTAGAGGTCGGATAAGTGATTAACAGTGCTTTGCAAAGTCATTACAAATGTTGGTCAAAGTCATTACAATTATTGGGCAAAGTCATTTTTAAAGGTCGGATAAGTAATTTACAGTGGTTGGCAAAGTCATTACAATTGTTAGGCGAAGTCATTTTTAGAGGTCGAATAAGTGATTAACAGTGGATGGCAAAGTCATTACAATTATTGGGCAAAGTCCTTTTTAGAGGTCGGATTAGTGATTAACAGTGGTTTGCAAAGTGAATGCAATTGTTGAACAAACTCATTTTTAGAGGTCTGATAACTGATTAACAGTGGTTGACAAAGTCATTACAATTGTTGGGCAAAGTCATTACAATTGTTTGGCAAAGTCATTTTTAAAGGTCTGATAAGTGATTAACATTGGTTGGCAAATTCATTACAATTGTTGGGCAAAGTCATTACAATTTTTGGGCAAAGTCATTTTTGGAGGTCGTATAAGCGATTAACAGTGGTTGGATAAGTCATTACAATTGTTGGGCTAAGTCATTTTTAGAGGTCGGATAAGTGATTAACAGTGGTTGGCAAGGTCATTACAATTGTTGGGCAAAGTCATTTTTAGAGGTCGGATAAGTGATTAACAGTGGTTGGCAAAGACATTACAATTATTAGGCAAAGTCATTTTTATAGGTCGGATACGTAATTAACAGTGGTTGGCAAAGTCATTTCAATTGTTTGGCAAAGTCATTTTTAGAGGTCGAATAAGTGATTGACAGTGGTTGGCAAAGTCATTACAATTGTTGGGCAAAGTCATTTTTAGAGGTCGGATAAGTGATTAACAGTGGTTGGCAAAGTCTTAACAATTTTTGGGCAAAGTCATTTTTAGAGGTCGGATAGGTGATTAACAGTGGTTGGCAAAGTCTTTTCAATTGTTGGGCAAAGTCATTTTTAAAGCTCGGATAAGTGATTAACAGTGGTTGGCAAAGTCATTTCAATTGTTTGGCAAAGTCATTTTTAAAGGTCGGATAAGTGATTAACAGTGTTTGGGAAGGTCATTACAATTGTTAGGCAAAGTCATTTTTAGAGGTCGAATAAGTGATTGACAGTGGTTGGCAAAGTCATTACAATTGTTGGGCAAAGTCATTTATAGAGGTCGGATAAGTAATTAGCAGTGGTTGGCAAAGACATTTTTAAAGGTCTGATAAGTGATTAACATTGGTTGGCAAATTCATTACAATTGTTGGGCAAAGTCATTACAATTTTTGGGCAAAGTCATTTTTGGAGGTCGTATAAGCGATTAACAGTGGTTGGATAAGTCATTACAATTGTTGGGCTAAGTCATTTTTAGAGGTCGGATAAGTGATTAACAGTGGTTGGCAAGGTCATTACAATTGTTGGGCAAAGTCATTTTTAGAGGTCGGATAAGTGATTAACAGTGGTTGGCAAAGACATTACAATTATTAGGCAAAGTCATTTTTATAGGTCGGATACGTAATTAACAGTGGTTGGCAAAGTCATTTCAATTGTTTGGCAAAGTCATTTTTAGAGGTCGAATAAGTGATTGACAGTGGTTGGCAAAGTCATTACAATTGTTGGGCAAAGTCATTTTTAGAGGTCGGATAAGTGATTAACAGTGGTTGGCAAAGTCTTAACAATTTTTGGGCAAAGTCATTTTTAGAGGTCGGATAGGTGATTAACAGTGGTTGGCAAAGTCTTTTCAATTGTTGGGCAAAGTCATTTTTAAAGCTCGGATAAGTGATTAACAGTGGTTGGCAAAGTCATTTCAATTGTTTGGCAAAGTCATTTTTAAAGGTCGGATAAGTGATTAACAGTGTTTGGGAAGGTCATTACAATTGTTAGGCAAAGTCATTTTTAGAGGTCGAATAAGTGATTGACAGTGGTTGGCAAAGTCATTACAATTGTTGGGCAAAGTCATTTATAGAGGTCGGATAAGTAATTAGCAGTGGTTGGCAAAGACATTACAATTGTAAGGCAAAGTCATTTTTTGAGGTCGGATAGGTGATTAACAGTGGTTGGCAAGGTCATTACAATTGTTGGGCAAAGTCATTTTTAGAGGTCGGATAAGTGATTAACAGTGGTTTGCAAAGACATTACAATTGTTGGGCAAAGTCATTTTTAGAGGTCGGATAAGTAATTAGCAGTGGTTGGCAAAGACATTACAATTGTAAGGCAAAGTCATTTTTTGAGGTCGGATAGGTGATTAACAGTGGTTGGCAAAGTCTTTTCAATTGTTGGGCAAAGTCATTTTTAAAGCTCGGATAAGTGATTAACAGTGGTTGGCAAAGTCATTTCAATTGTTTGGCAAAGTCATTTTTAGAGGTCGAATAAGTGATTGACAGTGGTTGGCAAAGTCATTACAATTGTTGGGCAAAGTCATTTTTAGAGGTCGGATAAGTGATTAACAGTGGTTGGCAAAGTCTTAACAATTTTAGGGCTAAGTCATTTTTAGAGGTCGGATAGGTGATTAACAGTGGTTGGCAAAGTCTTTTCAATTGTTGGGCAAAGTCATTTTTAAAGCTCGGATAAGTGATTAACAGTGGTTGGCAAAGTCATTTCAATTGTTTGGCAAAGTCATTTTTAGAGGTCGAATAAGTGATTGACAGTGGTTGGCAAAGTCATTACAATTGTTGGGCAAAGTCATTTTTAGAGGTCGGATAAGTGATTAACAGTGGTTGGCAAAGTCTTAACAATTTTTGGGCAAAGTCATTTTTAGAGGTCGGATAGGTGATTAACAGTGGTTGGCAAAGTCTTTTCAATTGTTGGGCAAAGTCATTTTTAAAGCTCGGATAAGTGATTAACAGTGGTTGGGAAGGTCATTACAATTGTTGGGCAAAGTCATTTTTAGAGGTCGAATAAGTGATTGACAGTGGTTGGCAAAGTCATTACAATTGTTGGGCAAAGTCATTTTTAGAGGTCGGATAAGTAATTAGCAGTGGTTGGCAAAGACATTACAATTGTAAGGCAAAGTCATTTTTAAAGGTCGGATAAGTGATTAACAGTGGTTGGGAAGGTCATTACAATTGTTAGGCAAAGTCTTTTTTAAAGGTCGGATTAGTGATTAACAGTGGTTGGCAATGTCATTACAATTATTGGGCAAAGTCATTTTTATAGGTCGGATACGTAATTAACAGTGGTTGGCAAAGTCATTTTTAGAGGTCGGATAAGTGATTGAATGTGGTTGGCAAAGACATTACAATTGTTGGGCAAAGTCATTTTAAGAGGTCGGATAAGTGATTAACAGTGGTTGGGAAGGTCATTACAATTGTTAGGCAAAGTCCATTTTAGAGGTCGGATAAGTGATTAACAGTGGTTGGCAAAGTGAATGCAATTGTTGGGCAAAGTAATTTTTAGAGGTCTGATAAGTGATTAACAGTGGTTGACAAAGTCATTACAATTTTTGGGCAAAGTCATTTTTAGAGGTCGGATAGGTGATTAACAGTGGTTGGCAAAGTCTTTTCAATTGTTGGGCAAAGTCATTTTTAAAGCTCGGATAAGTGATTAACAGTGGTTGGCAAAGTCATTTCAATTGTTTGGCAAAGTCATTTTTAGAGGTCGAATAAGTGATTGACAGTGGTTGGCAAAGTCATTACAATTGTTGGGCAAAGTCATTTTTAGAGGTCGGATAAGTGATTAACAGTGGTTGGCAAAGTCTTAACAATTTTTGGGCAAAGTCATTTTTAGAGGTCGGATAGGTGATTAACAGTGGTTGGCAAAGTCTTTTCAATTGTTGGGCAAAGTCATTTCTAAAGCTCGGATAAGTGATTAACAGTGGTTGGGAAGGTCATTACAATTGTTGGGCAAAGTCATTTTTAGAGGTCGAATAAGTGATTGACAGTGGTTGGCAAAGTCATTACAATTGTTGGGCAAAGTCATTTTTAGAGGTCGGATAAGTAATTAGCAGTGGTTGGCAAAGACATTACAATTGTAAGGCAAAGTCATTTTTAAAGGTCGGATAAGTGATTAACAGTGGTTGGGAAGGTCATTACAATTGTTAGGCAAAGTCATTTTTAGAGGTCGAATAAGTGATTGACAGTGGTTGGCAAAGTCATTACAATTGTTGGGCAAAGTCATTTTTAGAGGTCGGATAAGTAATTAGCAGTGGTTGGCAAAGACATTACAATTGTAAGGCAAAGTCATTTTTTGAGGTCGGATAGGTGATTAACAGTGGTTGGCAAGGTCATTACAATTGTTGGGCAAAGTCATTTTTAGAGGTCAGATAAGTGATTAACAGTGGTTTGCAAAGACATTAAAATTGTTGGGCAAAGTCATTTTTAGAGGTCGGATAAGTAATTAGCAGTGGTTGGCAAAGACATTACAATTGTTGGGCAAAGTCATTTTTAGAGGTCGGATAAGTAATTAGCAGTGGTTGGCAAAGACATTACAATTGTAAGGCAAAGTCATTTTTAAAGGTCGGATAAGTGATTAACAGTGGTTGGGAAGGTCATTACAATTGTTAGGCAAAGTCATTTTTAGAGGTCGAATAAGTGATTGACAGTGGTTGGCAAAGTCATTACAATTGTTGGGCAAAGTCATTTTTAGAGGTCGGATAAGTAATTAGCAGTGGTTGGCAAAGACATTACAATTGTAAGGCAAAGTCATTTTTTGAGGTCGGATAGGTGATTAACAGTGGTTGGCAAGGTCATTACAATTGTTGGGCAAAGTCATTTTTAGAGGTCAGATAAGTGATTAACAGTGGTTTGCAAAGACATTACAATTGTTGGGCAAAGTCATTTTTAGAGGTCGGATAAGTAATTAGCAGTGGTTGGCAAAGACATTACAATTGTTGGGCAAAGTCATTTTTAGAGGTCGGATAAGTGATTAACAGTGGATGGCAAAGTCATTACAATTATTGGGCAAAGTCCTTTTTAGAGGTCTGATAAGTGATTAACAGTGGTTGACAAAGTCATTAAAATTGTTGGGCAAAGTCATTACAATTGTTTGGCAAAGTCATTTTAAATGGTCGGATAAGTGATTAACATTGGTTGGCAAATTCATTACAATTGTTGGGCAAAGTCATTTTTGGAGGTCGTATAAGTGATTAACAGTGGTTGGATAAGTCATTACAATTGTTGGGCTAAGTCATTTTTAGAGGTCGGATAAGTGATTAACAGTGGTTGGCAAGGTCATTACAATTGTTGGGCAAAGTCATTTTTAGAGGTCGGATAAGTGATTAACAGTGGTTGGCAAAGACATTACAATTGTTAGGCAAAGTCATTTTTATAGGTCGGATACGTAATTAACAGTGGTTGGCAAAGTCATTACAATTGTTT
Organism: Brachionus asplanchnoidis; assembly: GCA_025491095.1. NCBI lineage: Eukaryota > Metazoa > Rotifera > Eurotatoria > Ploima > Brachionidae > Brachionus > Brachionus asplanchnoidis. The sequence continues at coordinate 301,974 of JAILYF010000044.1, read as the reverse complement.
GGCAAAGTCATTTTTAGAGGTCGAATAAGTGATTGACAGTGGTTGGCAAAGTCATTACAATTGTTGGGCAAAGTCATTTTTAGAGGTCGGATAAGTGATTAACAGTGGTTGGCAAGGTCATTACAATTGTTGGGCAAAGTCATTTTTAGAGGTCGAATAAGTGATTGACAGTGGTTGGCAAAGTCATTACAATTGTTGGGCAAAGTCATTTTTAGAGGTCGGATAAGTGATTAACAGTGGTTGGCAAAGTCATTACAATTTTTGGGCAATGTCATTTTTAGAGGTCGGATAGGTGATTAACAGTGGTTGGCAAAGTCTATTCAATTGTTGGGCAAAGTCATTTTTAAAGGTCGGATAAGTAATTAACAGTGGTTGGGCAAAGTCATTACAATTATTGGGCGAAGTCATTTTTAGAGGTCGAATAAGTGATTAACAGTGGATGGCAAAGTCATTACAATTATTGGGCAAAGTCCTTTTTAGAGGTCGGATTCGTGATTAACAGTGGTTTGCAAAGTGAATTCAATTGTTGGGCAAAGTCTTTTTTAAAGGTCGGATTAGTGATTAACAGTGGTTGGCAATGTCATTACAATTATTGGGCAAAGTCATTTTTATAGGTCGGATACGTAATTAACAGTGGTTGGCAAAGTCATTTTTAGAGGTCGGATAAGTGATTGAATGTGGTTGGCAAAGACATTACAATTGTTGGGCAAAGTCATTTTAAGAGGTCGGATAAGTGATTAACAGTGGTTGGGAAGGTCATTACAATTGTTAGGCAAAGTCCATTTTAGAGGTCGGATAAGTGATTAACAGTAGTTGGCAAAGTGAATGCAATTGTTGGGCAAAGTAATTTTTAGAGGTCTGATAAGTGATTAACAGTGGTTGACAAAGTCATTACAATTGTTGGGCAAAGTCATTACAATTGTTTGGCAAAGTCATTTTTAAAGGTCGGATAAGTGATTAACAGTGGTTGGCAAAGTCATTACAATTGTTGGGCAAAGTCATTTTTGGAGGTCGGATAAGTGATTAACATTGGTTGGCAAAGTCATTACAATTGTTGGGCAAATTCATTTTTAAAGGTCGGATAAGTGATTAACATTGGTTGGCAAATTCATTACAAATGTTGGGCAAAGTCATTACAATTGTTGGGCAAAGTCATTTTTGGAGGTCGGATAAGTGATTAACTTTGGTTGGCAAAGTCATTACAAATTTTGGGCAAAGTCATTTTTAGAGGTCGGATAAGTTATTAACGGTGGTTAGCAATGTCATTACAATTGTTAGGCGAAGTCATTTTTAGAGGTCAGTTAAGTGATTAAACAGTGGCTGGCAAAGACATTTTTAGAGGTCGGATAAGTGATTAACAGTGGTTTGCAAAGTCATTACAAATGTTGGGCAAAGTCATTACAATTATTGGGCAAAGTCATTTTTAAAGGTCGGATAAGTAATTTACAGTGGTTGGCAAAGTCATTACAATTGTTAGGCGAAGTCATTTTTAGAGGTCGAATAAGTGATTAACAGTGGATGGCAAAGTCATTACAATTATTGGGCAAAGTCCTTTTTAGAGGTCGGATTAGTGATTAACAGTGGTTTGCAAAGTGAATGCAATTGTTGGGCAAAGTCATTTTTAGAGGTCTGATAAGTGATTAACAGTGGTTGACAAAGTCATTACAATTGTTGGGCAAAGTCATTACAATTGTTTGGCAAAGTCATTTTTAGAGGTCGAATAAGTGATTGACAGTGGTTGGATAAGTCATTACAATTGTTGGGCTAAGTCATTTTTAGAGGTCGGATAAGTGATTAACAGTGATTGGCAAGGTCATTACAATTGTTGGGCAAAGTCATTTTTAGAGGTCGGATACGTAATTAACAGTGGTTGGCAAAGTCATTACAATTGTTTGGCAAAGTCATTTTTAGAGGTCGAATAAGTGATTGACAGTGGTTGGCAAAGTCATTACAATTGTTGGGCAAAGTCATTTTTAGAGGTCGGATAAGTTATTAACGGTGGTTAGCAATGTCATTACATTTGTTGGGCAAAGTCATTTTTAGAGGTCGGATAAGTGATTAAACAGTGGCTGGCAAAGACATTTTTAGAGGTCGGATAAGTGATTAACAGTGTTTTGCAAAGTCATTACAAATGTTGGGCAAAGTCATTACAATTATTGGGCAAAGTCATTTTTAAAGGTCGGATAAGTAATTTACAGTGGTTGGCAAAGTCATTACAATTGTTAGGCGAAGTCATTTTTAGAGGTCGAATAAGTGATTAACAGTGGATGGCAAAGTCATTACAATTATTGGGCAAAGTCCTTTTTAGTGGTCGGATTAGTGATTAACAGTGGTTTGCAAAGTGAATGCAATTGTTGGGCAAAGTCATTTTTAGAGGTCTGATAAGTGATTAACAGTGGTTGACAAAGTCATTACAATTGTTGGGCAAAGTCATTACAATTGTTTGGCAAAGTCATTTTTAAAGGACGGATAAGTGATTAACATTGGTTGGCAAATTCATTACAATTGTTGGGCAAAGTCTTTACAATTGTTGGGCAAAGTCATTTTTGGAGGTCGGATAAGTGATTAACAGTGGTTGACAAAGTCATTACAATTGTTGGGCAAAGTCATTACAATTGTTTGGCAAAGTCATTTTTAGAGGTCGAATAAGTGATTGACAGTGGTTGGATAAGTCATTACAATTGTTGGGCTAAGTCATTTTTAGAGGTCGGATAAGTGATTAACAGTGATTGGCAAGGTCATTACAATTGTTGGGCAAAGTCATTTTTAGAGGTCGGATACGTAATTAACAGTGGTTGGCAAAGTCATTACAATTGTTTGGCAAAGTCATTTTTAGAGGTCGAATAAGTGATTGACAGTGGTTGGCAAAGTCATTACAAATTTTGGGCAAAGTCATTTTTAGAGGTCGGATAAGTTATTAACGGTGGTTAGCAATGTCATTACATTTGTTGGGCAAAGTCATTTTTAGAGGTCGGATAAGTGATTAAACAGTGGCTGGCAAAGACATTTTTAGAGGTCGGATAAGTGATTAACAGTGTTTTGCAAAGTCATTACAAATGTTGGGCAAAGTCATTACAATTATTGGGCAAAGTCATTTTTAAAGGTCGGATAAGTAATTTACAGTGGTTGGCAAAGTCATTACAATTGTTTGGCAAAGTCATTTTTAAAGGACGGATAAGTGATTAACATTGGTTGGCAAATTCATTACAATTGTTGGGCAAAGTCTTTACAATTGTTGGGCAAAGTCATTTTTGGAGGTCGGATAAGTGATTAACAGTGGTTGACAAAGTCATTACAATTGTTGGGCAAAGTCATTACAATTGTTTGGCAAAGTCATTTTTAGAGGTCGAATAAGTGATTGACAGTGGTTGGATAAGTCATTACAATTGTTGGGCTAAGTCATTTTTAGAGGTCGGATAAGTGATTAACAGTGATTGGCAAGGTCATTACAATTGTTGGGCAAAGTCATTTTTAGAGGTCGGATACGTAATTAACAGTGGTTGGCAAAGTCATTACAATTGTTTGGCAAAGTCATTTTTAGAGGTCGAATAAGTGATTGACAGTGGTTGGCAAAGTCATTACAAATTTTGGGCAAAGTCATTTTTAGAGGTCGGATAAGTTATTAACGGTGGTTAGCAATGTCATTACATTTGTTGGGCAAAGTCATTTTTAGAGGTCGGATAAGTGATTAAACAGTGGCTGGCAAAGACATTTTTAGAGGTCGGATAAGTGATTAACAGTGTTTTGCAAAGTCATTACAAATGTTGGGCAAAGTCATTACAATTATTGGGCAAAGTCATTTTTAAAGGTCGGATAAGTAATTTACAGTGGTTGGCAAAGTCATTACAATTGTTAGGCGAAGTCATTTTTAGAGGTCGAATAAGTGATTAACAGTGGATGGCAAAGTCATTACAATTATTGGGCAAAGTCATTACAATTGTTTGGCAAAGTCATTTTTAAAGGACGGATAAGTGATTAACATTGGTTGGCAAATTCATTACAATTGTTGGGCAAAGTCTTTACAATTGTTGGGCAAAGTCATTTTTGGAGGTCGGATAAGTGTTTAACAGTGGTTGGCAAAGTCATTTCAATTTTTGGGCAAAGTCATTTTTGGAGGTCGTATTAGTGTTTAACAGTGGTTGGATAAGTCATTACAATTGTTGGGCTAAGTCATTTTTAGAGGTCGGATGAGTGATTAACAGTGATTGGCAAGGTCATTACAATTGTTGGGCAAAGTCATTTTTAGAGGTCGGATACGTAATTAACAGTGGTTGGCAAAGTCATTACAATTGTTTGGCAAAGTCATTTTTAGAGGTCGAATAAGTGATTGACAGTGGTTGGCAAAGTCATTACAATTGTTGGGCAAAGTCATTTTTAGAGGTCGGATAAGTGATTAACAGTGGTTGGCAAAGTCATTACAATTTTTGGGCAAAGTCATTTTTAGAGGTCGGATTGGTGATTAACAGTGGTTGGAAAAGTCTTTTCAATTGTTGGGCAAAGTCATTTTTAAAGGTCGGATAAGTGATTAACAGTGGTTGACAAAGTCATTACAATTGTTGGGCAAAGTCATTACAATTGTTTGGCAAAGTCATTTTTAAAGGTCGGATAAGTGATTAACATTGGTTGGCAAATTCATTACAATTGTTGGGCAAAGTCTTTACAATTGTTGGGCAAAGTCATTTTTGGAGGTCGGATAAGTGATTAACAGTGGTTGGCAAAGTCATTACAATTGTTGGGCAAAGTCATTTTTGGAGGTCGTATAAGTGATTAACAGTGATTGGCAAGGTCATTACAATTGTTGGGCAAAGTCATTTTTAGAGGTCGGATACGTAATTAACAGTGATTGGCAAAGTCATTTCAATTTTTGGGCAAAGTCATTTTTGGAGGTCGTATTAGTGTTTAACAGTGGTTGGATAAGTCATTACAATTGTTGGGCTAAGTCATTTTTAGAGGTCGGATAAGTGATTAACAGTGATTGGCAAGGTCATTACAATTGTTGGGCAAAGTCATTTTTGGAGGTCGTATAAGTGATTAACAGTGATTGGCAAGGTCATTACAATTGTTGGGCAAAGTCATTTTTAGAGGTCGGATACGTAATTAACAGTGATTGGCAAAGTCATTTCAATTTTTGGGCAAAGTCATTTTTGGAGGTCGTATTAGTGTTTAACAGTGGTTGGATAAGTCATTACAATTGTTGGGCTAAGTCATTTTTAGAGGTCGGATAAGTGATTAACAGTGATTGGCAAGGTCATTACAATTGTTGGGCAAAGTCATTTTTAGAGGTCGGATACGTAATTAACAGTGGTTGGCAAAGTCATTACAATTGTTTGGCAAAGTCATTTTTAGAGGTCGAATAAGTGATTGACAGTGGTTGGCAAAGTCATTACAATTGTTGGGCAAAGTCATTTTTAGAGGTCGGATAAGTGATTAACAGTGGTTGGCAAAGTCATTACAATTTTTGGGCAAAGTCATTTTTAGAGGTCGGATTGGTGATTAACAGTGGTTGGCAAAGTCTTTTCAATTGTTGGGCAAAGTCATTTTTAGAGGTCGAATAAGTGATTGACAGTGGTTGGCAAAGTCATTACAATTGTTGGGCAAAGTCATTTTTAGAGGTCGGATAAGTGATTTACAGTGGTTGGCAAAGTCATTACAATTTTTGGGCAAAGTCATTTTTAGAGGTCGGATTGGTGATTAACAGTGGTTGGCAAAGTCTTTTCAATTGATGGGCAAAGTCATTTTTAAAGGTCGGATAAGTAATTTACAGTGGTTGGCAAAGTCATTAAAATTGTTGGGCAAAGTCATTTTTAGAGGTCGGATAAGTGATTAACAGTGGTTGGCAAAGTCATTACAATTTTTGGGCAAAGTCATTTTTAGAGGTCGGATAGGTGATTAACAGTGGTTGGCAAAGTCTTTTCAATTGTTGGGCAAAGTCATTTTTAAAGGTCGGATAAGTAATTTACAGTGGTTGGCAAAGTCATTACAATTTTTGGGCAAAGTCATTTTTAGAGGTCGGATAGGTGATTAACAGTGGTTGGCAAAGTCTTTTCAATTGTTGGGCAAAGTCATTTTTAGAGGTCGGATTAGTGATTAACAGTGGTTGGCAAAGTCATTACAATTTTTGGGCAAAGTCATTTTTAGAGGTCGGATAGGTGATTAACAGTGGTTGGCAAAGTCTTTTCAATTGTTTGGCAAAGTCATTTTTAGAGGTCGAATAAGTGATTGACAGTGGTTGGCAAAGTCATTACAATTGTTGGGCAAAGTCATTTTTAGAAGTCGGATAAGTGATTAACAGTGGTTGGCAAAGTCATTACAATTTTTGGGCAAAGTCATTTTTAGAGGTCGGATAGGTGATTAACAGTGGTTGGCAAAGTCTTTTCAATTGTTGGGCAAAGTCATTTTTAAAGGTCGGATAAGTAATTTACAGTGGTTGGCAAAGTCATTACAATTGTTTGGCAAAGTCATTTTTAGAGGTCGAATAAGTGATTGACAGTGATTGGCAAAGTCATTACAATTGTTGGGCAAAGTCATTTATAGAGGTCGGATAGGTGATTAACAGTGGTTGGCAAAGTCTTTTCAATTGTTGGGCAAAGTCATTTTTAGAGGTCGAATAAGTGATTGACAGTGGTTGGCAAAGTCATTACAATTGTTGGGCAAAGTCATTTTTAGAGGTCGGATAAGTGATTAACAGTGGTTGGCAAAGTCATTACAATTTTTGGGCAAAGTCATTTTTAGAGGTCGGATTGGTGATTAACAGTGGTTGGCAAAGTCTTTTCAATTGTTGGGCAAAGTCATTTTTAAAGGTCGGATAAGTAATTTACAGTGGTTGGCAAAGTCATTACAATTTTTGGGCAAAGTCATTTTTAGAGGTCGGATAGGTGATTAACAGTGGTTGGCAAAGTCTTTTCAATTGTTGGGCAAAGTCATTTTTAGAGGTCGGATAAGTGATTAACAGTGGTTGGCAAAGTCATTACAATTTTTGGGCAAAGTCATTTTTAGAGGTCGGATAGGTGATTAACAGTGGTTGGCAAAGTCTTTTCAATTGTTGGGCAAAGTCATTTTTAAAGGTCGGAAAAGTAATTAACAGTGATTGGCAAGGTCATTACAATTGTTGGGCAAAGTCATTTTTAGAGGTCGGATAAGTGATTAACAGTGGTTGGCAAAGTCTTTTCAATTGTTGGGCAAAGTCATTTTTAAAGGTCGGATAAGTAATTTACAGTGGTTGGCAAAGTCATTACAATTTTTGGGCAAAGTCATTTTTAGAGGTCGGATAGGTGATTAACAGTGGTTGGCAAAGTCTTTTCAATTGTTGGGCAAAGTCATTTTTAGAGGTCGGATAAGTGATTAACAGTGGTTGGCAAAGTCATTACAATTTTTGGGCAAAGTCATTTTTAGAGGTCGGATAGGTGATTAACAGTGGTTGGCAAAGTCTTTTCAATTGTTGGGCAAAGTCATTTTTAAAGGTCGGAAAAGTAATTAACAGTGATTGGCAAGGTCATTACAATTTTTGGGCAAAGTCATTTTTAGAGGTCGGATAGGTGATTAACAGTGGTTGGCAAAGTCTTTTCAATTGTTGGGCAAAGTCATTTTTAAAGGTCGGATAAGTAATTTACAGTGGTTGGCAAAGTCATTACAATTTTTGGGCAAAGTCATTTTTAGAGGTCGGATAGGTGATTAACAGTGGTTGGCAAAGTCTTTTCAATTGTTGGGCAAAGTCATTTTTAGAGGTCGGATTAGTGATTAACAGTGGTTGGCAAAGTCATTACAATTTTTGGGCAAAGTCATTTTTAGAGGTCGGATAGGTGATTAACAGTGGTTGGCAAAGTCTTTTCAATTGTTTGGCAAAGTCATTTTTAGAGGTCGAATAAGTGATTGACAGTGGTTGGCAAAGTCATTTTTAGAGGTCGAATAAGTGATTGACAGTGATTGGCAAAGTCATTACAATTGTTGGGCAAAGTCATTTATAGAGGTCGGATAGGTGATTAACAGTGGTTGGCAAAGTCTTTTCAATTGTTGGGCAAAGTCATTTTTAGAGGTCGAATAAGTGATTGACAGTGGTTGGCAAAGTCATTACAATTGTTGGGCAAAGTCATTTTTAGAGGTCGGATAAGTGATTAACAGTGGTTGGCAAAGTCATTACAATTTTTGGGCAAAGTCATTTTTAGAGGTCGGATTGGTGATTAACAGTGGTTGGCAAAGTCTTTTCAATTGTTGAGCAAAGTCATTTTTAAAGGTCGGATAAGTAATTTACAGTGGTTGGCAAAGTCATTACAATTGTTGGGCAAAGTCATTTTTAGAGGTCGGATAAGTGATTAACAGTGGTTGGCAAAGTCATTACAATTTTTGGGCAAAGTCATTTTTAGAGGTCGGATAGGTGATTAACAGTGGTTGGCAAAGTCTTTTCAATTGTTGGGCAAAGTCATTTTTAAAGGTCGGAAAAGTAATTTACAGTGGTTGGCAAAGTCATTACAATTGTTTGGCAAAGTCATTTTTAGAGGTCGGATAAGTGATTAACAGTGGTTGGCAAAGTCATTACAATTTTTGGGCAAAGTCATTTTTAGAGGTCGGATAGGTGATTAACAGTGGTTGGCAAAGTCTTTTCAATTGTTTGGCAAAGTCATTTTTAGAGGTCGAATAAGTGATTGACAGTGGTTGGCAAAATCATTACGATTGTTGGGCAAAGTCATTTTTATAGGTCGGATAAGTGATTAACAGTGGTTGGCAAAGTCATTACAATTGTTGGGCAAAGTCATTTTTAGAGGTCGGATAAGTGATTAACAGTGGTTGGCAAAGTCATTACAATTTTTGGGCAAAGTCATTTTTAGAGGTCGGATAGGTGATTAACAGTGGTTGGCAAAGTCTTTTCAATTGTTGGGCAAAGTCATTTTTAAAGGTCGGAAAAGTAATTTACAGTGGTTGGCAAAGTCATTACAATTGTTTGGCAAAGTCATTTTTAGAGGTCGGATAAGTGATTAACAGTGGTTGGCAAAGTCATTACAATTTTTGGGCAAAGTCATTTTTAGAGGTCGGATAGGTGATTAACAGTGGTTGGCAAAGTCTTTTCAATTGTTTGGCAAAGTCATTTTTAGAGGTCGAATAAGTGATTGACAGTGGTTGGCAAAATCATTACGATTGTTGGGCAAAGTCATTTTTAGAGGTCGGATAAGTGATTAACAGTGGTTGGCAAAGTCATTACAATTTTTGGGCAAAGTCATTTTTAGAGGTCGGATAGGTGATTAACAGTGGTTGGCAAAGTCTTTTCAATTGTTGGGCAAAGTCATTTTTAAAGGTCGGATAAGTTATTTACAGTGGTTGGCAAAGTCATTACAATTGTTTGGCAAAGTCATTTTTAGAGGTCGAATAAGTGATTGACAGTGGTTGGCAAAGTCATTACAATTGTTGGGCAAAGTCATTTTTAGAGGTCGGATAAGTAATTAGCAGTGGTTGGCAAAGACATTACAATTGTAAGGCAAAGTCATTTTTAGAGGTCGGATAGGTGATTAACAGTGGTTGGCAAAGTCTTTTCAATTGTTGGGCAAAGTCATTTTTATTGGTCGGATACGTAATTAACAGTGGTTGGCAAAGTCATTTTTAGAGGTCGAATAAGTGATTAACAGTGGATGGCAAAGTCTTTTCAATTGTTTGGCAAAGTCATTTTTAGAGGTCGAATAAGTGATTGACAGAGGTTGGCAAAGTCATTACAATTGTTGGGCAAAGTCATTTTTAGAGGTCGGATAAGTGATTATTAGTGGTTGGCAAAGTCATTACAATTTTTGGGCAAAGTCATTTTTAGAGGTCGGATAGGTGATTAACAGTGGTCGGCAAAGTCTTTTTAATTGTTGGGCAAAGTCATTTTTAAAGGTCGGATAAGTAATTTACAGTGGTTGGCAAAGTCATTACAATTGTTTGGCAAAGTCATTTTTAGAGGTCGAATAAGTGATTGACAGTGGTTGGCAAAGTCATTACAATTGTTGGGCAAAGTCATTTTTAGAGGTCGGATAAGTAATTAGCAGTGGTTGGCAAAGACATTACAATTGTAAGGCAAAGTCATTTTTAGAGGTCGGATAGGTGATTAACAGTGGTTGGCAAAGTCTTTTCAATTGTTGGGCAAAGTCTTTTTTAAAGGTCGGATAAGTGATTAACAGTGGTTGGCAATGTCATTACAATTATTGGGCAAAGTCATTTTTATTGGTCGGATACGTAATTAACAGTGGTTGGCAAAGTCATTTTTAGAGGTCGAATAAGTGATTAAAAGTGGATGGCAAAGTCATTACAATTGTTAGGCAAAGTCATTTTTAGAGGTCGGATAAGTGATTAACAGTGGTTGGGAAGGTCATTACAATTGTTGGGCCGAGTCATTTTTAGAGGTCGGATAAGTGATTGACAGTGGTTGGCAAAGACATTACAATTGTTTGGGCAAAGTCATTTTTTGAGGTCGAATAAGTGATTAATAGTGGATGGGAAAGTCATTACAATTGTTAGGCAAAGTCCTTTTTAGAGGTCTGAAAAGTGATTAACAGTGGTTGACAAAGTCATTACAATTGTTGGGCAAAGTCATTACAATTGTTTGGCAAAGTCATTTTTAAAGGTCGGATAAGTGATTAACATTGGTTGGCAAATTCATTACAATTGTTGGGCAAAGTCTTTACAATTGTTGGGCAAAGTCATTTTTGGAGGTCGGATAAGTGATTAACAGTGGTTGGCAAAGTCATTACAATTTTTGGGCAAAGTCATTTTTAGAGGTCGGATACGTAATTAACAGTGGTTGGCAAAGTCATTACAATTGTTTGGCAAAGTCATTTTTAGATGTCGAATAAGTGATTGACAGTGGTTGGCAAAGTCATTACAATTGTTGGGCAAAGTCATTTTTAGAGGTCGGATAAGTGATTAACAGTGGTTGGCAAAGTCATTACAATTTTTGGGCAAAGTCATTTTTAGAGGTCGGATTGGTGATTAACAGTGGTTGGCAAAGTCTTTTCAATTGTTGGGCAAAGTCATTTTTAAAGGTCGGATAAGTGATTAACAGTGGTTGACAAAGTCATTACAATTGTTGGGCAAAGTCATTACAATTGTTTGGCAAAGTCATTTTTAAAGGTCGGATAAGTGATTAACATTGGTTGGCAAATTCATTACAATTGTTGGGCAAAGTCTTTACAATTGTTGGGCAAAGTCATTTTTGGAGGTCGGATAAGTGATTAACAGTGGTTGGCAACGTCATTACAATTTTTGGGCAAAGTCATTTTTGGAGGTCGGATACGTAATTAACAGTGGTTGGCAAAGTCATTACAATTGTTTGGCAAAGTCATTTTTAGAGGTCGAATAAGTGATTGACAGTGGTTGGCAAAGTCATTACAATTGTTGGGCAAAGTCATTTTTAGAGGTCGGATAAGTGATTAACAGTGGTTGGCAAAGTCATTACAATTTTTGGGCAAAGTCATTTTTAGAGGTCGGATTGGTGATTAACAGTGGTTGGCAAAGTCTTTTCAATTGTTGGGCAAAGTCATTTTTAGAGGTCGAATAAGTGATTGACAGTGGTTGGCAAAGTCATTACAATTGTTGGGCAAAGTCATTTTTAGAGGTCGGATAAGTGATTAACAGTGGTTGGCAAAGTCATTACAATTTTTGGGCAAAGTCATTTTTAGAGGTCGGATAGGTGATTAACAGTGGTTGGCAAAGTCTTTTCAATTGTTGGGCAAAGTCATTTTTAAAGGTCGGATAAGTAATTTACAGTGGTTGGCAAAGTCATTACAATTGTTTGGCAAAGTCATTTTTAGAGGTCGGATTAGTGATTAACAGTGGTTGGCAAAGTCATTACAATTTTTGGGCAAAGTCATTTTTAGAGGTCGGATAGGTGATTAACAGTGGTTGGCAAAGTCTTTTCAATTGTTTGGCAAAGTCATTTTTAGAGGTCGAATAAGTGATTGACAGTGGTTGGCAAAGTCATTACAATTGTTGGGCAAAGTCATTTTTAGAGGTCGGATAAGTGATTAACAGTGGTTGGCAAAGTCATTACAATTTTTGGGCAAAGTCATTTTTAGAGGTCGGATAGGTGATTAACAGTGGTTGGCAAAGTCTTTTCAATTGTTGGGCAAAGTCATTTTTAAAGGTCGGATAAGTAATTTACAGTGGTTGGCAAAGTCATTACAATTGTTTGGCAAAGTCATTTTTAGAGGTCGAATAAGTGATTGACAGTGGTTGGCAAAGTCATTACAATTGTTGGGCAAAGTCATTTATAGAGGTCGGATAGGTGATTAACAGTGGTTGGCAAAGTCTTTTCAATTGTTGGGCAAAGTCATTTTTAGAGGTCGAATAAGTGATTGACAGTGGTTGGCAAAGTCATTACAATTGTTGGGCAAAGTCATTTTTAGAGGTCGGATAAGTGATTAACAGTGGTTGGCAAAGTCATTACAATTTTTGGGCAAAGTCATTTTTAGAGGTCGGATTGGTGATTAACAGTGGTTGGCAAAGTCTTTTCAATTGTTGGGCAAAGTCATTTTTAAAGGTCGGATAAGTAATTTACAGTGGTTGGCAAAGTCATTACAATTGTTGGGCAAAGTCATTTTTAGAGGTCGGATAAGTGATTAACAGTGGATGGCAAAGTCATTACAATTTTTGGGCAAAGTCATTTTTAGAGGTCGGATAGGTGATTAACAGTGGTTGACAAAGTCTTTTCAATTGTTGGGCAAAGTCATTTTTAAAGGTCGGATAAGTAATTTACAGTGGTTGGCAAAGTCATTACAATTGTTTGGCAAAGTCATTTTTAGAGGTCGGATAAGTGATTAACAGTGGTTGGCAAAGTCATTACAATTTTTGGGCAAAGTCATTTTTAGAGGTCGGATAGGTGATTAACAGTGGTTGGCAAAGTCTTTTCAATTGTTTGGCAAAGTCATTTTTAGAGGTCGAATAAGTGATTGACAGTGGTTGGCAAAGTCATTACGATTGTTGGGCAAAGTCATTTTTAGAGGTCGGATAAGTGATTAACAGTGGTTGGCAGAGTCATTACAATTTTTGGGCAAAGTCATTTTTAGAGGTCGGATAGGTGATTAACAGTGGTTGGCAAAGTCTTTTCAATTGTTGGGCAAAGTCATTTTTAAAGGTCGGATAAGTAATTTACAGTGGTTGGCAAAGTCATTACAATTGTTTGGCAAAGTCATTTTTAGAGGTCGAATAAGTGATTGACAGTGGTTGGCAAAGTCATTACAATTGTTGGGCAAAGTCATTTTTAGAGGTCGGATAAGTAATTAGCAGTGGTTGGCAAAGACATTACAATTGTAAGGCAAAGTCATTTTTAGAGGTCGGATAGGTGATTAACAGTGGTTGGCAAAGTCTTTTCAATTGTTGGGCAAAGTCTTTTTTAAAGGTCGGATAAGTGATTAACAGTGGTTGGCAATGTCATTACAATTATTGGGCAAAGTCATTTTTATTGGTCGGATACGTAATCAACAGTGGTTGGCAAAGTCATTTTTAGAGGTCGAATAAGTGATTAACAGTGGATGGCAAAGTCTTTTCAATTGTTTGGCAAAGTCATTTTTAGAGGTCGAATAAGTGATTGACAGTGGTTGGCAAAGTCATTACAATTGTTGGGCAAAGTCATTTTTAGAGGTCGGATAGGTGATTAACAGTGGTCGGCAAAGTCTTTTTAATTGTTGGGCAAAGTCATTTTTAAAGGTCGGATAAGAAATTTACAGTGGTTGGCAAAGTCATTACAATTGTTTGGCAAAGTCATTTTTAGAGGTCGAATAAGTGATTGACAGTGGTTGGCAAAGTCATTACAATTGTTGGGCAAAGTCATTTTTAGAGGTCGGATAAGTAATTAGCAGTGGTTGGCAAAGACATTACAATTGTAAGGCAAAGTCATTTTTAGAGGTCGGATAGGTGATTAACAGTGGTTGGCGAAGTCTTTTCAATTGTTGGGCAAATTCTTTTTTATTGGTCGGATACGTAATTAACAGTGGTTGGCAAAGTCATTTTTAGAGGTCGAATAAGTGATTAAAAGTGGATGGCAAAGTCATTACAATTGTTAGGCAAAGTCATTTTTAGAGGTCGGATAAGTGATTAACAGTGGTTGGGAAGGTCATTACAATTGTTGGGCCAAGTCATTTTTAGAGGTCGGATAAGTGATTGACAGTGGTTGGCATAGTCATTACAATTTTTGTGCAAAGTCATTTTTAGAGGTCGGATAGGTGATTAACAGTGGTCGGCAAAGTCTTTTTAATTGTTGGGCAAAGTCATTTTTAAAGGTCGGATAAGTAATTTACAGTGGTTGGCAAAGTCATTACAATTGTTTGGCAAAGTCATTTTTAGAGGTCGAATAAGTGATTGACAGTGGTTGGCAAAGTCATTACAATTGTTGGGCAAAGTCATTTTTAGAGGTCGGATAAGTAATTAGCAGTGGTTGGCAAAGACATTACAATTGTAAGGCAAAGTCATTTTTAGAGGTCGGATAGGTGATTAACAGTGGTTGGCAAAGTCTTTTCAATTATTGGGCAAAGTCTTTTTTAAAGGTCGGATAAGTGATTAACAGTGGTTGGCAATGTCATTACAATTATTGGGCAAAGTCATTTTTATTGGTCGGATAAGAAATTTACAGTGGTTGGCAAAGTCATTACAATTGTTTGGCAAAGTCATTTTTAGAGGTCGAATAAGTGATTGACAGTGGTTGGCAAAGTCATTACAATTGTTGGGCAAAGTCATTTTTAGAGGTCGGATAAGTAATTAGCAGTGGTTGGCAAAGACATTACAATTGTAAGGCAAAGTCATTTTTAGAGGTCGGATAGGTGATTAACAGTGGTTGGCGAAGTCTTTTCAATTGTTGGGCAAATTCTTTTTTATTGGTCGGATACGTAATTAACAGTGGTTGGCAAAGTCATTTTTAGAGGTCGAATAAGTGATTAAAAGTGGATGGCAAAGTCATTACAATTGTTAGGCAAAGTCATTTTTAGAGGTCGGATAAGTGATTAACAGTGGTTGGGAAGGTCATTACAATTGTTGGGCCAAGTCATTTTTAGAGGTCGGATAAGTGATTGACAGTGGTTGGCATAGTCATTACAATTTTTGTGCAAAGTCATTTTTAGAGGTCGGATAGGTGATTAACAGTGGTCGGCAAAGTCTTTTTAATTGTTGGGCAAAGTCATTTTTAAAGGTCGGATAAGTAATTTACAGTGGTTGGCAAAGTCATTACAATTGTTTGGCAAAGTCATTTTTAGAGGTCGAATAAGTGATTGACAGTGGTTGGCAAAGTCATTACAATTGTTGGGCAAAGTCATTTTTAGAGGTCGGATAAGTAATTAGCAGTGGTTGGCAAAGACATTACAATTGTAAGGCAAAGTCATTTTTAGAGGTCGGATAGGTGATTAACAGTGGTTGGCAAAGTCTTTTCAATTATTGGGCAAAGTCTTTTTTAAAGGTCGGATAAGTGATTAACAGTGGTTGGCAATGTCATTACAATTATTGGGCAAAGTCATTTTTATTGGTCGGATACGTAATTAACAGTGGTTGGCAAAGTCATTTTTAGAGGTCGAATAAGTGATTAAAAGTGGATGGCAAAGACATTACAATTGTTTGGGCAAAGTCATTTTTTGAGGTCGAATAAGTGATTAATAGTGGATGGGAAAGTCATTACAATTGTTAGGCAAAGTCCTTTTTAGAGGTCGGATAAGTGATTAACAGTGGTTGACAAAGTCATTACAATTGTTTGGCAAAGTCATTACAATTGTTTTGCAAAGTCATTTTTAAAGGTCGGATAAGTGATTTACATTGGTAGGCAAACTCATTACAATTGTTGGGCAAAGTCATTACAATTGTTGGGCAAAGTCATTTTTGGAGGTCGGATTAGTGATTAACAGTGGTTGGCAAAGTCATTACAATTTTTGGGCAAAGTCATTTTTGGAGGTCGGATAAGTGATTAACAGTGGTTGGATAAGTCATTACAATTGTTGGGCTAAGTCATTTTTAGAGGTCGGATAAGTGATTAACAGTGGTTGGCAAGGTCATTACAATTGTTGGGCAAAGTCATTTTTAGAGGTCGGATAAGTGATTAACAGTGGTTGGCAAAGACATTACAATTGTTAGGCAAAGTCATTTTTATAGGTCGGATACGTAATTAACAGTGGTTGGCAAAGTCATTACAATTGTTGGGCAAAGTCATTTTTAGAGGTCGGATAAGTGATTAGCAGTGGTTGGCAAAGACATTACAATTGTAAGGCAAATTCATTTTTAGAGGTCGGATAGGTGATTAACAGTGGTTGGCAAAGTCTTTTCAATTGTTGGGCAAAGTCATTTTTAAAGGTCGGATAAGTGATTAACAGTGGTTGGCAATGTCATTACAATTATTGGGCAAAGTCATTTTTATAGGTCGGATACGTAATTAACAGTGGTTGGCAAAGTCATTTTTAGAGGTCGAATAAGTGATTAACAGTGGATGGCAAAGTCATTACAATTGTAAGGCAAAGTCATTTTTAGAGGTCGGATAAGTGATTAACAGTGGTTGGGAAGGTCATTACAATTGTTGGGCCAAGTCATTTTTAGAGGTCGGATAAGTGATTGACAGTGGTTGGCAAAGTCATTCCAATTGTTTGGGCAAAGTCATTTTTTGAGGTCGAATAAGTGATTAACAGTGGTTGGGAAGGTCATTACAATTGTTGGGCAAAGTCATTTTTAGAGGTCGGATAAGTGATTAACAGTGGTTGGCAAAGTCATTACAATTGTTGGGCAAATTCATTTTTAAAGGTCGGATAAGTGATTAACATTGGTTGGCAAATTCATTACAATTGTTGGGCAAAGTCATTACAATTGTTGGGCAAAGTCATTTTTGGAGGTCGGATAAGTGATTAACAGTGGTTGGCAAGGTCATTACAATTGTTGGGCGAAGTCATTTTTAGAGGTCGGATAAGTGATTAACAGTGGTTGGATAAGTCATTACAATTGTTGGGCTAAGTCATTTTAAGAGGTCGGATAAGTGATTAACAGTGGTTGGCAAGGTCATTAGAATTGTTGGGCAAAGTCATTTTTAGAGGTCGGATAAGTGATTAAAAGTGGTTGGCAAAGACATTACAATTTTTAGGCAAAGTCATTTTTATAGGTCGGATACGTAATTAACAGTGGTTGGCAAAGTCATTACAATTGTTTGGCAAAGTCATTTTTAGAGGTCGAATAAGTGATTAACAGTGGATGGCAAAGTCATTACAATTGTAAGGCAAAGTCATTTTTAGAGGTCGGATAAGTGATTAACAGTGGTTGGGAAGGTCATTGCAATTGTTAGGCCAAGTCATTTTTAGAGGTCGGATATGTGATTGACAGTGGTTGGCAAAGTCATTACAATTGTTTGGGCAAAGTCATTTTTTGAGGTCGAATAAGTGATTAACAGTGGATGGCAAAGTCATTACAATTGTTGGGCAAAGTCATTTTAAGAGGTCGGATAAGTGATTAACAGTGGTCGGCAAAGTCTTTTCAATTGTTGGGCAAAGTCATTTTTGGAGGTCGGATAAGTGATTAACATTGGTTGGCAAAGTCATTACAATTTTTGGGCAAAGTCATTTTTAGAGGTCGGATAAGTTATTAACGGTGGTTAGCAATGTCATTACAATTGTTGGGCAAAGTCATTTTTAGAGGTCGGATAAGTGATTAAACAGTGGTTGGCAAAGACATTTTTAGAGGTCGGATAAGTGATTAACAGTGGTTTGCAAAGTCATTACAAATGTTGGGCAAAGTCATTACAATTATTGGGCAAAGTCATTTTTAAAGGTCGGATAAGTGATTTACAGTGGTTGACAAAGTCATTACAATTGTTGGGCAAAGTCATTACAATTGTTTGGCAAAGTCATTTTTAAAGGTCGGATAAGTGATTAACATTGGTTGGCAAATTCATTACAATTGTTGGGCAAAGTCATTACAATTGTTGGGCAAAGTCATTTTTGGAGGTCGGATAAGTGATTAACAGTGGTTGGCAAAGTCATTACAATTTTTGGGCAAAGTCATTTTTGGAGGTCGGATAAGTGATTAACAGTGGTTGGATAAGTCATTACAATTGTTGGGCTAAGTCATTTTTAGAGGTCGGATAAGTGATTAACAATGGTTGGCAAGGTCATTACAATTGTTGGGCAAAGTCATTTTTATAGGTCGGATACGTAATTAACAGTGGTTGGCAAAGTCATTACAATTGTTTGGCAAAGTCATTTTTAGAGGTCGAATAAGTGATTGACAGTGGTTGGCAAAGTCATTACAATTGTTGGGCAAAGTCATTTTTAGAGATCGGATAAGTGATTAACAGTGGTTGGCAAAGTCATTACAATTTTTGGGCAAAGTAATTTTTAGAGGTCGGATAAGTGATTAACAGTGGTTGACAAAGTCATTACAATTATTGGACAAAGTCATTTTTAAAGGTCGGATAAGTAATTTACAGTGGTTGGCAAAGTCATTAAAATTGTTGGGCAAAGTCATTTTTATAGGTCGGATACCTTATTAACAGTGGTTGGCAAAGTCATTTTTAGAGGTCGAATGAGTGATTAACAGTGGTTGGGAAGGTCATTACAATTTTTGGGCAAAGTCATTTTTAGAGGTCGGATAAGTGATTAACAGTGGTTGGCAAAGACATTACAATTGTTAGGCAAAGTCATTTTTATAGGTCGGATACGTAATTAACAGTGGTTGGCAAAGTCATTACAATTGTTGGGCAAAGTCATTTTTAGAGGTCGGATAAGTGATTAGCAGTGGTTGGCAAAGACATTACAATTGTAAGGCAAATTCATTTTTAGAGGTCGGATAGGTGATTAACAGTGGTTGGCAAAGTCTTTTCAATTGTTGGGCAAAGTCATTTTTAAAGGTCGGATAAGTGATTAACAGTGGTTGGCAATGTCATTACAATTATTGGGCAAAGTCATTTTTATAGGTCGGATACGTAATTAACAGTGGTTGGCAAAGTCATTTTTAGAGGTCGAATAAGTGATTAACAGTGGATGGCAAAGTCATTACAATTGTAAGGCAAAGTCATTTTTAGAGGTCGGATAAGTGATTAACAGTGGTTGGGAAGGTCATTACAATTGTTGGGCCAAGTCATTTTTAGAGGTCGGATAAGTGATTGACAGTGGTTGGCAAAGTCATTCCAATTGTTTGGGCAAAGTCATTTTTTGAGGTCGAATAAGTGATTAACAGTGGTTGGGAAGGTCATTACAATTGTTGGGCAAAGTCATTTTTAGAGGTCGGATAAGTGATTAACAGTGGTTGGCAAAGTCATTACAATTGTTGGGCAAATTCATTTTTAAAGGTCGGATAAGTGATTAACATTGGTTGGCAAATTCATTACAATTGTTGGGCAAAGTCATTACAATTGTTGGGCAAAGTCATTTTTGGAGGTCGGATAAGTGATTAACAGTGGTTGGCAAGGTCATTACAATTGTTGGGCGAAGTCATTTTTAGAGGTCGGATAAGTGATTAACAGTGGTTGGATAAGTCATTACAATTGTTGGGCTAAGTCATTTTTAGAGGTCGGATAAGTGATTAACAGTGGTTGGCAAGGTCATTAGAATTGTTGGGCAAAGTCATTTTTAGAGGTCGGATAAGTGATTAAAAGTGGTTGGCAAAGACATTACAATTTTTAGGCAAAGTCATTTTTATAGGTCGGATACGTAATTAACAGTGGTTGGCAAAGTCATTACAATTGTTTGGCAAAGTCATTTTTAGAGGTCGAATAAGTGATTAACAGTGGATGGCAAAGTCATTACAATTGTAAGGCAAAGTCATTTTTAGAGGTCGGATAAGTGATTAACAGTGGTTGGGAAGGTCATTGCAATTGTTAGGCCAAGTCATTTTTAGAGGTCGGATATGTGATTGACAGTGGTTGGCAAAGTCATTACAATTGTTTGGGCAAAGTCATTTTTTGAGGTCGAATAAGTGATTAACAGTGGATGGCAAAGTCATTACAATTGTTGGGCAAAGTCATTTTAAGAGGTCGGATAAGTGATTAACAGTGGTCGGCAAAGTCATTACAATTTTTGGGCAAAGTCATTTTTAGAGGTCGGATAGGTGATTAACAGTGGTTGGCAAAGTCTTTTCAATTGTTGGGCAAAGTCATTTTTAAAGGTCGGATAAGTGATTAACATTGGTTGGCAAATTCATTACAATTGTTGGGCAAAGTCATTACAATTGTTGGGCAAAGTCATTTTTGGAGGTCGGATAAGTGATTAACATTGGTTGGCAAAGTCATTACAATTTTTGGGCAAAGTCATTTTTAGAGGTCGGATAAGTTATTAACGGTGGTTAGCAATGTCATTACAATTGTTGGGCAAAGTCATTTTTAGAGGTCGGATAAGTGATTAAACAGTGGTTGGCAAAGACATTTTTAGAGGTCGGATAAGTGATTAACAGTGGTTTGCAAAGTCATTACAAATGTTGGGCAAAGTCATTACAATTATTGGGCAAAGTCATTTTTAAAGGTCGGATAAGTGATTTACAGTGGTTGACAAAGTCATTACAATTGTTGGGCAAAGTCATTACAATTGTTTGGCAAAGTCATTTTTAAAGGTCGGATAAGTGATTAACATTGGTTGGCAAATTCATTACAATTGTTGGGCAAAGTCATTACAATTGTTGGGCAAAGTCATTTTTGGAGGTCGGATAAGTGATTAACAGTGGTTGGCAAAGTCATTACAATTTTTGGGCAAAGTCATTTTTGGAGGTCGGATAAGTGATTAACAGTGGTTGGATAAGTCATTACAATTGTTGGGCTAAGTCATTTTTAGAGGTCGGATAAGTGATTAACAATGGTTGGCAAGGTCATTACAATTTTTGGGCAAAGTAATTTTTAGAGGTCGGATAAGTGATTAACAGTGGTTGACAAAGTCATTACAATTATTGGACAAAGTCATTTTTAAAGGTCGGATAAGTAATTTACAGTGGTTGGCAAAGTCATTAAAATTGTTGGGCAAAGTCATTTTTATAGGTCGGATACCTTATTAACAGTGGTTGGCAAAGTCATTTTTAGAGGTCGAATGAGTGATTAACAGTGGTTGGGAAGGTCATTACAATTTTTGGGCCAAGTCATTTTTAGAGGTCGGATAAGTGATTGACAGTGGTTGGCAAAGTCATTACAATTGTTTGGGCAAATTCATTTTTAAAGGTCGGATAAGTGATTAACATTGGTTGGCAAATTCAATACAATTGTGGGGCAAAGTCATTTTAAAAGGTCGGATAAGTGATTAACAGTGGTTGGGAAGGTCATTACAATTGTTGGGCAAAGTCATTTTTAGAGGTCGGATAAGTGATTAACAGTGGTTGGCAAAGTCATTACAATAGTTTGGCAAATTCATTTTTAAAGGTCGGATAAGTGATTAACATTGGTTGGCAAATTCATTACAATTGTTGGGCAAAGTCATTCCAATTGTTGGGCAAAGTCATTTTTTGAAGGTCGGATAAGTGATTAACAGTGGTTGGCAAAGTCATTACAATTTTTGGGCAAAGTCATTTTTAGAGGTCGGATAAGTGATTAAACAGTGGTTGGCAAAGTCATTTTTAGAGGTCGGATAAGTGATTAACAGTGGTTTGCAAAGTCATTACAATTGTTGGGTAAAGTCATTACAATTATTGGACAAAGTCAATTTTAAAGGTCGGATAAGTAATTTACAGTGGTTGGCAAAGTCATTACAATTGTTAGGCGAAGTCATTTTTAGAGGTCGAATAAGTGATTAACAGTGGATGGCAAAGTCATTACGCGTATTGGGCAGAGTCCATTTAAGAGTTCGGATAAGTGATTAACAGTGGTTTGCAAAGTGAATGCAATTGTTGGGCAAAGTAATTTTTAGAGGTCTGATAAGTGATTAACAGTGGTTGACAAAGTCATTACAATTGTTGGGCAAAGTCATTACAATTGTTTGGCAAAGTCATTTTTAAAGGTCGGATAAGTGATTAACAGTGGTTGGCAAATTCATTACAATTGTTGGGCAAAGTCATTTTTAGAGGTCGGATTAGTGATTAACAGTGGTTGACAAAGTCATTATAATTGTTGGGCAAAGTCATTACAATTGTTTGGCAAAGTCATTTTTAAAGGTCGGATAAGTGATTAACATTGGTTGGCAAATTCAATACAATTGTTGGGCAAAGTCATTACCATTGTTGGGCAAAGTCATTTTTGGAGGTCGGATAAGTGATTAACAGTGGTTGGCAAAGTCATTACAATTTTTTGGCAAAGTCATTTTTAGAGGTCGGATTAGTTATTAACGCTGGTTAGCAAAGTCATTACAATTGTTGGGCAAAGTCATTACAATTGTTGGGCAAAGTCATTACAATTGGTGGGCAAAGTCCTTTTTAGAGGTCGGATTAGTGTTTAACAGTGGTTTGCAAAGTGAATGCAATTGTTAGGCTTAGTCATTTTTAGAGGTCGGATAAGTGATTAACAATGGTTGACAAAGTCATTACAATTGTTGGGCAAAGTCATTTTTAAAGGTCGGATAAGTGATTAACAGTGGTTGGCAAATTCATTACAATTGTTGGGCAAAGTCATTTTTAGAGGTCGGATTAGTGATTAACAGTGGTTGACAAAGTCATTACAATTGTTGGGCAAAGTCATTACAATTGTTTGGCAAAGTCATTTTTAAAGGTCGGATAAGTGATTAACATTGGTTGGCAAATTCAATACAATTGTTGGGCAAAGTCATTACCATTGTTGGGCAAAGTCATTTTTGGAGGTCGGATAAGTGATTAACAGTGGTTGGCAAAGTCATTACAATTTTTTGGCAAAGTCATTTTTAGAGGTCGGATTAGTTATTAACGCTGGTTAGCAAAGTCATTACAATTGTTGGGCAAAGTCATTACAATTGTTGGGCAAAGTCATTACAATTGGTGGGCAAAGTCCTTTTTAGAGGTCGGATTAGTGTTTAACAGTGGTTTGCAAAGTGAATGCAATTGTTAGGCTTAGTCATTTTTAGAGGTCGGATAAGTGATTAACAATGGTTGACAAAGTCATTACAATTGTTGGGCAAAGTCATTACAATTGTTGGGCAAAGTCACTTTTGGAGGTCGGATAAGTGATTAACAGTGGTTGGCAAATTCATTACAATTGTTGGGCAAAGTAATTTTTAGAGGTCGGATTAGTGATTAACAGTGGTTGACAAAGTCATTACAATTGTTGGGCAAAGTCATTACAATTGTTTGGCAAAGTCATTTTTGGAGGTCGGATAAGTGATTAACAGTGGTTGGCAAAGTCATTACAATTTTTGGGCAAAGTCATTTTTAGAGGTCGGTTAAGTTATTAACAGTGGTTAGCAAAGTCATTTCAATTGTTAGGCAAAGTCATTTTTAGGGGTCGGATAAGTAATTAACAGTGGTTGGCAAATTCATTACAATTGTTGGGCAAAGTCATTTTTAGAGGTCGGATTAGTGATTAACAGTGGTTGACAAAGTCATTACAATTGTTGGGCAAAGTCATTACAATTGTTTGGCATAGTCATTTTTTAAGGTCGGATTTGTGATTAACATTGGTTGGCAAATTCATTACAATTGTTTGGCAAAGTCATTACAATTATTGGGCTAAGTCGTTTTCGGAGGTCGGATAAGTGATTAACATTGGTTGGCAAATTCATTACAATTGTTGGGCAAAGTCATTACAATTGTTGGGCAAAGTCATTTTTGGAGGTCGGATAAGTGATTAACAGTGGTTGGCAAAGTCATTACAATTTTTGGGCAAAGCCATTTTTAGAGGTCGGTTAAGTTATTAACAGTGGTTAGCAAAGTCATTTCAATTGTTGGGCAAAGTCATTTTTAGAGGTCGGATAAGTGATTAACAGTGGTTGGCAAATTCATTACAATTGTTGGGCAAAGTCATTACAATTATTGGGCAAAGTCATTTTTAAAGGTCGGATAAGTAATTTACTGTGGTTGGCAAAGTCATTACAATTGTTGGGCGAAGTCATTTTTAGAGGTCGGATAAGTGATTAACAGTGGTTGGCAAAGTCATTACAATTGTTGGGCAAAGTCATTACATTTGTTTGGCAAAGTCATTTTTAAAGGTCGGATAAGTGATTAACAGTGGTTAGCAAAGTCATTTCAATTGTTGGGCAAAGTCATTACAATTATTGGGCAAAGTCATTTTTGGAGGTCGGATAAGTGATTAACAGTGGTTGGCAAAGTCATTACAATTGTTGGGCAAAGTCATTACAATTGTTGGGCAAAGTCACTTTTGGAGGTCGGATAAGTGATTAACAGTGGTTGGCAAATTCATTACAATTGTTGGGCAAAGTAATTTTTAGAGGTCGGATTAGTGATTAACAGTGGTTGACAAAGTCATTACAATTGTTGGGCAAAGTCATTACAATTGTTTGGCAAAGTCATTTTTGGAGGTCGGATAAGTGATTAACAGTGGTTGGCAAAGTCATTACAATTTTTGGGCAAAGTCATTTTTAGAGGTCGGTTAAGTTATTAACAGTGGTTAGCAAAGTCATTTCAATTGTTAGGCAAAGTCATTTTTAGGGGTCGGATAAGTAATTAACAGTGGTTGGCAAATTCATTACAATTGTTGGGCAAAGTCATTTTTAGAGGTCGGATTAGTGATTAACAGTGGTTGACAAAGTCATTACAATTGTTGGGCAAAGTCATTACAATTGTTTGGCATAGTCATTTTTTAAGGTCGGATTTGTGATTAACATTGGTTGGCAAATTCATTACAATTGTTTGGCAAAGTCATTACAATTATTGGGCTAAGTCGTTTTCGGAGGTCGGATAAGTGATTAACATTGGTTGGCAAATTCATTACAATTGTTGGGCAAAGTCATTACAATTGTTGGGCAAAGTCATTTTTGGAGGTCGGATAAGTGATTAACAGTGGTTGGCAAAGTCATTACAATTTTTGGGCAAAGCCATTTTTAGAGGTCGGTTAAGTTATTAACAGTGGTTAGCAAAGTCATTTCAATTGTTGGGCAAAGTCATTTTTAGAGGTCGGATAAGTGATTAACAGTGGTTGGCAAATTCATTACAATTGTTGGGCAAAGTCATTACAATTATTGGGCAAAGTCATTTTTAAAGGTCGGATAAGTAATTTACTGTGGTTGGCAAAGTCATTACAATTGTTGGGCGAAGTCATTTTTAGAGGTCGGATAAGTGATTAACAGTGGTTGGCAAAGTCATTACAATTGTTGGGCAAAGTCATTACATTTGTTTGGCAAAGTCATTTTTAAAGGTCGGATAAGTGATTAACAGTGGTTAGCAAAGTCATTTCAATTGTTGGGCAAAGTCATTACAATTATTGGGCAAAGTCATTTTTGGAGGTCGGATAAGTGATTAACAGTGGTTGGCAAAGTCATTACAATTGTATGGCAAAGACATTACATTTGTTTGGCAAAGTCATTTTTAAAGGTCGGATAAGTGATTAACGGTGGTTTGCAAAGTGAATGCAATTGTTGGGCAAAGTCATTTTTAGAGGTCGGATAAGTGATTAACAGTGGTTGACAAAGTCATTGCAATTGTTGGGCAAAGTCATTACATTTGTTTGGCAAAGTCATTTTTAAAGGTCGGATAAGTGATTAACAGTGGTTAGCAAAGTCATTTCAATTGTTGGGCAAAGTCATTACAATTATTGGGCAAAGTCATTTTTGGAGGTCGGATAAGTGATTAACAGTGGTTGGCAAAGTCATTGCAATTTTTGGGCAAAGTCATTTTTAGAGGTCGGATAAGTGATTAACAGTGGTTGACAAAGTCATTACAATTATTGGACAAAGTCATTTTTAAAGGTCGGATAAGCAATTTACAGTGGTTGGCAAAGTCATTAAAATTGTTGGGCGAAGTCATTTTTAGAGGTCGAATATGTGATTAACAGTGGTTGGCAAAGTCATTACAATAGTTGTGCAAAGTAATTTTTAGAGGTCGGATAAGTGATAAACAGTGGTTGGCAATGTCATTACAATTATTGGACAAAGTCATATTTAGAGGTCGGATAAGTGATTAACAGTGGTTGACAAAGTCATTACAATTGTTGGGCAAAGTCATTTTTAGAGGTCGGATAAGTGATTGACAGTGGTTGACAAAGTCATTACAATTGTTAGGCAAAGTCATTTTTATAGGTCGGATACGTAATTAACAGTGGTTGGCAAAGTCATTACAATTGTTTGGCGAAGTCATTTTTAGAGGTCGGATAAGTAATTAACAGTGGTTGGCAAAGTCCTTACAATTTTTTGGCAAAGTCATTTTTAGAGGTCGAATAAGTGATTCACTTTGGATGGCAAAGTCATTACAATTGTTGGGCAAAGTCATTACAATTGTTGGGCCAAATCATTTTTAGAGGTCGGATAAGTGATTAACAGTGGTTGGCAAAGTCATTACAATTTTTTGGGCAAAGTCATTTTTTGAGGTTGGATAAGTAATTGACAGTGGTTGGCAAAGTCATTACAATTGTTGGGCAAAGTTATTTTTAGTGTTCGGATTAGTGATTAACAGTGGTTGGCAAAGTCATTACAATTGTTGGGCAAAGTCATTTTTAGATGTCGGATAAGTGATTAACAGTGGTTGGCAAAGTCATTACAATTATTGGGCAAAGTCATTTTTAGAGGTCGGATAAGTGATTAACAGTGGTTGACAAAGTCATTACAATTATTGGACAAAGTCATTTTTAAAGGTCGGATAAGCAATTTACAGTGGTTGGCAAAGTCATTAAAATTGTTGGGCGAAGTCATTTTTAGAGGTCGAATATGTGATTAACAGTGGTTGGCAAAGTCATTACAATAGTTGTGCAAAGTAATTTTTAGAGGTCGGATAAGTGATAAACAGTGGTTGGCAATGTCATTACAATTATTGGACAAAGTCATATTTAGAGGTCGGATAAGTGATTAACAGTGGTTGACAAAGTCATTACAATTGTTGGGCAAAGTCATTTTTAGAGGTCGGATAAGTGATTGACAGTGGTTGACAAAGTCATTACAATTGTTAGGCAAAGTCATTTTTATAGGTCGGATACGTAATTAACAGTGGTTGGCAAAGTCATTACAATTGTTTGGCGAAGTCATTTTTAGAGGTCGGATAAGTAATTAACAGTGGTTGGCAAAGTCCTTACAATTTTTTGGCAAAGTCATTTTTAGAGGTCGAATAAGTGATTCACTTTGGATGGCAAAGTCATTACAATTGTTGGGCAAAGTCATTACAATTGTTGGGCCAAATCATTTTTAGAGGTCGGATAAGTGATTAACAGTGGTTGGCAAAGTCATTACAATTTTTTGGGCAAAGTCATTTTTTGAGGTTGGATAAGTAATTAACAGTGGTTGGCAAAGTCATTACAATTGTTGGGCAAAGTTATTTTTAGTGTTCGGATTAGTGATTAACAGTGGTTGGCAAAGTCATTACAATTGTTGGGCAAAGTCATTTTTAGATGTCGGATAAGTGATTAACAGTGGTTGGCAAAGTCATTACAATTATTGGGCAAAGTCATATTTAGAGGTCGGATAAGTGATTAACAGTGGTTGGCAAAGTCTTTACAATTGTTGGGCAAAGTCATTTTTAGAGGTCGGATAAGTTATTAACAGTGGTTAACAAAGTCATTACAATTGTTGGGCAAAGTCATTTTAAGAGGTCGGATAAGTGATTAACAGTGTTTGGCAAAGTCATTACAATTATTGGACAAAGTCATATTTAGAGGTCGGATAAGTGATTAACAGTGGTTGACAAAGTCATTACAATTGTTTGGCAAAGTCATTTTTAGAGGTCGGATAAGTGATTAACAGTGGTTGGCAAAGTCTTTACAATTGTTGGGCAAAGTCATTTGAAGAGGTCGGATAAGTGATTAACAGTGGTTGGCAAAGTCCTTACAATTGTTTGGCAAAGTCATTTTTAGAGGTCGAATAAGTGATTCACAGTGGATGGCAAAGTCATTACAATTGTTGGGCAAAGTCATTTTTTAAGGTCGGATAAGTGATTAACAGTGGTTGGCAAAGTCATTACAATTATTGGACAAAGTCATATTTAGAGGTCGGATAAGTAATTAACAGTGGTTGGCAAAGTCATTACAATTGTTGGGCAAAGTTATTTTTAGATGTCGGATAAGTGATTAACAGTGGTTGGCAAAGTCATTACAATTATTGGGCAAAGTCATATTTAGAGGTCGGATAAGTGATTAACAATGGTTGACAAAGTCATTACAATTATTGGGCAAAGTCATTTTTTGAGGTCGGATAAGTGATTGACAGTGGTTGACAAAGTCATTACAATTGTTAGGCAAAGTCATTTTTTGAGGTTGGATAAGTAATTAACAGTGGTTGGCAAAGTCATTACAATTGTTGGGCAATGTTATTTTTAGTGTTCGGATTAGTGATTAACAGTGGTTGGCAAAGTCATTGCAATTGTTGGGCAAAGTCATTTTTAGAGGTCGGATAAGGAATTAACAGTGGTTGGCAAAGTCATTACAATTGTTGGGCAAAGTCATTTTAAGAGGTCGGATAAGTGATTAACAGTGGTTGGCAAAGTCATTACAATTTTTTGACAAAGTCATATTTAGAGGTCGGATAAGTGATTAACAGTGGTTGACAAAGTCATTACAATTGTTGGGCAAAGTCATTTTTAGAGGTCGGATAAGTGATTGACAGTGGTTGACAAAGTCATTACAATTGTTAGGCAAAGTCATTTTTTGAGGTTGAATAAGTAATTAACAGTGGTTGGCAAAGTCATTACAATTGTTGGGCAAAGTTATTTTTAGAGGTCGGATAAGTGATTAACAGTGGTTGGCAAAGTCATTACAATTTTTTGGGCAAAGTCATTTTTTGAGGTTGGATAAGTAATTAACAGTGGTTGGCAAAGTCATTACAATTGTTGGGCAAAGTCATTTTTTAAGGTCAGATAAGTGATTAACAGTGGTTGGCAAAGTCATTACAATTGTTCGGCAAAGTCATTACAATTATTGGACAAAGTCATATTTAGAGGTCGGATAAGTGATTAACAGTGGTTGACAAAGTCATTACAATTGTTGGGCAAAATCATTTTTAGAGGTCGGATAAGTGATTGACAGTGGTTGACAAAATCATTACAATTGTTAGGCAAAGTCATTTTTTGAGGTTGGATAAGTAATTAACAGTGGTTGGCAAAGTTATTACAATTGTTGGGCAAAGTCATTTTTAGATGTCGGATAAGTGATTAACAGTGGTTGGCAAAGTCATTACAATTGTTGGGCAAAGTTATTTTTAGTGTTCGGATTAGTGATTAACAGTGGTTGACAAAGTCATTACAATTGTTGGGCAAAGTCATTTTTAAAGGTCGGATAAATGATTAACAGTGGTTGGCAAAGTCTTTACAATTGTTGGGCAAAGTCATTTTTAGAGGTCGGATAAGTTATTAACAGTGGTTGGCAAAGTCATTACAATTGTTGGGCAAAGTCATTTTAAGAGGTCGGATAAGTGATTAACAGTGATTGGCAATGT
Organism: Brachionus asplanchnoidis; assembly: GCA_025491095.1. Taxonomy (NCBI): domain Eukaryota; kingdom Metazoa; phylum Rotifera; class Eurotatoria; order Ploima; family Brachionidae; genus Brachionus; species Brachionus asplanchnoidis. The sequence continues at coordinate 272,599 of JAILYF010000044.1, read as the reverse complement.
CATTACAATTATTGGGCAAAGTAATTTTTGGAGGTCGGATAAGTGATTAACAGTGGTTGGATAAGTCATTACAATTGTTGGGCTAAGTCATTTTTAGGAGGTCGGATAAGTGATTAACAGTGGTTGGCAAAGTCATTACAATTGTTGGGTAAAGTCATTTTTAGAGGTCGGATAAGTTATTAACAGTGGTAAGCAAAGTCATTTCAATTGTTGGGCAAAGTCATTTTTAGAGGTCGGATAAGTGATTAACAGTGGTTGGCAAATTCATTACAATTGTTGGGCAAAGTCATTACAATTATTGGGCAAAGTCATTTTTAAAGGTCGGATAAGTAATTTACTGTGGTTGGCAAAGTCATTACAATTGTTGGGCGAAGTCATTTTTAGAGGTCGGATAAGTGATTAACAGTGGTTGGCAAAGTCATTACAATTGTTGGGCAAAGTCATTACATTTGTTTGGCAAAGTCATTTTTAAAGGTCGGATAAGTGATTAACAGTGGTTAGCAAAGTCATTTCAATTGTTGGGCAAAGTCATTACAATTATTTGGCAAAGTCATTTTTGGAGGTCGGATAAGTGATTAACAGTGGTTGGCAAAGTCATTACAATTGTATGGCAAAGACATTACATTTGTTTGGCAAAGTCATTTTTAAAGGTCGGATAAGTGATTAACAGTGGTTTGCAAAGTGAATGCAATTGTTGGGCAAAGTCATTTTTAGAGGTCGGATAAGTGATTAACAGTGGTTGACAAAGTCATTGCAATTGTTGGGCAAAGTCATTACATTTGTTTGGCAAAGTCATTTTTAAAGGTCGGATAAGTGATTAACAGTGGTTAGGAAAGTCATTTCAATTGTTGGGCAAAGTCATTACAATTATTGGGCAAAGTCATTTTTGGAGGTCGGATAAGTGATTAACAGTGGTTGGCAAAGTCATTGCAATTTTTGGGCAAAGTCATTTTTAGAGGTCGGATAAGTGATTAACAGTGGTTGACAAAGTCATTACAATTATTGGACAAAGTCATTTTTAAAGGTCGGATAAGTAATTTACAGTGGTTGGCAAAGTCATTAAAATTGTTGTGCAAAGTAATTTTTAGAGGTCGGATAAGTGATTAACAGTGGTTGGCAATGTCATTACAATTATTGGACAAAGTCATATTTAGAGGTCGGATATTGAATTAACAGTGGTTGACAAAGTCATTACAATTGTTGGGCAAAGTCATTTTTAGAGGTCGGATAAGTGATTGACAGTGGTTGACAAAGTCATTACAATTGTTAGGCAAAGTCATTTTTAGAGGTCGGATAAGTGATTGACAGTGGTTGGAAAAGTCATTACAATTATTGGGCAAAGTCATTTTTAGAGGTCGGATAAGTGATTAACAGTGATTGGCAATGTCATTACAATTATTGGACAAAGTCATATTTAGAGGTCGGATAAGTGATTAACATTTGGTTGACAAAGTCATTACAATTGTTTGGCGAAGTCATTTTTAGAGGTCGGATAAGTAATTAACAGTGGTTGGCAAAGTCCTTCCAATTGTTTGGCAAAGTCATTTTTAGAGGTCGAATAAGTGATTCACAGTGGATGGCAAAGTCATTACAATTGTTGGGCAAAGTCATTTTTTAAGGTCGGATAAGTGATTAACAGTGGTTGGCAAAGTCATTACAATTTTTTGGGCAAAGTCATTTTTTGAGGTTGGATAAGTAATTAACAGTGGTTGGCAAAGTCATTACAATTGTTGGGCAAAGTTATTTTTAGTGTTCGGATTAGTGATTAACAGTGGTTGGCAAAGTCATTACAATTGTTGGGCAAAGTCATTTTTAGATGTCGGATAAGTGATTAACAGTGGTTGGCAAAGTCATTACAATTATTGGGCAAAGTCATATTTAGAGGTCGGATAAGTGATTAACAGTGGTTGGCAAAGTCTTTACAATTGTTGGGCAAAGTCATTTTTAGAGGTCGGATAAGTTATTAACAGTGGTTAACAAAGTCATTACAATTGTTGGGCAAAGTCATTTTAAGAGGTCGGATAAGTGATTAACAGTGGTTGGCAAAGTCATTACAATTATTGGACAAAGTCATATTTAGAGGTCGGATAAGTGATTAACAGTTGTTGACAAAGTCATTACAATTGTTGGGCAAAGTCATTTTTAGAGGTCGGATAAGTGATTAACAGTGGTTGGCAAAGTCATTACAATTGTATGGCAAAGACATTACATTTGTTTGGCAAAGTCATTTTTAAAGGTCGGATAAGTGATTAACAGTGGTTTGCAAAGTGAATGCAATTGTTGGGCAAAGTCATTTTTAGGGGTCGGATAAGTGATTAACAGTGGTTGACAAAGTCATTGCAATTGTTGGGCAAAGTCATTACATTTGTTTGGCAAAGTCATTTTTAAAGGTCGGATAAGTGATTAACAGTGGTTAGGGAAGTCATTTCAATTGTTGGGCAAAGTCATTTCAATTATTGGGCAAAGTCATTTTTGGAGGTCGGATAAGTGATTAACAGTGGTTGGCAAAGTCATTGCAATTTTTGGGCAAAGTCATTTTTAGAGGTCGGATAAGTGATTAACAGTGGTTGACAAAGTCATTACAATTATTGGACAAAGTCATTTTTAAAGGTCGGATAAGTAATTTACAGTGGTTGGCAAAGTCATTAAAATTGTTGTGCAAAGTAATTTTTAGAGGTCGGATAAGTGATTAACAGTGGTTGGCAATGTCATTACAATTATTGGACAAAGTCATATTTAGAGGTCGGATAAGTGATTAACAGTGGTTGACAAAGTCATTACAATTGTTGGGCAAAGTCATTTTTAGAGGTCGGATAAGTGATTGACAGTGGTTGACAAAGTCATTACAATTGTTAGGCAAAGTCATTTTTAGAGGTCGGATAAGTGATTGACAGTGGTTGGAAAAGTCATTACAATTGTTTGGCGAAGTCATTTTTAGAGGTCGGATAAGTAATTAACAGTGGTTGGCAAAGTCCTTACAATTGTTTGGCAAAGTCATTTTTAGAGGTCGAATAAGTGATTCACAGTGGATGGCAAAGTCATTACAATTGTTAGGCAAAGTCATTTTTAGAGGTCGGATAAGTGATTGACAGTGGTTGGAAAAGTCATTACAATTGTTTGGCGAAGTCATTTTTAGAGGTTGGATAAGTAATTAACAGTGGTTGGCAAAGTCATTACAATTGTTGGGCAAAGTCATTTTTTAAGGTCGGATAAGTGATTAACAGTGGTTGGCAAAGTCATTACAATTTTTTGGGCAAAGTCATTTTTTGAGGTTGGATAAGTAATTAACAGTGGTTGGCAAAGTCATTACAATTGTTGGGCAAAGTTATTTTTAGTGTTCGGATTAGTGATTAACAGTGGTTGGCAAAGTCATTACAATTGTTGGGCAAAGTCATTTTTAGATGTCGGATAAGTGATTAACAGTGGTTGGCAAAGTCATTACAATTATTGGGCAAAGTCATATTTAGAGGTCGGATAAGTGATTAACAGTGGTTGGCAAAGTCTTTACAATTGTTGGGCAAAGTCATTTTTAGAGGTCGGATAAGTTATTAACAGTGGTTAACAAAGTCATTACAATTGTTGGGCAAAGTCATTTTAAGAGGTCGGATAAGTGATTAACAGTGGTTGGCAAAGTCATTACAATTATTGGACAAAGTCATATTTAGAGGTCGGATAAGTGATTAACAGTGGTTGACAAAGTCATTACAATTGTTGGGCAAAGTCATTTTTAGAGGTCGGATAAGTGATTGACAGTGGTTGACAAAGTCATTACAATTGTAAGGCAAAGTCATATTTAGAGGTCGGATAAGTGATTAACAGTGGTTGGCAAAGTCTTTACAATTGTTGGGCAAAGTCATTTTTAGAGGTCGGATAAGTTATTAACAGTGGTTGGCAAAGTCATTACAATTGTTGGGCAAAGTCATTTTAAGAGGTCGGATAAGTGATTAACAGTGGTTGGCAAAGTCCTTACAATTGTAAGGCAAAGTCATATTTAGAGGTCGGATAAGTGATTAACAGTGGTTGGCAAAGTCTTTACAATTGTTGGGCAAAGTCATTTTTAGAGGTCGGATAAGTTATTAACAGTGGTTAACAAAGTCATTACAATTGTTGGGCAAAGTCATTTTAAGAGGTCGGATAAGTGATTAACAGTGGTTGGCAAAGTCCTTACAATTGTTTGGCAAAGTCATTTTTAGAGGTCGAATAAGTGATTCACAGTGGATGGCAAAGTCATTACAATTGTTGGGCAAAGTCATTTTTAGAGGTCGGATAAGTGATTAACAGTGGTTGGCAAAGTCATTTCAATTGTTCGGCAAAGTCATTACAATTGTTGGGCCAAATCATTTTTAGAGGTCGGATAAGTGATTGACAGTGGTTGGCAAAGTCATTACAATTTTTTGGGCAAAGTCATTTTTTGAGGTTGGATAAGTAAATAACAGTGGTTGGCAAAGTCATTACAATTGTTGGGCAAAGTTATTTTTAGTGTTCGGATTAGTGATTAACAGTGGTTGGCAAAGTCATTTCAATTGTTGGGCAAAGTCATTTTTAGATGTCGGATAAGTGATTAACAGTGGTTGGCAAAGTCATTACAATTATTGGGCAAAGTCATATTTAGAGGTCGGATAAGTGATTAACAATGGTTGACAAAGTCATTACAATTGTTGGGCAAAGTCATTTTTAAAGGTCGGATAAATGATTAACAGTGGTTGGCAAAGTCTTTACAATTGTTGGGCAAAGTCATTTTTAGAGGTCGGATAAGTTATTAACAGTGGTTGGCAAAGTCATTACAATTGTTGGGCAAAGTCATTTTAAGAGGTCGGATAAGTGATTAACAGTGGTTGGCAAAGTCATTACAATTGTTGGGCAAAGTAATTTTTGGAGGTCGGATAAGTGATTAACAGTGGTTGGATAAGTCATTACAATTGTTGGGCTAAGTCATTTTTAGAGGTCGGATAAGTGATTAACAGTGGTTGGCAAAGTCATTACAATTGTTGGGCAAAGTCTTTACAATTGTTGGGTAAAGTCATTTTTAGAGGTCGGATAAGTGATTTACAGTGGTTGGCAAAGTCATTACAATTGTTGGGCCAAGTTATTTTTAGAGGTCGGACAAGTGATTGACAGTGGTTGGAAAAGTCATTACAATTGTTGGGCTAAGTCATTTTTAGAGGTCGGATAAGTGATTAACAGTGGTTGGCAAAGTCATTACAATTGTTGGGCAAAGTCTTTACAATTGTTGGGTAAAGTCATTTTTAGAGGTCGGATAAGTGATTAACAGTGGTTGGCAAAGTCATTACAATTGTTGGGCCAAGTTATTTTTAGAGGTCGGATAAGTGATTGACAGTGGTTGGAAAAGTCATTACAACTGTTTGGGCAAAGTCATTTTTTGAGGTCGGATAAGTAATTAACAGTGGTTGGCAAAGTCATTTCAATTGTTGGGCCAAGTCATTTTTAGAGGTCCGATAAATGATTAACAGTGGTTGGCAAAGTCATTACAATTGTTGGGCTAAGTCATTTTTAGAGGTCGGATAAGTGATTAACAGTGGTTGGCAAAGTCATTACAATTGTTGGGCAAAGTCTTTACAATTGTTGGGTAAAGTCATTTTTAGAGGTCGGATAAGTGATTTACAGTGGTTGGCAAAGTCATTACAATTGTTGGGCCAAGTTATTTTTAGAGGTCGGACAAGTGATTGACAGTGGTTGGAAAAGTCATTACAATTGTTGGGCTAAGTCATTTTTAGAGGTCGGATAAGTGATTAACAGTGGTTGGCAAAGTCATTACAATTGTTGGGCAAAGTCATTTTTAGAGGTCGGATAAGTGATTAACAGTGGTTGGCAAAGTCATTACAATTGTTGGGCCAAGTTATTTTTAGAGGTCGGATAAGTGATTGACAGTGGTTGGAAAAGTCATTACAATTGTTTGGGCAAAGTCATTTTTTGAGGTCGGATAAGTAATTAACAGTGGTTGGCAAAGTCATTTCAATTGTTGGGCCAAGTCATTTTTAGAGGTCCGATAAATGATTAACAGTGGTTGGCAAAGTCATTACAATTGTTGGGCAAAGTCTTTTTTAGAGGTCGGATTAGTGATTAACAGTGGTTGGCAAAGTGAATACAATTGTTGGGCAAAGTCATTTTTAGAGGTCGGATAAGTGATTGACAGTTGTTGGCAAAGTCATTACAATTGTTTGGCAAAATCATTTTTAGAGGTCGGATAAGTGATTACTAGTGGTTGGCAAAGTCATTACAATTGTTGGGCAAAGTCATTTTTTGAGGTCGGATAAGTGATAAACATTGTTTGGCAAAGTCATTTCAATTGTTGGGCAAAGTCATTTTTAGAGGTCGGATAAGTTATTAACAGTGGTTGGCAAAGTCATTACAATTGTTGGGCAAAGTCATTTTAAGAGGTCGGATTAGTGATTGACAGTGGTTGGCAAAGTCATTACAATTGTTGGGTAAAGTCATTTTTAGAGGTCGGATAAGTGATTGACAGTGGTTGGCAAAGTCATTACAATTGTTTGGCAAAATCATTTTTAGAGGTCGGTTAAGTGATTGACATTGTTTGGCAAATTCATTTCAATTGTTGGGCAAAGTAATTTTTAGAGGTCGGATAAGTTATTAACAGTGGTTGGCAAAGTCATTACAATTGTTGGGCAAAGTCATTACAATTATTGGGCAAAGTCATTTTAATAGGTCGGATAAGTGATTAACAGTGGTTGACAAAGTCATTACAATTGTTGGGCAAAGTCATTACAATTGTTGGGCAAAGTCATTTTTAGAGGTCGGATAAGTGATTAACAGTGGTTGGCAAAGTCATTACAATTGTGGGGCAAAGTCATTTTTAGAGGTCGGATAAGTGATTGACAGTGGTTGGCAAAGTCATTACAATTGTTGGGCAAAGTCATTTTTAGAGGTCGGATAAGTAATTTACAGTGGTTGGCAAAGTCATTACAATTGTTGGGCAAAGTCATTTTTAGAGGTCGAATAAGTGATTAACAGTGGATGGCAAAGTCATTACAATTGTTGGGCAAAGTCATTTTTAAAGGTCGGATAAGTGATTAACAGTGGTTGGCAAAGTCGTTATAATTGATGGGGAAAGTCATTTTTAGAGGTCGGATAAGTGATTAACTGTGGTTGGCAAAGTCATTACAATTGTTGGGCCAAGTCATTTTTAGAGATCGGATAAGTGATTGACAGTGGTTGGCAAAGTCATTACAATTGTTGGGCAAAGTCATTTTTAGAGGTCGGATTAGTGATTAACAGTGGTTTGCAAAGTGAATACAATTGTTGGGCAAAGTCATTTTTAGAGGTCGGATAAGTGATTGACAGTGGTTGGCAAAGTCATTACAATTGTTGGGCAGAGTCATTTTTTGAGGTCGGATAAGTGATATACATTGTTTGGCAAAGTCTTTCAATTGTTGGGCAAAGTCATTTTTAGAGGTCGGATAAGTGATTAACAGTGGTTGGCAAAGTGAATATAATTGTTGGGCAAAGTTATTTTTAGAGGTCGGATAAGTGATTACTAGTGGTTGGCAAAGTCATTACAATTGTTGGGCAGAGTCATTTTTGAGGTCGGATAAGTGATATACATTGTTTGGCAAAGTCTTTCAATTGTTGGGCAAAGTCATTTTTAGATGTCGGATAAGTGATTAACAGTGGTTGGCAAAGTCATTACAATTATTGGGCAAAGTCATATTTAGAGGTCGGATAAGTGATTGACAGTGGTTGGCAAAGTCATTACAATTGTTGGGCCAAGTCATTTTTTGAGGTCGGATAAGTGATATACATTGTTTGGCAAAGTCTTTCAATTGTTGGGCAAAGTCATTTTTAGAGGTCGGATAAGTGATTAACAGTGGTTGGCAAAGTGAATACAATTGTTGGGCAAAGTCATTTTTAGAGGTCGGATAAGTGATTGACAGTGGTTGGCAAAGTCATTACAATTGTTGGGCAAAGTCATTTTTAAAGGTCGGATAAGTGATTAACAGTGGTTGGCAAAGTCGTTACAATTGTTGGGCAAAGTCATTTTTAGAGGTCGGATAAGTGATTAACAGTGGTTGGCAAAGTCATTACAATTGTTGGGCCAAGTCATTTTTAGAGATCGGATAAGTGATTGACAGATGTTGGCAAAGTGAATACAATTGTTGGGCAAAGTCATTTTTAGAGGTCGGATTAGTTATTAACAGTGGTTGGCAAAGTCATTACAATTGTTGGGCAGAGTAATTTTTTGAGGTCGGATAAGTGATATACATTGTTTGGCAAAGTCTTTCAATTGTTGGGCAAAGTCATTTTTAGAGGTCGGATAAGTGATTAACAGTGGTTGGCAAAGTCGTTACAATTGTTGGGCAAAGTCATTTTTAGAGGTCGGATAAGTGATTAACAGTGGTTGGCAAAGTCATTACAATTGTTGGGCCAAGTCATTTTTAGAGATCGGATAAGTGATTGACAGATGTTGGCAAAGTGAATACAATTGTTGGGCAAAGTCATTTTTAAAGGTCGGATAAGTGATTAACAGTGGTTGGCAAAGTCGTTACAATTGTTGGGCAAAGTCATTTTTAGAGGTCGGATAAGTGATTAACAGTGGTTGGCAAAGTCATTACAATTGTTGGGCCAAGTCATTTTTAGAGATCGGATAAGTGATTGACAGATGTTGGCAAAGTGAATACAATTGTTGGGCAAAGTCATTTTTAGAGGTCGGATAAGTTATTAACAGTGGTTGGCAAAGTCATTACAATTGTTGGGCAAAGTCATTTTTAGAGGTCGGATAAGTGATTAACAGTGGTTGGCAAAGTGAATACAATTGTTGGGCAAAGTCATTTTTAGAGGTCGGATAAGTGATTGACAGTGGTTGGCAAAGTCATTACAATTGTTGGGCAAAGTCATTTTTTGAGGTCGGATAAGTGATAAACATTGTTTGGCAAAGTCATTTCAATTGTTGGGCAAAGTCATTTTTAGAGGTCGGATAAGTTATTAACAGTGGTTGGCAAAGTCATTACAATTGTTGGGCAAAGTCATTTTAAGAGGTCGGATAAGTGATTGACAGTGGTTGGCAAAGTCATTACAATTGTTGGGTAAAGTCATTTTTAGAGGTCGGATAAGTGATTGACAGTGGTTGGCAAAGTCATTACAATTGTTGGGTAAAGTCATTTTTAGAGGTCGGATAAGTGATTGACAGTGGTTGGCAAAGTCATTACAATTGTTTGGCAAAATCATTTTTAGAGGTCGGATAAGTGATTGACAGTGGTTGGCAAAAAGAATACAATTGTTGGGCAAAGTCATTTTTAGAGGTCGGATAAGTGATTGACAGTGGTTGGCAAAGTCATTACAATTGTTGGGCAAAGTCATTACAATTGTTTGGCTTAGTCATTTTTAGAGGTCGGATAAGTGATTGACAGTGGTTGGCAAAGTCATTACAATTGTTTGGCAAAATCATTTTTAGAGGTCGGATAAGTGATTACTAGTGGTTGGCAAAGTCATTACAATTGTTGGGCAAAGTCATTTTTTGAGGTCGGATAAGTGATAAACATTGTTTGGCAAAGTCATTTCAATTGTTGGGCAAAGTCATTTTTAGAGGTCGGATAAGTTATTAACAGTGGTTGGCAAAGTCATTACAATTGTTTGGGCAAAGTCATTTTTTGAGGTCGGATAAGTAATTAACAGTGGTTGGCAAAGTGAATACAATTGTTGGGCAAAGTCATTTTTAGAGGTCGGATAAGTGATTGACAGTGGTTGGCAAAGTCATTACAATTGTTGGGCAGAGTCATTTTTTGAGGTCGGATAAGTGATATACATTGTTTGGCAAAGTCTTTCAATTGTTGGGCATAGTCATTTTTAGAGGTCGGATAAGTGATTAACAGTGGTTGGCAAAGTGAATATAATTGTTGGGCAAAGTTATTTTTAGAGGTCGGATAAGTGATTACTAGTGGTTGGCAAAGTCATTACAATTGTTGGGCAGAGTCATTTTTTAGGTCGGATAAGTGATATACATTGTTTGGCAAAGTCTTTCAATTGTTGGGCAAAGTCATTTTTAGAGGTCGGATAAGTCATTTCAATTGTTTGGCAAAGTCATTACAATTGTTTCGCAAAGTCATTTTTTGAGGTCGGATAAGTAATTAACAGTGGTTGGCAAAGTGAATACAATTGTTGGGCCAAGTCATTTTTTGAGGTCGGATAAGTGATATACATTGTTTGGCAAAGTCTTTCAATTGTTGGGCAAAGTCATTTTTAGAGGTCGGATAAGTGATTAACAGTGGTTGGCAAAGTGAATACAATTGTTGGGCAAAGTCATTTTTAGAGGTCGGATAAGTGATTGACAGTGGTTGGCAAAGTCATTACAATTGTTGGGCAAAGTCATTTTTAAAGGTCGGATAAGTGATTAACAGTGGTTGGCAAAGTCGTTACAATTGTTGAGCAAAGTCATTTTTAGAGGTCGGATAAGTGATTAACAGTGGTTGGCAAAGTCATTACAATTGTTGGGCCAAGTCATTTTTAGAGATCGGATAAGTGATTGACAGATGTTGGCAAAGTGAATACAATTGTTGGGCAAAGTCATTTTTAGAGGTCGGATAAGTTATTAACAGTGGTTGGCAAAGTCATTACAATTGTTGGGCAGAGTCATTTTTTGAGGTCGGATAAGTGATATACATTGTTTGGCAAAGTCTTTCAATTGTTGGGCAAAGTCATTTTTAGAGGTCGGATAAGTGATTAACAGTGGTTGGCAAAGTCGTTACAATTGTTGGGCAAAGTCATTTTTAGAGGTCGGATAAGTGATTAACAGTGGTTGGCAAAGTCATTACAATTGTTGGGCCAAGTCATTTTTAGAGATCGGATAAGTGATTGACAGATGTTGGCAAAGTGAATACAATTGTTGGGCAAAGTCATTTTTAAAGGTCGGATAAGTGATTAACAGTGGTTGGCAAAGTCGTTACAATTGTTGGGCAAAGTCATTTTTAGAGATCGGATAAGTGATTGACAGATGTTGGCAAAGTGAATACAATTGTTGGGCAAAGTCATTTTTAGAGGTCGGATAAGTTATTAACAGTGGTTGGCAAAGTCATTACAATTGTTGGGCAAAGTCATTTTTAGAGGTCGGATAAGTGATTAACAGTGGTTGGCAAAGTGAATACAATTGTTGGGCAAAGTCATTTTTAGAGGTCGGATAAGTGATTGACAGTGGTTGGCAAAGTCATTACAATTGTTGGGCAAAGTCATTTTTTGAGGTCGGATAAGTGATAAACATTGTTTGGCAAAGTCATTTCAATTGTTGGGCAAAGTCATTTTTAGAGGTCGGATAAGTTATTAACAGTGGTTGGCAAAGTCATTACAATTGTTGGGCAAAGTCATTTTAAGAGGTCGGATAAGTGATTGACAGTGGTTGGCAAAGTCATTACAATTGTTGGGTAAAGTCATTTTTAGAGGTCGGATAAGTGATTGACAGTGGTTGGCAAAGTCATTACAATTGTTGGGTAAAGTCATTTTTAGAGGTCGGATAAGTGATTGACAGTGGTTGGCAAAGTCATTACAATTGTTTGGCAAAATCATTTTTAGAGGTCGGATAAGTGATTGACAGTGGTTGGCAAAAAGAATACAATTGTTGGGCAAAGTCATTTTTAGAGGTCGGATAAGTGATTGACAGTGGTTGGCAAAGTCATTACAATTGTTGGGCAAAGTCATTACAATTGTTTGGCTTAGTCATTTTTAGAGGTCGGATAAGTGATTGACAGTGGTTGGCAAAGTCATTACAATTGTTTGGCAAAATCATTTTTAGAGGTCGGATAAGTGATTACTAGTGGTTGGCAAAGTCATTACAATTGTTGGGCAAAGTCATTTTTTGAGGTCGGATAAGTGATAAACATTGTTTGGCAAAGTCATTTCAATTGTTGGGCAAAGTCATTTTTAGAGGTCGGATAAGTTATTAACAGTGGTTGGCAAAGTCATTACAATTGTTTGGGCAAAGTCATTTTTTGAGGTCGGATAAGTAATTAACAGTGGTTGGCAAAGTCATTACAATTGTTGGGCCAAGTCATTTTTAGAGGTCCGATAAGTGATTAACAGTGGTTGGCAAAGTCATTACAATTGTTGGGCAATGTCATTTTTAGAGGTCGGATTAGTGATTAACAGTGGTTGGCAAAGTGAATACAATTGTTGGGCAAAGTCATTTTTAGAGGTCGGATAAGTGATTGACAGTGGTTGGCAAAGTCATTACAATTGATTGGCAAAATCATTTTTAGAGGTCGGATAAGTGATTACTAGTGGTTGGCAAAGTCATTACAATTGTTGGCCAAAGTCATTTTTTGAGGTCGGATAAGTGATAAACATTGTTTGGCAAAGTCATTTTTAGAGGTCGGATAAGTGATTGACAGTGGTTGGCAAAGTCATTACAATTGATTGGCAAAATCATTTTTAGAGGTCGGATAAGTGATTACTAGTGGTTGGCAAAGTCATTACAATTGTTGGCCAAAGTCATTTTTTGAGGTCGGATAAGTGATAAACATTGTTTGGCAAAGTCATTTCAATTGTTGGGCAAAGTCATTTTTAGAGGTCGGATAAGTTATTAACAGTGGTTGGCTAAGTCATTACAATTGTTGGGCAAAGTCATTTTAAGAGGTCGGATAAGTGATTGACAGTGGTTGGCAAAGTCATTACAATTGTTGGGTAAAGTCATTTTTAGAGGTCGGATAAGTGATTGACAGTGGTTGGCAAAGTCATTACAATTGTTGGGTAAAGTCATTTTTAGAGGTCGGATAAGTGATTGACAGTGGTTGGCAAAGTCATTACAATTGTTTGGCAAAATCATTTTTAGAGGTCGGATAAGTGATTGACAGTGGTTGGCAAAAAGAATACAATTGTTGGGCAAAGTCATTTTTAGAGGTCGGATAAGTGATTGACAGTGGTTGGCAAAGTCATTACAATTGTTGGGCAAAGTCATTACAATTGTTTGGCTTAGTCATTTTTAGAGGTCGGATAAGTGATTGACAGTGGTTGGCAAAGTCATTACAATTGTTTGGCAAAATCATTTTTAGAGGTCGGATAAGTGATTACTAGTGGTTGGCAAAGTCATTACAATTGTTGGGCAAAGTCATTTTTTGAGGTCGGATAAGTGATAAACATTGTTTGGCAAAGTCATTTCAATTGTTGGGCAAAGTCATTTTTAGAGGTCGGATAAGTTATTAACAGTGGTTGGCAAAGTCATTACAATTGTTTGGGCAAAGTCATTTTTTGAGGTCGGATAAGTAATTAACAGTGGTTGGCAAAGTCATTACAATTGTTGGGCCAAGTCATTTTTAGAGGTCCGATAAGTGATTAACAGTGGTTGGCAAAGTCATTACAATTGTTGGGCAAAGTCATTTTTAGAGGTCGGATTAGTGATTAACAGTGGTTGGCAAAGTGAATACAATTGTTGGGCAAAGTCATTTTTAGAGGTCGGATAAGTGATTGACAGTGGTTGGCAAAGTCATTACAATTGATTGGCAAAATCATTTTTAGAGGTCGGATAAGTGATTACTAGTGGTTGGCAAAGTCATTACAATTGTTGGCCAAAGTCATTTTTTGAGGTCGGATAAGTGATAAACATTGTTTGGCAAAGTCATTTCAATTGTTGGGCAAAGTCATTTTTAGAGGTCGGATAAGTTATTAACAGTGGTTGGCAAAGTCATTACAATTGTTGGGCAAAGTCATTTTAAGAGGTCGGATTAGTGATTGACAGTGGTTGGCAAAGTCATTACAATTGTTGGGTAAAGTCATTTTTAGAGGTCGGATAAGTGATTGACAGTGGTTGGCAAAGTCATTACAATTGTTTGGCAAAATCATTTTTAGAGGTCGGTAAAGTGATTGACATTGTTTGGCAAATTCATTTCAATTGTTGGGCAAAGTAATTTTTAGAGGTCGGATAAGTTATTAACAGTGGTTGGCAAAGTCATTACAATTGTTGGGCAAAGTCATTACAATTATTGGGCAAAGTCATTTTAAGAGGTCGGATAAGTGATTAACAGTGGTTGACAAAGTCATTACAATTGTTGGGCAAAGTCATTACAATTGTTGGGCAAAGTCATTTTTAGAGGTCGGATAAGTGATTAACAGTGGTTGGCAAAGTCATTACAATTGTGGGGCAAAGTCATTTTTAGAGGTCCGATAAGTGATTAACAGTGGTTGGCAAAGTCATTACAATTGTTGGAAAAAGTCATTTTTAGAGGTCCGATAAGTGATTAACAGTGGTTGGCAAAGTCATTTTTAGAGGTCGGATTAGTGATTAACAGTGGTTTGCAAAGTGAATACAATTGTTGGGCAAAGTCATTTTTAGAGGTCGGATAAGTGATTGACATTGGTTGGCAAAGTCATTACAATTGTTGGGCAGAGTCATTTTTTGAGGTCGGATAAGTGATATACATTGTTTGGCAAAGTCTTTCAATTGTTGGGCAAAGTCATTTTTAGAGGTTGGATAAGTGATTAACAGTGGTTGGCAAAGTGAATATAGTTGTTGGGCAAAGTCATTTTTAGAGGTCGGATAAGTGATTACTAGTGGTTGGCAAAGTCATTACAATTGTTGGGCAGAGTCATTTTTGAGGTGTGATAAGTGATATACATTGTTTGGCAAATTCTTTCAATTGTTGGGCAAAGTCATTTTTAGAGGTCGGATAAGTCATTTCAATTGTTGGGCAAAGTCATTACAATTGTTTCGCAAATTCATTTTTAGAGGTCGGATAAGTGATTGACAGTGGTTGGCAAAGTCATTACAATTGTTGGGCCAAGTCATTTTTTGAGGTCGGATAAGTGATATACATTGTTTGGCAAAGTCTTTCAATTGTTGGGCAAAGTCATTTTTAGAGGTCGGATAAGTGATTAACAGTGGTTGGCAAAGTGAATACAATTGTTGGGCAAAGTCATTTTTTGAGGTCGGATAAGTGATAAACATTGTTTGGCAAAGTCATTTCAATTGTTGGGCAAAGTCATTTTTAGAGGTCGGATAAGTTATTAACAGTGGTTGGCAAAGTCATTACAATTGTTGGGCAAAGTCATTTTAAGAGGTCGGATTAGTGATTAACAGTGGTTGGCAAAGTGAATACAATTGTTGGGCAAAGTCATTTTTAGAGGTCGGATAAGTAATTTACAGTGGTTGGCAAAGTCATTACAATTGTTGGGCAGAGTCATTTTTTGAGGTCGGATAAGTGATACATTGTTTGGCAAAGTCTTTCAATTGTTGGGCAAAGTCATTTTTAGAGGTCGGATAAGTGATTAACAGTGGTAGGCAAAGTGAATACAATTGTTGGGCAAAGTCATTTTTAGAGGTCGGATAAGTGATTGACAGTGGTTGGCAAAGTCATTACAATTGTTGGGCAAAGTCATTTTTTGAGGTCGGATAAGTGATAAACATTGTTTGGCAAAGTCATTTCAATTGTTGGGCAAAGTCATTTTTAGAGGTCGGATATGTTATTAACAGTGGTTGGCAAAGTGAATACAATTGTTGGGCAAAGTCATTTTTTGAGGTCGGATAAGTGATAAACATTGTTTGGCAAAGTCATTTCAATTGTTGGGCAAAGTCATTTTTAGAGGTCGGATAAGTTATTAACAGTGGTTGGCAAAGTCATTACAATTGTTGGGCAAAGTCATTTTAAGAGGTCGGATTAGTGATTAACAGTGGTTGGCAAAGTGAATACAATTGTTGGGCAAAGTCATTTTTAGAGGTCGGATAAGTTATTAACAGTGGTTGGCAAAGTCATTACAATTGTTGGGCAGAGTCATTTTTTGAGGTCGGATAAGTGATATACATTGTTTGGCAAAGTCTTTCAATTGTTGGGCAAAGTCATTTTTAGAGGTCGGATAAGTGATTAACAGTGGTAGGCAAAGTGAATACAATTGTTGGGCAAAGTCATTTTTAGAGGTCGGATAAGTGATTGACAGTGGTTGGCAAAGTCATTACAATTGTTGGGCAAAGTCATTTTTTGAGGTCGGATAAGTGATAAACATTGTTTGGCAAAGTCATTTCAATTGTTGGGCAAAGTCATTTTTAGAGGTCGGATATGTTATTAACAGTGGTTGGCAAAGTCATTACAATTGTTGGGCAAAGTCATTTTAAGAGGTCGGATAAGTGATTGACAGTGGTTGGCAAAGTCATTACAATTGTTGGGTAAAGTCATTTTTAGAGGTCGGATAAGTGATTGACAGTGGTTGGCAAAGTCATTACAATTGTTGGGTAAAGTCATTTTTATAGGTCGGATAAGTAATTTACAGTGGTTGGCAAAGTCATTACAATTGTTGGGCAAAGTCATTTTTAAAGGTCGGATAAGTGATTAAAAGTGGTTGGCAAAGTCGTTACAATTGTTGGGCAAAGTCATTTTTAGAGGTCGGATAAGTGATTAACAGTGGTTGGCAAAGTCATTACAATTGTTGGGCCAAGTCATTTTTAGAGATCGGATAAGTGATTGACAGATGTTGGCAAAGTGAATACAATTGTTGGGCAAAGTCATTTTTAGAGGTCGGATAAGTTATTAACAGTGGTTGGCAAAGTCATTACAATTGTTGGGCAGAGTCATTTTTTGAGGTCGGATAAGTGATATACATTGTTTGGCAAAGTCTTTTCAATTGTTGGGCAAAGTCATTTTTAGAGGTCGGATATGTTATTAACAGTGGTTGGCAAAGTCATTACAATTGTTGGGCAAAGTCATTTTAAGAGGTCGGATAAGTGATTGACAGTGGTTGGCAAAGTCATTACAATTGTTGGGCAAAGTCATTTTAAGAGGTCGGATTAGTGATTAACAGTGGTTGGCAAAGTGAATACAATTGTTGGGCAAAGTCATTTTTAGAGGTCGGATAAGTAATTTACATTGGTTGGCAAAGTCATTACAATTGTTGGGCAAAGTCATTTTTAAAGGTCGGATAAGTGATTAACAGTGGTTGGCAAAGTCGTTACAATTGTTGGGCAAAGTCATTTTTAGAGGTCGGATAAGTGATTAACAGTGGTTGGCAAAGTCATTACAATTGTTGGGCCAAGTCATTTTTAGAGATCGGATAAGTGATTGACAGATGTTGGCAAAGTGAATACAATTGTTGGGCAAAGTCATTTTTAGAGGTCGGATAAGTTATTAACAGTGGTTGGCAAAGTCATTACAATTGTTGGGCAGAGTCATTTTTTGAGGTCGGATAAGTGATATACATTGTTTGGCAAAGTCTTTCAATTGTTGGGCAAAGTCATTTTTAGAGGTCGGATAAGTGATTAACAGTGGTTGGCAAAGTGAATACAATTGTTGGGCAAAGTCATTTTTAGAGGTCGGATAAGTGATTGACAGTGGTTGGCAAAGTCATTACAATTGTTGGGCAAAGTCATTTTTTGAGGTCGGATAAGTGATAAACATTGTTTGGCAAAGTCATTTCAATTGTTGGGCAAAGTCATTTTTAGAGGTCGGATATGTTATTAACAGTGGTTGGCAAAGTCATTACAATTGTTGGGCAAAGTCATTTTAAGAGGTCGGATAAGTGATTGACAGTGGTTGGCAAAGTCATTACAATTGTTGGGTAAAGTCATTTTTAGAGGTCGGATAAGTGATTGACAGTGGTTGGCAAAGTCATTACAATTGTTGGGTAAAGTCATTTTTATAGGTCGGATAAGTGATTGACAGTGGTTGGCAAAGTCATTACAATTGTTTGGCAAAATCATTTTTAGAGGTCGGATAAGTGATTGACAGTGGTTGGCAAAGTCATTACAATTGTTGGGCAAAGTCATTTTAAGAGGTCGGATAAGTGATTGACAGTGGTTGGCAAAGTCATTACAATTGTTGGGTAAAGTCATTTTTAGAGGTCGGATAAGTGATTGACAGTGGTTGGCAAAGTCATTACAATTGTTGGGTAAAGTCATTTTTATAGGTCGGATAAGTGATTGACAGTGGTTGGCAAAGTCATTACAATTGTATGGCAAGGTCATTTTTAGAGGTCGAATAAGTGATTAACAGTGGATGGCAAAGTCATTACAATTGCTGGGCCAAGTCATTTTTAGAGGTCCGATAAGTGATTAACAGTGGTTGGCAAAGTCATTACAATTGTTGGGCAAAGTCATTTTTAGAGTTCGGATAAGTGATTAACAGTGGTTGGAAAAGTGAATACAATTGTTGGGTAAAGTCATTTTTATAGGTCGGATAAGTGATTGACAGTGGTTGGCAAAGTCATTACAATTGTATGGCAAGGTCATTTTTAGAGGTCGAATAAGTGATTAACAGTGGATGGCAAAGTCATTACAATTGCTGGGCCAAGTCATTTTTAGAGGTCCGATAAGTGATTAACAGTGGTTGGCAAAGTCATTACAATTGTTGGGCAAAGTCATTTTTAGAGGTCGGATAAGTGATTAACAGTGGTTGGAAAAGTGAATACAATTGTTGGGCAAAGTCATTTTTAGAGGTCGGATAAGTTATTAACAGTGGTTGGCAAAGTCATTACAATTGTTGGGCAGAGTCATTTTTTGAGTCGGATAAGTGATATACATTGTTTGGCAAAGTCTTTCAATTGTTGGGCATAGTCATTTTTAGAGGTCGGATAAGTGATTAACAGTGGTTGGCAAAGTGAATACAATTGTTGGGCAAAGTCATTTTTTGAGGTCGGATAAGTGATAAACATTGTTTGGCAAAGTCATTTCAATTGTTGGGTAAAGTCATTTTTATAGGTCGGATAAGTGATTGACAGTGGTTGGCAAAGTCATTACAATTGTTGGGCAAAGTCATTTTAAGAGGTCGGATTAGTGATTAACAGTGGCTGGCAAAGTGAATACAATTGTTGGGCAAAGTCATTTTTAGAGGTCGGATAAGTGATTAACAGTGGTTGGCAAAGTGAATACAATTGTTGGGCAAAGTCATTTTTAGAGGTCGGATAAGTTATTAACAGTGGTTGGCAAAGTCATTTCAATTGTTGGGCAGAGTCATTTTTTGAGTCGGATAAGTGATATACATTGTTTGGCAAAGTCTTTCAATTGTTGGGCAAAGTCATTTTTAGAGGTCGGATAAGTGATTAACAGTGGTTGGCAAAGTGAATACAATTGTTGGGCAAAGTCATTTTTTGAGGTCGGATAAGTGATAAACATTGTTTGGCAAAGTCATTTCAATTGTTGGGCAAAGTCATTTTTAGAGGTCGGATAAGTGATTAACAGTGGTTGGCAAAGTGAATACAATTGTTGGGCAAAGTCTTTTTAAGAGGTCGGATTAGTGATTAACAGTGGCTGGCAAAGTGAATACAATTGTTGGGCAAAGTCATTTTTAGAGGTCGGATAAGTAATTTACAGTGGTTGGCAAAGTCATTACAATTGTTGGGCAAAGTCATTTTTAAAGGTCGGATAAGTGATTAACAGTGGTTGGCAAAATCGTTACAATTGTTGGGCAAAGTCATTTTTTGAGGTCGGATAAGTGAAATACATTGTTTGGCAAAGTCTTTCAATTGTTGGGCAAAGTCATTTTTAGAGGTCGGATAAGTGATTAACAGTGGTTGGCAAAGTGAATACAATTGTTGGGCAAAGTCATTTTTAGAGGTCGGATAAGTAATTTACAGTGGTTGGCAAAGTTATTACAATTGTTGGGCAAAGTCATTTTTAAAGGTCGGATAAGTGATTAACAGTGGTTGGCAAAGTCGTTACAATTGTTGGGCAAAGTCATTTTTAGAGGTCGGATAAGTGATTAACAGTGGTTGGCAAAGTCATTACAATTGTTGGGCAGAGTCATTTTTTGAGGTCGGATAAGTGATATACATTGTTTGGCAAAGTCTTTCAATTGTTGGGCAAAGTCATTTTTAGAGGTCGGATAAGTGATTAACAGTGGTTGGCAAAGTGAATACAATTGTTGGGCAAAGTCATTTTTAGAGGTCGGATAAGTGATTGACAGATGTTGGCAAAGTGAATACAATTGTTGGGCTAAGTCATTTTTAGAGGTCGGATAAGTTATTAACAGTGGTTGGCAAAGTCATTACAATTGTTGGGCAGAGTCATTTTTTGAGGTCGGATAAGTGATATACATTGTTTGGCAAAGTCTTTCAATTGTTGGGCAAAGTCATTTTTAGAGGTCGGATAAGTGATTAACAGTGGTTGGCAAAGTGAATACAATTGTTGGGCAAAGTCATTTTTAGAGGTCGGATAAGTGATTGACAGTGGTTGGCAAAGTCATTACAATTGTTGGGCAAAGTCATTTTTTGAGGTCGGATAAGTGATAAACATTGTTTGGCAAAGTCATTTCAATTGTTGGGCAAAGTCATTTTTAGAGGTCGGATAAGTTATTAACAGTGGTTGGCAAAGTCATTACAATTGTTGGGCAAAGTCATTTTTTGAGGTCGGATAAGTGATAAACATTGTTTGGCAAAGTCATTTCAATTGTTGGGCAAAGTCATTTTTAGAGGTCGGATAAGTTATTAACAGTGGTTGGCAAAGTCATTACAATTGTTTGGGCAAAGTCATTTTTTGAGGTCGGATAAGTAATTAACAGTGGTTGGCAAAGTCATTACAATTGTTGGGCCAAGTCATTTTTAGAGGTCCGATAAGTGATTAACAGTGGTTGGCAAAGTCATTACAATTGTTGGGCAAAGTCATTTTTAGAGGTCGGATTAGTGATTAACAGTGGTTGGCAAAGTGAATACAATTGTTGGGCAAAGTCATTTTTAGAGGTCGGATAAGTGATTGACAGTGGTTGGCAAAGTCATTACAATTGTTGGGCAAAATCATTTTTAGAGGTCGGATAAGTGATTACTAGTGGTTGGCAAAGTCATTACAATTGTTGGCCAAAGTCATTTTTTGAGGTCGGATAAGTGATAAACATTGTTTGGCAAAGTCATTTTTAGAGGTCGGATAAGTGATTGACAGTGGTTGGCAAAGTCATTACAATTGATTGGCAAAATCATTTTTAGAGGTCGGATAAGTGATTACTAGTGGTTGGCAAAGTCATTACAATTGTTGGCCAAAGTCATTTTTTGAGGTCGGATAAGTGATAAACATTGTTTGGCAAAGTCATTTCAATTGTTGGGCAAAGTCATTTTTAGAGGTCGGATAAGTTATTAACAGTGGTTGGCAAAGTCATTACAATTGTTGGGCAAAGTCATTTTAAGAGGTCGGATAAGTGATTGACAGTGGTTGGCAAAGTCATTACAATTGTTGGGTAAAGTCATTTTTAGAGGTCGGATAAGTGATTGACAGTGGTTGGCAAAGTCATTACAATTGTTGGGTAAAGTCATTTTTAGAGGTCGGATAAGTGATTGACAGTGGTTGGCAAAGTCATTACAATTGTTTGGCAAAATCATTTTTAGAGGTCGGATAAGTGATTGACAGTGGTTGGCAAAAAGAATACAATTGTTGGGCAAAGTCATTTTTAGAGGTCGGATAAGTGATTGACAGTGGTTGGCAAAGTCATTACAATTGTTGGGCAAAGTCATTACAATTGTTTGGCTTAGTCATTTTTAGAGGTCGGATAAGTGATTGACAGTGGTTGGCAAAGTCATTACAATTGTTTGGCAAAATCATTTTTAGAGGTCGGATAAGTGATTACTAGTGGTTGGCAAAGTCATTACAATTGTTGGGCAAAGTCATTTTTTGAGGTCGGATAAGTGATAAACATTGTTTGGCAAAGTCATTTCAATTGTTGGGCAAAGTCATTTTTAGAGGTCGGATAAGTTATTAACAGTGGTTGGCAAAGTCATTACAATTGTTTGGGCAAAGTCATTTTTTGAGGTCGGATAAGTAATTAACAGTGGTTGGCAAAGTCATTACAATTGTTGGGCCAAGTCATTTTTAGAGGTCCGATAAGTGATTAACAGTGGTTGGCAAAGTCATTACAATTGTTGGGCAAAGTCATTTTTAGAGGTCGGATTAGTGATTAACAGTGGTTGGCAAAGTGAATACAATTGTTGGGCAAAGTCATTTTTAGAGGTCGGATAAGTGATTGACAGTGGTTGGCAAAGTCATTACAATTGATTGGCAAAATCATTTTTAGAGGTCGGATAAGTGATTACTAGTGGTTGGCAAAGTCATTACAATTGTTGGCCAAAGTCATTTTTTGAGGTCGGATAAGTGATAAACATTGTTTGGCAAAGTCATTTCAATTGTTGGGCAAAGTCATTTTTAGAGGTCGGATAAGTTATTAACAGTGGTTGGCAAAGTCATTACAATTGTTGGGCAAAGTCATTTTAAGAGGTCGGATTAGTGATTGACAGTGGTTGGCAAAGTCATTACAATTGTTGGGTAAAGTCATTTTTAGAGGTCGGATAAGTGATTGACAGTGGTTGGCAAAGTCATTACAATTGTTTGGCAAAATCATTTTTAGAGGTCGGTAAAGTGATTGACATTGTTTGGCAAATTCATTTCAATTGTTGGGCAAAGTAATTTTTAGAGGTCGGATAAGTTATTAACAGTGGTTGGCAAAGTCATTACAATTGTTGGGCAAAGTCATTACAATTATTGGGCAAAGTCATTTTAAGAGGTCGGATAAGTGATTAACAGTGGTTGACAAAGTCATTACAATTGTTGGGCAAAGTCATTACAATTGTTGGGCAAAGTCATTTTTAGAGGTCGGATAAGTGATTAACAGTGGTTGGCAAAGTCATTACAATTGTGGGGCAAAGTCATTTTTAGAGGTCCGATAAGTGATTAACAGTGGTTGGCAAAGTCATTACAATTGTTGGAAAAAGTCATTTTTAGAGGTCCGATAAGTGATTAACAGTGGTTGGCAAAGTCATTTTTAGAGGTCGGATTAGTGATTAACAGTGGTTTGCAAAGTGAATACAATTGTTGGGCAAAGTCATTTTTAGAGGTCGGATAAGTGATTGACATTGGTTGGCAAAGTCATTACAATTGTTGGGCAGAGTCATTTTTTGAGGTCGGATAAGTGATATACATTGTTTGGCAAAGTCTTTCAATTGTTGGGCAAAGTCATTTTTAGAGGTTGGATAAGTGATTAACAGTGGTTGGCAAAGTGAATATAGTTGTTGGGCAAAGTCATTTTTAGAGGTCGGATAAGTGATAAACATTGTTTGGCAAAGTCATTTCAATTGTTGGGCAGAGTCATTTTTGAGGTGTGATAAGTGATATACATTGTTTGGCAAATTCTTTCAATTGTTGGGCAAAGTCATTTTTAGAGGTCGGATAAGTCATTTCAATTGTTGGGCAAAGTCATTACAATTGTTTCGCAAATTCATTTTTAGAGGTCGGATAAGTGATTGACAGTGGTTGGCAAAGTCATTACAATTGTTGGGCCAAGTCATTTTTTGAGGTCGGATAAGTGATATACATTGTTTGGCAAAGTCTTTCAATTGTTGGGCAAAGTCATTTTTAGAGGTCGGATAAGTGATTAACAGTGGTTGGCAAAGTGAATACAATTGTTGGGCAAAGTCATTTTTTGAGGTCGGATAAGTGATAAACATTGTTTGGCAAAGTCATTTCAATTGTTGGGCAAAGTCATTTTTAGAGGTCGGATAAGTTATTAACAGTGGTTGGCAAAGTCATTACAATTGTTGGGCAAAGTCATTTTAAGAGGTCGGATTAGTGATTAACAGTGGTTGGCAAAGTGAATACAATTGTTGGGCAAAGTCATTTTTAGAGGTCGGATAAGTAATTTACAGTGGTTGGCAAAGTCATTACAATTGTTGGGCAGAGTCATTTTTTGAGGTCGGATAAGTGATATACATTGTTTGGCAAAGTCTTTCAATTGTTGGGCAAAGTCATTTTTAGAGGTCGGATAAGTGATTAACAGTGGTAGGCAAAGTGAATACAATTGTTGGGCAAAGTCATTTTTAGAGGTCGGATAAGTGATTGACAGTGGTTGGCAAAGTCATTACAATTGTTGGGCAAAGTCATTTTTTGAGGTCGGATAAGTGATAAACATTGTTTGGCAAAGTCATTTCAATTGTTGGGCAAAGTCATTTTTAGAGGTCGGATATGTTATTAACAGTGGTTGGCAAAGTGAATACAATTGTTGGGCAAAGTCATTTTTTGAGGTCGGATAAGTGATAAACATTGTTTGGCAAAGTCATTTCAATTGTTGGGCAAAGTCATTTTTAGAGGTCGGATAAGTTATTAACAGTGGTTGGCAAAGTCATTACAATTGTTGGGCAAAGTCATTTTAAGAGGTCGGATTAGTGATTAACAGTGGTTGGCAAAGTGAATACAATTGTTGGGCAAAGTCATTTTTAGAGGTCGGATAAGTTATTAACAGTGGTTGGCAAAGTCATTACAATTGTTGGGCAGAGTCATTTTTTGAGGTCGGATAAGTGATATACATTGTTTGGCAAAGTCTTTCAATTGTTGGGCAAAGTCATTTTTAGAGGTCGGATAAGTGATTAACAGTGGTAGGCAAAGTGAATACAATTGTTGGGCAAAGTCATTTTTAGAGGTCGGATAAGTGATTGACAGTGGTTGGCAAAGTCATTACAATTGTTGGGCAAAGTCATTTTTTGAGGTCGGATAAGTGATAAACATTGTTTGGCAAAGTCATTTCAATTGTTGGGCAAAGTCATTTTTAGAGGTCGGATATGTTATTAACAGTGGTTGGCAAAGTCATTACAATTGTTGGGCAAAGTCATTTTAAGAGGTCGGATAAGTGATTGACAGTGGTTGGCAAAGTCATTACAATTGTTGGGTAAAGTCATTTTTAGAGGTCGGATAAGTGATTGACAGTGGTTGGCAAAGTCATTACAATTGTTGGGTAAAGTCATTTTTATAGGTCGGATAAGTAATTTACAGTGGTTGGCAAAGTCATTACAATTGTTGGGCAAAGTCATTTTTAAAGGTCGGATAAGTGATTAAAAGTGGTTGGCAAAGTCGTTACAATTGTTGGGCAAAGTCATTTTTAGAGGTCGGATAAGTGATTAACAGTGGTTGGCAAAGTCATTACAATTGTTGGGCCAAGTCATTTTTAGAGATCGGATAAGTGATTGACAGATGTTGGCAAAGTGAATACAATTGTTGGGCAAAGTCATTTTTAGAGGTCGGATAAGTTATTAACAGTGGTTGGCAAAGTCATTACAATTGTTGGGCAGAGTCATTTTTTGAGGTCGGATAAGTGATATACATTGTTTGGCAAAGTCTTTTCAATTGTTGGGCAAAGTCATTTTTAGAGGTCGGATATGTTATTAACAGTGGTTGGCAAAGTCATTACAATTGTTGGGCAAAGTCATTTTAAGAGGTCGGATAAGTGATTGACAGTGGTTGGCAAAGTCATTACAATTGTTGGGCAAAGTCATTTTAAGAGGTCGGATTAGTGATTAACAGTGGTTGGCAAAGTGAATACAATTGTTGGGCAAAGTCATTTTTAGAGGTCGGATAAGTAATTTACAGTGGTTGGCAAAGTCATTACAATTGTTGGGCAAAGTCATTTTTAAAGGTCGGATAAGTGATTAACAGTGGTTGGCAAAGTCGTTACAATTGTTGGGCAAAGTCATTTTTAGAGGTCGGATAAGTGATTAACAGTGGTTGGCAAAGTCATTACAATTGTTGGGCCAAGTCATTTTTAGAGATCGGATAAGTGATTGACAGATGTTGGCAAAGTGAATACAATTGTTGGGCAAAGTCATTTTTAGAGGTCGGATAAGTTATTAACAGTGGTTGGCAAAGTCATTACAATTGTTGGGCAGAGTCATTTTTTGAGGTCGGATAAGTGATATACATTGTTTGGCAAAGTCTTTCAATTGTTGGGCAAAGTCATTTTTAGAGGTCGGATAAGTGATTAACAGTGGTTGGCAAAGTGAAAACAATTGTTGGGCAAAGTTATTTTTAGAGGTCGGATAAGTGATTGACAGTGGTTGGCAAAGTCATTACAATTGTTGGGCAAAGTCATTTTTTGAGGTCGGATAAGTGATAAACATTGTTTGGCAAAGTCATTTCAATTGTTGGGCAAAGTCATTTTTAGAGGTCGGATATGTTATTAACAGTGGTTGGCAAAGTCATTACAATTGTTGGGCAAAGTCATTTTAAGAGGTCGGATAAGTGATTGACAGTGGTTGGCAAAGTCATTACAATTGTTGGGTAAAGTCATTTTTAGAGGTCGGATAAGTGATTGACAGTGGTTGGCAAAGTCATTACAATTGTTGGGTAAAGTCATTTTTATAGGTCGGATAAGTGATTGACAGTGGTTGGCAAAGTCATTACAATTGTTTGGCAAAATCATTTTTAGAGGTCGGATAAGTGATTGACAGTGGTTGGCAAAGTCATTACAATTGTTGGGCAAAGTCATTTTAAGAGGTCGGATAAGTGATTGACAGTGGTTGGCAAAGTCATTACAATTGTTGGGTAAAGTCATTTTTAGAGGTCGGATAAGTGATTGACAGTGGTTGGCAAAGTCATTACAATTGTTGGGTAAAGTCATTTTTATAGGTCGGATAAGTGATTGACAGTGGTTGGCAAAGTCATTACAATTGTATGGCAAGGTCATTTTTAGAGGTCGAATAAGTGATTAACAGTGGATGGCAAAGTCATTACAATTGCTGGGCCAAGTCATTTTTAGAGGTCCGATAAGTGATTAACAGTGGTTGGCAAAGTCATTACAATTGTTGGGCAAAGTCATTTTTAGAGTTCGGATAAGTGATTAACAGTGGTTGGAAAAGTGAATACAATTGTTGGGTAAAGTCATTTTTATAGGTCGGATAAGTGATTGACAGTGGTTGGCAAAGTCATTACAGTTGTATGGCAAGGTCATTTTTAGAGGTCGAATAAGTGATTAACAGTGGATGGCAAAGTCATTACAATTGCTGGGCCAAGTCATTTTTAGAGGTCCGATAAGTGATTAACAGTGGTTGGCAAAGTCATTACAATTGTTGGGCAAAGTCATTTTTAGAGGTCGGATAAGTGATTAACAGTGGTTGGAAAAGTGAATACAATTGTTGGGCAAAGTCATTTTTAGAGGTCGGATAAGTTATTAACAGTGGTTGGCAAAGTCATTACAATTGTTGGGCAGAGTCATTTTTTGAGTCGGATAAGTGATATACATTGTTTGGCAAAGTCTTTCAATTGTTGGGCATAGTCATTTTTAGAGGTCGGATAAGTGATTAACAGTGGTTGGCAAAGTGAATACAATTGTTGGGCAAAGTCATTTTTTGAGGTCGGATAAGTGATAAACATTGTTTGGCAAAGTCATTTCAATTGTTGGGTAAAGTCATTTTTATAGGTCGGATAAGTGATTGACAGTGGTTGGCAAAGTCATTACAATTGTTGGGCAAAGTCATTTTAAGAGGTCGGATTAGTGATTAACAGTGGCTGGCAAAGTGAATACAATTGTTGGGCAAAGTCATTTTTAGAGGTCGGATAAGTGATTAACAGTGGTTGGCAAAGTGAATACAATTGTTGGGCAAAGTCATTTTTAGAGGTCGGATAAGTTATTAACAGTGGTTGGCAAAGTCATTACAATTGCTGGGCCAAGTCATTTTTTGAGTCGGATAAGTAATTTACAGTGGTTGGCAAAGTCATTACAATTGTTGGGCAAAGTCATTTTTAAAGGTCGGATAAGTGATTAACAGTGGTTGGCAAAGTCGTTACAATTGTTGGGCAAAGTCATTTTTTGAGGTCGGATAAGTGAAATACATTGTTTGGCAAAGTCTTTCAATTGTTGGGCAAAGTCATTTTTAGAGGTCGGATAAGTGATTAACAGTGGTTGGCAAAGTGAATACAATTGTTGGGCAAAGTCATTTTTAGAGGTCGGATAAGTAATTTACAGTGGTTGGCAAAGTTATTACAATTGTTGGGCAAAGTCATTTTTAAAGGTCGGATAAGTGATTAACAGTGGTTGGCAAAGTCGTTACAATTGTTGGGCAAAGTCATTTTAGAGGTCGGATAAGTGATTAACAGTGGTTGGCAAAGTCATTACAATTGTTGGGCAGAGTCATTTTTTGAGGTCGGATAAGTGATATACATTGTTTGGCAAAGTCTTTCAATTGTTGGGCAAAGTCATTTTTAGAGGTCGGATAAGTGATTAACAGTGGTTGGCAAAGTGAATACAATTGTTGGGCAAAGTCATTTTTAGAGGTCGGATAAGTGATTGACAGATGTTGGCAAAGTGAATACAATTGTTGGGCTAAGTCATTTTTAGAGGTCGGATAAGTTATTAACAGTGGTTGGCAAAGTCATTACAATTGTTGGGCAGAGTCATTTTTTGAGGTCGGATAAGTGATATACATTGTTTGGCAAAGTCTTTCAATTGTTGGGCAAAGTCATTTTTAGAGGTCGGATAAGTGATTAACAGTGGTTGGCAAAGTGAATACAATTGTTGGGCAAAGTCATTTTTAGAGGTCGGATAAGTGATTGACAGTGGTTGGCAAAGTCATTACAATTGTTGGGCAAAGTCATTTTTTGAGGTCGGATAAGTGATAAACATTGTTTGGCAAAGTCATTTCAATTGTTGGGCAAAGTCATTTTTAGAGGTCGGATAAGTTATTAACAGTGGTTGGCAAAGTCATTACAATTGTTGGGCAAAGTCATTTTAAGAGGTCGGATAAGTGATTGACAGTGGTTGGCAAAGTCATTACAATTGTTGGGTTAAGTCATTTTTAGAGGTCGGATAAGTGATTGACAGTGGTTGGCAAAGTCATTACAATTGTTGGGTAAAGTCATTTTTAGAGGTCGGATAAGTGATTGACAGTGGTTGGCAAAGTCATTACAATTGTTTGGCAAAATCATTTTTAGAGGTCGGATAAGTGATTGACAGTGGTTGGCAAAAAGATTACAATTGTTGGGCAAAGTCATTTTTAGAGGTCGGATAAGTGATTGACAGTGGTTGGCAAAGTCATTACAATTGTTGGGCAAAGTCATTACAATTGTTTGGCTTAGTCATTTTTAGAGGTCGGATAAGTGATTGACAGTGGTTGGCAAAGTCATTACAATTGTATGGCAAAGTCATTTTTAGAGGTCGAATAAGTGATTAACAGTGGATGGCAAAGTCATTACAATTGTTGGGCCAAGTCATTTTTAGAGGTCCGATAAGTGATTAACAGTGGTTGGCAAAGTCATTACAATTGTTGGGCAAAGTCATTTTTAGAGGTCGGATAAGTGATTAACAGTGGTTGGCAAAGTCATTACAATTGTTGGGCAGAGTCATTTTTTGAGGTCGGATAAGTGATATACATTGTTTGGCAAAGTCTTTCAATTGTTGGGCAAAGTCATTTTTAGAGGTCGGATAAGTGATTAACAGTGGTTGGCAAAGTGAATACAATTGTTGGGCAAAGTCATTTTTAGAGGTCGGATAAGTGATTGACAGTGGTTGGCAAAGTCATTACAATTGTTGGGCAAAGTCATTTTTTGAGGTCGGATAAGTGATAAACATTGTTTGGCAAAGTCATTTCAATTGTTGGGCAAAGTCATTTTTTGAGGTCGGATAAGTGATAAACATTGTTTGGCAAAGTCATTTCAATTGTTGGGCAAAGTCATTTTTAGAGGTCGGATAAGTTATTAACAGTGGTTGGCAAAGTCATTACAATTGTTGGGCAAAGTCATTTTAAGAGGTCGGATAAGTGATTGACAGTGGTTGGCAAAGTCTTTCAATTGTTGGGCAAAGTCATTTTTAGAGGTCGGATAAGTGATTAACAGTGGTTGGCAAAGTGAATACAATTGTTGGGCAAAGTCATTTTTAGAGGTCGGATAAGTGATTGACAGATGTTGGCAAAGTGAATACAATTGTTGGGCTAAGTCATTTTTAGAGGTCGGATAAGTTATTAACAGTGGTTGGCAAAGTCATTACAATTGTTGGGCAGAGTCATTTTTTGAGGTCGGATAAGTGATATACATTGTTTGGCAAAGTCTTTCAATTGTTGGGCAAAGTCATTTTTAGAGGTCGGATAAGTGATTAACAGTGGTTGGCAAAGTGAATACAATTGTTGGGCAAAGTCATTTTTAGAGGTCGGATAAGTGATTGACAGTGGTTGGCAAAGTCATTACAATTGTTGGGCAAAGTCATTTTTTGAGGTCGGATAAGTGATAAACATTGTTTGGCAAAGTCATTTCAATTGTTGGGCAAAGTCATTTTTAGAGGTCGGATAAGTTATTAACAGTGGTTGGCAAAGTCATTACAATTGTTGGGCAAAGTCATTTTAAGAGGTCGGATAAGTGATTGACAGTGGTTGGCAAAGTCATTACAATTGTTGGGTTAAGTCATTTTTAGAGGTCGGATAAGTGATTGACAGTGGTTGGCAAAGTCATTACAATTGTTGGGTAAAGTCATTTTTAGAGGTCGGATAAGTGATTGACAGTGGTTGGCAAAGTCATTACAATTGTTTGGCAAAATCATTTTTAGAGGTCGGATAAGTGATTGACAGTGGTTGGCAAAAAGATTACAATTGTTGGGCAAAGTCATTTTTAGAGGTCGGATAAGTGATTGACAGTGGTTGGCAAAGTCATTACAATTGTTGGGCAAAGTCATTACAATTGTTTGGCTTAGTCATTTTTAGAGGTCGGATAAGTGATTGACAGTGGTTGGCAAAGTCATTACAATTGTATGGCAAAGTCATTTTTAGAGGTCGAATAAGTGATTAACAGTGGATGGCAAAGTCATTACAATTGTTGGGCCAAGTCATTTTTAGAGGTCCGATAAGTGATTAACAGTGGTTGGCAAAGTCATTACAATTGTTGGGCAAAGTCATTTTTAGAGGTCGGATAAGTGATTAACAGTGGTTGGCAAAGTCATTACAATTGTTGGGCAGAGTCATTTTTTGAGGTCGGATAAGTGATATACATTGTTTGGCAAAGTCTTTCAATTGTTGGGCAAAGTCATTTTTAGAGGTCGGATAAGTGATTAACAGTGGTTGGCAAAGTGAATACAATTGTTGGGCAAAGTCATTTTTAGAGGTCGGATAAGTGATTGACAGTGGTTGGCAAAGTCATTACAATTGTTGGGCAAAGTCATTTTTTGAGGTCGGATAAGTGATAAACATTGTTTGGCAAAGTCATTTCAATTGTTGGGCAAAGTCATTTTTTGAGGTCGGATAAGTGATAAACATTGTTTGGCAAAGTCATTTCAATTGTTGGGCAAAGTCATTTTTAGAGGTCGGATAAGTTATTAACAGTGGTTGGCAAAGTCATTACAATTGTTGGGCAAAGTCATTTTAAGAGGTCGGATAAGTGATTGACAGTGGTTGGCAAAGTCATTACAATTGTTGGGTAAAGTCATTTTTAGAGGTCGGATAAGTGATTGACAGTGGTTGGCAAAGTCATTACAATTGTTGGGTAAAGTCATTTTAGAGGTCGGATAAGTGATTGACAGTGGTTGGCAAAGTCATTACAATTGTTTGGCAAAATCATTTTTAGAGGTCGGATAAGTGATTGACAGTGGTTGGCAAAAAGAATACAATTGTTGAGCAAATTCATTTTTAGAGGTCGGATAAGTGATTGACAGTGGTTGGCAAAGTCATTACAATTGTTGGGCAAAGTCATTACAATTGTTTGGCTTAGTCATTTTTAGAGGTCGGATAAGTGATTGACAGTGGTTGGCAAAGTCATTACATTTGTATGGCAAAGTCATTTTTGGAGGTCGAATAACTGATTAACATTGGATGGCAAAGTCATTACAATTGTTGGGCCAAGTCATTTTTAGAGGTCCGATAAGTGATTAACAGTGGTTGGCAAAGTCATTACAATTGTTGGGCAAAGTCATTTTTAGAGGTCGGATAAGTGATTAACAGTGGTTGGCAAAGTGAATACAATTGTTGGGCAAAGTCATTTTTAGAGGTCGGATGAGTTATTAACAGTGGTTGGCAAAGTCATTACAATTGTTGGGCAGAGTCATTTTTTGAGGTCGGATAAGTGATATACATTGTTTGGCAAAGTCTTTCAATTGTTGGGCAAAGTCATTTTTAGAGGTCGGATAAGTGATTAACAGTGGTTGGCAAAGTGAATACAATTGTTGGGCAAAGTCATTTTTTGAGGTCGGATAAGTGATAAACATTGTTTGGCAAAGTCATTTCAATTGTTGGGCAAAGTCATTTTAGAGGTCGGATAAGTTATTAACAGTGGTTGGCAAAGTCATTACAATTGTTGGGCAAAGTCATTTTAAGAGGTCGGATTAGTGATTAACAGTGGTTGGCAAAGTGAATACAATTGTTGGGCAAAGTCATTTTTAGAGGTCGGATAAGTAATTTACAGTGGTTGGCAAAGTCATTACAATTGTTGGGCAAAGTCATTTTTAAAGGTCGGATAAGTGATTAACAGTGGTTGGCAAAGTCGTTACAATTGTTGGGCAAAGTCATTTTTTGAGGTCGGATAAGTGAAATACATTGTTTGGCAAAGTCTTTCAATTGTTGGGCCAAGTCATTTTTAGAGGTCGGATAAGTGATTAACAGTGGTTGGCAAAGTGAATACAATTGTTGGGCAAAGTCATTTTTTGAGGTCGGATAAGTGATAAAAATTGTTTGGCAAAGTCATTTCAATTGTTGGGCAAAGTCATTTTTAGAGGTCGGATAAGTTATTAACAGTGGTTGGCAAAGTCATTACAATTGTTGGGCAAAGTCATTTTTAGAGGTCCGATAAGTGATTAACAGTGGTTGGCAAAGTCATTACAATTGTTGGGCAAAGTCATTTTTAGAGGTCGGATAAGTGATTTACAGTGGTTGGCAAAGTGAATACAATTGTTGGGCAAAGTCATTTTTAGAGGTCGGATAAGTTATTAACAGTGGTTGGCAAAGTCATTACAATTGTTGGGCAGAGTCATTTTTTGAGGTCGGATAAGTGATATACATTGTTTGGCAAAGTCTTTCAATTGTTGGGCAAAGTCATTTTAGAGGTCGGATAAGTGATTAACAGTGGTTGGCAAAGTGAATACAATTGTTGGGCAAAGTCATTTTTTGAGGTCGGATAAGTGATAAACATTGTTTGGCAAAGTCATTTCAATTGTTGGGCAAAGTCATTTTTAGAGGTCGGATAAGTTATTAACAGTGGTTGGCAAAGTCATTACAATTGTTGGGCAAAGTCATTTTAAGAGGTCGGATTAGTGATTAACAGTGGTTGGCAAAGTGAATACAATTGTTGGGCAAAGTCATTTTTAGAGGTCGGATAAGTAATTTACAGTGGTTGGCAAAGTCATTACAATTGTTGGGCAAAGTCATTTTTTGAGGTCGGATAAGTGATATACATTGTTTGGCAAAGTCTTTCAATTGTTGGGCAAAGTCATTTTTAGAGGTCGGATAAGTGATTAACGGTGGTTGGCAAAGTGAATACAATTGTTGGGCAAAGTCATTTTTAGAGGTCGGATAAGTGATTGACAGTGGTTGGCAAAGTCATTACAATTGTTGGGCAAAGTCATTTTTTGAGGTCGGATAAGTGATAAACATTGTTTGGCAAAGTCATTTCAATTGTTGGGCAAAGTCATTTTTAGAGGTCGGATAAGTTATTAACAGTGGTTGGCAAAGTCATTACAATTGTTGGGCAAAGTCATTTTAAGAGGTCGGATAAGTGATTGACAGTGGTTGGCAAAGTCATTACAATTGTTGGGTTAAGTCATTTTTAGAGGTCGGATAAGTGATTGACAGTGGTTTGCAAAGTCATTACAATTGTTGGGTAAAGTCATTTTTAGAGGTCGGATAAGTGATTGACAGTGGTTGGCAAAGTCATTACAATTGTTTGGCAAAATCATTTTTAGAGGTCGGATAAGTGATTGACAGTGGTTGGCAAAAAGATTACAATTGTTGGGCAAAGTCATTTTTAGAGGTCGGATAAGTGATTGACAGTGGTTGGCAAAGTCATTACAATTGTTGGGCAAAGTCATTACAATTGTTTGGCTTAGTCATTTTTAGAGGTCGGATAAGTGATTGACAGTGGTTGGCAAAGTCATTACAATTGTATGGCAAAGTCATTTTTAGAGGTCGAATAAGTGATTAACAGTGGATGGCAAAGTCATTACAATTGTTGGGCCAAGTCATTTTTAGAGGTCCGATAAGTGATTAACAGTGGTTGGCAAAGTCATTACAATTGTTGGGCAAAGTCATTTTTAGAGGTCGGATAAGTGATTAACAGTGGTTGGCAAAGTGAATACAATTGTTGGGCAAAGTCATTTTTAGAGGTCGGATAAGTCATTAACACGGGTTGGCAAAGTCATTACAATTGTTGGGCAGAGTCATTTTTTGAGGTCGGATAAGTGATATACATTGTTTGGCAAAGTCTTTCAATTGTTGGGCAAAGTCATTTTTAGAGGTCGGATAAGTGATTAACAGTGGTTGGCAAAGTGAATACAATTGTTGGGCAAAGTCATTTTTAGAGGTCGGATAAGTGATTGACAGTGGTTGGCAAAGTCATTACAATTGTTGGGCAAAGTCATTTTTTGAGGTCGGATAAGTGATAAACATTGTTTGGCAAAGTCATTTCAATTGTTGGGCAAAGTCATTTTTTGAGGTCGGATAAGTGATAAACATTGTTTGGCAAAGTCATTTCAATTGTTGAGCAAAGTCATTTTTAGAGGTCGAATAAGTTATTAACAGTGGTTGGCAAAGTCATTACAATTGTTGGGCAAAGTCATTTTAAGAGGTCGGATAAGTGATTGACAGTGGTTGGCAAAGTCATTACAATTGTTGGGTAAAGTCATTTTTAGAGGTCGGATAAGTGATTGACAGTGGTTGGCAAAGTCATTACAATTGTTGGGTAAAGTCATTTTTAGAGGTCGGATAAGTGATTGACAGTGGTTGGCAAAGTCATTACAATTGTTTGGCAAAATCATTTTTAGAGGTCGGATAAGTGATTGACAGTGGTTGGCAAAAAGAATACAATTGTTGAGCAAATTCATTTTTAGAGGTCGGATAAGTGATTGACAGTGGTTGGCAAAGTCATTACAATTGTTGGGCAAAGTCATTACAATTGTTTGGCTTAGTCATTTTTAGAGGTCGGATAAGTGATTGACAGTGGTTGGCAAAGTCATTACATTTGTATGGCAAAGTCATTTTTAGAGGTCGAATAACTGATTAACATTGGATGGCAAAGTCATTACAATTGTTGGGCCAAGTCATTTTTAGAGGTCCGATAAGTGATTAACAGTGGTTGGCAAAGTCATTACAATTGTTGGGCAAAGTCATTTTTAGAGGTCGGATAAGTGATTAACAGTGGTTGGCAAAGTGAATACAATTGTTGGGCAGAGTCATTTTTAGAGGTCGGATGAGTTATTAACAGTGGTTGGCAAAGTCATTACAATTGTTGGGCAGAGTCATTTTTTGAGGTCGGATAAGTGATATACATTGTTTGGCAAAGTCTTTCAATTGTTGGGCAAAGTCATTTTTAGAGGTCGGATAAGTGATTAACAGTGGTTGGCAAAGTGAATACAATTGTTGGGCAAAGTCATTTTTTGAGGTCGGATAAGTGATAAACATTGTTTGGCAAAGTCATTTCAATTGTTGGGCAAAGTCATTTTTAGAGGTCGGATAAGTTATTAACAGTGGTTGGCAAAGTCATTACAATTGTTGGGCAAAGTCATTTTAAGAGGTCGGATTAGTGATTAACAGTGGTTGGCAAAGTGAATACAATTGTTGGGCAAAGTCATTTTTAGAGGTCGGATAAGTAATTTACAGTGGTTGGCAAAGTCATTACAATTGTTGGGCAAAGTCATTTTTAAAGGTCGGATAAGTGATTAACAGTGGTTGGCAAAGTCGTTACAATTGTTGGGCAAAGTCATTTTTTGAGGTCGGATAAGTGAAATACATTGTTTGGCAAAGTCTTTCAATTGTTGGGCAAAGTCATTTTTAGAGGTCGGATAAGTGATTAACAGTGGTTGGCAAAGTGAATACAATTGTTGGGCAAAGTCATTTTTTGAGGTCGGATAAGTGATAAAAATTGTTTGGCAAAGTCATTTCAATTGTTGGGCAAAGTCATTTTTAGAGGTCGGATAAGTTATTAACAGTGGTTGGCAAAGTCATTACAATTGTTGGGCAAAGTCATTTTTAGAGGTCCGATAAGTGATTAACAGTGGTTGGCAAAGTCATTACAATTGTTGGGCAAAGTCATTTTTAGAGGTCGGATAAGTGATTAACAGTGGTTGGCAAAGTGAATACAATTGTTGGGCAAAGTCATTTTTAGAGGTCGGATAAGTTATTAACAGTGGTTGGCAAAGTCATTACAATTGTTGGGCAGAGTCATTTTTTGAGGTCGGATAAGTGATATACATTGTTTGGCAAAGTCTTTCAATTGTTGGGCAAAGTCATTTTTAGAGGTCGGATAAGTGATTAACAGTGGTTGGCAAAGTGAATACAATTGTTGGGCAAAGTCATTTTTTGATTTCGGATAAGTGATAAACATTGTTTGGCAAAGTCATTTCAATTGTTGGGCAAAGTCATTTTTAGAGGTCGGATAAGTTATTAACAGTGGTTGGCAAAGTCATTACAATTGTTGGGCAAAGTCATTTTAAGAGGTCGGATTAGTGATTAACAGTGGTTGGCAAAGTGAATACAATTGTTGGGCAAAGTCATTTTTAGAGGTCGGATAAGTAATTTACAGTGGTTGGCAAAGTCATTACAATTGTTGGGCAAAGTCATTTTTAAAGGTCGGATAAGTGATTAACAGTGGTTGGCAAAGTCGTTACAATTGTTGGGCAAAGTCATTTTTTGAGGTCGGATAAGTGAAATACATTGTTTGGCAAAGTCTTTCAATTGTTGGGCAAAGTCATTTTTAGAGGTCGGATAAGTGATTAACAGTGGTTGGCAAAGTGAATACAATTGTTGGGCAAAGTCATTTTTTGAGGTCGGATAAGTGATAAAAATTGTTTGGCAAAGTCATTTCAATTGTTGGGCAAAGTCATTTTTAGAGGTCGGATAAGTTATTAACAGTGGTTGGCAAAGTCATTACAATTGTTGGGCAAAGTCATTTTTAAAGGTCGGATAAGTGATTAACAGTGGTTGGCAAAGTCATTACAATTGTTGGGCAAAGTCATTTTAAGAGGTCGGATTAGTGATTAACAGTGGTTGGCAAAGTGAATACAATTGTTGGGCAAAGTCATTTTTAGAGGTCGGATAAGTTATTAACAGTGGTTGGCAAAGTCATTACAATTGTTGGGCAAAGTCATTTTTAGAGGTCGGATAAGTAATTTACAGTGGTTGGCAAAGTCATTACAATTGTTGGGCAAAGTCATTTTTAAAGGTCGGATAAGTGATTAACAGTGGTTGGCAAAGTCGTTACAATCGTTGGGCAAAGTCATTTTTAGAGGTCGGATAAGTGATTAACAGTGGTTTGCAAAGTCATTACAATTGTTGGGCCAAGTCATTTTTAGAGATCGGATAAGTGATTGACAGATGTTGGCAAAGTGAATACAATTGTTGGGCAAAGTCATTTTTAGAGGTCGGATAAGTTATTAACAGTGGTTGGCAAAGTCATTACAATTGTTGGGCAGAGTCATTTTTTGAGGTCGGATAAGTGATATACATTGTTTGGCAAAGTCTTTCAATTGTTGGGCAAAGTCATTTTTAGAGGTCGGATAAGTGATTAACAGTGGTTGGCAAAGTGAATACAATTGTTGGGCAAAGTCATTTTTAGAGGTCGGATAAGTGATTGACAGTGGTTGGCAAAGTCATTACAATTGTTGGGCAAAGTCATTTTTTGAGGTCGGATAAGTGATAAACATTGTTTGGCAAAGTCATTTCAATTGTTGGGCAAAGTCATTTTTAGAGGTCGGATAAGTTATTAACAGTGGTTGGCAAAGTCATTACAATTGTTGGGCAAAGTCATTTTAAGAAGTCGGATAAGTGATTGACAGTGGTTGGCAAAGTCATTACAATTGTTGGGTAAAGTCATTTTTAGAGGTCGGATAAGTGATTGACAGTGGTTTGCAAAGTCATTACAATTGTTGGGTAAAGTCATTTTTAGAGGTCGGATAAGTGATTGACAGTGGTTGGCAAAGTCATTACAATTGTTTGGCAAAATCATTTTTAGAGGTCGGATAAGTGATTGACAGTGGTTGGCAAAAAGAATACAAATGTTGGGCAAAGTCATTTTTAGAGGTCGGATAAGTGATTGACAGTGGTTGGCAAAGTCATTACAATTGTTGGGCAAAGTCATTACAATTGTTTGGCTAAGTCATTTTTAGAGGTCGGATAAGTGATTGACAGTGGTTGGCAAAGTTATTACAATTGTATGGCAAAGTCATTTTTAGAGGTCGAATAAGTGATTAACAGTGGATGGCAAAGTCATTACAATTGTTGGGCCAAGTCATTTTTAGAGGTCCGATAAGTGATTAACAGTGGTTGGCAAAGTCATTACAATTGTTGGGCAAAGTCATTTTAGAGGTCGGATAAGTGATTAACAGTGGTTGGCAAAGTGAATACAATTGTTGGGCAAAGTCATTTTTAGAGGTCGGATAAGTTATTAACAGTGGTTGGCAAAGTCATTACAATTGTTGGGCAGAGTCATTTTTTGAGGTCGGATAAGTGATATACATTGTTTGGCAAAGTCTTTCAATTGTTGGGCAAAGTCATTTTTAGAGGTCGGATAAGTGATTAACAGTGGTTGGCAAAGTAAATACAATTGTTGGGCAAAGTCATTTTTAGAGGTCGGATAAGTGATTGACAGTGGTTGGCAAAGTCATTACAATTGTTGGGCAAAGTCATTTTTTGAGGTCGGATAAGTGATAAACATTGTTTGGCAAAGTCATTTCAATTGTTGGGCAAAGTCATTTTTAGAGGTCGGATAAGTTATTAACAGTGGTTGGCAAAGTCATTACAATTGTTGGGCAAAGTCATTTTAAGAGGTCGGATAAGTGATTGACAGTGGTTGGCAAAGTCATTACAATTGTTGGGTAAAGTCATTTTTAGAGGTCGGATAATTGATTGACAGTGGTTGGCAAAGTCATTACAATTGTTTGGCAAAATCATTTTTAGAGGTCGGATAAGTGATTGACAGTGGTTGGCAAAGTCATTACAATTGTTTGGCAAAATCATTTTTAGAGGTCGGATAAGTGATTGACATTGTTTGGATAAGTCATTACAATTGTTGGGCAAAGTCATTACAATTATTGGGCAAAGTCATTTTAAGAGGTCGGATAAGTGATTAACAGTGGTTGACAAAGTCATTACAATTGTTGGGCAAAGTCATTTTTAGAGGTCGGATAAGTTATTAACAGTGGTTGGCAAAGTCATAACAATTGTGGGGCAAAGTCATTATTAGAGGTCGGATAAGTGATTGACAATGGTTGGCAAAGTAATTACAATTGTTGGGCAAAGTCATTTTTAGAGGTCGGATAAGTAATTTACAGTGGTTGGCAAAGTCATTACAATTGTTGGGCAAAGTCATTTTTAGAGGTCGAATAAGGGATTAACAGTGGATGGCAAAGTCATTTCAATTGTTGGGCAAAGTCATTTTTAGAGGTCGGATAAGTTATTAACAGTGGTTGGCAAAGTCATTACAATTGTTGGGCAAAGTCATTTTAAGAGGTCGGATAAGTGATTGACAGTGGTTGGCAAAGTCATTACAATTGTTGGGTAAAGTCATTTTTAGAGGTCGGATAAGTGATTGACAGTGGTTGGCAAAGTCATTACAATTGTTTGGCAAAATCATTTCTAGAGGTCGGATAAGTGATTGACAGTGGTTGGCAAAGTCATTACAATTGTTTGGCAAAATCATTTTTAGAGGTCGGATAAGTGATTGACATTGTTTGGCAAAGTCATTACAATTGTTGGGCAAAGTCATTACAATTATTGGGCAAAGTCATTTTAAGAGGTCGGATAAGTGATTAACAGTGGTTGACAAAGTCATTACAATTGTTGGGCAAAGTCATTTTTAGAGGTCGGATAAGTTATTAACAGTGGTTGGCAAAGTCATTACAATTGTGGGGCAAAGTCATTTTTAGAGGTCGGATAAGTGATTGACAATGGTTGGCAAAGTCATTACAATTGTTGGGCAAAGTCATTTTTAGAGGTCGGATAAGTAATTTACAGTGGTTGGCAAAGTCATTACAATTGTTGGGCAAAGTCATTTTTAGAGGTCGAATAAGGGATTAACAGTGGATGGCAAAGTCATTACAATTGTTGGGCAAAGTCATTTTTAAGGGTCGGATAAGTGATTAACAGTGGTTGGCAAAGTCGTTACAATTGTTGGGCCAAGTCATTTTTAGAGATCGGATAAGTGATTGACAGTGGTTGGCAAAGTCATTACAATTGTTGGGGAAAGTCATATTTAGAGCTCCGATAAGTGATTAACAGTGGTTGGCAAAGTCATTACAATTGATGGGCAAAGTCTTTACAATTGTTGGGTAAAGTCATTTTTAGAGGTCGGATAAGTGATTAACAGTGGTTGGCAAAGTCATTACAATTGTTGGGCCAAGTTATTTTTAGAGGTCGGATAAGTGATTGACAGTGGTTGGAAAAGTCATTACAATTGTTTGGGCAAAGTCATTTTTTGAGGTCGGATAAGTAATTAACAGTGGTTGGCAAAGTCATAACAATTGTTGGGCCAAGTCATTTTTAGAGGTCCGATAAGTGATTAACAGTGGTTGGCAAAGTCATTACAATTGTTGGGCAAAGTCATTTTTAGAGGTCGGATTAGTGATTAACAGTGGTTGGCAAAGTGAATACAATTGTTGGGCAAAGTCATTTTTAGAGGTCGGATAAGTGATTGACAGTGGTTGGCAAAGTCATTACAATTGATTGGCAAAATCATTTTTAGAGGTCGGATAAGTGATTACTAGTGGTTGGCAAAGTCATTACAATTGTTGGGCAAAGTCATTTTTTGAGGTCGGATAAGTGATAAACATTGTTTGGCAAAGTCATTTCAATTGTTGGGCAAAGTCATTTTTAGAGGTCGGATAAGTAATTAACAGTGGTTGGCAAAGTCATTACAATTGTTGGGCAAAGTCATTACAATTATTGGGCCAAGTCATTTTAAGAGGTCGGATAAGTGATTAACAGTGGTTGACAAAGTCATTACAATTGTTGGGCAAAGTCATTACAATTGTTGGGCAAAGTCATTTTTAGAGGTCGGATAAGTGATTAACAGTGGTTTGCAAAGTCATTACAATTGTTGGGTAAAGTCATTTTTAGAGGTCGGATAAGTGATTGACAGTGGTTGGCAAAGTCATTACAATTGTTTGGCAAAATCATTTTTAGAGGTCGGATAAGTGATTGACAGTGGTTGGCAAAGTCATTACAATTGTTTGGCAAAATCATTTTTAGAGGTCGGATAAGTGATTGACATTGTTTGGATAAGTCATTACAATTGTTGGGCAAAGTCATTACAATTATTGGGCAAAGTCATTTTAAGAGGTCGGATAAGTGATTAACAGTGGTTGACAAAGTCATTACAATTGTTGGGCAAAGTCATTTTTAGAGGTCGGATAAGTTATTAACAGTGGTTGGCAAAGTCATTACAATTGTGGGGCAAAGTCATTTTTAGAGGTCGGATAAGTGATTGACAATGGTTGGCAAAGTAATTACAATTGTTGGGCAAAGTCATTTTTAGAGGTCGGATAAGTAATTTACAGTGGTTGGCAAAGTCATTACAATTGTTGGGCAAAGTCATTTTTAGAGGTCGAATAAGGGATTAACAGTGGATGGCAAAGTCATTTCAATTGTTTGGCAAAGTCATTTTTAGAGGTCGGATAAGTTATTAACAGTGGTTGGCAAAGTCATTACAATTGTTGGGCAAAGGCATTTTTAGAGGTCGGATAAGTGATTGACAGTGGTTGGCAAAGTCATTACAATTGTTTGGCAAAATCATTTTTAGAGGTCGGATAAGTGATTGACAGTGGTTGGCAAAGTCATAACAATTGTTGGGCCAAGTCATTTTTAGAGATCGGATAAGTGATTGACAGTGGTTGGCAAAGTCATTACAATTGTTGGGGAAAGTCATATTTAGAGCTCCGATAAGTGATTAACAGTGGTTGGCAAAGTCATTACAATTGATGGGCAAAGTCTTTACAATTGTTGGGTAAAGTCATTTTTAGAGGTCGGATAAGTGATTAACAGTGGTTGGCAAAGTCATTACAATTGTTGGGCCAAGTTATTTTTAGAGGTCGGATAAGTGATTGACAGTGGTTGGAAAAGTCATTACAATTGTTTGGGCAAAGTCATTTTTTGAGGTCGGATAAGTAATTAACAGTGGTTGGCAAAGTCATAACAATTGTTGGGCCAAGTCATTTTTAGAGGTCCGATAAGTGATTAACAGTGGTTGGCAAAGTCATTACAATTGTTGGGCAAAGTCATTTTTAGAGGTCGGATTAGTGATTAACAGTGGTTGGCAAAGTGAATACAATTGTTGGGCAAAGTCATTTTTAGAGGTCGGATAAGTGATTGACAGTGGTTGGCAAAGTCATTACAATTGATTGGCAAAATCATTTTTAGAGGTCGGATAAGTGATTACTAGTGGTTGGCAAAGTCATTACAATTGTTGGGCAAAGTCATTTTTTGAGGTCGGATAAGTGATAAACATTGTTTGGCAAAGTCATTTCAATTGTTGGGCAAAGTCATTTTTAGAGGTCGGATAAGTTATTAACAGTGGTTGGCAAAGTCATTACAATTGTTGGGCAAAGTCATTTTAAGAGGTCGGATAAGTGATTAACAGTGGTTGGCAAAGTGAATACAATTGTTGGGTAAAGTCATTTTTAGAGGTCGGATAAGTGATTGACAGTGGTTGGCAAAGTCATTACAATTGTTTGGCAAAATCATTTTTAGAGGTCGGTTAAGTGATTGACATTGTTTGGCAAATTCATTTCAATTGTTGGGCAAAGTAATTTTTAGAGGTCGGATAAGTTATTTACAGTGGTTGGCAAAGTCATTACAATTGTTGGGCAAAGTCATTACAATTATTGGGCAAAGTCATTTTAAGAGGTCGGATAAGTGATTAACAGTGGTTGACAAAGTCATTACAATTGTTGGGCAAAGTCATTACAATTGTTGGGCAAAGTCATTTTTAGAGGTCGGATAAGTGATTAACAGTGGTTTGCAAAGTCATTACAATTGTTGGGTAAAGTCATTTTTAGAGGTCGGATAAGTGATTGACAGTGGTTGGCAAAGTCATTACAATTGTTTGGCAAAATCATTTTTAGAGGTCGGATAAGTGATTGACAGTGGTTGGCAAAGTCATTACAATTGTTTGGCAAAATCATTTTTAGAGGTCGGATAAGTGATTGACATTGTTTGGATAAGTCATTACAATTGTTGGGCAAAGTCATTACAATTATTGGGCAAAGTCATTTTAAGAGGTCGGATAAGTGATTAACAGTGGTTGACAAAGTCATTACAATTGTTGGGCAAAGTCATTTTTAGAGGTCGGATAAGTTATTAACAGTGGTTGGCAAAGTCATTACAATTGTTGGGCAAAGTCATTTTAAGAGGTCGGATAAGTGATTAACAGTGGTTGGCAAAGTGAATACAATTGTTGGGTAAAGTCATTTTTAGAGGTCGGATAAGTGATTGACAGTGGTTGGCAAAGTCATTAGAATTGTTTGGCAAAATCATTTTTAGAGGTCGGTTAAGTGATTGACATTGTTTGGCAAATTCATTTCAATTGTTGGGCAAAGTAATTTTTAGAGGTCGGATAAGTTATTTACAGTGGTTGGCAAAGTCATTACAATTGTTGGGCAAAGTCATTACAATTATTGGGCAAAGTCATTTTAAGAGGTCGGATAAGTGATTAACAGTGGTTGACAAAGTCATTACAATTGTTGGGCAAAGTCATTACAATTGTTGGGCAAAGTCATTTTTAGAGGTCGGATAAGTGATTAACAGTGGTTTGCAAAGTCATTACAATTGTTGGGTAAAGTCATTTTTAGAGGTCGGATAAGTGATTGACAGTGGTTGGCAAAGTCATTACAATTGTTTGGCAAAATCATTTTTAGAGGTCGGATAAGTGATTGACAGTGGTTGGCAAAGTCATTACAATTGTTTGGCAAAATCATTTTTAGAGGTCGGATAAGTGATTGACAGTGGTTGGCAAAGTCATTACAATTGTTTGGCAAAATCATTTTTAGAGGTCGGATAAGTGATTGACATTGTTTGGCAAAGTCATTACAATTGTTGGGCAAAGTCATTACAATTATTGGGCAAAGTCATTTTAAGAGGTCGGATAAGTGATTAACAGTGGTTGACAAAGTCATTACAATTGTTGGGCAAAGTCATTTTTAGAGGTCGGATAAGTTATTAACAGTGGTTGGCAAAGTCATTACAATTGTGGGGCAAAGTCATTTTTAGAGGTCGGATAAGTGATTGACAATGGTTGGCAAAGTCATTACAATTGTTGGGCAAAGTCATTTTTAGAGGTCGGATAAGTAATTTACAGTGGTTGGCAAAGTCATTACAATTGTTGGGCAAAGTCATTTTTAGAGGTCGAATAAGGGATTAACAGTGGATGGCAAAGTCATTACAATTGTTGGGCAAAGTCATTTTTAAAGGTCGGATAAGTGATTAACAGTGGTTGGCAAAGTCGTTACAATTGTTGGGCCAAGTCATTTTTAGAGATCGGATAAGTGATTGACAGTGGTTGGCAAAGTCATTACAATTGTTGGGGAAAGTCATATTTAGAGCTCCGATAAGTGATTA
This sequence comes from Brachionus asplanchnoidis, assembly GCA_025491095.1. Taxonomy (NCBI): domain Eukaryota; kingdom Metazoa; phylum Rotifera; class Eurotatoria; order Ploima; family Brachionidae; genus Brachionus; species Brachionus asplanchnoidis. The sequence goes on along the minus strand of JAILYF010000044.1, from coordinate 228,199 downwards.
ACAGTGGTTGGCAAAGTCATTACAATTGATGGGCAAAGTCTTTACAATTGTTGGGTAAAGTCATTTTTAGAGGTCGGATAAGTGATTAACAGTGGTTGGCAAAGTCATTACAATTGTTGGGCCAAGTTATTTTTAGAGGTCGGATAAGTGATTGACAGTGGTTGGAAAAGTCATTACAATTGTTTGGGCAAAGTCATTTTTTGAGGTCGGATAAGTAATTAACAGTGGTTGGCAAAGTCATAACAATTGTTGGGCCAAGTCATTTTTAGAGGTCCGATAAGTGATTAACAGTGGTTGGCAAAGTCATTACAATTGTTGGGCAAAGTCATTTTTAGAGGTCGGATTAGTGATTAACAGTGGTTGGCAAAGTGAATACAATTGTTGGGCAAAGTCATTTTTAGAGGTCGGATAAGTGATTGACAGTGGTTGGCAAAGTCATTACAATTGATTGGCAAAATCATTTTTAGAGGTCGGATAAGTGATTACTAGTGGTTGGCAAAGTCATTACAATTGTTGGGCAAAGTCATTTTTTGAGGTCGGATAAGTGATAAACATTGTTTGGCAAAGTCATTTCAATTGTTGGGCAAAGTCATTTTTAGAGGTCGGATAAGTAATTAACAGTGGTTGGCAAAGTCATTACAATTGTTGGGCAAAGTCATTACAATTATTGGGCCAAGTCATTTTAAGAGGTCGGATAAGTGATTAACAGTGGTTGACAAAGTCATTACAATTGTTGGGCAAAGTCATTACAATTGTTGGGCAAAGTCATTTTTAGAGGTCGGATAAGTGATTAACAGTGGTTTGCAAAGTCATTACAATTGTTGGGTAAAGTCATTTTTAGAGGTCGGATAAGTGATTGACAGTGGTTGGCAAAGTCATTACAATTGTTTGGCAAAATCATTTTTAGAGGTCGGATAAGTGATTGACAGTGGTTGGCAAAGTCATTACAATTGTTTGGCAAAATCATTTTTAGAGGTCGGATAAGTGATTGACATTGTTTGGATAAGTCATTACAATTGTTGGGCAAAGTCATTACAATTATTGGGCAAAGTCATTTTAAGAGGTCGGATAAGTGATTAACAGTGGTTGACAAAGTCATTACAATTGTTGGGCAAAGTCATTTTTAGAGGTCGGATAAGTTATTAACAGTGGTTGGCAAAGTCATTACAATTGTGGGGCAAAGTCATTTTTAGAGGTCGGATAAGTGATTGACAATGGTTGGCAAAGTAATTACAATTGTTGGGCAAAGTCATTTTTAGAGGTCGGATAAGTAATTTACAGTGGTTGGCAAAGTCATTACAATTGTTGGGCAAAGTCATTTTTAGAGGTCGAATAAGGGATTAACAGTGGATGGCAAAGTCATTTCAATTGTTTGGCAAAGTCATTTTTAGAGGTCGGATAAGTTATTAACAGTGGTTGGCAAAGTCATTACAATTGTTGGGCAAAGTCATTTTTAGAGGTCGGATAAGTGATTGACAGTGGTTGGCAAAGTCATTACAATTGTTTGGCAAAATCATTTTTAGAGGTCGGATAAGTGATTGACAGTGGTTGGCAAAGTCATAACAATTGTTGGGCCAAGTCATTTTTAGAGATCGGATAAGTGATTGACAGTGGTTGGCAAAGTCATTACAATTGTTGGGGAAAGTCATATTTAGAGCTCCGATAAGTGATTAACAGTGGTTGGCAAAGTCATTACAATTGATGGGCAAAGTCTTTACAATTGTTGGGTAAAGTCATTTTTAGAGGTCGGATAAGTGATTAACAGTGGTTGGCAAAGTCATTACAATTGTTGGGCCAAGTTATTTTTAGAGGTCGGATAAGTGATTGACAGTGGTTGGAAAAGTCATTACAATTGTTTGGGCAAAGTCATTTTTTGAGGTCGGATAAGTAATTAACAGTGGTTGGCAAAGTCATAACAATTGTTGGGCCAAGTCATTTTTAGAGGTCCGATAAGTGATTAACAGTGGTTGGCAAAGTCATTACAATTGTTGGGCAAAGGCATTTTTAGAGGTCGGATTAGTGATTAACAGTGGTTGGCAAAGTGAATACAATTGTTGGGCAAAGTCATTTTTAGAGGTCGGATAAGTGATTGACAGTGGTTGGCAAAGTCATTACAATTGATTGGCAAAATCATTTTTAGAGGTCGGATAAGTGATTACTAGTGGTTGGCAAGGTCATTACAATTGTTGGGCAAAGTCATTTTTTGAGGTCGGATAAGTGATAAACATTGTTTGGCAAAGTCATTTCAATTGTTGGGCAAAGTCATTTTTAGAGGTCGGATAAGTTATTAACAGTGGTTGGCAAAGTCATTACAATTGTTGGGCAAAGTCATTTTAAGAGGTCGGATAAGTGATTAACAGTGGTTGGCAAAGTGAATACAATTGTTGGGTAAAGTCATTTTTAGAGGTCGGATAAGTGATTGACAGTGGTTGGCAAAGTCATTACAATTGTTTGGCAAAATCATTTTTAGAGGTCGGTTAAGTGATTGACATTGTTTGGCAAATTCATTTCAATTGTTGGGCAAAGTAATTTTTAGAGGTCGGATAAGTTATTTACAGTGGTTGGCAAAGTCATTACAATTGTTGGGCAAAGTCATTACAATTATTGGGCAAAGTCATTTTAAGAGGTCGGATAAGTGATTAACAGTGGTTGACAAAGTCATTACAATTGTTGGGCAAAGTCATTACAATTGTTGGGCAAAGTCATTTTTAGAGGTCGGATAAGTGATTAACAGTGGTTTGCAAAGTCATTACAATTGTTGGGTAAAGTCATTTTTAGAGGTCGGATAAGTGATTGACAGTGGTTGGCAAAGTCATTACAATTGTTTGGCAAAATCATTTTTAGAGGTCGGATAAGTGATTGACAGTGGTTGGCAAAGTCATTACAATTGTTTGGCAAAATCATTTTTAGAGGTCGGATAAGTGATTGACATTGTTTGGATAAGTCATTACAATTGTTGGGCAAAGTCATTACAATTATTGGGCAAAGTCATTTTAAGAGGTCGGATAAGTGATTAACAGTGGTTGACAAAGTCATTACAATTGTTGGGCAAAGTCATTTTTAGAGGTCGGATAAGTTATTAACAGTGGTTGGCAAAGTCATTACAATTGTGGGGCAAAGTCATTTTTAGAGCTCGGATAAGTGATTGACAATGGTTGGCAAAGTAATTACAATTGTTGGGCAAAGTCATTTTTAGAGGTCGGATAAGTAATTTACAGTGGTTGGCAAAGTCATTACAATTGTTGGGCAAAGTCATTTTTAGAGGTCGAATAAGGGATTAACAGTGGATGGCAAAGTCATTTCAATTGTTTGGCAAAGTCATTTTTAGAGGTCGGATAAGTTATTAACAGTGGTTGGCAAAGTCATTACAATTGTTGGGCAAAGTCATTTTTAGAGGTCGGATAAGTGATTGACAGTGGTTGGCAAAGTCATTACAATTGTTTGGCAAAATCATTTTTAGAGGTCGGATAAGTGATTGACAGTGGTTGGCAAAGTCATTACAATTGTTTGGCAAAATCATTTTTAGAGGTCGGATAAGTGATTGACATTGTTTGGCAAAGTCATTACAATTGTTGGGCAAAGTCATTACAATTATTGGGCAAAGTCATTTTAAGAGGTCGGATAAGTGATTAACAGTGGTTGACAAAGTCATTACAATTGTTGGGCAAAGTCATTTTTAGAGGTCGGATAAGTTATTAACAGTGGTTGGCAAAGTCATTACAATTGTGGGGCAAAGTCATTTTTAGAGGTCGGATAAGTGATTGACAATGGTTGGCAAAGTCATTACAATTGTTGGGCAAAGTCATTTTTAGAGGTCGGATAAGTAATTTACAGTGGTTGGCAAAGTCATTACAATTGTTGGGCAAAGTCATTTTTAGAGGTCGAATAAGGGATTAACAGTGGATGGCAAAGTCATTACAATTGTTGGGCAAAGTCATTTTTAAAGGTCGGATAAGTGATTAACAGTGGTTGGCAAAGTCGTTACAATTGTTGGGCCAAGTCATTTTTAGAGATCGGATAAGTGATTGACAGTGGTTGGCAAAGTCATTACAATTGTTGGGGAAAGTCATATTTAGAGCTCCGATAAGTGATTAACAGTGGTTGGCAAAGTCATTACAATTGATGGGCAAAGTCTTTACAATTGTTGGGTAAAGTCATTTTTAGAGGTCGGATAAGTGATTAACAGTGGTTGGCAAAGTCATTACAATTGTTGGGCCAAGTTATTTTTAGAGGTCGGATAAGTGATTGACAGTGGTTGGAAAAGTCATTACAATTGTTTGGGCAAAGTCATTTTTTGAGGTCGGATAAGTAATTAACAGTGGTTGGCAAAGTCATAACAATTGTTTGGCAAAATCATTTTTAGAGGTCGGATAAGTGATTGACATTGTTTGGCAAAGTCATTACAATTGTTGGGCAAAGTCATTACAATTATTGGGCAAAGTCATTTTAAGAGGTCGGATAAGTGATTAACAGTGGTTGACAAAGTCATTACAATTGTTGGGCAAAGTCATTTTTAGAGGTCGGATAAGTTATTAACAGTGGTTGGCAAAGTCATTACAATTGTGGGGCAAAGTCATTTTTAGAGGTCGGATAAGTGATTGACAATGGTTGGCAAAGTCATTACAATTGTTGGGCAAAGTCATTTTTAGAGGTCGGATAAGTAATTTACAGTGGTTGGCAAAGTCATTACAATTGTTGGGCAAAGTCATTTTTAGAGGTCGAATAAGGGATTAACAGTGGATGGCAAAGTCATTACAATTGTTGGGCAAAGTCATTTTTAGAGCTCGGATAAGTGATTGACAATGGTTGGCAAAGTAATTACAATTGTTGGGCAAAGTCATTTTTAGAGGTCGGATAAGTAATTTACAGTGGTTGGCAAAGTCATTACAATTGTTGGGCAAAGTCATTTTTAGAGGTCGAATAAGGGATTAACAGTGGATGGCAAAGTCATTTCAATTGTTTGGCAAAGTCATTTTTAGAGGTCGGATAAGTTATTAACAGTGGTTGGCAAAGTCATTACAATTGTTGGGCAAAGTCATTTTTAGAGGTCGGATAAGTGATTGACAGTGGTTGGCAAAGTCATTACAATTGTTTGGCAAAATCATTTTTAGAGGTCGGATAAGTGATTGACAGTGGTTGGCAAAGTCATTACAATTGTTTGGCAAAATCATTTTTAGAGGTCGGATAAGTGATTGACATTGTTTGGCAAAGTCATTACAATTGTTGGGCAAAGTCATTACAATTATTGGGCAAAGTCATTTTAAGAGGTCGGATAAGTGATTAACAGTGGTTGACAAAGTCATTACAATTGTTGGGCAAAGTCATTTTTAGAGGTCGGATAAGTTATTAACAGTGGTTGGCAAAGTCATTACAATTGTGGGGCAAAGTCATTTTTAGAGGTCGGATAAGTGATTGACAATGGTTGGCAAAGTCATTACAATTGTTGGGCAAAGTCATTTTTAGAGGTCGGATAAGTAATTTACAGTGGTTGGCAAAGTCATTACAATTGTTGGGCAAAGTCATTTTTAGAGGTCGAATAAGGGATTAACAGTGGATGGCAAAGTCATTACAATTGTTGGGCAAAGTCATTTTTAAAGGTCGGATAAGTGATTAACAGTGGTTGGCAAAGTCGTTACAATTGTTGGGCCAAGTCATTTTTAGAGATCGGATAAGTGATTGACAGTGGTTGGCAAAGTCATTACAATTGTTGGGGAAAGTCATATTTAGAGCTCCGATAAGTGATTAACAGTGGTTGGCAAAGTCATTACAATTGATGGGCAAAGTCTTTACAATTGTTGGGTAAAGTCATTTTTAGAGGTCGGATAAGTGATTAACAGTGGTTGGCAAAGTCATTACAATTGTTGGGCCAAGTTATTTTTAGAGGTCGGATAAGTGATTGACAGTGGTTGGAAAAGTCATTACAATTGTTTGGGCAAAGTCATTTTTTGAGGTCGGATAAGTAATTAACAGTGGTTGGCAAAGTCATAACAATTGTTGGGCCAAGTCATTTTTAGAGGTCCGATAAGTGATTAACAGTGGTTGGCAAAGTCATTACAATTGTTGGGCAAAGTCATTTTTAGAGGTCGGATTAGTGATTAACAGTGGTTGGCAAAGTGAATACAATTGTTGGGCAAAGTCATTTTTAGAGGTCGGATAAGTGATTGACAGTGGTTGGCAAAGTCATTACAATTGATTGGCAAAATCATTTTTAGAGGTCGGATAAGTGATTACTAGTGGTTGGCAAAGTCATTACAATTGTTGGGCAAAGTCATTTTTTGAGGTCGGATAAGTGATAAACATTGTTTGGCAAAGTCATTTCAATTGTTGGGCAAAGTCATTTTTAGAGGTCGGATAAGTTATTAACAGTGGTTGGCAAAGTCATTACAATTGTTGGGCAAAGTCATTTTAAGAGGTCGGATAAGTGATTAACAGTGGTTGGCAAAGTGAATACAATTGTTGGGTAAAGTCATTTTTAGAGGTCGGATAAGTGATTGACAGTGGTTGGCAAAGTCATTACAATTGTTTGGCAAAATCATTTTTAGAGGTCGGTTAAGTGATTGACATTGTTTGGCAAATTCATTTCAATTGTTGGGCAAAGTAATTTTTAGAGGTCGGATAAGTTATTAACAGTGGTTGGCAAAGTCATTACAATTGTTGGGCAAAGTCATTACAATTATTGGGCAAAGTCATTTTAAGAGGTCGGATAAGTGATTAACAGTGGTTGACAAAGTCATTACAATTGTTGGGCAAAGTCATTACAATTGTTGGGCAAAGTCATTTTTAGAGGTCGGATAAGTGATTAACAGTGGTTGGCAAAGTCATTACAATTGTGGGGCAAAGTCATTTTTAGAGGTCGGATAAGTGATTGACAGTGGTTGGCAAAGTCATTACAATTGTTGGGCAAAGTCATTTTTAGAGGTCGAATAAGTGATTAACAGTGGATGGCAAAGTCATTACAATTGTTGGGCAAAGTCATTTTTAAAGGTCGGATAAGTGATTAACAGTGGTTGGCAGAGTCGTTACAATTGTTGGGCAAAGTCATTTTTTGAGGTCGGATAAGTGATAAACATTGTTTGGCAAAGTCATTACAATTGTTGGGCAAAGTCATTTTTAGAGGTCGGATAAGTTATTAACAGTGGTTGGCAAAGTGAATACAATTGTTGGGCAAAGTCATTTTTAGAGGTCGGATAAGTAATTTACAGTGGTTGGCAAAGTCATTACAATTGTTGGGCCAAGTCATTTTTAGAGATCGGATAAGTGATTGACAGATGTTGGCAAAGTGAATACAATTGTTGGGCAAAGTCATTTTTAGAGGTCGGATAAGTTATTAACAGTGGTTGGCAAAGTCATTACAATTGTTGGGCAGAGTCATTTTTTGAGGTCGGATAAGTGATATACATTGTTTGGCAAAGTCATTACAATTGTTGGGCAAAGTCATTTTTAGAGGTCGGATAAGTTATTAACAGTGGTTGGCAAAGTCATTACAATTGTTGGGCAAAGTCATTTTAAGAGGTCGGATAAGTGATTGACAGTGGTTGGCAAAGTCATTTCAATTGTTGGGCAAAGTCATTTTTAGAGGTCGGATAAGTTATTAACAGTGGTTGGCAAAGTGAATACAATTGTTGGGCAAAGTCATTTTTAGAGGTCGGATAAGTAGTTTACAGTGGTTGGCAAAGTCATTACAATTGTTGGGCAAAGTCATTTTTAAAGGTCGGATAAGTGATTAACAGTGGTTGGCAAAGTCGTTACAATTGTTGGGCAAAGTCATTTTTAAAGGTCGGATAAGTGATTAACAGTGGTTGGCAAAGTCATTTCAATTGTTGGGCAAAGTCATTTTTAGAGGTCGGATAAGTTATTAACAGTGGTTGGCAAAGTGAATACAATTGTTGGGCAAAGTCATTTTTAGAGGTCGGATAAGTAATTTACAGTGGTTGGCAAAGTCATTACAATTGTTGGGCAAAGTCATTTTTAAAGGTCGGATAAGTGATTAACAGTGGTTGGCAAAGTCGTTACAATTGTTGGGCAAAGTCATTTTTAGAGGTCGGATAAGTGATTAACAGTGGTTGGCAAAGTCATTACAATTGTTGGGCCAAGTCATTTTTAGAGATCGGATAAGTGATTGACAGATGTTGGCAAAGTGAATGCAATTGTTGGGCAAAGTCATTTTTAGAGGTCGGATAAGTTATTAACAGTGGTTGGCAAAGTCATTACAATTGTTGGGCAGAGTCATTTTTTGAGGTCGGATAAGTGATATACATTGTTTGGCAAAGTCATTACAATTGTTGGGCAAAGTCATTTTAAGAGGTCGGATTAGTGATTAACAGTGGTTGGCAAAGTGAATACAATTGTTGGGCAAAGTCATTTTTAAAGGTCGGATAAGTGATTAACAGTGGTTGGCAAAGTCGTTACAATTGTTGGGCAAAGTCATTTTTAGAAGTTGGATAAGTGATTAACAGTGGTTGGCAAAGTCATTACAATTGTTGGGCCAAGTCATTTTTAGAGATCGGATAAGTGATTGACAGATGTTGGCAAAGTGAATACAATTGTTGGGTAAAGTCATTTTTAGAGGTCGGATAAGTTATTAACAGTGGTTGGCAAAGTCATTACAATTGTTGGGCAGAGTCATTTTTTGAGGTCGGATAAGTGATATACATTGTTTGGCAAAGTCTTTCAATTGTTGGGCAAAGTCATTTTTAGAGGTCGGATAAGTGATTAACAGTGGTTGGCAAAGTGAATACAATTGTTGGGCAAAGTCATTTTTAGAGGTCGGATAAGTGATTGACAGTGGTTGGCAAAGTCATTACAATTGTTGGGCAAAGTCATTTTAAGAGGTCGGATAAGTGATTGACAATGGTTGGCAAAGTCATTTCAATTGTTGGGCAAAGTCATTTTTAGAGGTCGGATAAGTTATTAACAGTGGTTGGCAAAGTGAATACAATTGTTGGGCAAAGTCATTTTTAGAGGTCGGATAAGTAGTTTACAGTGGTTGGCAAAGTCATTACAATTGTTGGGCAAAGTCATTTTTAAAGGTCGGATAAGTGATTAACAGTGGTTGGCAAAGTCGTTACAATTGTTGGGCAAAGTCATTTTTAAAGGTCGGATAAGTGATTGACAGTGGTTGGCAAAGTCATTTCAATTGTTGGGCAAAGTCATTTTTAGAGGTCGGATAAGTTATTAACAGTGGTTGGCAAAAAGAATACAATTGTTGGGCAAAGTCATTTTTAGAGGTCGGATAAGTGATTAAAAGTGGTTGGCAAAGTCATTACAATTGTTGGGCAAAGTCATTACAATTGTTTGGCTTAGTCATTTTTAGAGATCGGATAAGTGATTGACAGTGGTTGGCAAAGTCATTACAATTGTATGGCAAAGTCATTTTTAGAGGTCGAATAAGTGATTAACAGTGGATGGCAAAGTCATTACAATTGTTGGGCCAAGTCATTTTTAGAGGTCGGATAAGTGATTGACAGTGGTTGGCAAAAAGAATACAAATGTTGGGCAAAGTCATTTTTAGAGGTCGGATAAGTGATTGACAGTGGTTGGCAAAGTCATTACAATTGTTGGGCAAAGTCATTACAATTGTTTGGCTAAGTCATTTTTAGAGGTCGGATAAGTGATTGACAGTGGTTGGCAAAGTCATTACAATTGTATGGCAAAGTCATTTTTAGAGGTCGAATAAGTGATTAACAGTGGATGGCAAAGTCATTACAATTGTTGGGCCAAGTCATTTTTAGAGGTCCGATAAGTGATTAACAGTGGTTGGCAAAGTCATTACAATTGTTGGGCAAAGTCATTTTTAGAGGTCGGATAAGTGATTAACAGTGGTTGGCAAAGTGAATACAATTGTTGGGCAAAGTCATTTTTAGAGGTCGGATAAGTTATTAACAGTGGTTGGCAAAGTCATTACAATTGTTGGGCAGAGTCATTTTTTGAGGTCGGATAAGTGATATACATTGTTTGGCAAAGTCTTTCAATTGTTGGGCAAAGTCATTTTTAGAGGTCGGATAAGTGATTAACAGTGGTTGGCAAAGTGAATACAATTGTTGGGCAAAGTCATTTTTTGAGGTCGGATAAGTGATAAACATTGTTTGGCAAAGTCATTTCAATTGTTGGGCAAAGTCATTTTTAGAGGTCGGATAAGTTATTAACAGTGGTTGGCAAAGTCATTACAATTGTTGGGCAAAGTCATTTTAAGAGGTCGGATTAGTGATTAACAGTGGTTGGCAAAGTGAATACAATTGTTGGGCAAAGTCATTTTTAGAGGTCGGATAAGTAATTTACAGTGGTTGGCAAAGTCATTACAATTGTTGGGCAAAGTCATTTTTAAAGGTCGGATAAGTGATTAACAGTGGTTGGCAAAGTCGTTACAATTGTTGGGCAAAGTCATTTTTTGAGGTCGGATAAGTGAAATTCATTGTTTGGCAAAGTCTTTCAATTGTTGGGCAAAGTCATTTTTAGAGGTCGGATAAGTGATTAACAGTGGTTGGCAAAGTGAATACAATTGTTGGGCAAAGTCATTTTTTGAGGTCGGATAAGTGATAAACATTGTTTGGCAAAGTCATTTCAATTGTTTGGCAAAGTCATTTTTAGAGGTCGGATAAGTTATTAACAGTGGTTGGCAAAGTCATTACAATTGTTGGGCAAAGTCATTTTAAGAGGTCGGATTAGTGATTAACAGTGGTTGGCAAAGTGAATACAATTGTTGGGCAAAGTCATTTTTAGAGGTCGGATAAGTAATTTACAGTGGTTGGCAAAGTCATTACAATTGTTGGGCAAAGTCATTTTTAAAGGTCGGATAAGTGATTAACAGTGGTTGGCAAATTCGTTACAATTGTTGGGCAAAGTCATTTTTAGAGGTCGGATAAGTGATTTACAGTGGTTGGCAAAGTCATTACAATTGTTGGGCCAAGTCATTTTTAGAGATCGGATAAGTGATTGACAGATGTTGGCAAAGTGAATACAATTGTTGGGCAAAGTCATTTTTAGAGGTCGGATAAGTTATTAACAGTGGTTGGCAAAGTCATTACAATTGTTGGGCAGAGTCATTTTTTGAGGTCGGATAAGTGATATACATTGTTTGGCAAAGTCTTTCAATTGTTGGGCAAAGTCATTTTTAGAGGTCGGAAAAGTGATTAACAGTGGTTGGCAAAGTGAATACAATTGTTGGGCAAAGTCATTTTTAGAGGTCGGATAAGTGATTGACAGTGGTTGGCAAAGTCATTACAATTGTTGGGCAAAGTCATTTTTTGAGGTCGGATAAGTGATAAACATTGTTTGGCAAAGTCATTTCAATTGTTGGGCAAAGTCATTTTTAGAGGTCGGATAAGTTATTAACAGTGGTTGGCAAAGTGAATACAATTGTTGGGCAAAGTCATTTTTAGAGGTCGGATAAGTAATTTACAGTGGTTGGCAAAGTCATTACAATTGTTGGGCAAAGTCATTTTTAAAGGTCGGATAAATGATTGACAGATGTTGGCAAAGTGAATGCAATTGTTGGGCAAAGTCATTTTTAGAGGTCGGATAAGTTATTAACAGTGGTTGGCAAAGTCATTACAATTGTTGGGCAGAGTCATTTTTTGAGGTTGGATAAGTGATATACATTGTTTGGCAAAGTCATTACAATTGTTGGGCAAAGTCATTTTAAGAGGTCGGATTAGTGATTAACAGTGGTTGGCAAAGTGAATACAATTGTTGGGAAAAGTCATTTTTAGAGGTCGGATAAGTAATTTACAGTGGTTGGCAAAGTCATTACAATTGTTGGGCAAAGTCATTTTTAAAGGTCGGATAAGTGATTAACAGTGGTTGGCAAAGTCGTTACAATTGTTGGGCAAAGTCATTTTTAGAAGTTGGATAAGTGATTAACAGTGGTTGGCAAAGTCATTTCAATTGTTGGGCCAAGTCATTTTTAGAGATCGGATAAGTGATTGACAGATGTTGGCAAAGTGAATACAATTGTTGGGTAAAGTCATTTTTAGAGGTCGGATAAGTTATTAACAGTGGTTGGCAAAGTCATTACAATTGTTGGGCAGAGTCATTTTTTGAGGTCGGATAAGTGATATACATTGTTTGGCAAAGTCTTTCAATTGTTGGGCAAAGTCATTTTTAGAGGTCGGATAAGTGATTAACAGTGGTTGGCAAAGTGAATACAATTGTTGGGCAAAGTCATTTTTAGAGGTCGGATAAGTGATTGACAGTGGTTGGCAAAGTCATTACAATTGTTGGGCAAAGTCATTTTTTGAGGTCGGATAAGTGATAAACATTGTTTGGCAAAGTCATTTCAATTGTTGGGCAAAGTCATTTTTAGAGGTCGGATAAGTTATTAACAGTGGTTGGCAAAGTCATTACAATTGTTGGGCAAAGTCATTTTAAGAGGTCGGATAAGTGATTGACAGTGGTTGGCAAAGTCATTACAATTGTTGGGTAAAGTCATTTTTAGAGGTCGGATAAGTGATTGACAGTGGTTGGCAAAGTCATTACAATTGTTTGGCAAAATCATTTTTAGAGGTCGGATAAGTGATTGACAGTGGTTGGCAAAGTCATTTCAATTGTTGGGCAAAGTCATTTTTAGAGGTCGGATAAGTTATTAACAGTGGTTGGCAAAAAGAATACAATTGTTGGGCAAAGTCATTTTTAGAGGACGGATAAGTGATTAAAAGTGGTTGGCAAAGTCATTACAATTGTTGGGCAAAGTCATTACAATTGTTTGGCTTAGTCATTTTTAGAGATCGGATAAGTGATTAACAGTGGTTGGCAAAGTCATTACAATTGTTGGGCAAAGTCATTTTTAGAGGTCGGATAAGTGATTAACAGTGGTTGGCAAAGTGAATACAATTGTTGGGCAAAGTCATTTTTAGAGGTCGGATAAGTTATTAACAGTGGTTGGCAAAGTCATTACAATTGTTGGGCCAAGTCATTTTTAGAGATCGGATAAGTGATATACATTGTTTGGCAAAGTCTTTCAATTGTTGGGCAAAGTCATTTTTAGAGGTCGGATAAGTGATTAACAGTGGTTGGCAAAGTGAATACAATTGTTGGGCAAAGTCATTTTTTGAGGTCGGATAAGTGATAAACATTGTTTGGCAAAGTCATTTCAATTGTTGGGCAAAGTCATTTTTAGAGGTCGGATAAGTTATTAACAATGGTTGGCAAAGTCATTACAATTGTTGGGCAAAGTCATTTTAAGAGGTCGGATTAGTGATTAACAGTGGTTGGCAAAGTGAATACAATTGTTGGGCAAAGTCATTTTTAGAGGTCGGATAAGTAATTTACAGTGGTTGGCAAAGTCATTACAATTGTTGGGCAAAGTCATTTTTAAAGGTCGGATAAGTGATTAACAGTGGTTGGCAAAGTCGTTACAATTGTTGGGCAAAGTCATTTTTTGAGGTCGGATAAGTGAAATTCATTGTTTGGCAAAGTCTTTCAATTGTTGGGCAAAGTCATTTTTAGAGGTCGGATAAGTGATTAACAGTGGTTGGCAAAGTGAATACAATTGTTGGGCAAAGTCATTTTTTGAGGTCGGATAAGTGATAAACATTGTTTGGCAAAGTCATTTTAATTGTTGGGCAAAGTCATTTTTAGAGGTCGGATAAGTTATTAACAGTGGTTGGCAAAGTCATTACAATTGTTGGGCAAAGGCATTTTAAGAGGTCGGATTAGTGATTAACAGTGGTTGGCAAAGTGAATACAATTGTTGGGCAAAGTCATTTTTAGAGGTCGGATAAGTAATTTACAGTGGTTGGCAAAGTCATTACAATTGTTGGGCAAAGTCATTTTTAAAGGTCGGATAAGTGATTAACAGTGGTTGGCAAATTCGTTACGATTGTTGGGCAAAGTCATTTTTAGAGGTCGGATAAGTGATTAACAGTGGTTGGCAAAGTCATTACAATTGTTGGGCCAAGTCATTTTTAGAGATCGGATAAGTGATTGACAGATGTTGGCAAAGTGAATACAATTGTTGGGCAAAGTCATTTTTAGAGGTCGGATAAGTTATTAACAGTGGTTGGCAAAGTCATTACAATTGTTGGGCAGAGTCATTTTTTGAGGTCGGATAAGTGATATACATTGTTTGGCAAAGTCTTTCAATTGTTGGGCAAAGTCATTTTTAGAGGTCGGAAAAGTGATTAACAGTGGTTGGCAAAGTGAATACAATTGTTGGGCAAAGTCATTTTTAGAGGTCGGATAAGTGATTGACAGTGGTTGGCAAAGTCATTACAATTGTTGGGCAAAGTCATTTTTTGAGGTCGGATAAGTGATAAACATTGTTTGGCAAAGTCATTTCAATTGTTGGGCAAAGTCATTTTTAGAGGTCGGATAAGTTATTAACAGTGGTTGGCAAAGTCATTACAATTGTTGGGCAAAGTCATTTTAAGAGGTCGGATAAGTGATTGACAGTGGTTGGCAAAGTCATTACAATTGTTGGGTAAAGTCATTTTTAGAGGTCGGATAAGTGATTGACAGTGGTTGGCAAAGTCATTACAATTGTTGGGTAAAGTCATTTTTAGAGGTCGGATAAGTGATTGACAGTGGTTGGCAAAGTCATTACAATTGTTTGGCAAAATCATTTTTAGAGGTCGGATAAGTGATTGACAGTGGTTGGCAAAAAGAATACAATTGTTGGGCAAAGTCATTTTTAGAGGTCGGATAAGTGATTGACAGTGGTTGGCAAAGTCATTACAATTGTTGGGCAAAGTCATTACGATTGTTTGGCTTAGTCATTTTTAGAGGTCGGATAAGTGATTAACAGTGGTTGGCAAAGTCATTACAATTGTATGGCAAAGTCATTTTTAGAGGTCGAATAAGTGATTAACAGTGGATGGCAAAGTCATTACAATTGTTGGGCCAAGTCATTTTTAGAGGTCCGATAAGTGATTAACAGTGGTTGGCAAAGTCATTACAATTGTTGGGCAAAGTCATTTTTAGAGGTCGGATAAGTGATTAACAGTGGTTGGCAAAGTGAATACAATTGTTGGGCAAAGTCATTTTTAGAGGTCGGATAAGTGATATACATTGTTTGGCAAAGTCTTTCAATTGTTGGGCAAAGTCATTTTTAGAGGTCGGATAAGTGATTAACAGTGGTTGGCAAAGTGAATACAATTGTTGGGCAAAGTCATTTTTAGAGGTCGGATAAGTGATTGACAGTGGTTGGCAAAGTCATTACAATTGTTGGGCAAAGTCATTTTTTGAGGTCGGATAAGTGATAAACATTGTTTGGCAAAGTCATTTCAATTGTTAGGCAAAGTCATTTTTAGAGGTCGGATAAGTTATTAACAGTGGTTGGCAAAGTCATTACAATTGTTGGGCAAAGTCATTTTAAGAGGTCGGATAAGTGATTGACAGTGGTTGGCAAAGTCATTACAATTGTTGGGTAAAGTCATTTTTAGAGGTCGGATAAGTGATTGACAGTGGTTGGCAAAGTCATTACAATTGTTGGGTAAAGTCATTTTTAGAGGTCGGATAAGTGATTGACAGTGGTTGGCAAAGTCATTACAATTGTTTGGCAAAATCATTTTTAGAGGTCGGATAAGTGATTGACATTGTTTGGCAAAGTCATTACAATTGTTGGGCAAAGTCATTACAATTATTGGGCAAAGTCATTTTAAGAGGTCGGATAAGTGATTAACAGTGGTTGACAAAGTCATTACAATTGTTGGGCAAAGTCATTACAATTGTTGGGCAAAGTCATTTTTAGAGGTCGGATAAGTTATTAACAGTGGTTGGCAAAGTCATTACAATTGTGGGGCAAAGTCATTTTTAGAGGTCGGATAAGTGATTGAAAATGGTTGGCAAAGTCATTACAATTGTTGGGCAAAGTCATTTTTAGAGGTCGGATAAGTAATTTACAGTGGTTGGCAAAGTCATTACAATTGTTGGGCCAAGTCATTTTTAGAGGTCCGATAAGTGATTAACAGTGGTTGGCAAAGTCATTACAATTGTTGGGCAAAGTCATTTTTAGAGGTCGGATAAGTGATTAACAGTGGTTGGCAAAGTGAATACAATTGTTGGGCAAAGTCATTTTTAGAGGTCGGATAAGTTATTAACAGTGGTTGGCAAAGTCATTACAATTCGTGGGCAGAGTCATTTTTTGAGGTCGGATAAGTGAAATACATTGTTTGGCAAAGTCTTTCAATTGTTGGGCAAAGTCATTTTTAGAGGTCGGATAAATTAACAGTGGTTGGCAAAGTGAATACAATTGTTTGGCAAAGTCATTTTTTGAGGTCGGATAAGTAATTAACAGTGGTTGGCAAAGTCATTTCAATTGTATGGCAAAGTCATTTTTAGAGGTCGAATAAGTGATTAACAGTGGATGGCAAAGTCATTACAATTGTTGGGCCAAGTCATTTTTAGAGGTCCGATAAGTGATTAACAGTGGTTGGCAAAGTCATTACAATTGTTGGGCAAAGTCATTTTTAGAGGTCGGATTAGTGATTAACAGTGGTTTGCAAAGTGAAAACAATTGTTGGGCAAAGTCATTTTTAGAGGTCGGATAAGTGATTGACAGTGGTTGGCAAAGTCATTACAATTGTTTGGCAGAGTCATTTTTTGAGGTCGGATAAGTGATATACATTGTTTGGCAAAGTCTTTCAATTGTTGGGCAAAGTCATTTTTAGAGGTCGGATAAGTGATTAACAGTGGTTGGCAAAGTGAATACAATTGTTGGGCAAAGTCATTTTTAGAGGTCGGATAAGTGATTGACAGTGGTTGGCAAAGTCATTACAATTGTTGGGCAAAGGCATTTTTTGAGGTCGGATAAGTGATAAACATTGTTTGGCAAAGTCATTTCAATTGTTGGGCAAAGTCATTTTAAGAGGTCGGATTAGTGATTAACAGTGGTTGGCAAAGTGAATACAATTGTTGGGCAAAGTCATTTTTAGAGGTCGGATAAGTGATTGACAGTGGTTGGCAAAGTCATTACAATTGTTGGGTAAAGTCATTTTTAGAGGTCGGATAAGTGATTGACAGTGGTTGGCAAAGTCATTACAATTGTTTGGGAAAATCATTTTTAGAGGTAGGATAAGTGATTGACATTGTTTGGCAAAGTCATTACAATTGTTGGGCAAAGTCATTACAATTATTGGGCAAAGTCATTTTAAGAGGTCGGATAAGTGATTAACAGTGGTTGACAAAGTCATTACAATTGTTGGGCAAAGTCATTACAATTGTTGGGCAAAGTCATTTTTAGAGGTCGGATAAGTTATTAACAGTGGTTGGCAAAGTCATTACAATTGTGGGGCAAAGTCATTTTTAGAGGTCCGATAAGTGATTGACAATGGTTGGCAAAGTCATTACAATTGTTGGGCAAAGTCATTTTTAGAGGTCGGATAAGTAATTTACAGTGGTTGACAAAGTCATTACAATTGTTGGGCAAAGTCATTACAATTGTTGGGCAAAGTCATTTTTAGAGGTCGGATAAGTTATTAACAGTGGTTGGCAAAGTCATTACAATTGTGGGGCAAAGTCATTTTTAGAGGTCGGATAAGTGATTGACAATGGTTGGCAAAGTCATTACAATTGTTGGGCAAAGTCATTTTTAGAGGTCGGATAAGTAATTAACAGTGGTTGGCAAAGTCATTACAATTGTTGGGCAAAGTCATTTTTAGAGGTCGAATAAGTGATTAACAGTGGATGGCAAAGTCATTACAATTGTTGGGCAAAGTCATTTTTAAAGGTCGGATAAGTGATTAACAGTGGTTGGAAAAGTCGTTACAATTGTTGGGTAAAGTCATTTTTAGAGGTCGGATAAGTGATTAACAGTGGTTGGCAAAGTCATTACAATTGTTGGGCCAAGTCATTTTTAGAGATCGGATAAGTGATTGACAGTGGTTGGCAAAGTCATTACAATCGTTGGGGAAAGTCATATTTAGAGCTCCGATAAGTGATTAACAGTGGTTGGCAAAGTCATTACAATTGATGGGCAAAGTCATTTTTAGAGGTCGGATTAGTGATTAACAGTGGTTGGCAAAAATAATACAATTGTTGGGCAAAGTCATTTTTAGAGGTCGGATAAGTGATTGACAGTGGTTGGCAAAGTCATTACAATTGTTGGGCAAAGTCATTACAATTGTTTGGCAAAGTCATTTTTAGAGGTCGGATAAGTGATTGACAGTGGTTGGCAAAGTCATTACAATTGTTGGGCAAAGTCATTACAATTGTTTGGCAAAGTCATTTTTAGAGGTCGGATAAGTGATTGACAGTGGTTGGCAAAGTCATTACAATTGTTGGGCAAAGTCATTTTTAGAGGTCGGATAAGTGATTGACAGTGGTTGGCAAAGTCATTACAATTGTTGGGCAAAGTCATTTTTTGAGGTCGGATAAGTGATAAACATTGTTTGGCAAAGTCATTTCAATTGTTGGGCAAAGTCATTTTTAGAGGTCGGATAAGTTATTAACAGTGGTTGGCAAAGTCATTACAATTGTTGGGCAAAGTCATTTTAAGAGGTCGGATTAGTGATTAACAGTGGTTGGCAAAGTGAATACAATTGTTGGGCAAAGTCATATTTAGAGGTCGGATAAGTGATTGACAGTGGTTGGCAAAGTCATTACAATTGTTGGGTAAAGTCATTTTTAGAGGTCGGATAAGTGATTGACAGTGGTTGGCAAAGTCATTACAATTGTTTGGCAAAATCATTTTTAGAGGTCGGATAAGTGATTGACATTGTTTGGCAAAGTCATTACAATTGTTTGGCAAAGTCATTACAATTATTGGGCAAAGTCATTTTAAGAGGTCGGATAAGTGATTAACAGTGGTTGACAAAGTCATTACAATTGTTGGGCAAAGTCATTACAATTGTTGGGCAAAGTCATTTTTAGAGGTCCGATAAGTGATTAACAGTGGTTGGCAAAGTCATTACAATTGATGGGCAAAGTCATTTTTAGAGGTCGGATAAGTAATTAACAGTGGTTGGCAAAGTCATTTCAATTGTATGGCAAAGTCATTTTTAGAGGTCGAATAAGTGATTAACAGTGGATGGCAAAGTCATTACAATTGTTGGGCCAAGTCATTTTTAGAGGTCCGATAAGTGATTAACAGTGGTTGGCAAGGTCATTACAATTGTTGGGCAAAGTCATTTTTTGTGGTCGGATAAGTAATTAACAGTGGTTGGCAAAGTCATTTCAATTGTATGGCAAAGTCATTTTTAGAGGTCGAATAAGTGATTAACAGTGGATGGCAAAGTCATTACAATTGTTGGGCCAAGTCATTTTTAGAGGTCCGATAAGTGATTAACAGTGGTTGGCAAGGTCATTACAATTGTTGGGCAAAGTCATTTTTAGAGGTCGGATTAGTGATTAACAGTGGTTTGCAAAGTGAAAACAATTGTTGGGCAAAGTCATTATTAGAGGTCGGATAAGTGATTGACAGTGGTTGGCAAAGTCATTACAATTGTTGGACAGAGTCATTTTTTGAGGTCGGATAAGTGATATACATTGTTTGGCAAAGTCTTTCAATTGTTGGGCAAAGTCATTTTTAGAGGTCGGATAAGTGATTAACAGTGGTTGGCAAAGTGAATACAATTGTTGGGCAAAGTCATTTTTAGAGGTCGGATAAGTGATTGACAGTGGTTGGCAAAGTCATTACAATTGTTGGGCAAAGTCATTTTTTGAGGTCGGATAAGTGATAAACATTGTTTGGCAAAGTCATTTCAATTGTTGGGCAAAGTCATTTTTAGAGGTCGGATAAGTTATTAACAGTGGTTGGCAAAGTCATTACAATTGTTGGGCAAAGTCATTTTAAGAGGTCGGATTAGTGATTAACAGTGGTTGGCAAAGTGAATACAATTGTTGGGCAAAGTCATTTTTAGAGGTCGGATAAGTGATTGACAGTGGTTGGCAAAGTCATTACAATTGTTGGGTAAAGTCATTTTTAGAGGTCGGATAAGTGATTGACAGTGGTTGGCAAAGTCATTACAATTGTTTGGCAAAATCATTTTTAGAGGTAGGATAAGTGATTGACATTGTTTGGCAAAGTCATTACAATTGTTGGGCAAAGTCATTACAATTATTGGGCAAAGTCATTTTAAGAGGTCGGATAAGTGATTAACAGTGGTTGACAAAGTCATTACAATTGTTGGGCAAAGTCATTACAATTGTTGGGCAAAGTCATTTTTAGAGGTCGGATAAGTTATTAACAGTGATCGGCAAAGTCATTACAATTGTGGGGCGAAGTCATTTTTAGAGGTCGGATAAGTAATTAACAGTGGTTGGCAAAGTCATTTCAATTGTATGGCAAAGTCATTTTTAGAGGTCGAATAAGTGATTAACAGTGGATGGCAAAGTCATTACAATTGTTGGGCCAAGTCATTTTTAGAGGTCCGATAAGTGATTAACAGTGGTTGGCAAGGTCATTACAATTGTTGGGCAAAGTCATTTTTTGTGGTCGGATAAGTAATTAACAGTGGTTGGCAAAGTCATTTCAATTGTATGGCAAAGTCATTTTTAGAGGTCGAATAAGTGATTAACAGTGGATGGCAAAGTCATTACAATTGTTGGGCCAAGTCATTTTTAGAGGTCCGATAAGTGATTAACAGTGGTTGGCAAGGTCATTACAATTGTTGGGCAAAGTCATTTTTAGAGGTCGGATTAGTGATTAACAGTGGTTTGCAAAGTGAAAACAATTGTTGGGCAAAGTCATTATTAGAGGTCGGATAAGTGATTGACAGTGGTTGGCAAAGTCATTACAATTGTTGGACAGAGTCATTTTTTGAGGTCGGATAAGTGATATACATTGTTTGGCAAAGTCTTTCAATTGTTGGGCAAAGTCATTTTTAGAGGTCGGATAAGTGATTAACAGTGGTTGGCAAAGTGAATACAATTGTTGGGCAAAGTCATTTTTAGAGGTCGGATAAGTGATTGACAGTGGTTGGCAAAGTCATTACAATTGTTGGGCAAAGTCATTTTTTGAGGTCGGATAAGTGATAAACATTGTTTGGCAAAGTCATTTCAATTGTTGGGCAAAGTCATTTTTAGAGGTCGGATAAGTTATTAACAGTGGTTGGCAAAGTCATTACAATTGTTGGGCAAAGTCATTTTAAGAGGTCGGATTAGTGATTAACAGTGGTTGGCAAAGTGAATACAATTGTTGGGCAAAGTCATTTTTAGAGGTCGGATAAGTGATTGACAGTGGTTGGCAAAGTCATTACAATTGTTGGGTAAAGTCATTTTTAGAGGTCGGATAAGTGATTGACAGTGGTTGGCAAAGTCATTACAATTGTTTGGCAAAATCATTTTTAGAGGTAGGATAAGTGATTGACATTGTTTGGCAAAGTCATTACAATTGTTGGGCAAAGTCATTACAATTATTGGGCAAAGTCATTTTAAGAGGTCGGATAAGTGATTAACAGTGGTTGACAAAGTCATTACAATTGTTGGGCAAAGTCATTACAATTGTTGGGCAAAGTCATTTTTAGAGGTCGGATAAGTTATTAACAGTGATCGGCAAAGTCATTACAATTGTGGGGCGAAGTCATTTTTAGAGGTCGGATAAGTGATTGACAATGGTTGGCAAAGTCATTACAATTGTTGGGCAAAGTCATTTTTAGAGGTCGGATAAGTAATTTACAGTGGTTGACAAAGTCATTACAATTGTTGGGCAAAGTCATTACAATTGTTGGGCAAAGTCATTTTTAGAGGTCGGATAAGTGATTGACAGAGGTTGGCAAAGTCATTTCAATTGTTGGGCAAAGTCATTTTTAGAGGTCGGATAAGTTATTAACAGTGGTTGGCTAAGTCATTACAATTGTTGGGCAAAGTCATTTTAAGAGGTCGGATTAGTGATTAACAGTGGTTGGCAAAGTGAATACAATTGTTGGGCAAAGTCATTTTTAGAGGTCGAATAAGTGATTAACAGTGGATGGCAAAGTCATTACAATTGTTGGGCAAAGTCATTTTTAAAGGTCGGATAAGTGATTAACAGTGGTTGGAAAAGTCGTTACAATTGTTGGGCAAAGTCATTTTTAGAGGTCGGATAAGTGATTAACAGTGGTTGGCAAAGTCATTACAATTGTTGGGCCAAGTCATTTTTAGAGATCGGATAAGTGATTGACATAGTTGGCAAAGTCATTACAATTGATGGGCAAAGTCATTTTTAGAGGTCGGATTAGTGATTAACAGTGGTTGGCAAAAATAATACAATTGTTGGGCAAAGTCATTTTTAGAGGTCGGATAAGTGATTGACAGTGGTTGGCAAAGTCATTACAATTGTTTGGCAAAATCATTTTTAGAGGTCGGATAAGTGATTGACATTGTTTGGCAAAGTCATTACAATTGTTTGGCAAAGTCATTACAAATTATTGGGCAAAGTCATTTTAAGAGGTCGGATAAGTGATTGACAGTGGTTGACAAAGTCATTACAATTGTTGGGCAAAGTCATTACAATTGTTGGGCAAAGTCATTTTTAGAGGTCGGATAAGTGATTGACAGTGGTTGGCAAAGTCATTACAATTGTTGGGCAAAGTCATTTTTAGAGGTCGGATAAGTGATTGACAGTGGTTGGCAAAGTCATTACAATTGTTGGGCAAAGTCATTTTTTGAGGTCGGATAAGTGATAAACATTGTTTGGCAAAGTCATTTCAATTGTTGGGCAAAGTCATTTTTAGAGGTCGGATAAGTTATTAACAGTGGTTGGCAAAGTCATTACAATTGTTGGGCAAAGTCATTTTAAGAGGTCGGATTAGTGATTAACAGTGGTTGGCAAAGTGAATACAATTGTTGGGCAAAGTCATTTTAGAGGTCGGATAAGTGATTGACAGTGGTTGGCAAAGTCATTACAATTGTTGGGTAAAGTCATTTTAGAGGTCGGATAAGTGATTGACAGTGGTTGGCAAAGTCATTACAATTGTTTGGCAAAATCATTTTTAGAGGTCGGATAAGTGATTGACATTGTTTGGCAAAGTCATTACAATTGTTTGGCAAAGTCATTACAAATTATTGGGCAAAGTCATTTTAAGAGGTCGGATAAGTGATTAACAGTGGTTGACAAAGTCATTACAATTGTTGGGCAAAGTCATTACAATTGTTGGGCAAAGTCATTTTTAGAGGTCGGATAAGTTATTAACAGTGGTTGGCAAAGTCATTACAATTGTGGGGCAAAGTCATTTTTAGAGGTCGGATAAGTGATTGACAATGGTTGGCAAAGTCATTACAATTGTTGGGCAAAGTCATTTTTAGAGGTCGGATTAGTAATTTACAGTGGTTGACAAAGTCATTACAATTGTTGGGCAAAGTCATTACAATTGTTGGGCAAAGTCATTTTTAGAGGTCGGATAAGTTATTAACAGTGGTTGGCAAAGTCATTACAATTGTGGGGCAAAGTCATTTTTAGAGGTCGGATAAGTGATTGACAATGGTTGGCAAAGTCATTACAATTGTTGGGCAAAGTCATTTTTAGAGGTCGGATAAGTAATTTACAGTGGTTGGCAAAGTCATTACAATTGTTGGGCAAAGTCATTTTTAGAGGTCGAATAAGTGATTAACAGTGGATGGCAAAGTCATTACAATTGTTAGGCAAAGTCATTTTTAAAGGTCGGATAAGTGATTAACAGTGGTTGGCAAAGTCGTTACAATTGTTGGGCAAAGTCATTTTTAGAGGTCGGATAAGTGATTAACAGTGGTTGGCAAAGTCATTACAATTGTTGGGCCAAGTCATTTTTAGAGATCGGATAAGTGATTGACAGTGGTTGGCAAAGTCATTACAATTGTTGGGGAAAGTCATATTTAGAGCTCCGATAAGTGATTAACAGTGGTTGGCAAAGTCATTACAATTGATGGGCAAAGTCATTTTTAGAGGTCGGATTAGTGATTAACAGTGGTTGGCAAAAAGAATACAATTGTTGGGCAAAGTCATTTTTAGAGGTCGGATAAGTGATTGACAGTGGTTGGCAAAGTCATTACAATTGTGGGGCAAAGTCATTTTTAGAGGTCGGATAAGTGATTGACAATGGTTGGCAAAGTCATTACAATTGTTGGGCAAAGTCATTTTTAGAGGTCGGATTAGTAATTTACAGTGGTTGACAAAGTCATTACAATTGTTGGGCAAAGTCATTACAATTGTTGGGCAAAGTCATTTTTAGAGGTCGGATAAGTTATTAACAGTGGTTGGCAAAGTCATTACAATTGTGGGGCAAAGTCATTTTTAGAGGTCGGATAAGTGATTGACAATGGTTGGCAAAGTCATTACAATTGTTGGGCAAAGTCATTTTTAGAGGTCGGATAAGTAATTTACAGTGGTTGGCAAAGTCATTACAATTGTTGGGCAAAGTCATTTTTAGAGGTCGAATAAGTGATTAACAGTGGATGGCAAAGTCATTACAATTGTTGGGCAAAGTCATTTTTAAAGGTCGGATAAGTGATTAACAGTGGTTGGCAAAGTCGTTACAATTGTTGGGCAAAGTCATTTTTAGAGGTCGGATAAGTGATTAACAGTGGTTGGCAAAGTCATTACAATTGTTGGGCCAAGTCATTTTTAGAGATCGGATAAGTGATTGACAGTGGTTGGCAAAGTCATTACAATTGTTGGGGAAAGTCATATTTAGAGCTCCGATAAGTGATTAACAGTGGTTGGCAAAGTCATTACAATTGATGGGCAAAGTCATTTTTAGAGGTCGGATTAGTGATTAACAGTGGTTGGCAAAAAGAATACAATTGTTGGGCAAAGTCATTTTTAGAGGTCGGATAAGTGATTGACAGTGGTTGGCAAAGTCATTACAATTGTTGGGCAAAGTCATTACAATTGTTTGGCAAAGTCATTTTTAGAGGTCGGATAAGTGATTGACAGTGGTTGGCAAAGTCATTACAATTGTTGGGCAAAGTCATTACAATTGTTTGGCAAAGTCATTTTTAGAGGTCGGATAAGTGATTGACAGTGGTTGGCAAAGTCATTACAATTGTTGGGCCAAGTCATTTTTAGAGGTCCGATAAGTGATTAACAGTGGTTGGCAAAGTCATTACAATTGTTGGGCCAAGTCATTTTTAGAGATCGGATAAGTGATTGACAGTGGTTGGCAAAGTCATTACAATTGTTGGGGAAAGTCATATTTAGAGCTCCGATAAGTGATTAACAGTGGTTGGCAAAGTCATTACAATTGATGGGCAAAGTCATTTTTAGAGGTCGGATTAGTGATTAACAGTGGTTGGCAAAAAGAATACAATTGTTGGGCAAAGTCATTTTTAGAGGTCGGATAAGTGATTGACAGTGGTTGGCAAAGTCATTACAATTGTTGGGCAAAGTCATTACAATTGTTTGGCAAAGTCATTTTTAGAGGTCGGATAAGTGATTGACAGTGGTTGGCAAAGTCATTACAATTGTTGGGCAAAGTCATTACAATTGTTTGGCAAAGTCATTTTTAGAGGTCGGATAAGTGATTGACAGTGGTTGGCAAAGTCATTACAATTGTTGGGCCAAGTCATTTTTAGAGGTCCGATAAGTGATTAACAGTGGTTGGCAAAGTCATTACAATTGTTGGGCAAAGTCATTTTTAGAGGTCGGATTAGTGATTAACAGTGGTTTGCAAAGTGAAAACAATTGTTGGGCAAAGTCATTTTTTGAGGTCGGATAAGTAATTAACAGTGGTTGGCAAAGTCATTTCAATTGTATGGCAAAGTCATTTTTAGAGGTCGAATAAGTGATTAACAGTGGATGGCAAAGTCATTACAATTGTTGGGCCAAGTCATTTTTAGAGGTCCGATAAGTGATTAACAGTTGTTGGCAAAGTCATTACAATTGTTGGGCAAAGTCATTTTTAGAGGTCGGATTAGTGATTAACAGTGGTTTGCAAAGTGAAAACAATTGTTGGGCAAAGTCATTTTTAGAGGTCGGATAAGTGATTGACAGTGGTTGGCAAAGTCATTACAATTGTTGGGCAGAGTCATTTTTTGAGGTCGGATAAGTGATATACATTGTTTGGCAAAGTCTTTCAATTGTTGGGCAAAGTCATTTTTAGAGGTCGGATAAGTGATTAACAGTGGTTGGCAAAGTGAATACAATTGTTGGGCAAAGTCATTTTTAGAGGTCGGATAAGTGATTGACAGTGGTTGGCAAAGTCATTACAATTGTTGGGCAAAGTCATTTTTTGAGGTCGGATAAGTGATAAACATTGTTTGGCAAAGTCATTTCAATTGTTGGGCAAAGTCATTTTTAGAGGTCGGATAAGTTATTAACAGTGGTTGGCAAAGTCATTACAATTGTTGGGCAAAGTCATTTTAAGAGGTCGGATTAGTGATTAACAGTGGTTGGCAAAGTGAATACAATTGTTGGGCAAAGTCATTTTTAGAGGTCGGATAAGTGATTGACAGTGGTTGGCAAAGTCATTACAATTGTTGGGTAAAGTCATTTTTAGAGGTCGGATAAGTGATTGACATTGTTTGGCAAAGTCATTACAATTGTTGGGTAAAGTCATTTTTAGAGGTCGGATAAGTGATTGACAGTGGTTGGCAAAGTCATTACAATTGTTGGGTAAAGTCATTTTTAGAGGTCGGATAAGTGATTGACATTGTTTGGCAAAGTCATTACAATTGTTGGGCAAAGTCATTACAATTGTTGGGCAAAGTCATTTTTAGAGGTCGGATAAGTGATTAACAGTGGTTGACAAAGTCATTA
The DNA here is from genome assembly GCA_025491095.1 of Brachionus asplanchnoidis. NCBI lineage: Eukaryota > Metazoa > Rotifera > Eurotatoria > Ploima > Brachionidae > Brachionus > Brachionus asplanchnoidis. The sequence continues at coordinate 201,615 of JAILYF010000044.1, read as the reverse complement.
CAATTGTTGGGCAAAGTCATTACAATTGTTGGGCAAAGTCATTTTTAGAGGTCGGATAAATTATTAACAGTGGTTGGCAAAGTCATTACAATTGTGGGGCAAAGTCATTTTTAGAGGTCGGATAAGTGATTGACAATGGTTGGCAAAGTCATTACAATTGTTGGGCAAAGTCATTTTTAGAGGTCGGATAAGTAATTTACAGTGGTTGGCAAAGTCATTACAATTGTTGGGCAAAGTCATTTTTAGAGGTCGAATAAGTGATTAACAGTGGATGGCAAAGTCATTACAATTGTTGGGCAAAGTCATTTTTAAAGGTCGGATAAGTGATTAACAGTGGTTGGCAAAGTCGTTACAATTGTTGGGCAGAGTCATTTTTTGAGGTCGGATAAGTGATATACATTGTTTGGCAAAGTCTTTCAATTGTTGGGCAAAGTCATTTTTAGAGGTCGGATAAGTGATTAACAGTGGTTGGCAAAGTGAATACAATTGTTGGGCAAAGTCATTTTTAGAGGTCGGATAAGTGATTGACAGTGGTTGGCAAAGTCATTACAATTGTTGGGCAAAGTCATATTTTGAGGTCGGATAAGTGATAAACATTGTTTGGCAAAGTCATTTCAATTGTTGGGCAAAGTCATTTTTAGAGGTCGGATAAGTTATTAACAGTGGTTGGCAAAGTCATTACAATTGTTGGGCAAAGTCATTTTAAGAGGTCGGATTAGTGATTAACAGTGGTTGGCAAAGTGAATACAATTGTTGGGCAAAGTCATTTTTAGAGGTCGGATAAGTGATTGACAGTGGTTGGCAAAGTCATTACAATTGTTGGGTAAAGTCATTTTTAGAGGTCGGATAAGTGATTGACAGTGGTTGGCAAAGTCATTACAATTGTTGGGTAAAGTCATTTTTAGAGGTCGGATAAGTGATTGACATTGTTTGGCAAAGTCATTACAATTGTTGGGCAAAGTCATTACAATTATTGGGCAAAGTCATTTTAAGAGGTCGGATAAGTGATTAACAGTGGTTGACAAAGTCATTACAATTGTTGGGCAAAGTCATTACAATTGTTGGGCAAAGTCATTACAATTGTTGGGCAAAGTCATTTTTAGAGGTCGGATAAGTTATTAACAGTGGTTGGCAAAGTCATTACAATTGTGGGGCAAAGTCATTTTTAGAGGTCGGATAAGTGATTGACAATGGTTGGCAAAGTCATTACAATTGTTGGGCAAAGTCATTTTTAGAGGTCGGATAAGTAATTTACAGTGGTTGGCAAAGTCATTACAATTGTTGGGCAAAGTCATTTTTAGAGGTCGAATAAGTGATTAACAGTGGATGGCAAAGTCATTACAATTGTTGGGCAAAGTCATTTTTAAAGGTCGGATAAGTGATTAACAGTGGTTGGCAAAGTCGTTACAATTGTTGGGCAAAGTCATTTTTAGAGGTCGGATAAGTGATTAACAGTGGTTGGCAAAGTCATTACAATTGTTGGGCCAAGTCATTTTTAGAGATCGGATAAGTGATTGACAGTGGTTGGCAAAGTCATTACAATTGTTGGGGAAAGTCATATTTAGAGCTCCGATAAGTGATTAACAGTGGTTGGCAAAGTCATTACAATTGATGGGCAAAGTCATTTTTAGAGGTCGGATTAGTGATTAACAGTGGTTGGCAAAAAGAATACAATTGTTGGGCAAAGTCATTTTTAGAGGTCGGATAAGTGATTGACAGTGGTTGGCAAAGTCATTACAATTGTTGGGCAAAGTCATTACAATTGTTTGGCAAAGTCATTTTTAGAGGTCGGATAAGTGATTGACAGTGGTTGGCAAAGTCATTACAATTGTTGGGCAAAGTCATTTTTTGAGGTCGGATAAGTAATTAACAGTGGTTGGCAAAGTCATTTCAATTGTTTGGCAAAGTCATTTTTAGAGGTCGAATAAGTGATTAACAGTGGATGGCAAAGTCAATACAAATTGTTGGGCCAAGTCATTTTTAGAGGTCCGATAAGTGATTAACAGTGGTTGGCAAAGTCATTACAATTGTTGGGCAAAGTCATTTTTAGAGGTCGGATAAGTGATTACTAGTGGTTGGCAAAGTCATTACAATTGTTGGGCAGAGTCATTTTTTGAGGTCGGATAAGTGATATACATTGTTTGGCAAAGTCTTTCAATTGTTGGGCAAAGTCATTTTTAGAGGTCGGATAAGTCATTAACAGTGGTTGGCAAAGTGAATACAATTGTTGGGCAAAGTCATTTTTAGAGGTCGGATAAGTGATTACTAGTGGTTGGCAAAGTCATTACAATTGTTGGGCAGAGTCATTTTTTGAGGTCGGATAAGTGATATACATTGTTTGGCAAAGTCTTTCAATTGTTGGGCAAAGTCATCTTAGAGGTCGGATAAGTGATTAACAGTGGTTGGCAAAGTGAATACAATTGTTGGGCAAAGTCATTTTTAGAGGTCGGATAAGTGATTGACAGTGGTTGGCAAAGTCATTTCAATTGTTGGGCAAAGTCATTACAATTGTTTGGCAAAGTCATTTTTAGAGGTCGGATAAGTGATTGACAGTGGTTGGCAAAGTCATTACAATTGTTGGGGAAAGTCATATTTAGAGCTCCGATAAGTGATTCACAGTGGTTGGCAAAGTCATTACAATTGTTGGGCAAGTCATTACAATTGTTGGGCAAAGTCATTTTTAGAGGTCGGATAAGTGATTAACAGTGGTTGGCAAAGTCATTACAATTGTGGGGCAAAGTCATTTTTAGAGGTCGGATAAGTGATTGACAGTGGTTGGCAAAGTCATTACAATTGTTGGGTAAAGTCATTTTTAGAGGTCGGATAAGTGATTGACAGTGGTTGGCAAAGTCATTACAATTGTTGGGCAAAGTCATTTTTTGAGGTCGGATAAGTAATTAACAGTGGTTGGCAAAGTCATTTCAATTGTTTGGCAAAGTCATTTTTAGAGGTCGAATAAGTGATTAACAGTGGATGGCAAAGTCATTACAATTGTTGGGCCAAGTCATTTTTAGTGGTCCGATAAGTGATTTACAGTGGTTGGCAAAGTCATTACAATTGTTGGGCAAAGTCATTTTTTGAGGTCGGATAAGTAATTAACAGTGGTTGGCAAAGTCATTTCAATTGTTTGGCAAAGTCATTTTTAGAGGTCGAATAAGTGATTAACAGTGGATGGCAAAGTCATTACAATTGTTGGGCCAAGTCATTTTTAGAGGTCCGATAAGTGATTAACAGTGGTTGGCAAAGTCATTACAATTGTTGGGCAAAGTCATTTTTAGAGGTCGGATTAGTGATTACTAGTGGTTGGCAAAGTCATTACAATTGTTGGGCAGAGTCATTTTTTGAGGTCGGATAAGTGATATACATTGTTTGGCAAAGTCTTTCAATTGTTGGGCAAAGTCATTTTTAGAGGTCGGATAAGTGATTACTAGTGGTTGGCAAAGTCATTACAATTGTTGGGCAGAGTCATTTTTTGAGGTCGGATAAGTGAAATACATTGTTTGGCAAAGTCTTTCAATTGTTGGGCAAAGTCATCTTAGAGGTCGGATAAGTGATTAACAGTGGTTGGCAAAGTGAATACAGTTGTTGGGCAAAGTCATTTTTAGAGGTCGGATAAGTGATTGACAGTGGTTGGCAAAGTCATTACAATTGTTGGGGAAAGTCATATTTAGAGCTCCGATAAGTGATTAACAGTGGTTGGCAAAGTGAATACAATTGTTGGGCAAAGTCATTTTTAGAGGTCGGATAAGTGATTGACAGTGGTTGGCAAAGTCATTACAATTGTTGGGCAAAGTCATTACAATTATTGGGCAAAGTCATTTTTAGAGGTCGAATAAGTGATTAACAGTGGATGGCAAAGTCATTACAATTGTTGGGCAAAGTCATTTTTAGAGGTCGGATAAGTGATTACTAGTGGTTGGCAAAGTCATTACAATTGTTGGGCAGAGTCATTTTTTGAGGTCTGATAAGTGAAATACATTGTTTGGCAAAGTCTTTCAATTGTTGGGCAAAGTCATCTTAAAGGTCGGATAAGTGATTAACAGTGGTTGGCAAAGTGAATACAATTGTTGGGCAAAGTCATTTTTAGAGGTCGGATAAGTGATTGACAGTGGTTGGCAAAGTCATTTCAATTGTTGGGCAAAGTCATTACAATTGTTTGGCAAAGTCATTTTTAGAGGTCGGATAAGTGATTGACAGTGGTTGGCAAAGTCATTACAATTGTTGGGGAAAGTCATATTTAGAGCTCCGATAAGTGATTAACAGTGGTTGGCAAAGTCATTACAATTGTTGGGCAAGTCATTACAATTGTTGGGCAAAGTCATTTTTAGAGGTCGGATAAGTGATTAACAGTGGTTGGCAAAGTCATTACAATTGTGGGGCAAAGTCATTTTTAGAGGTCGGATAAGTGATTAACAGTGGATGGCAAAGTCATTACAATTGTTGGGCCAAGTCATTTTTAGAGGTCCGATAAGTGATTAACAGTGTTTGGCAAATTCATTACAATTGTTGGGCAAAGTCATTTTTAGAGTTCGGATTAGTGATTAACAGTGGTTTGCAAAGTGAATACAATTGTTGGGCAAAGTCATTTTTAGAGGTCGGATAAGTGATTGACAGTGGTTGGCAAAGTCATTACAATTGTTGGGCAGAGTCATTTTTTGAGGTCGGATAAGTGATATACATTGTTTGGCAAAGTCTTTCAATTGTTGGGCGAAGTCATTTTTAGAGGTCGGATAAGTGATTAACAGTGGTTGGCAAAGTGAATACAATTGTTGGGCAAAGTCATTTTTATAGGTCGGATAAGTGATTGACAGTGGTTGGCAAAGTCATTACAATTGTTGGGCAAAGTCATTTTTTGAGGTCGGATAAGTGATAAACATTGTTTGGCAAAGTCATTTCAATTGTTGGGCAAAGTAATTTTTAGAGGTCGGATAAGTTATTAACAGTGGTTGGCAAAGTCATTACAATTGTTGGGCAAAGTCATTTTAAGAGGTCGGATTAGTGATTAACAGTGGTTGGCAAAGTGAATACAATTGTTGGGCAAAGTCATTTTTAGAGGTCGGATAAGTGATTGACAGTGGTTGGCAAAGTCATTACAATTGTTGGGTAAAGTCATTTTTAGAGGTCGGATAAGTGATTGACAGTGGTTGGCAAAGTCATTACAATTGTTTGGCAAAATCATTTTTAGAGGTCGGATAAGTCATTACAATTGTTGGGCAAAGTCATTACAATTATTGGGCAAAGTCATTTTAAGAGGTCGGATAAGTGATTAACAGTGGTTGACAAAGTCATTACAATTGTTGGGCAAAGTCATTACAATTGTTGGGCAAAGTCATTTTTAGAGGTCGGATAAGTGATTAACAGGGGATGGCAAAGTCATTACAATTGTTGGGTAAAGTCATTTTTAGAGGTCGGATAAGTGATTGACAGTGGTTGGCAAAGTCATTACAATTGTTGGGCAAAGTCATTTTTTGAGGTCGGATAAGTAATTAACAGTGGTTGGCAAAGTCATTTCAATTGTTTGGCAAAGTCATTTTTAGAGGTCGAATAAGTGATTAACAGTGGATGGCAAAGTGAATACAATTGTTGGGCAAAGTCATTTTTAGAGGTCGGATAAGTGATTGACAGTGGTTGGCAAAGTCATTACAATTGTTGGGCAAAGTCATTTTTTGAGGTCGGATAAGTGATAAACATTGTTTGGCAAAGTCATTTCAATTGTTGGGCAAAGTCATTTTTAGAGGTCGGATAAGTTATTAACAGTGGTTGGCAAAGTCATTACAATTGTTGGGCAAAGTCATTTTAAGAGGTCGGATTAGTGATTAACAGTGGTTGGCAAAGTGAATACAATTGTTGGGCAAAGTCATTTTTAGAGGTCGGATAAGTGATTGACAGTGGTTGGCAAAGTCATTACAATTGTTGGGTAAAGTCATTTTTAGAGGTCGGATAAGTGATTGACAGTGGTTGGCAAAGTCATTACAATTGTTTGGCAAAATCATTTTTAGAGGTCGGATAAGTGATTGACATTGTTTGGCAAAGTCATTACAATTGTTGGGCAAAGTCATTACAATTATTGGGCAAAGTCATTTTAAGAGGTCGGATAAGTAATTAACAGTGGTTGACAAAGTCATTACAATTGTTGGGCAAAGTCATTACAATTGTTGGGTAAAGTCATTTTTAGAGGTCGGATAAGTGATTGACAGTGGTTGGCAAAGTCATTACAATTGTTGGGCAAAGTCATTTTTTGAGGTCGGATAAGTAATTAACAGTGGTTGGCAAAGTCATTTCAATTGTTTGGCAAAGTCATTTTTAGAGGTCGAATAAGTGATTAACAGTGGATGGCAAAGTCATTACAATTGTTGGGCCAAGTCATTTTTAGAGGTCCGATAAGTGATTAACAGTGGTTGGCAAAGTCATTACAATTGATGGGCAAAGTCATTTTTAGAGGTCGGTTTAGTGATTAACAGTGGTTTGCAAAGTGAATACAATTGTTGGGCAAAGTCATTTTTAGAGGTCGGATAAGTGATTGAAAGTGGTTGGCAAAGTCATTACAATTGTTGGGCAGAGTCATTTTTTGAGGTCGGATAAGTGATATACATTGTTTGGCAAAGTCTTTCAATTGTTGGGCAAAGTCATTTTTAGAGGTCGGATAAGTGATTAACAGTGGTTGGCAAAGTGAATACAATTGTTGGGCAAAGTCATTTTTAGAGGTCGGATAAGTGATTGACAGTGGTTGGCAAAGTCATTACAATTGTTGGGCAAAGTCATTTTTTGAGGTCGGATAAGTGATAAACATTGTTTGGCAAAGTCATTTCAATTGTTGGGCAAAGTCATTTTTAGAGGTCGGATAAGTTATTAACAGTGGTTGGCAAAGTCATTACAATTGTTGGGCAAAGTCATTTTAAGAGGTCGGATTAGTGATTCACAGTGGTTGGCAAAGTGAATTCAATTGTTGGGCAAAGTCATTTTTAGAGGTCGGATATGTGATTGACAGTGGTTGGCAAAGTCATTTCAATTGTTGGGTAAAGTCATTTTTAGAGGTCGGATAAGTGATTGACAGTGGTTGGCAAAGTCATTACAATTGTTTGGCAAAATCATTTTTAGAGGTCGGATTAGTGATTGACATTGTTTGGCAAAGTCATTACAATTGTTGGGCAAAGTCATTACAATTATTGGGCAAAGTCATTTTAAGAGGTCGGATAAGTGATTAACAGTGGTTGACAAAGTCATTACAATTGTTGGGCAAAGTCATTACAATTGTTGGGCAAAGTCATTTTTTGAGGTCGGATAAGTAATTAACAGTGGTTGGCAAAGTCATTACAATTGTGGGGCAAAGTCATTTTTAGAGGTCGGATAAGTGATTGACAGTGGTTGGCAAAGTCATAACAATTGTTAGGCAAAGTCATTTTTAGAGGTCTGATAAGTAATTTACAGTGGTTGGCAAAGTCATTACAATTGTTGGGAAAAGTCATTTTTAGAGGTCGAATAAGTGATTAACAGTGGATGGCAAAGTCATTACAATTGTTGGGCAAAGTCATTTTTAAAGGTCGGATAAGTGATTAACAGTGGTTGGCAAAGTCGTTACAATTGTTGGGCAAAGTCATTTTTAGAGGTCGGATAAGTGATTAACAGTGGTTGGCAAAGTCATTACAATTGTTGGGCCAAGTCATTTTTAGAGATCGGATAAGTGATTGACAGTGGTTGGCAAAGTCATTACAATTGTTGGGGAAAGTCATATTTAGAGCTCCGATAAGTGATTAACAGTGGTTGGCAAAGTCATTACAATTGATGGGCAAAGTCATTTTTAGAGTTCGGATTAGTGATTAACAGTTGTTGGCAAAAAGAATACAATTGTTGGGCAAAGTCATTTTTAAAGGTCGGATAAGTGATTGACAGTGGTTGGTAAAGTCATTACAATTGTTGGGCAAAGTCATTACAATTGTTTGGCAAAGTCATTTCAATTGTTGGGCAAAGTCATTTTTTGAGGTCGGATAAGTGATAAACATTGTTTGGCAAAGTCATTTCAATTGTTGGGCAAAGTCATTTTTAGAGGTCGGATAAGTTATTAACAGTGGTTGGCAAAGTCATTACAATTGTTGGGCAAAGTTATTTTTAGAGGTCGGATTAGTGATTAACAGTGGTTGGCAAAGTGAATACAATTGTTGGGCAAAGTCATTTTTAGAGGTCGGATAAGTGATTGACAGTGGTTGGCAAAGTCATTACAATTGTTGGGTAAAGTCATTTTTAGAGGTCGGATAAGTGTTTGACAGTGGTTGGCAAAGTCATTACAATTGTTTGGCAAAATCATTTTTAGAGGTCGGATAAGTGATTGACATTGTTTGGCAAAGTCATTACAATTGTTGGGCAAAGTCATTACAATTATTGGGCAAAGTCATTTTTAGAGGTCGGATAAGTGATTAACAGTGGTTGACAAAGTCATTACAATTGTTGGGCAAAGTCATTACAATTGTTGGGCAAAGTCATTTTTAGAGGTCGGATAAGTTATCAACAGTGGTTGGCAAAGTCATTACAATTGTGGGGCAAAGTCATTTTTAGAGGTCGGATAAGTGATTGACAGTATTTGGCAAAGTCATTACAATTGTTGGGAAAAGTCATTTTTAGAGGTCGAATAAGTGATTAACAGTGGTTGGCAAAGTGAATACAATTGTTGGGCAAAGTCATTTTTAAAGGTCGGATAAGTGATTGACAGTGGTTGGCAAAGTCATTACAATTGTTGGGCAAAGTCATTTTTTGAGGTCGGATAAGTGATAAACATTGTTTGGCAAAGTCATTTCAATTGTTGGGCAAAGTCATTTTTAGAGGTCGGATAAGTTATTAACAGTGGTTGGCAAAGTCATTACAATTGTTGGGCAAAGTTATTTTTAGAGGTCGGATTAGTGATTAACAGTGGTTGGCAAAGTGAATACAATTGTTGGGCAAAGTCATTTTTAGAGGTCGGATAAGTGATTGACAGTGGTTGGCAAAGTCATTACAATTGTTGGGTAAAGTCATTTTTAGAGGTCGGATAAGTGTTTGACAGTGGTTGGCAAAGTCATTACAATTGTTTGGCAAAATCATTTTTAGAGGTCGGATAAGTGATTGACATTGTTTGGCAAAGTCATTACAATTGTTGGGCAAAGTCATTACAATTATTGGGCAAAGTCATTTTTAGAGGTCGGATAAGTGATTAACAGTGGTTGACAAAGTCATTACAATTGTTGGGCAAAGTCATTACAATTGTTGGGCAAAGTCATTTTTAGAGGTCGGATAAGTTATCAACAGTGGTTGGCAAAGTCATTACAATTGTGGGGCAAAGTCATTTTTAGAGGTCGGATAAGTGATTGACAGTATTTGGCAAAGTCATTACAATTGTTGGGAAAAGTCATTTTTAGAGGTCGAATAAGTGATTAACAGTGGATGGCAAAGTCATTACAATTGTTGGGCAAAGTCATTTTTAAAGGTCGGATAAGTGATTAACAGTGGTTGGCAAAGTCGTTACAATTGTTGGGCAAAGTCATTTTTAGAGGTCGGATAAGTGATTAACAGTGGTTGGCAAAGTCATTACAATTGTTGGGCCAAGTCATTTTTAGAGATCGGATAAGTGATTGACAGTGGTTGGCAAAGTCATTACAATTGTTGGGGAAAGTCATATTTAGAGCTACGATAAGTGATTAACAGTGGTTGGCAAAGTCATTACAATTGATGGGCAAAGTCATTTTTAGAGGTCGGATTAGTGATTAACAGTGGTTGGCAAAAAGAATACAATTGTTGGGCAAAGTCATTTTTAGAGGTCGGATAAGTGATTGACAGTGGTTGGCAAAGTCATTACAATTGTTGGGCAAAGTCATTACAATTGTTTGACAAAGTCATTTTTAGAGGTCGGATAAGTGATTGACAGTGGTTGGCAAAGTCATTACAATTGTTGGGCAAAGTCATTTTTTGAGGTCGGATAAGTAATTAACAGTGGTTGGCAAAGTCATTTCAATTGTTTGGCAAAGTCATTTTTAGAGGTCGAATAAGTGATTAACAGTGGATGGCAAAGTCATTACAATTGTTGGGCCAAGTCATTTTTAGAGGTCCGATAAGTGATTAACAGTGGTTGGCAAAGTCATTACAATTGTTGGGCAAAGTCATTTTTAGAGGTCGGATTAGTGATTAACAGTGGTTGGCAAAGTCATTACAATTGTTGGGCAGAGTCATTTTTTGAGGTCGGATAAGTGATATACATTGTTTGGCAAAGTCTTTCAATTGTTGGGCAAAGTCATTTTTAGAGGTCGGATAAGTGATTAACTGTGGTTGGCAAAGTGAATACAATTGTTGGGCAAAGTCATTTTTAGAGGTCGGATAAGTGATTACTAGTGTTTGGCAAAGTCATTACAATTGTTGGGCAGAGTCATTTTTGAGGTCGGATAAGTGATATACATTGTTTGGCAAAGTCTTTCAATTGTTGGGCAAAGTCATTTTTAGAGGTCGGATAAGTCATTAACAGTGGTTGGCAAAGTGAATACAATTGTTGGGCAAAGTCATTTTTAGAGGTCGGATAAGTGATTACTAGTGGTTGGCAAAGTCATTACAATTGTTGGGCAGAGTCATTTTTTGAGGTCGGATAAGTGATATACATTGTTTGGCAAAGTCTTTCAATTGTTGGGCAAAGTCATTTATAGAGGTCGGATAAGTGATTAACAGTGGTTGGCAAAGTCATTTCAATTGTTGGGCAAAGTCATTACAATTGTTTGGCAAAGTCATTTTTAGAGGTCGGATAAGTGATTGACAGTGGTTGGCAAAGTCATTTCAATTGTTGGGCAAAGTCATTACAATTGTTTGGCAAAGTCATTTTTAGAGGTCGGATAAGTGATTGACAGTGGTTGGCAAAGTCATTACAATTGTTGGGCAAGTCATTACAATTGTTGGGCAAAGTCATTTTTAGAGGTCGGATTAGTGATTAACAGTGGTTGGCAGAGTCATTACAATTGTTGGGCAGAGTCATTTTTTGAGGTCGGATAAGTGATATACATTGTTTGGCAAAGTCTTTCAATTGTTGGGCAAAGTCATTTTTAGAGGTCGGATAAGTGATTAACAGTGGTTGGCAAAGTGAATACAATTGTTGGGCAAAGTCATTTTTAGAGGTCGGATAAGTGATTACTAGTGGTTGGCAAAGTCATTACAATTGTTGGGCAGAGTCATTTTTTGAGGTCGGATAAGTGTTATACATTGTTTGGCAAAGTCTTTCAATTGTTGGGCAAAGTCATTTTTAGAGGTCGGATAAGTCATTAACAGTGGTTGGCAAAGTGAATACAATTGTTGGGCAAAGTCATTTTTAGAGGTCGGATAAGTGATTACTAGTGGTTGGCAAAGTCATTACAATTGTTGGGCAGAGTCATTTTTTGAGGTCGGATAAGTGATATACATTGTTTGGCAAAGTCTTTCAATTGTTGGGCAAAGTCATTTATAGAGGTCGGATAAGTGATTAACAGTGGTTGGCAAAGTCATTTCAATTGTTGGGCAAAGTCATTACAATTGTTTGGCAAAGTCATTTTTAGAGGTCGGATAAGTGATTGACAGTGGTTGGCAAAGTCATTTCAATTGTTGGGCAAAGTCATTACAATTGTTTGGCAAAGTCATTTTTAGAGGTCGGATAAGTGATTGACAGTGGTTGGCAAAGTCATTACAATTGTTGGGGAAAGTCATATTTAGAGCTCCGATAAGTGATTAACAGTGGTTGGCAAAGTCATTACAATTGTTGGGCAAGTCATTACAATTGTTGGGCAAAGTCATTTTTAGAGGTCGGATAAGTGATTAACAGTGGTTGGCAAAGTCATTACAATTGTGGGGCAAAGTCATTTTTAGAGGTCGGATAAGTGATTGACAGTGGTTGGCAAAGTCATTAAAATTGTTGGGTAAAGTCATTTTTAGAGGTCGGATAAGTGATTGACAGTGGTTGGCAAAGTCATTACAATTGTTTGGCAAAATCATTTTTAGAGGTCGGATAAGTGATTGACATTGTTTGGCATAGTCATTACAATTGTTGGGCAAAGTCATTACAATTATTGGGCAAAGTCATTTTAAGAGGTCGGATAAGTGATTAACAGTGGTTGACAAAGTCACTACAATTGTTGGGCAAAGTCATTACAATTGTTTGGCAAAGTCATTTTTAGAGGTCGGATAAGTTATTAACAGTGGTTGGCAAAGTCATTACAATTGTGGGGCAAAGTCATTTTTAGAGGTCGGATAAGTGATTGACAGTGGTTGGCAAAGTCATTACAATTGTTGGGCAAGTCATTTTTAGAGGTCGGATAAGTAATTTACAGTGGTTTGCAAAGTCATTACAATTGTTGGGCAAAGTCATTTTTAGAAGTCAAATAAGTGATTAACAGTGGATGGCAAATTCATTACAATTGTTGGGCCAAGTCATTTTTAGAGATCGGATAAGTGATTGACAGTGGTTGGCAAAGTCATTACAATTGTTGGGGTAAGTCATATTTAGAGCTCCGATAAGTGATTAACAGTGGTTGGCAAAGTCATTTCAATTGATGGGCAAAGTCATTTTTAGAGGTCGGATTAGTGATTAACAGTGGTTGGCAAAAAGAATACAATTGTTGGGCAAAGTCATTTTTAGAGGTCGGATAAGTGATTGACAGTGGTTGGCAAAGTCATTACAATTGTTGGGCAAAGTCATTACAATTGTTTGGCAAAGTCATTTTTAGAGGTCGGATAAGTGATTGACAGTGGTTGGCAAAGTCATTACAATTGTTGGGCAAAGTCATTTTTTGAGGTCGGATAAGTAATTAACAGTGGTTGGCAAAGTCATTTCAATTGTTTGGCAAAGTCATTTTTAGAGGTCGAATAAGTGATTAACAGTGGATTGCAAAGTCATTACAATTGTTGGGCCAAGTCATTTTTAGAGGTCCGATAAGTGATTAACAGTGGTTGGCAAAGTCATTACAACTGTTGGGCAAAGTCATTTTTAGAGGTCGGATTAGTGATTAACAGTTGTTGGCAAAGTCATTACAATTGTTGGGCAGAGTCATTTTTTGAGGTCGGATAAGTGATATACATTGTTTGGCAAAGTCTTTCAATTGTTGGGCAAAGTCATTTTTAGAGGTCGGATAAGTGATTAACAGTGGTTGGCAAAGTGAATACAATTGTTGGGCAAAGTCATTTTTAGAGGTCGGATAAGTGATTACTAGTGGTTGGCAAAGTCATTACAATTGTTGGGCAGAGTCATTTTTTGAGGTCGGATAAGTGATATACATTGTTTGGCAAAGTCTTTCAATTGTTGGGCAAAGTCATTTTTAGAGGTCGGATAAGTCATTAACAGTGGTTGGCAAAGTGAATACAATTGTTGGGCAAAGTCATTTTTAGAGGTCGGATAAGTGATTACTAGTGGTTGGCAAAGTCATTACAATTGTTGGGCAGAGTCATTTTTTGAGGTCGGAAAAGTGATATACATTGTTTGGCAAAGTCTTTCAATTGTTGGGCAAAGTCATTTTTAGAGGTCGGATAAGTGATTAACAGTGGTTGGCAAAGTGAATACAATTGTTGGGCAAAGTCATTTTTAGGGGTCGGATAAGTTATTAACAGTGGTTGGCAAAGTCATTACAATTGTTGGGGAAATTCATATTTAGAGCTCCGATAAGTGATTAACAGTGGTTGGCAAAGTCATTACAATTGTTGGGCAAAACATTACAATTGTTGGGCAAAGTCATTTTTAGAGGTCGGATAAGTGATTAACAGTGGTTGGCAAAGTCATTACAATTGTGGGGCAAAGTCATTTTTAGAGGTCGGATAAGTGATTGACAGTGGTTGGCAAAGTCATTATAATTGTTGGGCAAAGTCATTTTTTGAGGTCGGATAAGTAATTAACAGTGGTTGGCAAAGTCATTTCAATTGTTTGGCAAAGTCATTTTTAGAGGTCGAATAAGTGATTAACAGTGGATGGCAAAGTCATTACAATTGTTGGGCAAAGTCATTTTTAGAGGTCGGATAAGTCATTTACATTGTTTGGCAAAGTCATTTCAATTGTTGGGCAAAGTCATTTTTAGAGGTCGGATAAGTGATTGACAGTGGTTGGCAAAGTCATTACAATTGTTGGGGAAAGTCATATTTAGAGCTCCGATAAGTGATTAACAGTGGTTGGCAAAGTCATTACAATTGATGGGCAAAGTCATTTTTAGAGGTCGGATTAGTGATTAACAGTGGTTGGCAAAAAGAATACAATTGTTTGGCAAAGTAATTTTTAGAGGTCGGATAAGTGATTGACAGTGGTTGGCAAAGTCATTACAATTGTTGGGCAAAGTCATTACAATTGTTTGGCAAAGTCATTTTTAGAGGTCGGATAAGTGATTGACAGTGGTTGGCAAAGTGAATACAATTGTTGGGCAATGTCATTTTTAGAGGTCGAATAAGTGATTAACAGTGGATGGCAAAGTCATTACAATTGTTTGGCAAAATCATTTTTAGAGGTCGGATAGGTGATTACTAGTGGTTGGCAAAGTCATTACAATTGTTGGGCAGAGTCATTTTTTGAGGTCGGATAAGTGATATACATTGTTTGGAAAAGTCTTTCAATTGTTGGGCAAAGTCATTTTTAGGGGTCGGATAAGTTATTAACAGTGGTTGGCAAAGTCATTACAATTGTTTGGCAAAGTCATTTTAAGAGGTCGGATTAGTGATTAACAGTGGTTGGCAAAGTGAATACAATTGTTGGGCAAAGTCATTTTTAGAGGTCGGATAAGAGATTGACAGTGGTTGGCAAAGTCATTTCAATTGTTGGGTAAAGTCATTTTTAGAGGTCGGATAAGTGATGGACAGTGTTTGGCAAAGTCATTACAATTGTTGGGCAGAGTCATTTTTTGAGGTCGGATAAGTGATATACATTGTTTGGCAAAGTCTTTCAATTGTTGGGCAAAGTCATTTTTAGAGGTCGGATAAGTCATTAACAGTGGTTGGCAAAGTGAATACAATTGTTGGGCAAAGTCATTTTTAGAGGTCGGATAAGTGATTACTAGTGGTTGGCAAAGTCATTACAATTGTTGGGCAGAGTCATTTTTTGAGGTCGGAAAAGTGATATACATTGTTTGGCAAAGTCTTTCAATTGTTGGGCAAAGTCATTTTTAGAGGTCGGATAAGTGATTAACAGTGGTTGGCAAAGTGAATACAATTGTTGGGCAAAGTCATTTTTAGGGGTCGGATAAGTTATTAACAGTGGTTGGCAAAGTCATTACAATTGTTGGGGAAAGTCATATTTAGAGCTCCGATAAGTGATTAACAGTGGTTGGCAAAGTCATTACAATTGTTGGGCAAAACATTACAATTGTTGGGCAAAGTCATTTTTAGAGGTCGGATAAGTGATTAACAGTGGTTGGCAAAGTCATTACAATTGTGGGGCAAAGTCATTTTTAGAGGTCGGATAAGTGATTGACAGTGGTTGGCAAAGTCATTACAATTGTTGGGCAAAGTCATTTTTTGAGGTCGGATAAGTAATTAACAGTGGTTGGCAAAGTCATTTCAATTGTTTGGCAAAGTCATTTTTAGAGGTCGAATAAGTGATTAACAGTGGATGGCAAAGTCATTACAATTGTTGGGCAAAGTCATTTTTAGAGGTCGGATAAGTGATTTACATTGTTTGGCAAAGTCATTTCAATTGTTGGGCAAAGTCATTTTTAGAGGTCGGATAAGTGATTGACAGTGGTTGGCAAAGTCATTACAATTGTTGGGGAAAGTCATATTTAGAGCTCCGATAAGTGATTAACAGTGGTTGGCAAAGTCATTACAATTGATGGGCAAAGTCATTTTTAGAGGTCGGATTAGTGATTAACAGTGGTTGGCAAAAAGAATACAATTGTTTGGCAAAGTCATTTTTAGAGGTCGGATAAGTGATTGACAGTGGTTGGCAAAGTCATTACAATTGTTGGGCAAAGTCATTACAATTGTTTGGCAAAGTCATTTTTAGAGGTCGGATAAGTGATTGACAGTGGTTGGCAAAGTCATTACAATTGTTTGGCAAAGTCATTTTTAGAGGTCGAATAAGTGATTAACAGTGGATGGCAAAGTCATTACAATTGTTGGGCCAAGTCATTTTTAGAGGTCCGATAAGTGATTAACAGTCGTTGGCAAAGTCATTACAATTGTTGGGCAAAGTCATTTTTAGAGGTCGGATTAGTGATTAACAGTGGTTGGCAAAGTGAATACAATTGTTGGGCAAAGTCATTTTTAGAGGTCGGATAAGTGATTGACAGTGGTTGGCAAAGTCATTACAATTGTTTGGCAAAATCATTTTTAGAGCTCCGATAAGTGATTAACAGTGGTTGGCAATGTCATTACAATTGATGGGTTAATTCATTTTTAGAGGTCGGATGAGTGATTGACAGTGGTTGGCAAAGTCATTACAATTGTTGGGCAAAGTCATTACAATTGTTGGGCAAAGTCATTTTTAGAGGTCGGATTAGTGATTAACAGTGGTTGGCAAAGTGAATACAATTGTTGGGCAAAGTCATTTTTAGAGGTCGGATAAGTGATTGACAGTGGTTGGCAAAGTCATTACAATTGTTGGCAAAATCATTTTTAGAGGTCGGATAAGTGATTACTAGTGGTTGGCAAAGTCATTACAATTGTTGGGCAAAGTCATTTTTTGAGGTCGGATAAGTGATATACATTGTTTGGCAAAGTCTTTCAATTGTTGGGCAAATTCATTTTTAGAGGTCGGATAAGTTATTAACAGTGGTTGGCAAAGTCATTACAATTGTTGGGCAAAGTCATTTTAAGAGGTCGGATTAGTGATTAACAGTGGTTGGCAAAGTGAATACAATTGTTGGGCAAAGTCATTTTTAGAGGTCGGATAAGAGATTGACAGTGGTTGGCAAAGTCATTTCAATTGTTGGGCAAAGTAATTTTTAGAGGTCGGATAAGTTATTAACAGTGGTTGGCAAAGTCATTACAATTGTTGGGCAAAGTCATTACAATTATTGGGCAAAGTCATTTTAAGAGGTCGGATAAGTGATTAAGAGTGGTTGACAAAGTCATTACAATTGTTGGGCAAAGTCATTACAATTGTTGGGCAAAGTCATTACAATTGTTTGGCAAAGTCATTACAATTGTTTGGCAAAATCATTTTTAGAGGTCGGATAGGTGATTACTAGTGGTTGGCAAAGTCATTACAATTGTTGGGCAGAGTCATTTTTTGAGGTCGGATAAGTGATATACATTGTTTGGAAAAGTCTTTCAATTGTTGGGCAAAGTCATTTTTAGGGGTCGGATAAGTTATTAACAGTGGTTGGCAAAGTCATTACAATTGTTGGGCAAAGTCATTTTAAGAGGTCGGATTAGTGATTAACAGTGGTTGGCAAAGTGAATACAATTGTTGGGCAAAGTCATTTTTAGAGGTCGGATAAGAGATTGACAGTGGTTGGCAAAGTCATTTCAATTGTTGGGTAAAGTCATTTTTAGAGGTCGGATAAGTGATGGACAGTGTTTGGCAAAGTCATTACAATTGTTGGGCAAAATCATTTTTAGAGATCGGATAAGTGATTGACAGTGGTTGGCAAAGTCATTACAATTGTTGGGGAAAGTCATATTTAGAGCTCCGATAAGTGATTAACAGTGGTTGGCAATGTCATTACAATTGATGGGATAATTCATTTTTAGAGGTCGGATGAGTGATTGACAGTGGTTGGCAAAGTCATTACAATTGTTGGGCAAAGTCATTACAATTGTTGGGCAAAGTCATTTTTAGAGGTCGGATTAGTGATTGACAGTGGTTGGCAAAGTCATTACAATTGTTGGGGAAAGTCATATTTAGAGCTCCGATAAGTGATTAACAGTGGTTGGCAAAGTCATTACAATTGATGGGCAAAGTCATTTTTAGAGGTCGGATTAGTGATTAACAGTGGTTGGCAAAAAGAATACAATTGTTGGGCAAAGTCATTTTTAGAGGTCGGATAAGTGATTGACAGTGGTTGGCAAAGTCATTACAATTGTTTGGCAAAATCATTTTTAGAGGTCGGATAGGTGATTACTAGTGGTTGGCAAAGTCATTACAATTGTTGGGCAGAGTCATTTTTTGAGGTCGGATAAGTGATAAACATTGTTTGGAAAAGTCTTTCAATTGTTGGGCAAAGTCATTTTTAGGGGTCGGACAAGTTATTAACAGTGGTTGGCAAAGTCATTACAATTGTTGGGCAAAGTCATTTTAAGAGGTCGGATTAGTGATTAACAGTGGTTGGCAAAGTGAATACAATTGTTGGGCAAAGTCATTTTTAGAGGTCGGATAAGAGATTGACAGTGGCTGGCAAAGTCATTTCAATTGTTGGGTAAAGTCATTTTTAGAGGTCGGATAAGTGATGGACAGTGTTTGGCAAAGTCATTACAATTGTTGGGCAGAGTCATTTTTTGAGGTCGGATAAGTGATATACATTGTTTGGCAAAGTCTTTCAATTGTTGGGCAAAGTCATTTTTAGAGGTCGGATAAGTCATTAACAGTGGTTGGCAAAGTGAATACAATTGTTGGGCAAAGTCATTTTTAGAGGTCGGATAAGTGATTACTAGTGGTTGGCAAAGTCATTACAATTGTTGGGCAGAGTCATTTTTTGAGGTCGGAAAAGTGATATACATTGTTTGGCAAAGTCTTTCAATTGTTGGGCAAAGTCATTTTTAGAGGTCGGATAAGTGATTAACAGTGGTTGGCAAAGTGAATACAATTGTTGGGCAAAGTCATTTTTAGGGGTCGGATAAGTTATTAACAGTGGTTGGCAAAGTCATTACAATTGTTGGGGAAAGTCATATTTAGAGCTCCGATAAGTGATTAACAGTGGTTGGCAAAGTCATTACAATTGTTGGGCAAAACATTACAATTGTTGGGCAAAGTCATTTTTAGAGGTCGGATAAGTGATTAACAGTGGTTGGCAAAGTCATTACAATTGTGGGGCAAAGTCATTTTTAGAGGTCGGATAAGTGATTGACAGTGGTTGGCAAAGTCATTACAATTGTTGGGCAAAGTCATTTTTTGAGGTCGGATAAGTAATTAACAGTGGTTGGCAAAGTCATTTCAATTGTTTGGCAAAGTCATTTTTAGAGGTCGAATAAGTGATTAACAGTGGATGGCAAAGTCATTACAATTGTTGGGCAAAGTCATTTTTAGAGGTCGGATAAGTGATTTACATTGTTTGGCAAAGTCATTTCAATTGTTGGGCAAAATCATTTTTAGAGGTCGGATAAGTGATTGACAGTGGTTGGCAAAGTCATTACAATTGTTGGGGAAAGTCATATTTAGAGCTCCGATAAGTGATTAACAGTGGTTGGCAAAGTCATTACAATTGATGGGCAAAGTCATTTTTAGAGGTCGGATTAGTGATTAACAGTGGTTGGCAAAAAGAATACAATTGTTTGGCAAAGTCATTTTTAGAGGTCGGATAAGTGATTGACAGTGGTTGGCAAAGTCATTACAATTGTTGGGCAAAGTCATTACAATTGTTTGGCAAAGTCATTTTTAGAGGTCGGATAAGTGATTGACAGTGGTTGGCAAAGTCATTACAATTGTTTGGCAAAGTCATTTTTAGAGGTCGAATAAGTGATTAACAGTGGATGGCAAAGTCATTACAATTGTTGGGCCAAGTCATTTTTAGAGGTCCGATAAGTGATTAACAGTCGTTGGCAAAGTCATTACAATTGTTGGGCAAAGTCATTTTTAGAGGTCGGATTAGTGATTAACAGTGGTTGGCAAAGTGAATACAATTGTTGGGCAAAGTCATTTTTAGAGGTCGGATAAGTGATTGACAGTGGTTGGCAAAGTCATTACAATTGTTTGGCAAAATCATTTTTAGAGGTCGGATAGGTGATTACTAGTGGTTGGCAAAGTCATTACAATTGTTGGGCAGAGTCATTTTTTGAGGTCGGATAAGTGATATACATTGTTTGGAAAAGTCTTTCAATTGTTGGGCAAAGTCATTTTTAGGGGTCGGACAAGTTATTAACAGTGGTTGGCAAAGTCATTACAATTGTTGGGCAAAGTCATTTTAAGAGGTCGGATTAGTGATTAACAGTGGTTGGCAAAGTGAATACAATTGTTGGGCAAAGTCATTTTTAGAGGTCGGATAAGAGATTGACAGTGGTTGGCAAAGTCATTTCAATTGTTGGGTAAAGTCATTTTTAGAGGTCGGATAAGTGATGGACAGTGTTTGGCAAAGTCATTACAATTGTTGGGCAGAGTCATTTTTTGAGGTCGGATAAGTGATATACATTGTTTGGCAAAGTCTTTCAATTGTTGGGCAAAGTCATTTTTAGAGGTCGGATAAGTCATTAACAGTGGTTGGCAAAGTGAATACAATTGTTGGGCAAAGTCATTTTTAGAGGTCGGATAAGTGATTACTAGTGGTTGGCAAAGTCATTACAATTGTTGGGCAGAGTCATTTTTTGAGGTCGGAAAAGTGATATACATTGTTTGGCAAAGTCTTTCAATTGTTGGGCAAAGTCATTTTTAGAGGTCGGATAAGTGATTAACAGTGGTTGGCAAAGTGAATACAATTGTTGGGCAAAGTCATTTTTAGGGGTCGGATAAGTTATTAACAGTGGTTGGCAAAGTCATTACAATTGTTGGGGAAAGTCATATTTAGAGCTCCGATAAGTGATTAACAGTGGTTGGCAAAGTCATTACAATTGTTGGGCAAAACATTACAATTGTTGGGCAAAGTCATTTTTAGAGGTCGGATAAGTGATTAACAGTGGTTGGCAAAGTCATTACAATTGTGGGGCAAAGTCATTTTTAGAGGTCGGATAAGTGATTGACAGTGGTTGGCAAAGTCATTACAATTGTTGGGCAAAGTCATTTTTTGAGGTCGGATAAGTAATTAACAGTGGTTGGCAAAGTCATTTCAATTGTTTGGCAAAGTCATTTTTAGAGGTCGAATAAGTGATTAACAGTGGATGGCAAAGTCATTACAATTGTTGGGCAAAGTCATTTTTAGAGGTCGGATAAGTGATTTACATTGTTTGGCAAAGTCATTTCAATTGTTGGGCAAAATCATTTTTAGAGGTCGGATAAGTGATTGACAGTGGTTGGCAAAGTCATTACAATTGTTGGGGAAAGTCATATTTAGAGCTCCGATAAGTGATTAACAGTGGTTGGCAAAGTCATTACAATTGATGGGCAAAGTCATTTTTAGAGGTCGGATTAGTGATTAACAGTGGTTGGCAAAAAGAATACAATTGTTTGGCAAAGTCATTTTTAGAGGTCGGATAAGTGATTGACAGTGGTTGGCAAAGTCATTACAATTGTTGGGCAAAGTCATTACAATTGTTTGGCAAAGTCATTTTTAGAGGTCGGATAAGTGATTGACAGTGGTTGGCAAAGTCATTACAATTGTTTGGCAAAGTCATTTTTAGAGGTCGAATAAGTGATTAACAGTGGATGGCAAAGTCATTACAATTGTTGGGCCAAGTCATTTTTAGAGGTCCGATAAGTGATTAACAGTCGTTGGCAAAGTCATTACAATTGTTGGGCAAAGTCATTTTTAGAGGTCGGATTAGTGATTAACAGTGGTTGGCAAAGTGAATACAATTGTTGGGCAAAGTCATTTTTAGAGGTCGGATAAGTGATTGACAGTGGTTGGCAAAGTCATTACAATTGTTTGGCAAAATCATTTTTAGAGGTCGGATAGGTGATTACTAGTGGTTGGCAAAGTCATTACAATTGTTGGGCAGAGTCATTTTTTGAGGTCGGATAAGTGATATACATTGTTTGGAAAAGTCTTTCAATTGTTGGGCAAAGTCATTTTTAGGGGTCGGATAAGTTATTAACAGTGGTTGGCAAAGTCATTACAATTGTTGGGCAAAGTCATTTTAAGAGGTCGGATTAGTGATTAACAGTGGTTGGCAAAGTGAATACAATTGTTGGGCAAAGTCATTTTTAGAGGTCGGATAAGAGATTGACAGTGGTTGGCAAAGTCATTTCAATTGTTGGGTAAAGTAATTTTTAGAGGTCGGATAAGTGATGGACAGTGTTTGGCAAAGTCATTACAATTGTTGGGCAAAATCATTTTTAGAGATCGGATAAGTGATTGACAGTGGTTGGCAAAGTCATTACAATTGTTGGGGAAAGTCATATTAAGAGCTCCGATAAGTGATTAACAGTGGTTGGCAATGTCATTACAATTGATGGGATAATTCATTTTTAGAGGTCGGATGAGTGATTGACAGTGGTTGGCAAAGTCATTACAATTGTTGGGCAAAGTCATTACAATTGTTGGGCAAAGTCATTTTTAGAGGTCGGATTAGTGATTAACAGTGGTTGGCAAAGTGAATACAATTGTTGGGCAAAGTCATTTTTAGAGATCGGATAAGTGATTGACAGTGGTTGGCAAAGTCATTACAATTGTTGGGGAAAGTCATTTTTTGAGGTCGGATAAGTGATATACATTGTTTGGCAAAGTCTTTCAATTGTTGGGCAAATTCATTTTTAGAGGTCGGATAAGTTATTAACAGTGGTTGGCAAAGTCATTACAATTGTTGGGCAAAGTCATTTTAAGAGGTCGGATTAGTGATTAACAGTGGTTGGCAAAGTGAATACAATTGTTGGGCAAAGTCATTTTTAGAGGTCGGATAAGAGATTGACAGTGGTTGGCAAAGTCATTACAATTGTTGGGTAAAGTCATTTTTAGAGGTCGGATAAGTGATTGACAGTGGTTGGCAAAGTCATTACAATTGTTGGGCAAAGTCATTTTAAGAGGTCGGATTAGTGATTAACAGTGGTTGGCAAAGTGAATACAATTGTTGGGCAAAGTCATTTTTAGAGGTCGGATAAGAGATTGACAGTGGTTGGCAAAGTCATTACAATTGTTGGGTAAAGTCATTTTTAGAGGTCGGATAAGTGATTGACAGTGGTTGGCAAAGTCATTTCAATTGTTGGGCAAAGTAATTTTTAGAGGTCGGATAAGTTATTAACAGTGGTTGGCAAAGTCATTACAATTGTTGGGCAAAGTCATTACAATTATTGGGCAAAGTCATTTTAAGAGGTCGGATAAGTGATTAACAGTGGTTGACAAAGTCATTACAATTGTTGGGCAAAGTCATTACAATTGTTGGGCAAAGTCATAACAATTGTTTGGCAAAGTCATTACAATTGTTTGGCAAAATCATTTTTAGAGGTCGGATAGGTGATTACTAGTGGTTGGCAAAGTCATTACAATTGTTGGGCAGAGTCATTTTTTGAGGTCGGATAAGTGATATACATTGTTTGGAAAAGTCTTTCAATTGTTGGGCAAAGTCATTTTTAGGGGTCGGATAAGTTATTAACAGTGGTTGGCAAAGTCATTACAATTGTTGGGCAAAGTCATTTTAAGAGGTCGGATTAGTGATTAACAGTGGTTGGCAAAGTGAATACAATTGTTGGGCAAAGTCATTTTTAGAGGTCGGATAAGAGATTGACAGTGGTTGGCAAAGTCATTTCAATTGTTGGGTAAAGTCATTTTTAGAGGTCGGATAAGTGATGGACAGTGTTTGGCAAAGTCATTACAATTGTTGGGCAAAATCATTTTTAGAGATCGGATAAGTGATTGACAGTGGTTGGCAAAGTCATTACAATTGTTGGGGAAAGTCATATTTAGAGCTCCGATAAGTGATTAACAGTGGTTAGCAATGTCATTACAATTGATGGGATAATTCATTTTTAGAGGTCGGATGAGTGATTGACAGTGGTTGGCAAAGTCATTACAATTGTTGGGCAAAGTCATTGCAATTGTTGGGCAAAGTCATTTTTAGAGGTCGGATTAGTGATTAACAGTGGTTGGCAAAGTGAATACAATTGTTGGGCAAAGTCATTTTTAGAGGTCGGATAAGTGATTGACAGTGGTTGGCAAAGTCATTACAATTGTTGGCAAAATCATTTTTAGAGGTCGGATAAGTGATTACTAGTGGTTGGCAAAGTCATTACAATTGTTGGGCAAAGTCATTTTTTGAGGTCGGATAAGTGATATACATTGTTTGGCAAAGTCTTTCAATTGTTGGGCAAATTCATTTTTAGAGGTCGGATAAGTTATTAACAGTGGTTGGCAAAGTCATAACAATTGTTGGGCAAAGTCATTTTAAGAGGTCGGATTAGTGATTAACAGTGGTTGGCAAAGTGAATACAATTGTTTAGCAAAGTCATTTTTAGTGGTCGAATAAGTGAATAACAGTGGATGGCAAAGTCATTACAATTGTTGGGCCAAGTCATTTTTAGAGGTCCGATAAGTGATTAACAGTGGTTGGCAAAGTCATTACAATTGTTGGGCAAAGTCATTTTTAGAGGTCGGATAAGTTATTAACAGTGGTTGGCAAAGTCATTACAATTGTTGGGCAAAGTCATTACAATTATTGGGCAAAGTCATTTTAAGAGGTCGGATAAGTGATTAACAGTGGTTGACAAAGTCATTACAATTGTTGGGCAAAGTCATTACAATTGTTGGGCAAAGTCATTACAATTGTTTGGCAAAGTCATTACAATTGTTGGGCAAAGTCATTTTTTGAGGTCGGATAAGGAATTAACAGTGGTTGGCAAAGTCATTTCAATTGTTTAGCAAAGTCATTTTTAGTGGTCGAATAAGTGAATAACAGTGGATGGCAAAGTCATTACAATTGTTGGGCCAAGTCATTTTTAGAGGTCCGATAAGTGATTAACAGTGGTTGGCAAAGTCATTACAATTGTTGGGCAAAGTCATTTTTAGAGGTCGGATTAGTGATTAACAGTGGTTGGCAAAGTGAATACAATTGTTGGGCAAAGTCATTTTTAGAGGTCGGATTAGTGATTGACAGTGGTTGGCAAAGTCATTACAATTGTTGGGCAAAGTCATTACAATTGTTTGGCAAAGTCATTACAATTGTTGGGCAAAGTCATTTTTTGAGGTCGGATAAGGAATTAACAGTGGTTGGCAAAGTCATTTCAATTGTTTAGCAAAGTCATTTTTAGTGGTCGAATAAGTGAATAACAGTGGATGGCAAAGTCATTACAATTGTTGGGCCAAGTCATTTTTAGAGGTCCGATAAGTGATTAACAGTGGTTGGCAAAGTCATTACAATTGTTGGGCAAAGTCATTTTTAGAGGTCGGATAAGTGATTACTAGTGGTTGGCAAAGTCATTACAATTGTTGGGCAAAGTCATTTTTTGAGGTCGGATAAGTGATATACATTGTTTGGCAAAGTCTTTCAATTGTTGGGCAAAGTCATTTTTAGAGGTCGGATAAGTTATTAACAGTGGTTGGCAAAGTTATTACAATTGTTGGGCAAAGTCATTTTAAGAGGTCGGATTAGTGATTAACAGTGGTTGGCAAAGTGAATACAATTGTTGGGCAAAGTCATTTTTAGAGGTCGGATAAGAGATTGACAGTGGTTGGCAAAGTCATTACAATTGTTGGGTAAAGTCATTTTTAGAGGTCGGATAAGTGATTGACAGTGGTTGGCAAAGTCATTACAATTGTTTGGCAAAATCATTTTTTGAGGTCGGATAAGTGATTGACATTGTTTGGCAAAGTCATTTCAATTGTTGGGCAAAGTAATTTTTAGAGGTCGGATAAGTTATTAACAGTGGTTGGCAAAGTCATTACAATTGTTGGGCAAAGTCATTACAATTATTGGGCAAAGTCATTTTAAGAGGTCGGATAAGTGATTAACAGTGGTTGACAAAGTCATTACAATTGTTGGGCAAAGTCATTACAATTGTTGGGCAAAGTCATTACAATTGTTGGGCAAAGTCATTACAATTGTTGGGCAAAGTCATTTTTAGAGGTCGGATAAGTGATTAACAGTGGTTGGCAAAGTCATTACAATTGTTGGGCAAAGTTATTTTTAGTGGTCGGATAAGTGATTGACAGTGGTTGGCAAAGTCATTACAATTGTTGGGCAAAGTCATATTTAGAGGTCGGATAAGTAATTTACAGTGGTTGGCAAAGTCATTCCAATTGTTGGGCAAAGTCATTTTTAGAGGTCGAATAAGTGATTAACAGTGGATGGCAAAGTCATTACAATTGTTGGGCAAAGTCATTTTTAAAGGTCGGATAAGTGATTAACAGTGGTTGGCAAAGTCGTTACAATTGTTGGGCAAAGTCATTTTTAGAGGTCGGATAAGTGATTAACAGTGGTTGGCAAAGTCATTACAATTGTTGGGCCAAGTCATTTTTAGAGATCGGATAAGTGATTGACAGTGGTTGGCAAAGTCATTACAATTGTTGGGCCAAGTCATTTTTAGAGATCGGATAAGTGATTGACAGTGGTTGGCAAAGTCATTGCAATTGTTGGGCAAAGTCATTTTTTGAGGTCGGATAAGTAATTAACAGTGGTTGGCAACGTCATTTCAATTGTTTGGCAAAGTCATTTTTAGAGGTCGAATAGGTGATTAACAGTGGATGGCAAAGTCATTACAATTGTTGGGCCAAGTCATTTTTAGAGGTCCGATATGTGATTAACAGTGGTTGGCAAAGTCATTAAAATTGTTGGGCAAAGTCATTACAATTATTGGGCAAAGTCATTTTAAGAGGTCGGATAAGTGATTAACAGTGGTTGACAAAGTCATTACAATTGTTGGGCAAAGTCATTACAATTGTTGGGCAAAGTCATTACAATTGTTGGGCAAAGTCATTTTTGGAGGTCGGATAAGTGATTAACAGTGGTTGGCAAAGTCATTACAATTGTTGGGCAAAGTTATTTTTAGTGGTCGGATAAGTGATTGACAGTGGTTGGCAAAGTCATTACAATTGTTGGGCAAAGTCATTTTTAGAGGTCGGATAAGTGATTAACAGTGGATGGCAAAGTCATTACAATTGTTGGGCAAAGTCATTTTTAAAGGTCGGATAAGTGATTAACAGTGGTTGGCAAAGTCATTACAATTGTTAGGCAAAGTCATTTTTAGAGGTCGGATAAGTGATTGACAGTGGTTGGCAAAGTCATTACAATTGTTGGGCAAAGTCATTTTTTGAGGTCGGATAAGTAATTAACAGTGGTTGGCAAAGTCATTCCAATTGTTGGGCAAAGTCATTTTTAGAGGTCGAATAAGTGATTAACAGTGGATGGCAAAGTCATTACAATTGTTGGGCAAAGTCATTTTTAAAGGTCGGATAAGTGATTAACAGTGGTTGGCAAAGTCATTACAATTGTTAGGCAAAGTCATTTTTAGAGGTCGGATAAGTGATTGACAGTGGTTGGCAAAGTCATTACAATTGTTGGGCAAAGTCATTTTTTGAGGTCGGATAAGTAATTAACAGTGGTTGGCAAAGTCATTTCAATTGTTTGGCAAAGTCATTTTTAGAGGTCGAATAAGTGATTAACAGTGGATGGCAAAGTCATTACAATTGTTGGGCCAAGTCATTTTTAGAGGTCCGATATGTGATTAACAGTGGTTGGCAAAGTCATTACAATTGTTGGGCAAAGTCATTTTTAGAGGTCGGATTAGTGATTAACAGTGGTTGGCAAAGTCATTACAATTGTTGGGTAAAGTCATTTTTAGGGGTCGGATAAGTGATTGACATTGTTTGGCAAAGTCATTTCAATTGTTGGGCAAAGTCATTTTTAGAGGTCGGATAAGTGATTGACAGTGGTTGGCAAAGTCATTACAATTGTTGGGCAAAGTCATTTTTAGAGGTCGGATAAGAGATTGACAGTGGTTGGCAAAGTCATTACAATTGTTGGGTAAAGTCATTTTTAGAGGTCGGATAAGTGATTGACAGTGATTGGCAAAGTTATTACAATTGTTTGGCTAAATCATTTTTAGAGGTCGGATAAGTGATTGACATTGTTTGGCAAAGTCATTTCAATTGTTGGGCAAAGTAATTTTTAGAGGTCGGATAAGTTATTAACAGTGGTTGGCAAAGTCATTACAATTGTTGGGCAAATTCATTACAATTATTGGGCAAAGTCATTTTAAGAGGTCGGATAAGTGATTAACAGTGGTTGACAAAGTCATTACAATTGTTGGGCAAAATCATTTTTAGAGGTCGGATAAGAGATTGACAGTGGTTGGCAAAGTCATTACAATTGTTGGGTAAAGTCATTTTTAGAGGTCGGATAAGTGATTGACAGTGGTTGGCAAAGTCATTTCAATTGTTGGGCAAAGTAATTTTTAGAGGTCGGATAAGTTATTAACAGTGGTTGGCAAAGTCATTACAATTGTTGGGCAAAGTCATTACAATTATTGGGCAAAGTCATTTTAAGAGGTCGGATAAGTGATTAACAGTGGTTGACAAAGTCATTACAATTGTTGGGCAAAGTCATTACAATTGTTGGGCAAAGTCATTACAATTGTTTGGCAAAGTCATTACAATTGTTGGGCAAAGTCATTTTTTGAGGTCGGATAAGGAATTAACAGTGGTTGGCAAAGTCATTTCAATTGTTTGGCAAAGTCATTTTTAGTGGTCGAATAAGTGAATAACAGTGGATGGCAAAGTCATTACAATTGTTGGGCCAAGTCATTTTTAGAGGTCCGATAAGTGATTAACAGTGGTTGGCAAAGTCATTACAATTGTTGGGCAAAGTCATTACAATTATTGGGCAAAGTCATTTTAAGAGGTCGGATAAGTGATTAACAGTGGTTGACAAAGTCATTACAATTGTTGGGCAAAGTCATTACAATTGTTGGGCAAAGTCATTACAATTGTTGGGCAAAGTCATTTTTAGAGGTCGGATAAGTGATTAACAGTGGTTGGCAAAGTCATTTCAATTGTTGGGCAAAGTTATTTTTAGTGGTCGGATAAGTGATTGACAGTGGTTGGCAAAGTCAGTACAATTGTTGGGCAAAGTCATTTTTAGAGGTCGGATAAGTAATTTACAGTGGTTGGCGAAGTCATTACAATTGTTGGGCAAAGTCATTTTTAGAGGTCGAATAAGTGATTAACAGTGGATGGCAAAGTCATTACAATTGTTGGGCAAAGTCATTTTTAAAGGTCGGATAAGTGATTAACAGTGGTTGGCAAAGTCGTTACAATTGTTGGGCAAAGTCATTTTTAGAGGTCGGATAAGTGATTAACAGTGGTTGGCAAAGTCATTACAATTGTTGGGCAAAGTCATTTTTAGAGATCGGATAAGTGATTGTCAGTGGTTGGCAAAGTCATTACAATTGTTGGGCAAAGTCATTTTTTGAGGTCGGATAAGTAATTAACAGTGGTTGGCAAAGTCATTTCAATTGTTTGGCAAAGTCATTTTTAGAGGTCGAATAAGTGATTAACAGTGGATGGCAAAGTCATTACAATTGTTGGGCCAAGTCATTTTTAGAGGTCCGATAAGTGATTAACAGTGGTTGTCAAAGTCATTACAATTGTTGGGCAAAGTCATTTTTAGAGGTCGGATTAGTGATTAACAGTGGTTGGCAAAGTCATTACAATTGTTGGGTAAAGTCATTTTTAGGGGTCGGATAAGTGATTTACATTGTTTGGCAAAGTCATTTCAATTGTTGGGCAAAGTCATTTTTAGAGGTCGGATAAGTGATTGACAGTGGTTGGCAAAGTCATTACAATTGTTTGGCAAAGTCATTTTTAGAGGTCGGATAAGTAATTTACAGTGGTTGGCAAAGTCGTTACAATTGTTGGGCAAAAACATTTTTAGAGGTCGGATAAGTGATTAACAGTGGTTGGCAAAGTCATTACAATTGTTGGGCCAAGTCATTTTTAGAGATCGGATAAGTGATTGACAGTGGTTGGCAAAGTCATTACAATTGTTGGGCAAAGTCATTTTTTGAGGTCGGATA
This sequence comes from Brachionus asplanchnoidis, assembly GCA_025491095.1. Classification (NCBI taxonomy): domain Eukaryota; kingdom Metazoa; phylum Rotifera; class Eurotatoria; order Ploima; family Brachionidae; genus Brachionus; species Brachionus asplanchnoidis. The sequence continues at coordinate 171,926 of JAILYF010000044.1, read as the reverse complement.
AGTAATTAACAGTGGTTGGCAAAGTCATTTTTAGAGGTCGAATAAGTGATTAACAGTGGATGGCAAAGTCATTACAATTGTTGGGCCAAGTCATTTTTAGAGGTCGGATAAGTAATTTACAGTGGTTGGCAAAGTCATTTCAATTGTTGGGCAAAGTTATTTTTAGTGGTCGGATAAGTGATTGACAGTGGTTGGCAAAGTCAGTACAATTGTTGGGCAAAGTCATTTTTAGAGGTCGGATAAGTAATTTACAGTGGTTGGCGAAGTCATTACAATTGTTGGGCAAAGTCATTACAATTGTTGGGCAAAGTCATTTTTAGAGGTCGGATAAGTGATTAACAGTGGTTGGCAAAGTCATTTCAATTGTTGGGCAAAGTTATTTTTAGTGGTCGGATAAGTGATTGACAGTGGTTGGCAAAGTCAGTACAATTGTTGGGCAAAGTCATTTTTAGAGGTCGGATAAGTAATTTACAGTGGTTGGCGAAGTCATTACAATTGTTGGGCAAAGTCATTTTTAGAGGTCGAATAAGTGATTAACAGTGGATGGCAAAGTCATTACAATTGTTGGGCAAAGTCATTTTTAAAGGTCGGATAAGTGATTAACAGTGGTTGGCAAAGTCGTTACAATTGTTGGGCAAAGTCATTTTTAGAGGTCGGATAAGTGATTAACAGTGGTTGGCAAAGTCATTACAATTGTTGGGCCAAGTCATTTTTAGAGATCGGATAAGTGATTGTCAGTGGTTGGCAAAGTCATTACAATTGTTGGGCAAAGTCATTTTTTGAGGTCGGATAAGTAATTAACAGTGGTTGGCAAAGTCATTTCAATTGTTTGGCAAAGTCATTTTTAGAGGTCGAATAAGTGATTAACAGTGGATGGCAAAGTCATTACAATTGTTGGGCCAAGTCATTTTTAGAGGTCCGATAAGTGATTAACAGTGGTTGTCAAAGTCATTACAATTGTTGGGCAAAGTCATTTTTAGAGGTCGGATTAGTGATTAACAGTGGTTGGCAAAGTCATTACAATTGTTGGGTAAAGTCATTTTTAGGGGTCGGATAAGTGATTTACATTGTTTGGCAAAGTCATTTCAATTGTTGGGCAAAGTCATTTTTAGAGGTCGGATAAGTGATTGACAGTGGTTGGCAAAGTCATTACAATTGTTTGGCAAAGTCATTTTTAGAGGTCGGATAAGTAATTTACAGTGGTTGGCAAAGTCGTTACAATTGTTGGGCAAAAACATTTTTAGAGGTCGGATAAGTGATTAACAGTGGTTGGCAAAGTCATTACAATTGTTGGGCCAAGTCATTTTTAGAGATCGGATAAGAGATTGACAGTGGTTGGCAAAGTCATTACAATTGTTGGGCAAAGTCATTTTTTGAGGTCGGATAAGTAATTAACAGTGGTTGGCAAAGTCATTTTTAGAGGTCGAATAAGTGATTAACAGTGGATGGCAAAGTCATTACAATTGTTGGGCCAAGTCATTTTTAGAGGTCGGATAAGTAATTTACAGTGGTTGGCAAAGTCATTACAATTGTTGGGCAAAGTCATTTTTAGAGGTCGGATTAGTGATTAACAGTGGTTGGCAAAGTGAATACAATTGTTGGGCAAAGTCATTTTTAAAGGTCGGATAAGTGATTAACAGTGGTTGGCAAAGTCATTACAATTGTTGGGCAAAGTCATTTTAAATGGTCGGATAAGTGATTAACAGTGGTTGGCAAAGTCGTTACAATTGTTGGGCAAAGTCATTTTTAGAGGTCGGATAAGTGATTAACAGTGGTTGGCAAAGTCATTACAATTGTTGGGCCAAGTCATTTTTAGAGATCGGATAAGTGATTGACAGTGGTTGGCAAAGTCATTACAATTGTTGGGCAAAGTCATTTTTTGAGGTCGGATAAGTAATTAACAGTGGTTGGCAAAGTCATTTCAATTGCTGGGCCAAGTCATTTTTAGAGATCGGATAAGTGATTGACAGTGGTTGGCAAAGTCATTTCAATTGTTTGGCAAAGTCATTTTTAGAGGTCGAATAAGTGATTGACATTGTTTGGCAAAGTCATTTCGATTGTTGGGCAAAGTCATTTTTAGAGGTCGGATAAGTGATTGACAGTGGTTGGCAAAGTCATTACAATTGTTGGGCAAAGTCATTTTTAGAGGTCGGATAAGTAATTTACAGTGGTTGGCAAAGTCGTTACAATTGTTGGGCAAAGTCATTTTTAGAGGTCGGATAAGTGATTAACAGTGGTTGGCAAAGTCATTACAATTGTTGGGCCAAGTCATTTTTAGAGATCGGATAAGTGATTGACAGTGGTTGGCAAAGTCATTACAATTGTTAGGCAAATCATTTTTTGAGGTCGGATAAGTAATTAACAGTGGTTGGCAAAGTCATTTCAATTGTTTGGCAAAGTCATTTTTAGAGGTCGAATAAATGATTAACAGTGGATGGCAAAGTCATTACAATTGTTGGGCCAAGTCATTTTTAGAGGTCCGTTAAGTGATTAACAGTGGTTGGCAAAGTCATTACAATTGTTGGGCAAAGTCATTTTTAGAGGTCGGATTAGTGATTAACAGTGGTTGGCAAAGTGAATACAATTGTTGGGCAAAGTCATTTTTGAAGGTCGGATAAGTGATTAACAGTGGTTGGCAAAGTCGTTACAATTGTTGGGCAAAGTCATTTTTAGAGGTCGGAAAAGTGATTAACAGTGGTTGGCAAAGTCATTACAATTGTTGGGCCAAGTCATTTTTAGAGGTCCGTTAAGTGATTAACAGTGGTTGGCAAAGTCATTACAATTGTTGGGCAAAGTCATTTTTAGAGGTCCGTTAAGTGATTAACAGTGGTTGGCAAAGTCATTACAATTGTTGGGCAAAGTCATTTTTGAAGGTCGGATAAGTTATTAACAGTGGTTGGCAAAGTCGTTACAATTGTTGGGCAAAGTCATTTTTAGAGGTCGGAAAAGTGATTAACAGTGGTTGGCAAAGTCGTTACAATTGTTGGGCAAAGTCATTTTTAGAGGTCGAATAAGTGATTAACAGTGGTTGGCAAAGTCATTACAATTGTTGGGCTAAGTCATTTTTAGAGGTCGGATAAGTGATTGACAGTGGTTGGCAAAGTCATTACAATTGTTGGGCAAAGTCATTTTTAGAGGTCGGATAAGTAATTTACAGTGGTTGTCAAAGTCATTACAATTGTTGGGCAAAGTCATTTTTAGAGGTCGAATAAGTGATTAACAGTGGAAGGCAAAGTCATTACAATTGTTGGGCAAAGTCATTTTTAAAGGTCGGATAAGTGATTAACAGTGGTTGGCAAAGTCGTTACAATTGTTGGGCAAAGTCATTTTTAGAGGTCGGATAAGTGATTAACAGTGGTTGGAAAAGTCATTACAATTGTTGGGCCAAGTCATTTTTTGAGGTCGGATAAGTAATTAACAGTGGTTGGCAAAGTCATTTCAATTGTTTGGCAAAGTCATTTTTAGAGGTCGGATAAGTGATTAACAGTGGTTGGCAAAGTCATTACAATTGTTGGGCCAAGTCATTTTTAGAGAGCGGATAAGTGATTGACAGTGGTTTGCAAAGTCATTACAATTGTTGGGCAAAGTCATTTTAAGCGGTCGGTTTAGTGATTAACAGTGGTAGGCAAAGTGAATACAATTGTTGGGCAGAGTCATTTTTAGAGGTCGGATAAGTGATTGACAGAGGTTGGCAAAGTCATTTCAATTGTTGGGCCAAGTCATTTTTAGAGATCGGATAAGTGATTGACAGTGGTTGGCAAAGTCATTTCAATTGTTTGGCAAAGTCATTTTTAGAGGTCGAATAAGTGATTGACATTGTTTGGCAAAGTCATTTCGATTGTTGGGCAAAGTCATTTTTAGAGGTCGGATAAGTGATTGACAGTGGTTGGCAAAGTCATTACAATTGTTGGGCAAAGTCATTTTTAGAGGTCGGATAAGTAATTTACAGTGGTTGGCAAAGTCGTTACAATTGTTGGGCAAAGTCATTTTTAGAGGTCGGATAAGTGATTAACAGTGGTTGGCAAAGTCATTACAATTGTTGGGCCAAGTCATTTTTAGAGATCGGATAAGTGATTGACAGTGGTTGGCAAAGTCATTACAATTGTTAGGCAAATCATTTTTTGAGGTCGGATAAGTAATTAACAGTGGTTGGCAAAGTCATTTCAATTGTTTGGCAAAGTCATTTTTAGAGGTCGAATAAATGATTAACAGTGGATGGCAAAGTCATTACAATTGTTGGGCCAAGTCATTTTTAGAGGTCCGTTAAGTGATTAACAGTGGTTGGCAAAGTCATTACAATTGTTGGGCAAAGTCATTTTTAGAGGTCGGATTAGTGATTAACAGTGGTTGGCAAAGTGAATACAATTGTTGGGCAAAGTCATTTTTGAAGGTCGGATAAGTGATTAACAGTGGTTGGCAAAGTCGTTACAATTGTTGGGCAAAGTCATTTTTAGAGGTCGGAAAAGTGATTAACAGTGGTTGGCAAAGTCATTACAATTGTTGGGCCAAGTCATTTTTAGAGGTCCGTTAAGTGATTAACAGTGGTTGGCAAAGTCATTACAATTGTTGGGCAAAGTCATTTTTAGAGGTCCGTTAAGTGATTAACAGTGGTTGGCAAAGTCATTACAATTGTTGGGCAAAGTCATTTTTGAAGGTCGGATAAGTTATTAACAGTGGTTGGCAAAGTCGTTACAATTGTTGGGCAAAGTCATTTTTAGAGGTCGGAAAAGTGATTAACAGTGGTTGGCAAAGTCGTTACAATTGTTGGGCAAAGTCATTTTTAGAGGTCGAATAAGTGATTAACAGTGGTTGGCAAAGTCATTACAATTGTTGGGCTAAGTCATTTTTAGAGGTCGGATAAGTGATTGACAGTGGTTGGCAAAGTCATTACAATTGTTGGGCAAAGTCATTTTTAGAGGTCGGATAAGTAATTTACAGTGGTTGTCAAAGTCATTACAATTGTTGGGCAAAGTCATTTTTAGAGGTCGAATAAGTGATTAACAGTGGAAGGCAAAGTCATTACAATTGTTGGGCAAAGTCATTTTTAAAGGTCGGATAAGTGATTAACAGTGGTTGGCAAAGTCGTTACAATTGTTGGGCAAAGTCATTTTTAGAGGTCGGATAAGTGATTAACAGTGGTTGGAAAAGTCATTACAATTGTTGGGCCAAGTCATTTTTTGAGGTCGGATAAGTAATTAACAGTGGTTGGCAAAGTCATTTCAATTGTTTGGCAAAGTCATTTTTAGAGGTCGGATAAGTGATTAACAGTGGTTGGCAAAGTCATTACAATTGTTGGGCCAAGTCATTTTTAGAGAGCGGATAAGTGATTGACAGTGGTTTGCAAAGTCATTACAATTGTTGGGCAAAGTCATTTTTAGCGGTCGGTTTAGTGATTAACAGTGGTAGGCAAAGTGAATACAATTGTTGGGCAGAGTCATTTTTAGAGGTCGGATAAGTGATTGACAGAGGTTGGCAAAGTCATTACAATTGTTTGGCAAAATCATTTTTAGAGGTCGGATAAGTGATTACTACTGGTTGGCAAAGTCATTACAATTGTTGGGCAAAGTCATTTTTTGAGGTCGGAAAAGTGATATACATTGTTTGGCAAAGTCTTTCAATTGTTGGGCAAAGTCATTTTAAGAGGTCGGATTAGTGATAAACAGTGGTTGGCAAAGTGAATACAATTGTTGGGACAAGTCATTTTTAGAGGTCGGATAAGAGATTGACAGTGGTTGGCAAAGTCATTAAAATTGTTGGGTAAAGTCATTTTTAGAGGTCGGATAAGTGATTGCCAGTGGTTGGCAAAGTCATTACAATTGTTTGGCAAAATCATTTTTTTAGGTCGGATAAGTGATTGACATTGTTTGGCAAAGTCATTTCAATTGTTGGGCAAAGTAATTTTTAGAGGTCGGATAAGTTATTAACAGTGGTTGGCAAAGTCATTACAATTGTTGGGCAAAGTCATTACAATTATTGGGCAAAGTCATTTTAAGAGGTCGGATAAGTGATTAACAGTGGTTGACAAAGTCATTACAATTGTTGGGCAAAGTCATTACAATTGTTGGGCAAAGTCATTTTTAGAGGTCGGATAAGTGATTGACAGTGGTTGGCAAAGTCATTACAATTGTTAGGCAAATCATTTTTTGAGGTCGGATAAGTAATTAACAGTGGTTGGCAAAGTCATTTCAATTGTTTGGCAAAGTCATTTTTAGAGGTCGAATAAATGATTAACAGTGGATGGCAAAGTCATTACAATTGTTGGGCCAAGTCATTTTTAGAGGTCCGATAAGTGATTAACAGTGGTTGGCAAAGTCATTACAATTGTTGGGCCAAGTCATTTTTTGAGGTCGGATAAGTAATTAACAGTGGTTGGCAAAGTCATTTCAATTGTTTGGCAAAGTCATTTTTAGAGGTCGAATAAGTGATTAACAGTGGATGGCAAAGTCATTACAATTGTTGGGCCAAGTCATTTTTAGAGGTCCGATAAGTGATTAACAGTGGTTTGTAAAGTCATTACAATTGTTGGGCAAAGTCATTTTTTGAGGTCGGATAAGTAATTAACAGTGGTTGGCAAAGTCATTATAATTGTTTGGCAAAGTCATTTTTAGGGGTCGAATAAGTGATTAACAGTGGTTGGCAAAGTCGTTACAATTGTTGGGCAAAGTCATTTTTAGAGGTCGGATAAGTGATTAACAGTGGTTGGCAAAGTCATTACAATTGTTGGGCCAAGTCATTTTTAGAGGTCCGATAAGTGATTTACAGTGGTTGGCAAAGTCATTATAATTGTTGGGCAAAGTCATTTTTAGAGGTCGGTTTAGTGATTAACAGTGGTTGGCAAAGTCATCACAATTGTTGGGTAAAGTCATTTTTAGAGTTCGGATAAGTGATTGACAATGGTTGGCAAAGTCATTACAATTTTTTGTCAAAATCATTTTTAGAGGTCGGATAAGTGATTAACAGTGGTTGGCAAAGTCATTACAATTGTTGGGCCAACTCATTTTTAGAGATCGGATAAGTGATTGACAGTGGTTGGCAAAGTCATTACAATTGTTGGGCAAAGTCATTTTTTGAGGTCGGATAAGTAATTAACAGTGGTAGGCAAAGTCATTTCAATTGTTTGGCAAAGTCATTTTTAGGGGTCGAATAAGTGATTAACAGTGGATGGCAAAGTCATTACAATTGTTGGGCCAAGTCATTTTTAGAGGTCCGATAAGTGATTAACAGTGGTTGGCAAAGTCATTACAATTGTTGGGCAAAGTCATTTTTAGAGGTCGGATTAGTGATTAACAGTGGTTGGCAAAGTGAATACAATTGTTGGGCAAAGTCATTTTTAAAGGTCGGATAAGTGATTAACAGTGGTTGGCAAAGTCATTACAATTGTTGGGCCAAGTCATTTTTAGAGGTCGAATAAGTGATTAACAGTGGATGGCAAAGTCATTACAATTGTTGGGCAAAGTCATTTTTAAAGGTCGGATAAGTGATTAACAGTGGTTGGCAAAGTCGTTACAATTGTTGGGCAAAGTCATTTTTAGAGGTCGGATAAGTGATTAACAGTGGTTGGCAAAGTCATTACAATTGTTGGGCCAAGTCATTTTTAGAGGTCGGATTAGTGATTAACAGTGGTTGGCAAAGTGAATACAATTGTTGGGCAAAGTCATTTTTAGAGGTCGGATAAGTGATTGACAGTGGTTGGCAAAGTCATTACAATTGTTGGGCAAAGTCATTACAATTGTTTGGCAAAGTCATTTTTAGAGGTCGGATAAGTGATTGACAGTGGTTGGCAAAGTCATTACAATTGTTGGGCAAAGTCATTTTTTGAGGTCGGATAAGTAATTAACAGTGGTTGGCAAAGTCATTTCAATTGTTTTGCAAAGTCATTTTTAGTGGTCGAATAATTGATTAACAGTGGTTGGCAAAGTGAATACAATTGTTGGGCAAAGTCATTTTTAGAGGTCGGATAAGTGATTGACAGTGGTTGGCAAAGTCATTACAATTGTTTGGCAAAATCATTTTTAGAGGTCGGATAAGTGATTACAAGTGGTTGGCAAAGTCATTACAATTGTTGGGCAAAGTCATTTTTTAAGGTCGGATAAGTGATATACATTGTTTGGCAAAGTCTTTCAATTGTTGGGCAAAGTCATTTTAAGAGGTCGGATTAGTGATTAACAGTGGTTGGCAAAGTGAATACAATTGTTGGGCAAAGTCATTTTTAGAGGTCGGATAAGAGATTGACAGTGGTTGGCAAAGTCATTACAATTGTTGGGTAAAGTCATTTTTAGAGGTAAGATAAGTGATTGACAGTGGTTGGCAAAGTCATTACAATTGTTTATCAAAATCATTTTTAGAGGTCGGATAAGTGATTGAAATTGTTTGGCAAAGTCATTTCAATTGTTGGGCAAAGTAATTTTTAGAGGTCGGGTAAGTTATTAACAGTGGTTGGCAAAGTCATTACAATTGTTGGGCAAAGTCATTACAATTATTGGGCAAAGTCATTTTAAGAGGTCAGATAAGTGATTAACAGTGGTTGACAAAGTCATTTCAATTGTTGGGCAAAGTCATTACAATTGTTGGGCAAAGTCATTTTTAGAGGTCGGATATGTGATTAACAGTGGTTGGCAAAGTCATTACAATTGTTGGGCAAAGTCATTTTTAGAGGTCGGATAAGTGATTGACAGTGGTTGGCAAAGTCATTACAATTGTTGGGCAAAGTCATTTTTAGAGGTCGGATAAGTAATTTAGAGTGGTTGGCAAAGTCATTACAATTGTTGGGCAAAGTCATTTTTAGAGGTCGAATAAGTGATTAACAGTGGATGGCAAAGTCGTTACAATTGTTGGGCAAAGTCATTTTTAGAGGTCGGATAAGTGATTAACAGTGGTTGGCAAAGTCATTACAATTGTTGGGCCAAGTCATTTTTAGAGATCGGATAAGTGATTGACAGTGGTTGGCAAAGTCATTACGATTGTTGGGGAAAGTCATATTTAGAGCTCCGATAAGTGATTAACAGTGGTTTGCAAAGTCATTACAATTGATGGGCAAAGTCATTTTTAGAGGTCGGATTAGTGATTAACAGTGGTTGGCAAAAAGAATACAATTGTTTGGCAAAGTCATTTTTAGAGGTCGGATAAGTGATTGACAGTGGTTGGCAAAGTCATTACAATTGTTGGGCAAAGTCATTTTTTGAGGTCGGATAAGTAATTAACAGTGGTTGGCAAAGTCATTTCAATTGTTTGGCAAAGTCATTTTTAGTGGTCGAATAAGTGATTAACAGTGGTTGGCAAAGTCATTACAATTGTTGGGCAAAGTCATTTTTTGAGGTCGGATAAGTAGTTAACAGTGGTTGGCAAAGTCATTTCAATTGTTTGGCAAAGTCATTTTTAGAGGTCGAATAAGTGATTAAGAGTGGATGGCAAAGTCATTACAATTGTTTAGCAAAGTCATTTTTAAGGGTCGGATATGTGATTAACAGTGGTTAGCAAAGTCATTACAATTGTTGGGCAAAGTCATTTTTAGAGGTCGGATAAGTGATTAACAATGGTTGGCAAAGTCATTACAATTGTTGGGCAAAGTCATTTTTAGAGGTCGGATAAGTGATTGACAGTGGTTGGCAAAGTCATTACAATTGTTGGGCAAAGTCATTTTTAAAGGTCGGATAAATGATAAACAGTGGTTGGCAAAGTCTTTACAATTGTTGGGTAAAGTCATTTTTAGAGGTCGGATAAGTGATAAACAGTGGTTGGCAAAGTCATTACAATTGTTGGGCAAAGTCATTACAATTGTTGGGCAAAGTCATTTTTAGAGGTCGGATAAGTGATTAACAGTGATTGGCAAAGTCATTAAAATCGTCGGGCATAGTCATTTTTAGAGGTCTGATAAGTGATTGACAGTGGTTGGCAAAGTCATTACAATTGTTGGGCAAAGTCATTTTTAGAGGTCGGATAATTAATTTACAGTGGTTGGCAGAGTCATTACAATTGTTTGGCAAAGTCATATTTAGAGGTCGAATTAGTGATTAACAGTGGATGGCAAAGTCATTACAATTGTTGGGCAAAGTCATTACAATTGTTTGGCAAAGTCATTTTTAGAGGGCGGATAAGTGATTGACAGTGGTTTGCAAAGTCATTACAATTGTTGGGCAAAGTCATTTTTTGAGGTCGGATAAGTTATTAACAGTGGTTGGCAAAGTCATTTCAATTGTTTAGCAAAGTCATTTTTAGTGGTCGAATAAGTGATTAACAGTGGTTAGCAAAGTCATTACAATTGTTTGGCAAAGTCATTTTTAGAGGGCGGATAAGTGATTGACAGTGGTTTGCAAAGTCATTACAATTGTTGGGCAAAGTCATTTTTAGAGGTCGGATAATTAATTTACAGTGGTTGGCAGAGTCATTACAATTGTTTGGCAAAGTCATTTTTAGCGGTCGGATAAGTGATTGACAGTGGTTGGCAAAGTCATTACAATTGTTGGGCAAAGTCATTACAATTGTTTGGCAAAGTCATTTTTAGAGGGCGGATAAGTGATTGACAGTGGTTTGCAAAGTCATTACAATTGTTGGGCAAAGTCATTTTTTGAGGTCGGATAAGTTATTAACAGTGGTTGGCAAAGTCATTTCAATTGTTTAGCAAAGTCATTTTTAGTGGTCGAATAAGTGATTAACAGTGGTTAGCAAAGTCATTACAATTGTTGGGCAAAGTCATTTTTTGAGGTCGGATAAGTAGTTAACAGTAGTTGGCAAAGTCATTTCAATTGTTTGGCAAAGTATTTTTTAGAGGTCGAATAAGTGATTTACAGTGGATGGCAAAGTCATTACAATTGTTTAGCAAAGTCATTTTTAAGGGTCGGATATGTGATTAACAGTGGTTAGCAAAGTAATTACAATTGTTGGGCAAAGTCATTTTTAGAGGTCGGATAAGTGATTAACAATGGTTGGCAAAGTCATTACAATTGTTGGGCAAAGTCATTTTTAGAGGTCGGATAAGTGATTGACAGTGGTTGGCAAAGTCATTACAATTGTTGGGCAAAGTCATTTTTAAAGGTCGGATAAATGATAAACAGTGGTTGGCAAAGTCTTTACAATTGTTGGGCAAAGTCATTTTTAGAGGTCGGATAAGTGATAAACAGTGGTTGGCAAAGTCATTACAATTGTTGGGCAAAGTCATTACAATTGTTGGGCAAAATCATTTTTAGAGGTCGGATAAGTGATTAACAGTGGTTGGCAAAGTCATTAAAATTGTTTGGCAAAGTCTTTTTTAGAGGTCGATTTAGTGATTAACAGTGGTTGGCAAAGTCGTTACAATTGTTGGGCAAAGTCATTTTTAGAGGTCGGATAAGTGATTAACAGTGGTTGGAAAAGTCATTACAATTGTTTGGGCAAAGTCATTTTTTGAGGTCGGATTAGTAATTTACAGTGGTTGGCAAAGTCATTACAATTGTTGGGCAAAGTCATTTTTAGCGGTCGGATAAGTGATTGACAGTGGTTGGCAAAGTCATTACAATTGTTGGGCAAAGTCATTACAATTGTTTGGCAAAATCATTTTTAGAGGTCGGATAAGTGATTAACAGTGGTTGGCAAAGTCATTAAAATTGTTTGGCAAAGTCTTTTTTAGAGGTCGATTTAGTGATTAACAGTGGTTGGCAAAGTCGTTACAATTGTTGGGCAAAGTCATTTTTAGAGGTCGGATAAGTGATTAACAGTGGTTGGAAAAGTCATTACAATTGTTTGGGCAAAGTCATTTTTTGAGGTCGGATTAGTAATTAACAGTGGTTGGCAAAGTCATTACAATTGTTGGGCAAAGTCATTTTTAGAGGTCGGATAAGTGATTGACAGTGGTTGGCAAAGTAATTACAATTGTTGGGCAAAGTCATTTTTTGAGGTCGGATAAGTTATTAACAGTGGTTGGCAAAGTCATTTCAATTGTTTAGCAAAGTCATTTTTAGTGGTCGAATAAGTGATTAACAGTGGTTGGCAAAGTCATTACAATTGTTGGGCAAAGTCATTACAATTGTTTGGCAAAGTCATTTTTAGAGGTCGGATAAGTGATTGACAGTGGTTGGCAAAGTCATTACAATTGTTGGGCAAAGTCATTTTTTGAGGTCGGATAAGTTATTAACAGTGGTTGGCAAAGTCATTTCAATTGTTGGGCAAAGTCATTTTTAAAGGTCGGATAAATGATAAACAGTGGTTGGCAAAGTCTTTACAATTGTTGGGCAAAGTCATTTTTTGAGGTCGGATAAGTAGTTAACATTTGTTGGCAAAGTCATTTCAATTGTTTGGCAAAGTATTTTTTAGAGGTCGAATAAGTGATTAACAGTGGATGGCAAAGTCATTACAATTGTTTAGCAAAGTCATTTTTAAGGGTCGGATATGTGATTAACAGTGGTTAGCAAAGTAATTACAATTGTTGGGCAAAGTCATTTTTAGAGGTCGGATAAGTGATTAACAATGGTTGGCAAAGTCATTACAATTGTTGGGCAAAGTCATTTTTAGAGGTCGGATAAGTGATTGACAGTGGTTGGCAAAGTCATTACAATTGTTGGGCAAAGTCATTTTTAAAGGTCGGATAAATGATAAACAGTGGTTGGCAAAGTCTTTACAATTGTTGGGCAAAGTCATTTTTAGAGGTCGGATAAGTGATAAACAGTGGTTGGCAAAGTCATTACAATTGTTGGGCAAAGTCATTACAATTGTTGGGCAAAATCATTTTTAGAGGTCGTTTAAGTGATTGACAGTGGTTGGCAAAGTAATTACAATTGTTGGGCAAAGTCATTTTTTGAGGTCGGATAAGTTATTAACAGTGGTTGGCAAAGTCATTTCAATTGTTTAGCAAAGTCATTTTTAGTGGTCGAATAAGTGATTAACAGTGGTTGGCAAAGTCATTACAATTGTTGGGCAAAGTCATTACAATTGTTTGGCAAAGTCATTTTTAGAGGTCGGATAAGTGATTGACAGTGGTTGGCAAAGTCATTACAATTGTTGGGCAAAGTCATTTTTTGAGGTCGGATAAGTTATTAACAGTGGTTGGCAAAGTCATTTCAATTGTTGGGCAAAGTCATTTTTAAAGGTCGGATAAATGATAAACAGTGGTTGGCAAAGTCTTTACAATTGTTGGGCAAAGTCATTTTTTGAGGTCGGATAAGTAGTTAACATTTGTTGGCAAAGTCATTTCAATTGTTTGGCAAAGTATTTTTTAGAGGTCGAATAAGTGATTAACAGTGGATGGCAAAGTCATTACAATTGTTTAGCAAAGTCATTTTTAAGGGTCGGATATGTGATTAACAGTGGTTAGCAAAGTAATTACAATTGTTGGGCAAAGTCATTTTTAGAGGTCGGATAAGTGATTAACAATGGTTGGCAAAGTCATTACAATTGTTGGGCAAAGTCATTTTTAGAGGTCGGATAAGTGATTGACAGTGGTTGGCAAAGTCATTACAATTGTTGGGCAAAGTCATTTTTAAAGGTCGGATAAATGATAAACAGTGGTTGGCAAAGTCTTTACAATTGTTGGGCAAAGTCATTTTTAGAGGTCGGATAAGTGATAAACAGTGGTTGGCAAAGTCATTACAATTGTTGGGCAAAGTCATTACAATTGTTGGGCAAAATCATTTTTAGAGGTCGGATAAGTGATTAACAGTGGTTGGCAAAGTCATTAAAATTGTTTGGCAAAGTCTTTTTTAGAGGTCGATTTAGTGATTAACAGTGGTTGGCAAAGTCGTTACAATTGTTGGGCAAAGTCATTTTTAGAGGTCGGATAAGTGATTAACAGTGGTTGGAAAAGTCATTACAATTGTTTGGGCAAAGTCATTTTTTGAGGTCGGATTAGTAATTAACAGTGGTTGGCAAAGTCATTACAATTGTTGGGCAAAGTCATTTTTAGAGGTCGGATTAGTGATTAACAGTGTTTGGCAAAGTCATTACAATTGTCGGGCAAAGTCATTTTTAGAGGTCGGATAAGTGATTGACAGTGGTTGGCAAAGTCATTACAATTGTTGGGCAAAGTCATTTTTAGAGGTCGGATAAGTAATTTACAGTGGTTGGCAGAGTCATTACAATTGTTTGGCAAAGTCATTTTTAGAGGTCGGATTAGTGATTAACAGTGGTTGGCAAAGTCATTACAATTGTTGGGCAAAGTCATTTTTAGATGTCGGATAAGTGATTAACAGTGGTTGGCAAAGTCGTTACAATTGATGGGCAAAGTCATTTTTAGAGGTCGGATAAGTGATTGACAGTGGTTGGCAAAGTCATTACAATTGTTTGGGCAAAGTCATTTTTAGAGGTCGGATTAGTGATTAACAGTGGTTGGAAAAGTCATTACAATTGTTGGGCAAAGTCATTTTTGGATGTCGGATAAGTGATTAACAGTGGTTGGCAAAATCATTACAATTTTTGGGCAAAGTCATTTTTAGAGGTCGGATAAGTGATTGACAGTGTTTGGCAAAGTCATTACAATTGTTGGGCAAAGTCATTTTTAGAGGTCGGATAAGTAATTTACAGTGGTTGGCAGAGTCATTACAATTGTTTGGCAAAGTCATTTTTAGAGGTCGGATTAGTGATTAACAGTGGTTGGCAAAGTCATTACAATTGTTGGGCAAAGTCATTTTTAGATGTCGGATAAGTGATTAACAGTGGTTGGCAAAGTCGTTACAATTGATGGGCAAAGTCATTTTTAGAGGTCGGATAAGTGATTGACAGTGGTTGGCAAAGTCATTACAATTGTTTGGGCAAAGTCATTTTTAGAGGTCGGATTAGTGATTAACAGTGGTTGGAAAAGTCATTACAATTGTTGGGCAAAGTCATTTTTGGATGTCGGATAAGTGATTAACAGTGGTTGGCAAAGTCATTACAATTTTTGGGCAAAGTCATTTTTAGAGGTCGGATAAGTGATTTTCAATGGTTGGCAAAGTGAATACAATTGTTGGGCAAAGTCATTTTTAGAGGTCGGATAAGTTATTAACAGTGGTTGGCAAAGTCATTACAATTGTTGGGCAAAGTCATTTTAAGAGGTCGGATAAGTGATTAACAGTGGTTGGATAAGTCATTACAATTGTTCGGCAAAGTCATTACAATTGTTGGGCTAAGTCATTTTTAGCGGTCGGATAAGTGATTGACAGTGGTTGGCAAAGTCATTACAATTGTTGGGCAAAGTCATTACAATTGTTTGGCAAAGTCATTTTTAGAGGGCGGATAAGTGATTGACAGTGGTTTGCAAAGTCATTACAATTGTTGGGCAAAGTCATTTTTGAGGTCGGATAAGTTATTAACAGTGGTTGGCAAAGTCATTTCAATTGTTTAGCAAAGTCATTTTTAGTGGTCGAATAAGTGATTAACAGTGGTTAGCAAAGTCATTACAATTGTTGGGCAAAGTCATTTTTTGAGGTCGGATAAGTAGTTAACAGTAGTTGGCAAAGTCATTTCAATTGTTTGGCAAAGTATTTTTTAGAGGTCGAATAAGTGATTTACAGTGGATGGCAAAGTCATTACAATTGTTTAGCAAAGTCATTTTTAAGGGTCGGATATGTGATTAACAGTGGTTAGCAAAGTAATTACAATTGTTGGGCAAAGTCATTTTTAGAGGTCGGATAAGTGATTAACAATGGTTGGCAAAGTCATTACAATTGTTGGGCAAAGTCATTTTTAGAGGTCGGATAAGTGATTGACAGTGGTTGGCAAAGTCATTACAATTGTTGGGCAAAGTCATTTTTAAAGGTCGGATAAATGATAAACAGTGGTTGGCAAAGTCTTTACAATTGTTGGGCAAAGTCATTTTTAGAGGTCGGATAAGTGATAAACAGTGGTTGGCAAAGTCATTACAATTGTTGGGCAAAGTCATTACAATTGTTGGGCAAAATCATTTTTAGAGGTCGGATAAGTGATTAACAGTGGTTGGCAAAGTCATTAAAATTGTTTGGCAAAGTCTTTTTAGAGGTCGATTTAGTGATTAACAGTGGTTGGCAAAGTCGTTACAATTGTTGGGCAAAGTCATTTTTAGAGGTCGGATAAGTGATTAACAGTGGTTGGAAAAGTCATTACAATTGTTTGGGCAAAGTCATTTTTTGAGGTCGGATTAGTAATTTACAGTGGTTGGCAAAGTCATTACAATTGTTGGGCAAAGTCATTTTTAGCGGTCGGATAAGTGATTGACAGTGGTTGGCAAAGTCATTACAATTGTTGGGCAAAGTCATTACAATTGTTTGGCAAAATCATTTTTAGAGGTCGGATAAGTGATTAACAGTGGTTGGCAAAGTCATTAAAATTGTTTGGCAAAGTCTTTTTTAGAGGTCGATTTAGTGATTAACAGTGGTTGGCAAAGTCGTTACAATTGTTGGGCAAAGTCATTTTTAGAGGTCGGATAAGTGATTAACAGTGGTTGGAAAAGTCATTACAATTGTTTGGGCAAAGTCATTTTTTGAGGTCGGATTAGTAATTAACAGTGGTTGGCAAAGTCATTACAATTGTTGGGCAAAGTCATTTTTAGAGGTCGGATAAGTGATTGACAGTGGTTGGCAAAGTAATTACAATTGTTGGGCAAAGTCATTTTTTGAGGTCGGATAAGTTATTAACAGTGGTTGGCAAAGTCATTTCAATTGTTTAGCAAAGTCATTTTTAGTGGTCGAATAAGTGATTAACAGTGGTTGGCAAAGTCATTACAATTGTTGGGCAAAGTCATTACAATTGTTTGGCAAAGTCATTTTTAGAGGTCGGATAAGTGATTGACAGTGGTTGGCAAAGTCATTACAATTGTTGGGCAAAGTCATTTTTTGAGGTCGGATAAGTTATTAACAGTGGTTGGCAAAGTCATTTCAATTGTTGGGCAAAGTCATTTTTAAAGGTCGGATAAATGATAAACAGTGGTTGGCAAAGTCTTTACAATTGTTGGGCAAAGTCATTTTTTGAGGTCGGATAAGTAGTTAACATTTGTTGGCAAAGTCATTTCAATTGTTTGGCAAAGTATTTTTTAGAGGTCGAATAAGTGATTAACAGTGGATGGCAAAGTCATTACAATTGTTTAGCAAAGTCATTTTTAAGGGTCGGATATGTGATTAACAGTGGTTAGCAAAGTAATTACAATTGTTGGGCAAAGTCATTTTTAGAGGTCGGATAAGTGATTAACAATGGTTGGCAAAGTCATTACAATTGTTGGGCAAAGTCATTTTTAGAGGTCGGATAAGTGATTGACAGTGGTTGGCAAAGTCATTACAATTGTTGGGCAAAGTCATTTTTAAAGGTCGGATAAATGATAAACAGTGGTTGGCAAAGTCTTTACAATTGTTGGGCAAAGTCATTTTTAGAGGTCGGATAAGTGATAAACAGTGGTTGGCAAAGTCATTACAATTGTTGGGCAAAGTCATTACAATTGTTGGGCAAAATCATTTTTAGAGGTCGTTTAAGTGATTGACAGTGGTTGGCAAAGTAATTACAATTGTTGGGCAAAGTCATTTTTGAGGTCGGATAAGTTATTAACAGTGGTTGGCAAAGTCATTTCAATTGTTTAGCAAAGTCATTTTTAGTGGTCGAATAAGTGATTAACAGTGGTTGGCAAAGTCATTACAATTGTTGGGCAAAGTCATTACAATTGTTTGGCAAAGTCATTTTTAGAGGTCGGATAAGTGATTGACAGTGGTTGGCAAAGTCATTACAATTGTTGGGCAAAGTCATTTTTTGAGGTCGGATAAGTTATTAACAGTGGTTGGCAAAGTCATTTCAATTGTTGGGCAAAGTCATTTTTAAAGGTCGGATAAATGATAAACAGTGGTTGGCAAAGTCTTTACAATTGTTGGGCAAAGTCATTTTTTGAGGTCGGATAAGTAGTTAACATTTGTTGGCAAAGTCATTTCAATTGTTTGGCAAAGTATTTTTTAGAGGTCGAATAAGTGATTAACAGTGGATGGCAAAGTCATTACAATTGTTTAGCAAAGTCATTTTTAAGGGTCGGATATGTGATTAACAGTGGTTAGCAAAGTAATTACAATTGTTGGGCAAAGTCATTTTTAGAGGTCGGATAAGTGATTAACAATGGTTGGCAAAGTCATTACAATTGTTGGGCAAAGTCATTTTTAGAGGTCGGATAAGTGATTGACAGTGGTTGGCAAAGTCATTACAATTGTTGGGCAAAGTCATTTTTAAAGGTCGGATAAATGATAAACAGTGGTTGGCAAAGTCTTTACAATTGTTGGGCAAAGTCATTTTTAGAGGTCGGATAAGTGATAAACAGTGGTTGGCAAAGTCATTACAATTGTTGGGCAAAGTCATTACAATTGTTGGGCAAAATCATTTTTAGAGGTCGGATAAGTGATTAACAGTGGTTGGCAAAGTCATTAAAATTGTTTGGCAAAGTCTTTTTTAGAGGTCGATTTAGTGATTAACAGTGGTTGGCAAAGTCGTTACAATTGTTGGGCAAAGTCATTTTTAGAGGTCGGATAAGTGATTAACAGTGGTTGGAAAAGTCATTACAATTGTTTGGGCAAAGTCATTTTTTGAGGTCGGATTAGTAATTAACAGTGGTTGGCAAAGTCATTACAATTGTTGGGCAAAGTCATTTTTAGAGGTCGGATTAGTGATTAACAGTGTTTGGCAAAGTCATTACAATTGTCGGGCAAAGTCATTTTTAGAGGTCGGATAAGTGATTGACAGTGGTTGGCAAAGTCATTACAATTGTTGGGCAAAGTCATTTTTAGAGGTCGGATAAGTAATTTACAGTGGTTGGCAGAGTCATTACAATTGTTTGGCAAAGTCATTTTTAGAGGTCGGATTAGTGATTAACAGTGGTTGGCAAAGTCATTACAATTGTTGGGCAAAGTCATTTTTAGATGTCGGATAAGTGATTAACAGTGGTTGGCAAAGTCGTTACAATTGATGGGCAAAGTCATTTTTAGAGGTCGGATAAGTGATTGACAGTGGTTGGCAAAGTCATTACAATTGTTTGGGCAAAGTCATTTTTAGAGGTCGGATTAGTGATTAACAGTGGTTGGAAAAGTCATTACAATTGTTGGGCAAAGTCATTTTTGGATGTCGGATAAGTGATTAACAGTGGTTGGCAAAATCATTACAATTTTTGGGCAAAGTCATTTTTAGAGGTCGGATAAGTGATTGACAGTGTTTGGCAAAGTCATTACAATTGTTGGGCAAAGTCATTTTAGAGGTCGGATAAGTAATTTACAGTGGTTGGCAGAGTCATTACAATTGTTTGGCAAAGTCATTTTTAGAGGTCGGATTAGTGATTAACAGTGGTTGGCAAAGTCATTACAATTGTTGGGCAAAGTCATTTTTAGATGTCGGATAAGTGATTAACAGTGGTTGGCAAAGTCGTTACAATT
This sequence comes from Brachionus asplanchnoidis, assembly GCA_025491095.1. Classification (NCBI taxonomy): domain Eukaryota; kingdom Metazoa; phylum Rotifera; class Eurotatoria; order Ploima; family Brachionidae; genus Brachionus; species Brachionus asplanchnoidis. The sequence goes on along the minus strand of JAILYF010000044.1, from coordinate 152,619 downwards.
GATGGGCAAAGTCATTTTTAGAGGTCGGATAAGTGATTGACAGTGGTTGGCAAAGTCATTACAATTGTTTGGGCAAAGTCATTTTTAGAGGTCGGATTAGTGATTAACAGTGGTTGGAAAAGTCATTACAATTGTTGGGCAAAGTCATTTTTGGATGTCGGATAAGTGATTAACAGTGGTTGGCAAAGTCATTACAATTTTTGGGCAAAGTCATTTTTAGAGGTCGGATAAGTGATTTTCAATGGTTGGCAAAGTGAATACAATTGTTGGGCAAAGTCATTTTTAGAGGTCGGATAAGTTATTAACAGTGGTTGGCAAAGTCATTACAATTGTTGGGCAAAGTCATTTTAAGAGGTCGGATAAGTGATTAACAGTGGTTGGATAAGTCATTACAATTGTTGGGCAAAGTCATTTTAAGAGGTCGGATTAGTGATTAACAGTGGTTGGATAAGTCATTACAATTGTTGGGCAAAGTCATTTTTAGAGGTCGGATGAGTGATTAACAGTGGTTGGCAAAGTCATTACAATTGTTGGGCAAACACATTTTTAGAGGTCGGATTAGTGATTGACAGAGGTTGGCAAAGTCATTTCAATTGTTGGGCATAGTCATTTTTAGAGGTCGGATTAGTGATTAACAGTGGTTGGATAAGTCATTACAATTGTTGGGCAAAGTCATTTTTAGAGGTCGGATGAGTGATTAACAGTGGTTGGCAAAGTCATTAACAGTGGTTGGCAAAGTCATTACAATTGTTGGGCAAAGTCATTTTTAGAGGTCGGATAAGTGATTAACAGTGGTTGGCAAAGTCATTACAATTGTTGGGCAAAGTCATTTTTAGAGGTCGGATTAGTGATTAACAGTGGTTGGATAAGTCATTACAATTGTTGGGCAAAGTCATTTTTAGAGGTCGGATGAGTGATTAACAGTGGTTGGCAAAGTCATTACAATTGTTGGGCAAACACATTTTTAGAGGTTGGATTAGTGATTGACAGAGGTTGGCAAAGTCATTTCAATTGTTGGGCATAGTCATTTTTAGAGGTCGGATAAGTGATTGACAGTGGTTGGCAAAGTCATTACAATTGTTGGGCAAAGTCATTTTTAGAGGTCGGATTAGTGATTTTCAGTGGTTGGCAAAGTGAATACAATTGTTGGGCAAAGTCATTTTTAGAGGTCGGATAAGTGATTAACAGTGGTTGGATAAGTCTTTACAATTGTTGGGTAAAGTCATTTTTAGAGGTCGGATAAGTGATTAACAGTGGTTGGCAAAGTCATTTTTAGCGGTCGGATAAGTTATTAACAGTGGTTGGCAAAGTCATTACAATTGTTGGGCAAACACATTTTTAGAGGTCGGATAAGTGATTAACAGTGGTTGGATAAGTCATTACAATTGTTGGGAAAAGTCATTTTTAGAGGTCGGATGAGTGATTAACAGTGGTTGGCAAAGTCATTACAATTGTTGGGCAAAGTCTTTACAATTGTTGGGTAAAGTCATTTTTAGAGGTCGGATAAGTGATTAACAGTGGTTGGCAAAGTCATTACAATTTTTGGGCAAAGTCATTTTTAGAGGTCGGATAAGTTATTAACAGTGGTTGGCAAAGTCATTACAATTGTTGGGCAAACACATTTTTAGAGGTCGGATAAGTGATTGACAGAGGTTGGCAAAGTCATTTCAATTGTTGGGCATAGTCAATTTAAGAGGTCGGATTAGTGATTAACAGTGGTTGGATAAGTCATTACAATTGTTGGGCAAAGTCATTTTTAGAGGTCGGATGAGTGATTAACAGTGGTTGGCAAAGTCATTAACAGTGGTTGGCAAAGTCATTACAATTGTTGGGCAAAGTCATTTTTAGAGGTCGGATAAGTGATTAACAGTGGTTGGCAAAGTCATTACAATTGTTGGGCAAAGTCATTTTTAGAGGTCGGATAAGTGATTAACAGTGGTTGGAAAAGTCATTACAATTGTTGGGCAAAGTCATTTTAAGAGGTCGGATTAGTGATTAACAGTGGTTGGATAAATCATTACAATTGTTGGGCAAAGTCATTTTTAGAGGTCGGATGAGTGATTAACAGTGGTTGGCAAAGTCATTACAATTGTTGGGCAAACACATTTTTAGAGGTCGGATAAGTGATTGACAGAGGTTAGCAAAGTCATTTCAATTGTTGGGCATAGTCATTTTTAGAGGTCGGATAAGTGATTAACAGTGGTTGGCAAAGTCATTGCAATTAATTCGGCAAAGTCATTTTTTGAGGTCGGATTAGTAATTAACAGTGGTTGGCAAAGTCATTACAATTGTTGGGCAAAGTCATTTTTAGAGGTCGGATTAGTGATTAACAGTGGTTGGCAAAGTCATTACAATTGTCGGGCAAAGTCATTTTTAGAGGTCGGATAAGTGATTGACAGTGGTTGGCAAATTCATTACAATTGTTGGGCAAAGTCATTTTTTGAGGTCGGATTAGTAATTAACAGTGGTTGGCAAAGTCATTACAATTGTTGGGCAAAGTCATTTTTAGAGGTCGGATTAGTGATTAACAGTGGTTGGCAAAGTCATTACAATTGTCGGGCAAAGTCATTTTTAGAGGTCGGATAAGTGATTGACAGTGGTTGGCAAATTCATTACAATTGTTGGGCAAAGTCATTTTTAGAGGTCGGATAAGTAATTTACAGTGGTTGGCAGAGTCATTACAATTGTTTAGCAAAGTCATTTTTAGTGGTCGAATAAGTGATTAACAGTGGTTGGCAAAGTCATTACAATTGTTGGGCAAAGTCATTACAATTGTTTGGCAAAGTCATTTTTAGAGGTCGGATAAGTGATTGACAGTGGTTGGCAAAGTCATTACAATTGTTGGGCAAATTCATTTTTTGAGGTCGGATAAGTTATTAACAGTGGTTGGCAAAGTCATTTCAATTGTTTGGCAAAGTATTTTTTAGAGGTCGAATAAGTGATTAACAGTGGATGGCAAAGTCATTACAATTGTTTAGCAAAGTCATTTTTAAGGGTCGGATATGTGATTAACAGTGGTTAGCAAAGTAATTACAATTGTTGGGCAAAGTCATTTTTAGAGGTCGGATAAGTGATTAACAATGGTTGGCAAAGTCATTACAATTGTTGGGCAAAGTCATTTTTAGAGGTCGGATAAGTGATTGACAGTGGTTGGCAAAGTCATTACAATTGTTGGGCAAAGTCATTTTTAAAGGTCGGATAAATGATAAACAGTGGTTGGCAAAGTCTTTACAATTGTTGGGCAAAGTCATTTTTAGAGGTCGGATAAGTGATAAACAGTGGTTGGCAAAGTCATTACAATTGTTGGGCAAAGTCATTACAATTGTTGGGCAAAATCATTTTTAGAGGTCGGATAAGTGATTAACAGTGGTTGGCAAAGTCATTAAAATTGTTTGGCAAAGTCTTTTTTAGAGGTCGATTTAGTGATTAACAGTGGTTGGCAAAGTCGTTACAATTGTTGGGCAAAGTCATTTTTAGAGGTCGGATAAGTGATTAACAGTGGTTGGCAAAGTCATTACAATTGTTGGGCAAAGTCATTTTTAGAGGTCGGATAAGTGATTAACAGTGGTTGGCAAAGTCATTACAATTGTTGGGCAAAGTCATTTTTAGAGGTCGGATAAGTGATTAACAGTGGTTGGAAAAGTCATTACAATTGTTGGGCAAAGTCATTTTAAGAGGTCGGATTAGTGATTAACAGTGGTTGGATAAATCATTACAATTGTTGGGCAAAGTCATTTTTAGAGGTCGGATGAGTGATTAACAGTGGTTGGCAAAGTCATTACAATTGTTGGGCAAACACATTTTTAGAGGTCGGATAAGTGATTGACAGAGGTTAGCAAAGTCATTTCAATTGTTGGGCATAGTCATTTTTAGAGGTCGGATAAGTGATTAACAGTGGTTGGCAAAGTCATTGCAATTAATTCGGCAAAGTCATTTTTTGAGGTCGGATTAGTAATTAACAGTGGTTGGCAAAGTCATTACAATTGTTGGGCAAAGTCATTTTTAGAGGTCGGATTAGTGATTAACAGTGGTTGGCAAAGTCATTACAATTGTCGGGCAAAGTCATTTTTAGAGGTCGGATAAGTGATTGACAGTGGTTGGCAAATTCATTACAATTGTTGGGCAAAGTCATTTTTTGAGGTCGGATTAGTAATTAACAGTGGTTGGCAAAGTCATTACAATTGTTGGGCAAAGTCATTTTTAGAGGTCGGATTAGTGATTAACAGTGGTTGGCAAAGTCATTACAATTGTCGGGCAAAGTCATTTTTAGAGGTCGGATAAGTGATTGACAGTGGTTGGCAAATTCATTACAATTGTTGGGCAAAGTCATTTTTAGAGGTCGGATAAGTAATTTACAGTGGTTGGCAGAGTCATTACAATTGTTTAGCAAAGTCATTTTTAGTGGTCGAATAAGTGATTAACAGTGGTTGGCAAAGTCATTACAATTGTTGGGCAAAGTCATTACAATTGTTTGGCAAAGTCATTTTTAGAGGTCGGATAAGTGATTGACAGTGGTTGGCAAAGTCATTACAATTGTTGGGCAAATTCATTTTTTGAGGTCGGATAAGTTATTAACAGTGGTTGGCAAAGTCATTTCAATTGTTTGGCAAAGTATTTTTTAGAGGTCGAATAAGTGATTAACAGTGGATGGCAAAGTCATTACAATTGTTTAGCAAAGTCATTTTTAAGGGTCGGATATGTGATTAACAGTGGTTAGCAAAGTAATTACAATTGTTGGGCAAAGTCATTTTTAGAGGTCGGATAAGTGATTAACAATGGTTGGCAAAGTCATTACAATTGTTGGGCAAAGTCATTTTTAGAGGTCGGATAAGTGATTGACAGTGGTTGGCAAAGTCATTACAATTGTTGGGCAAAGTCATTTTTAAAGGTCGGATAAATGATAAACAGTGGTTGGCAAAGTCTTTACAATTGTTGGGCAAAGTCATTTTTAGAGGTCGGATAAGTGATAAACAGTGGTTGGCAAAGTCATTACAATTGTTGGGCAAAGTCATTACAATTGTTGGGCAAAATCATTTTTAGAGGTCGGATAAGTGATTAACAGTGGTTGGCAAAGTCATTAAAATTGTTTGGCAAAGTCTTTTTTAGAGGTCGATTTAGTGATTAACAGTGGTTGGCAAAGTCGTTACAATTGTTGGGCAAAGTCATTTTTAGAGGTCGGATAAGTGATTAACAGTGGTTGGAAAAGTCATTACAATTGTTTGGGCAAAGTCATTTTTTGAGGTCGGATTAGTAATTAACAGTGGTTGGCAAAGTCATTACAATTGTTGGGCAAAGTCATTTTTAGAGGTCGGATTAGTGATTAACAGTGTTTGGCAAAGTCATTACAATTGTCGGGCAAAGTCATTTTTAGAGGTCGGATAAGTGATTGACAGTGGTTGGCAAAGTCATTACAATTGTTGGGCAAAGTCATTTTTAGAGGTCGGATAAGTAATTTACAGTGGTTGGCAGAGTCATTACAATTGTTTGGCAAAGTCATTTTTAGAGGTCGGATTAGTGATTAACAGTGGTTGGATAAATCATTACAATTGTTGGGCAAAGTCATTTTTAGAGGTCGGATGAGTGATTAACAGTGGTTGGCAAAGTCATTACAATTGTTGGGCAAACACATTTTTAGAGGTCGGATAAGTGATTGACAGAGGTTAGCAAAGTCATTTCAATTGTTGGGCAAAGTCATTTTTAGAGGTCGGATAAGTAATTTACAGTGGTTGGCAGAGTCATTACAATTGTTTGGGCAAAGTCATTTTTAGAGGTCGGATTAGTGATTAACAGTGGTTGGAAAAGTCATTACAATTGTTGGGCAAAGTCATTTTTGGATGTCGGATAAGTGATTAACAGTGGTTGGCAAAGTCATTACAATTTTTGGGCAAAGTCATTTTTAGAGGTCGGATAAGTGATTTTCAATGGTTGGCAAAGTGAATACAATTGTTGGGCAAAGTCATTTTAAGAGGTCGGATAAGTGATTAACAGTGGTTGGATAAGTCATTACAATTGTTGGGCAAAGTCATTTTAAGAGGTCGGATTAGTGATTAACAGTGGTTGGATAAGTCATTACAATTGTTGGGCAAAGTCATTTTTAGAGGTCGGATGAGTGATTAACAGTGGTTGGCAAAGTCATTACAATTGTTGGGCAAACACATTTTTAGAGGTCGGATTAGTGATTGACAGAGGTTGGCAAAGTCATTTCAATTGTTGGGCATAGTCATTTTTAGAGGTCGGATAAGTGATTGACAGTGGTTGGCAAAGTCATTACAATTGTTGGGCAAAGTCATTTTTAGAGGTCGGATTAGTGATTTTCAGTGGTTGGCAAAGTGAATACAATTGTTGGGCAAAGTCATTTTTAGAGGTCGGATAAGTGATTAACAGTGGTTGGATAAGTCTTTACAATTGTTGGGTAAAGTCATTTTTAGAGGTCGGATAAGTGATTAACAGTGGTTGGCAAAGTCATTTTTAGAGGTCGGATAAGTTATTAACAGTGGTTGGCAAAGTCATTACAATTGTTGGGCAAACACATTTTTAGAGGTCGGATAAGTGATTAACAGTGGTTGGATAAGTCATTACAATTGTTGGGAAAAGTCATTTTTAGAGGTCGGATGAGTGATTAACAGTGGTTGGCAAAGTCATTACAATTGTTGGGCAAAGTCTTTACAATTGTTGGGTAAAGTCATTTTTAGAGGTCGTATAAGTGATTAACAGTGGTTGGCAAAGTCATTACAATTTTTGGGCAAAGTCATTTTTAGAGGTCGGATAAGTTATTAACAGTGGTTGGCAAAGTCATTACAATTGTTGGGCAAACACATTTTTAGAGGTCGGATAAGTGATTGACAGAGGTTGGCAAAGTCATTTCAATTGTTGGGCATAATCAATTTAAGAGGTCGAATTAGTGATTAACAGTGGTTGGATAAGTCATTACAATTGTTGGGCAAAGTCATTTTTAGAGGTCGGATGAGTGATTAACAGTGGTTGGCAAAGTCATTAACAGTGGTTGGCAAAGTCATTACAATTGTTGGGCAAAGTCATTTTTAGAGGTCGGATAAGTGATTAACAGTGGTTGGCAAAGTCATTACAATTGTTGGGCAAAGTCATTTTTAGAGGTCGGATTAGTGATTAACAGTGGTTGGATAAGTCATTACAATTGTTGGGCAAAGTCATTTTTAGAGGTCGGATGAGTGATTAACAGTGGTTGGCAAAGTCATTACAATTGTTGGGCAAACACATTTTTAGAGGTTGGATTAGTGATTAACAGTGGTTGGATAAGTCTTTACAATTGTTGGGTAAAGTCATTTTTAGAGGTCGGATAAGTGATTAACAGTGGTTGGCAAAGTCATTTTTAGAGGTCGGATAAGTTATTAACAGTGGTTGGATAAGTCATTACAATTGTTGGGAAAAGTCATTTTTAGAGGTCGGATAAGTGATTAACAGTGGTTGGATAAGTCATTTCAATTGTTGGGCATAGTCATTTTTAGAGGTCGGATAAGTGATTGACAGTGGTTGGCAAAGTCATTACAATTGTTGGGCAAAGTCATTTTTAGAGGTCGGATTAGTGATTTTCAGTGGTTGGCAAAGTGAATACAATTGTTGGGCAAAGTCATTTTTAGAGGTCGGATAAGTGATTAACAGTGGTTGGATAAGTCTTTACAATTGTTGGGTAAAGTCATTTTTAGAGGTCGGATAAGTGATTAACAGTGGTTGGCAAAGTCATTTTTAGAGGTCGGATAAGTTATTAACAGTGGTTGGCAAAGTCATTACAATTGTTGGGCAAACACATTTTTAGAGGTCGGATAAGTGATTAACAGTGGTTGGATAAGTCATTACAATTGTTGGGAAAAGTCATTTTTAGAGGTCGGATGAGTGATTAACAGTGGTTGGCAAAGTCATTACAATTGTTGGGCAAAGTCTTTACAATTGTTGGGTAAAGTCATTTTTAGAGGTCGTATAAGTGATTAACAGTGGTTGGCAAAGTCATTACAATTTTTGGGCAAAGTCATTTTTAGAGGTCGGATAAGTTATTAACAGTGGTTGGCAAAGTCATTACAATTGTTGGGCAAACACATTTTTAGAGGTCGGATAAGTGATTGACAGAGGTTGGCAAAGTCATTTCAATTGTTGGGCATAATCAATTTAAGAGGTCGGATTAGTGATTAACAGTGGTTGGATAAGTCATTACAATTGTTGGGCAAAGTCATTTTTAGAGGTCGGATGAGTGATTAACAGTGGTTGGCAAAGTCATTAACAGTGGTTGGCAAAGTCATTACAATTGTTGGGCAAAGTCATTTTTAGAGGTCGGATAAGTGATTAACAGTGGTTGGCAAAGTCATTACAATTGTTGGGCAAAGTCATTTTTAGAGGTCGGATTAGTGATTAACAGTGGTTGGATAAGTCATTACAATTGTTGGGCAAAGTCATTTTTAGAGGTCGGATGAGTGATTAACAGTGGTTGGCAAAGTCATTACAATTGTTGGGCAAACACATTTTTAGAGGTTGGATTAGTGATTAACAGTGGTTGGATAAGTCTTTACAATTGTTGGGTAAAGTCATTTTTAGAGGTCGGATAAGTGATTAACAGTGGTTGGCAAAGTCATTTTTAGAGGTCGGATAAGTTATTAACAGTGGTTGGATAAGTCATTACAATTGTTGGGAAAAGTCATTTTTAGAGGTCGGATAAGTGATTAACAGTGGTTGGATAAGTCATTACAATTGTTGGGAAAAGTCATTTTTAGAGGTCGGATGAGTGATTAACAGTGGTTGGCAAAGTCATTACAATTGTTGGGCAAAGTCTTTACAATTGTTGGGTAAAGTCATTTTTAGAGGTCGGATAAGTGATTAACAGTGGTTGGCAAAGTCATTACAATTTTTGGGCAAAGTCATTTTTAGAGGTCGGATAAGTTATTAACAGTGGTTGGCAAAGTCATTACAATTGTTGGGCAAACACATTTTTAGAGGTCGGATAAGTGATTGACAGAGGTTGGCAAAGTCATTTCAATTGTTGGGCATAGTCAATTTAAGAGGTCGGATTAGTGATTAACAGTGGTTGGATAAGTCATTACAATTGTTGGGCAAAGTCATTTTTAGAGGTCGGATGAGTGATTAACAGTGGTTGGCAAAGTCATTAACAGTGGTTGGCAAAGTCATTACAATTGTTGGGCAAAGTCATTTTTAGAGGTCGGATAAGTGATTAACAGTGGTTGGCAAAGTCATTACAATTGTTGGGCAAAGTCATTTTTAGAGGTCGGATAAGTGATTAACAGTGGTTGGAAAAGTCATTACAATTGTTGGGCAAAGTCATTTTAAGAGGTCGGATTAGTGATTAACAGTGGTTGGATAAATCATTACAATTGTTGGGCAAAGTCATTTTTAGAGGTCGGATGAGTGATTAACAGTGGTTGGCAAAGTCATTACAATTGTTGGGCAAACACATTTTTAGAGGTCGGATAAGTGATTGACAGAGGTTAGCAAAGTCATTTCAATTGTTGGGCATAGTCATTTTAGAGGTCGGATAAGTGATTAACAGTGGTTGGCAAAGTCATTGCAATTAATTCGGCAAAGTCATTTTTTGAGGTCGGATTAGTAATTAACAGTGGTTGGCAAAGTCATTACAATTGTTGGGCAAAGTCATTTTTAGAGGTCGGATTAGTGATTAACAGTGGTTGGCAAAGTCATTACAATTGTCGGGCAAAGTCATTTTAGAGGTCGGATAAGTGATTGACAGTGGTTGGCAAATTCATTACAATTGTTGGGCAAAGTCATTTTTAGAGGTCGGATAAGTAATTAACAGTGTTTGGCAGAGTCATTACAATTGTTTGGCAAAGTCATTTTTAGAGGTCGAATAAGTGATTAACAGTGGATGGCAAAGTCATTACAATTGTTGGGCAAAGTCATTTTTAAAGGTCGGATAAGTGATTAACAGTGGTTGGCAAAGTCGTTACAATTGATGGGCAAAGTCATTTTTTGAGGTCGGATAAGTGATTGACAGTGGTTGGCAAAGTCATTAACAGTGGTTGGCAAAGTCATTACAATTGTTGGGCAAAGTCATTTTTAGAGGTCGGATAAGTGATTAACAGTGGTTGGCAAAGTCATTACAATTGTTGGGCAAAGTCATTTTTAGAGGTCGGATTAGTGATTAACAGTGGTTGGATAAGTCATTACAATTGTTGGGCAAAGTCATTTTTAGAGGTCGGATGAGTGATAAACAGTGGTTGGCAAAGTCATTACAATTGTTGGGCAAACACATTTTTAGAGGTCGGATTAGTGATTGACAGAGGTTGGCAAAGTCATTTCAATTGTTGGGCATAGTCATTTTTAGAGGTCGGATAAGTGATTGACAGTGGTTGGCAAAGTCATTACAATTGTTGGGCAAAGTCATTTTTAGAGGTCGGATTAGTGATTTTCAGTGGTTGGCAAAGTGAATACAATTGTTGGGCAAAGTCATTTTTAGAGGTCGGATAAGTGATTAACAGTGGTTGGATAAGTCTTTACAATTGTTGGGTAAAGTCATTTTTAGAGGTCGGATAAGTGATTAACAGTGGTTGGATAAATCATTACAATTGTTGGGCAAAGTCATTTTTAGAGGTCGGATGAGTGATTAACAGTGGTTGGCAAAGTCATTACAATTGTTGGGCAAACACATTTTTAGAGGTCGGATAAGTGATTGACAGAGGTTAGCAAAGTCATTTCAATTGTTGGGCATAGTCATTTTTAGAGGTCGGATAAGTGATTAACAGTGGTTGGCAAAGTCATTGCAATTAATTCGGCAAAGTCATTTTTTGAGGTCGGATTAGTAATTAACAGTGGTTGGCAAAGTCATTACAATTGTTGGGCAAAGTCATTTTTAGAGGTCGGATTAGTGATTAACAGTGGTTGGCAAAGTCATTACAATTGTCGGGCAAAGTCATTTTTAGAGGTCGGATAAGTGATTGACAGTGGTTGGCAAATTCATTACAATTGTTGGGCAAAGTCATTTTTAGAGGTCGGATAAGTAATTTACAGTGTTTGGCAGAGTCATTACAATTGTTTGGCAAAGTCATTTTTAGAGGTCGAATAAGTGATTAACAGTGGATGGCAAAGTCATTACAATTGTTGGGCAAAGTCATTTTTAAAGGTCGGATAAGTGATTAACAGTGGTTGGCAAAGTCGTTACAATTGATGGGCAAAGTCATTTTTTGAGGTCGGATAAGTGATTGACAGTGGTTGGCAAAGTCATTAACAGTGGTTGGCAAAGTCATTACAATTGTTGGGCAAAGTCATTTTTAGAGGTCGGATAAGTGATTAACAGTGGTTGGCAAAGTCATTACAATTGTTGGGCAAAGTCATTTTTAGAGGTCGGATTAGTGATTAACAGTGGTTGGATAAGTCATTACAATTGTTGGGCAAAGTCATTTTTAGAGGTCGGATGAGTGATAAACAGTGGTTGGCAAAGTCATTACAATTGTTGGGCAAACACATTTTTAGAGGTCGGATTAGTGATTGACAGAGGTTGGCAAAGTCATTTCAATTGTTGGGCATAGTCATTTTTAGAGGTCGGATAAGTGATTGACAGTGGTTGGCAAAGTCATTACAATTGTTGGGCAAAGTCATTTTTAGAGGTCGGATTAGTGATTTTCAGTGGTTGGCAAAGTGAATACAATTGTTGGGCAAAGTCATTTTTAGAGGTCGGATAAGTGATTAACAGTGGTTGGATAAGTCTTTACAATTGTTGGGTAAAGTCATTTTTAGAGGTCGGATAAGTGATTAACAGTGGTTGGCAAAGTCATTTTTAGAGGTCGGATAAGTTATTAACAGTGGTTGGCAAAGTCATTACAATTGTTGGGCAAACACATTTTTAGAGGTCGGATAAGTGATTAACAGTGGTTGGATAAGTCATTACAATTGTTGGGAAAAGTCATTTTTAGAGGTCGGATGAGTGATTAACAGTGGTTGGCAAAGTCATTACAATTGTTGGGCAAAGTCTTTACAATTGTTGGGTTAAGTCATTTTTAGAGGTCGGATAAGTGATTAACAGTGGTTGGCAAAGTCATTACAATTTTTGGGCAAAGTCATTTTTAGAGGTCGGATAAGTGATTAACAGTGGTTGGCAAAGTCATTACAATTGTTGGGCAAAGTCATTTTTAGAGGTCGGATAAGTGATTAACAGTGGTTGGAAAAGTCATTACAATTGTTGGGCAAAGTCATTTTAAGAGGTCGGATTAGTGATTAACAGTGGTTGGATAAATCATTACAATTGTTGGGCAAAGTCATTTTTAGAGGTCGGATGAGTGATTAACAGTGGTTGGCAAAGTCATTACAATTGTTGGGCAAACACATTTTTAGAGGTCGGATAAGTGATTGACAGAGGTTAGCAAAGTCATTTCAATTGTTGGGCATAGTCATTTTTAGAGGTCGGATAAGTGATTGACAGTGGTTGGCAAAGTCATTACAATTGTTGGGCAAAGTCATTTTTAGAGGTCGGATAAGTGATTAACAGTGGTTGGCAAAGTCATTGCAATTAATTCGGCAAAGTCATTTTTTGAGGTCGGATTAGTAATTAACAGTGGTTGGCAAAGTCATTACAATTGTTGGGCAAAGTCATTTTTAGAGGTCGGATTAGTGATTAACAGTGGTTGGCAAAGTCATTACAATTGTCGGGCAAAGTCATTTTTAGAGGTCGGATAAGTGATTGACAGTGGTTGGCAAAGTCATTACAATTGTTGGGCAAAGTCATTTTTAGAGGTCGGATAAGTAATTTACAGTGGTTGGCAGAGTCATTACAATTGTTTGGCAAAGTCATTTTTAGAGGTCGAATAAGTGATTAACAGTGGATGGCAAAGTCATTACAATTGTTGGGCAAAGTCATTTTTAAAGGTCGGATAAGTGATTAACAGTGGTTGGCAAAGTCGTTACAATTGATGGGCAAAGTCATTTTTTGAGGTCGGATAAGTGATTGACAGTGGTTGGCAAAGTCATTGCAATTGTTTGGGCAAAGTCATTTTTTGAGGTAGGATTAGTAATTAACAGTGGTTGGCAAAGTCATTACAATTGTTGGGCAAAGTCATTTTTATAGGTCGGATTAGTGATTAACAGTGGTTGGCAAAGTCATTACAATTTTTTGGCAAAGTCATTTTTAGATGTCGGATAAGTGATTAACAGTGGTTGGCAAAGTCATTACAATTTTTGGGAAAAGTCATTTTTAGAGGTCGGATAAGTGATTGACAGTGGTTGGCAAAGTCATTACAATTGTTGGGCAAAGTCATTTTTAGAGGTCGGATAAGTGATTGACAGTGGTTGGCAAAGTCATTACAATTGTTGGGCAAAGTCATTTTTAGAGGTCGGATAAGTGATTAACAGTGGTTGGCAAAGTCATTGCAATTAATTCGGCAAAGTCATTTTTGAGGTCGGATTAGTAATTAACAGTGGTTGGCAAAGTCATTACAATTTTTGGGAAAAGTCATTTTTAGAGGTCGGATAAGTGATTAACAGTGGTTGGCAAAGTCATTACAATTGTCGGGCAAAGTCATTTTTAGAGGTCGGATAAGTGATTGACAGTGGTTGGCAAAGTCATTACAATTGTTGGGCAAAGTCATTTTTAGAGGTCGGATAAGTAATTTACAGTGGTTGGCAGAGTCATTACAATTGTTTGGCAAAGTCATTTTTAGAGGTCGAATAAGTGATTAACAGTGGATGGCAAAGTCATTACAATTGTTGGGCAAAGTCATTTTTAAAGGTCGGATAAGTGATTAACAGTGGTTGGCAAAGTCGTTACAATTGATGGGCAAAGTCATTTTTTGAGGTCGGATAAGTGATTGACAGTGGTTGGCAAAGTCATTGCAATTGTTTGGGCAAAGTCATTTTTAGATTTCGGATAAGTGATTAACAGTGGTTGGCAAAGTCGTTACAATTGATGGGCAAAGTCATTTTTAAAGGTCGGATAAGTGATTAACAGTGGTTGGCAAAGTCATTACAATTTTTTGGCAAAGTCATTTTTAGATGTCGGATAAGTGATTAACAGTGGTTGGCAAAGTCATTACAATTTTTGGGAAAAGTCATTTTTAGAGGTCGGATAAGTGATTGACAGTGGTTGGCAAAGTCATTACAATTGTTGGGCAAAGTCATTTTTAGAGGTCGGATTAGTGATTTACAGTGGTTGGCAAAGTGAATACAATTGTTGGGCAAAGTCTTTACAATTGTTGGGTAAAGTCATTTTTAGAGGTCGGATAAGTGATTAACAGTGGTTGGCAAAGTCATTACAATTTTTGGGAAAAGTCATTTTTAGAGGTCGGATAAGTGATTGACAGTGGTTGGCAAAGTCATTACAATTGTTGGGCAAAGTCATTTTTAGAGGTCGGATAAGTGATTGACAGTGGTTGGCAAAGTCATTACAATTGTTGGGCAAAGTCATTTTTAGAGGTCGGATAAGTGATTAACAGTGGTTGGCAAAGTCATTGCAATTAATTCGGCAAAGTCATTTTTTGAGGTCGGATTAGTAATTAACAGTGGTTGGCAAAGTCGTTACAATTGATGGGCAAAGTCATTTTTAAGAGTCGGATATGTGATTAACAGTGGTTGGCAAAGTCATTACAATTTTTGGCAAAGTCATTTTTAGATGTCGGATAAGTGATTAACAGTTGTTGGCAAAGTCATTACAATTTTTGGGAAAAGTCATTTTTAGAGGTCGGATAAGTGATTGACAGTGGTTGGCAAAGTCATTACAATTGTTGGGCAAAGTCATTTTAGAGGTCGGATAAGTGATTGACAGTGGTTGGCAAAGTCATTACAATTGTTGGGCAAAGTCATTTTTAGAGGTCGGATAAGTGATTAACAGTGGTTGGCAAAGTCATTGCAATTAATTCGGCAAAGTCATTTTTTGAGGTCGGATTAGTAATTAACAGTGGTTGGCAAAGTCATTACAATTTTTGGGAAAAGTCATTTTTAGAGGTCGGATAAGTGATTAACAGTGGTTGGCAAAGTCATTACAATTGTCGGGCAAAGTCATTTTTAGAGGTCGGATAAGTGATTGACAGTGGTTGGCAAAGTCATTACAATTGTTGGGCAAAGTCATTTTTAGAGGTCGGATAAGTAATTTACAGTGGTTGGCAGAGTCATTACAATTGTTTGGCAAAGTCATTTTTAGAGGTCGAATAAGTGATTAACAGTGGATGGCAAAGTCATTACAATTGTTGGGCAAAGTCATTTTTAAAGGTCGGATAAGTGATTAACAGTGGTTGGCAAAGTCGTTACAATTGATGGGCAAAGTCATTTTTTGAGGTCGGATAAGTGATTGACAGTGGTTGGCAAAGTCATTGCAATTGTTTGGGCAAAGTCATTTTTTGAGGTAGGATTAGTAATTAACAGTGGTTGGCAAAGTCATTACAATTGTTGGGCAAAGTCATTTTTATAGGTCGGATTAGTGATTAACAGTGGTTGGCAAAGTCATTACAATTTTTTGGCAAAGTCATTTTTAGATGTCGGATAAGTGATTAACAGTGGTTGGCAAAGTCATTAAAATTTTTGGGAAAAGTCATTTTTAGAGGTCGGATAAGTGATTGACAGTGGTTGGCAAAGTCATTACAATTGTTGGGCAAAGTCATTTTTAGAGGTCGGATTAGTGATTTACAGTGGTTGGCAAAGTGAATACAATTGTTGGGCAAAGTCTTTACAATTGTTGGGTAAAGTCATTTTTAGAGGTCGGATAAGTGATTAACAGTGGTTGGCAAAGTCATTACAATTTTTGGGCAAAGTCATTTTTAGAGGTCGGATAAGTTATTAACAGTGGTTGGCAAAGTCATTACAATTGTTGGGCAAACACATTTTTAGAGGTCGGATAAGTGATTGACAGAGGTTGGCAAAGTCATTTCAATTGTTTGGCATAGTCATTTTAAGAGGTCGGATTAGTGATTAACAGTGGTTGGATAAGTCATTACAATTGTTGGGCAAAGTCATTTTTAGAGGTCGGATGAGTGATTAACAGTGGTTGGCAAAGTCATTAACAGTGGTTGGCAAAGTCATTACAATTGTTGGGCAAAGTTATTTTTAGAGGTCGGATTAGTGATTAACAGTGGTTGGCAAAGTCATTACAATTGTTGGGCAAAGTCATTTTTAGATGTCGGATAAGTGATTAACAGTGGTTGGCAAAGTCATTACAATTTTTGGGAAAAGTCATTTTTAGAGGTCGGATAAGTGATTGACAGTGGTTGGCAAAGTCATTACAATTGTAGGGCAAAGTCATTTTTAGAGGTCGGATTAGTGATTTACAGTGGTTGGCATAGTGAATTCAATTGTTGGGCAAAGTCATTTTTAGAGGTCGGATAAGTGATTGACAGTGGTTGGCAAAGTCATTACAATTGTTGGGCAAAGTCATTTTTAGAGGTCGGATTAGTGATTTACAGTGGTTGGCAAAGTGAATACAATTGTTGGGCAAAGTCATTTTTAGAGGTCGGATAGGTTATTAACAGTGGTTGGCAAAGTCATTACAATTGTTGGGCAAAGTCATTTTAAGAGGTCGGATAAGTGATTAACAGTGGTTGGATAAGTCATTACAATTGTTGGGCAAAGTCATTTTTAGAGGTCGGATTAGTGATTAACAGTGGTTGGCAAAGTCATTACAATTGTTGGGCAAAGTCTTTACAATTGTTGGGTAAAGTCATTTTTAGAGGTCGGATAAGTGATTAACAGTGGTTGGCAAAGTCATTACAATTTTTGGGCAAAGTCATTTTTAGAGGTCTGATAAGTTATTAACAGTGGTTGGCAAAGTCATTACAATTGTTGGGCAAACACATTTTTAGAGGTCGGATTAGTGATTAACAGTGGTTGGATAAGTTATTACAATTGTTGGGCAAAGTCATTTTTAGAGGTCGGATGAGTGATTAACAGTGGTTGGCAAAGTCATTAACAGTGGTTGGCAAAGTCATTACAATTGTTGGGCAAAGTCATTTTTAGAGGTCGGATTAGTGATTAACAGTGGTTGGCAAAGTCATTACAATTGTTGGGCAAAGTCATTTTTAGATGTCGGATAAGTGATTAACAGTGGTTGGCAAAGTCATTACAATTTTTGGGAAAAGTCATTTTTAGAGGTCGGATTAGTGATTGACAGTGGTTGGCAAAGTCATTACAATTGTAGGGCAAAGTCATTTTTAGAGGTCGGATTAGTGATTTACAGTGGTTGGCATAGTGAATTCAATTGTTGGGCAAAGTCATTTTTAGAGGTCGGATAAGTGATTGACAGTGGTTGGCAAAGTCATTACAATTGTAGGGCAAAGTAATTTTTAGAGGTCGGATTAGTGATTTACAGTGGTTGGCATAGTGAATTCAATTGTTGGGCAAAGATATTTTTAGAGGTCGGATTAGTGATTAACAGTGGTTGGCAAAGTCATTACAATTGTTGGGCAAAGTCATTTTTAGATGTCGGATAAGTGATTAACAGTGGTTGGCAAAGTCATTACAATTTTTGGGAAAAGTCATTTTTAGAGGTCGGATAAGTGATTGACAGTGGTTGGCAAAGTCATTACAATTGTAGGGCAAAGTCATTTTTAGAGGTCGGATTAGTGATTTACAGTGGTTGGCATAGTGAATTCAATTGTTGGGCAAAGTCATTTTTAGAGGTCGGATAAGTGATTGACAGTGGTTGGCAAAGTCATTACAATTGTTGGGCAAAGTCATTTTTAGAGGTCGGATTAGTGATTTACAGTGGTTGGCAAAGTGAATACAATTGTTGGGCAAAGTCATTTTTAGAGGTCGGATAGGTTATTAACAGTGGTTGGCAAAGTCATTACAATTGTTGGGCAAAGTCATTTTAAGAGGTCGGATAAGTGATTAACAGTGGTTGGATAAGTCATTTCAATTGTTGGGCAAAGTCATTTTTAGAGGTCGGATTAGTGATTAACAGTGGTTGGCAAAGTCATTACAATTGTTGGGCAAAGTCTTTACAATTGTTGGGTAAAGTCATTTTTAGAGGTCGGATAAGTGATTAACAGTGGTTGGCAAAGTCATTACAATTTTTGGGCAAAGTCATTTTTAGAGGTCTGATAAGTTATTAACAGTGGTTGGCAAAGTCATTACAATTGTTGGGCAAACACATTTTTAGAGGTCGGATTAGTGATTAACAGTGGTTGGATAAGTTATTACAATTGTTGGGCAAAGTCATTTTTAGAGGTCGGATGAGTGATTAACAGTGGTTGGCAAAGTCATTAACAGTGGTTGGCAAAGTCATTACAATTGTTGGGCAAAGTCATTTTTAGAGGTCGGATTAGTGATTAACAGTGGTTGGCAAAGTCATTACAATTGTTGGGCAAAGTCATTTTTAGATGTCGGATAAGTGATTAACAGTGGTTGGCAAAGTCATTACAATTTTTGGGAAAAGTCATTTTTAGAGGTCGGATAAGTGATTGACAGTGGTTGGCAAAGTCATTACAATTGTAGGGCAAAGTCATTTTTAGAGGTCGGATTAGTGATTTACAGTGGTTGGCATAGTGAATTCAATTGTTGGGCAAAGTCATTTTTAGAGGTCGGATAAGTTATTAACAGTGGTTGGCAAAGTCATTAACAGTGGTTGGCAAAGTCATTACAATTGTTGGGCAAAGTCATTTTAGAGGTCGGATTAGTGATTAAAAGTGGTTGGCAAAGTCATTACAATTGTTGGGCAAAGTCATTTTTAGATGTCGGATAAGTGATTAACAGTGGTTGGCAATGTCATTACAATTTTTGGGAAAAGTCATTTTTAGAGGTCGGATAAGTGATTGACAGTGGTTGGCAAAGTCATTACAATTGTAGGGCAAAGTAATTTTTAGAGGTCGGATTAGTGATTTACAGTGGTTGGCATAGTGAATTCAATTGTTGGGCAAAGTCATTTTAGAGGTCGGATAAGTTATTAACAGTGGTTGGCAAAGTCATTACAATTGTTGGGCAAAGTCATTTTAAGAGGTCGGATAAGTGATTAACAGTGGTTGGATAAGTCATTCCAATTGTTGGGCAAAGTCATTTTTAGAGGTCGGATGAGTAATTTACAGTGGTTGGCAGAGTCGTTACAATTGTTTGGCAAAGTCATTTTTAGAGGTCGAATAAGTGATTAACAGTGGATGGCAAAGTCATTACAATTGTTGGGCAAAGTCATTTTTAGAGGTCGGATAAGTGATTAACAGTGGTTGGCAAAGTCATTACAATTTTTGGGCAAAGTCATTTTTAGAGGTCGGATAAGTTATTAACAGTGGTTGGCAAAGTCATTACAATTGTTGGGCAAACACATTTTTAGAGGTCGGATTAGTGATTAACAGTGGTTGGAAAAGTCATTACAATTGTTGGGCAAAGTCATTTTTGGATGTCGGATAAGTGATTAACAGTGGTTGGATAAGTCATTACAATTGTTGGGCAAAGTCATTTTTAGAGGTTGGATGAGTGATTAACAGTGGTTGGCAAAGTCATTAACAGTGGTTGGCAAAGTCACTACAATTGTTGGGCAAAGTCATTTTTAGAGGTCGGATTAGTGATTAACAGTGGTTGGCAAAGTCATTACAATTGTTGGGCAAAGTCATTTTTAGATGTCGGATAAGTGCTAAACAGTGGTTGGCAAAGTCATTAACAGTGGTTGGCAAAGTCATTACAATTTTTGGGAAAAGTCATTTTTAGAGGTCGGATAAGTGATTGACAGTGGTTGGCAAAGTCATTACAATTGTTGGGCAAACACATTTTTAGAGGTCGGATTAGTGATTAACAGTGGTTGGAAAAGTCATTACAATTGTTGGGCAAAGTCATTTTTGGATGTCGGATAAGTGATTAACAGTGGTTGGATAAGTCATTACAATTGTTGGGCAAAGTCATTTTTAGAGGTCGGATGAGTGATTAACAGTGGTTGGCAAAGTCATTAACAGTGGTCGGCAAAGTCATTACAATTGTTGGGCAAAGTCATTTTTAGAGGTCGGATTAGTGATTTACAGTGGTTGGCAAAGTGAATTCAATTGTTGGGCAAAGTCATTTTTAGAGGTCGGATAAGTTATTAACAGTGGTTGGCAAAGTCATTACAATTGTTGGGCAAAGTCATTTTAAGAGGTCGGATAAGTGATTAACAGTGGTTGGATAAGTCATTCCAATTGTTGGGCAAAGTCATTTTTAGAGGTCGGATGAGTAATTTACAGTGGTTGGCAGAGTCATTACAATTGTTTGGCAAAGTCATTTTTAGAGGTCGAATAAGTGATTAACAGTGGTTGGATAAGTCATTACAATTGTTGGGCAAAGTCATTTTTAGAGGTCGGATTAGTGATTAACAGTGGTTGGCAAAGTCATTACAATTGTTGGGCAAAGTCATTTTTAGAGGTCGGATGAGTGATTAACAGTGGTTGGCAAAGTCATTACAATTGTTGGGCAAAGTCTTTACAATTGTTGGGTAAAGTCATTTTTAGAGGTCGGATAAGTTATTAACAGTGGTTGGCGAAGTCATTACAATTGTTGGGCAAACACATTTTTAGAGGTCGGATAAGTGATTGACAGAGGTTGGCAAAGTCATTTCAATTGTTGGGCATAGTCATTTTAAGAGGTCGGATTAGTGATTAACAGTGGTTGGATAAGTCATTACAATTGTTGGGCAAAGTCATTTTTAGAGGTCGGATGAGTGATTAACAGTGGTTGGCAAAGTCATTAACAGTGGTTGGCAAAGTCATTACAATTGTTGGGCAAAGTCATTACAATTTTTGGGCAAAGTCATTTTTAGAGGTCGGATAAGTTATTAACAGTGGTTGGCAAAGCCATTACAATTGTTGGGCAAACACATTTTTAGAGGTCGGATAAGTGATTGTCAGAGGTTGGCAAAGTCATTTCAATTGTTGGGCATAGTCATTTTAAGAGGTCGGATTAGTGATTAACAGTGGTTGGATAAGTCATTACAATTGTTGGGCTAAGTCATTTTTAGAGGTCGGATGAGTGATTAACAGTGGTTGGCAAAGTCATTAACAGTGGTTGGCAAAGTCATTACAATTGTTGGGCAAAGACATTTTTAGAGGTCGGATCAGTGATTAACCGTTGTTTGGCAAAGTCATTACAATTGTTGGGCAAAGTCATTTTTAGAGGTCGGATAAGTGATTTACAGTGGTTGGCAAAGTGAATACAATTGTTGGGCAAAGTCATTTTTAGAGGTCGGATTAGTGATTTACAGTGGTTGGCAAAGTGAATACAATTGTTGGGCAAAGTCATTTTTAGAGGTCGGATAAGTTATTAACAGTGGTTGGCAAAGTCATTACAATTGTTGGGCAAAGTCATTTTTAGAGGTCGGATAAGTGATTAACAGTTGTTGGCAAAGTCATTACAATTGTTGGGCAAACACATTTTTAGAGGTCGGATTAGTGATTAACAGTGGTTGGAAAAGTCATTACAATTGTTGGGCAAAGTCATTTTTGGATGTCGGATAAGTGATTAACAGTGGTTGGCAAAGCCATTACAATTGTTGGGCAAACACATTTTTAGAGTTCGGATAAGTGATTGACAGAGGTTGGCAAAGTCATTTCAATTGTTGGGCATAGTCATTTTAAGAGGTCGGATTGGTGATTAACAGTGGTTGGATAAGTCATTACAATTGTTGGGCAAAGACATTTTTAGAGGTCGGATCAGTGATTAACCGTTGTTTGGCAAAGTCATTACAATTGTTGGGCAAAGTCATTTTTAGAGGTCGGATAAGTGATTTACAGTGGTTGGCAAAGTGAATTCAATTGTTGGGCAAAGTCATTTTTAGAGGTCGGATTAGTGATTTACAGTGGTTGGCAAAGTGAATACAATTGTTGGGCAAAGTCATTTTTAGAGGTCGGATAAGTTATTAACAGTGGTTGGCAAAGTCATTACAATTTTTGGGCAAAGTCATTTTTAGAGGTCGGATAAGTTATTAACAGTGGTTGGCGAAGTCATTACAATTGTTGGGCAAACACATTTTTAGAGGTCGGATAAGTGATTGACAGAGGTTGGCAAAGTCATTTCAATTGTTGGGCAGAGTCATTTTAAGAGGTCGGATTAGTGATTAACAGTGGTTGGATAAGTCATTACAATTGTTGGGCAAAGTCATTTTTAGAGGTCGGATGAGTGATTAACAGTGGTTGGCAAAGTCATTAACAGTGGTTGGCAAAGTCATTACAATTGTTGGGCAAAGTCATTACAATTTTTGGGCAAAGTCATTTTTAGAGGTCGGATTAGTTATTAACAGTGGTTGGCAAAGCCATTACAATTGTTGGGCAAACACATTTTTAGAGGTCGGATAAGTGATTGACAGAGGTTGGCAAAGTCATTTCAATTGTTGGGCATAGTCATTTTAAGAGGTCGGATTAGTGATTAACAGTGGTTGGATAAGTCATTACAATTGTTGGGCAAAGTCATTTTTCGAGGTCGGATGAGTGATTAACAGTGGTTGGCAAAGTCATTAACAGTGGTTGGCAAAGTCATTACAATTGTTGGGCAAAGTCTTTACAATTGTTGGGTAAAGTCATTTTTAGAGGTCGGATAAGTGATTAACAGTGGTTGGCAAAGTCATTACAATTGTTGGGCAAAGACATTTTTAGAGGTCGGATCAGTGATTAACCGTTGTTTGGCAAAGTCATTACAATTGTTGGGCAAAGTCATTTTTAGAGGTCGGATAAGTGATTTACAGTGGTTGGCAAAGTGAATACAATTGTTGGGCAAAGTCATTTTTAGAGGTCGGATTAGTGATTTACAGTGGTTGGCAAAGTGAATACAATTGTTGGGCAAAGTCATTTATAGAGGTCGGATAAGTTATTAACAGTGGTTGGCAAAGTCATTACAATTGTTGGGCAAAGTCATTTTTAGAGGTCGGATAAGTGATTAACAGTTGTTGGCAAAGTCATTACAATTGTTGGGCAAAGTCATTTTTAGAGGTCGGATTAGTGATTTACAGTGGTTGGCAAAGTGAATACAATTGTTGGGCAAAGTCATTTATAGAGGTCGGATAAGTTATTAACAGTGGTTGGCAAAGTCATTACAATTGTTGGGCAAAGTCATTTTAAGAGGTCGGATAAGTGATTAACAGTGGTTGGATAAGTCATTACAATTGTTGGGCAAAGTCATTTTTAGAGGTCGGATGAGTGATTAACAGTGGTTGGCAAAGTCATTACAATTGTTGGGCAAAGTCATTTTAAGAGGTCGGATGAGTGATTAACAGTGGTTGGCAAAGTCATTAACAGTGGTTGGCAAAGTCATTACAATTGTTGGGCAAAGTCTTTACAATTGTTGGGTAAAGTCATTTTTAGAGGTCGGATAAGTGATTAACAGTGGTTGGCAAAGTCATTACAATTGTTGGGCAAAGACATTTTTAGAGGTCGGATCAGTGATTAACCGTTGTTTGGCAAAGTCATTACAATTGTTGGGCAAAGTCATTTTTAGAGGTCGGATAAGTGATTTACAGTGGTTGGCAAAGTGAATACAATTGTTGGGCAAAGTCATTTTTAGAGGTCGGATTAGTGATTTACAGTGGTTGGCAAAGTGAATACAATTGTTGGGCAAAGTCATTTATAGAGGTCGGATAAGTTATTAACAGTGGTTGGCAAAGTCATTACAATTGTTGGGCAAAGTCATTTTTAGAGGTCGGATAAGTGATTAACAGTTGTTGGCAAAGTCATTACAATTGTTGGGCAAAGTCATTTTTAGAGGTCGGATTAGTGATTTACAGTGGTTGGCAAAGTGAATACAATTGTTGGGCAAAGTCATTTATAGAGGTCGGATAAGTTATTAACAGTGGTTGGCAAAGTCATTACAATTGTTGGGCAAAGTCATTTTTAGAGGTCGGATGAGTGATTAACAGTGGTTGGATAAGTCATTACAATTGTTGGGCAAAGTCATTTTTAGAGGTCGGATGAGTGATTAACAGTGGTTGGCAAAGTCATTACAATTGTTGGGCAAAGTCATTTTTAGAGGTCGGACGAGTGATTAACAGTGGTTGGCAAAGTCATTACAATTGTTGGGCAAAGTCTTTACAATTGTTGGGTAAAGTCATTTTTAGAGGTCGGATAAGTGATTAACAGTGGTTGGCAAAGTCATTACAATTGTTGGGCAAAGTCATTTTTAGAGGTCGGATAAGTGATTAACAGTGGTTGGCAAAGTCATTACAATTGTTGGGCAAAGTCATTTTTAGAGGTCGGATAAGTGATTTACAGTGGTTGGCAAAGTCATTACAATGGTTGGGCAAACACATTTTTAGAGGTCGGATAAGTGATTGACAGAGGTTGGCAAAGTCATTTCAATTGTTGGGCAAAGTCATTTTAAGAGGTCGGATAAGTGATTAACAGTGGTTGGATAAGTCATTACAATTGTTGGGCAAAGTCATTTTTAGAGGTCGGATGAGTGATTAACAGTGGTTGGCAAAGTAATTAACAGTGGTTGGCAAAGTCATTACAATTGTTGGGCAAAGTCATTTTTAGAGGTCGGATTAGTGATTAACAGTGGTTGGCAAAGTCATTACAATTATTGGGCAAAGTCATTTTTAGATGTCGGATAAGTGATTAACAGTGGTTGGCAAAGTCATTACAATTTTTGGGAAAAGTCATTTTTAGAGGTCGGATAAGTGATTGACAGTGGTTGGCAAAGTCATTACAATTGTTGGGCAAAGTCATTTTTAGAGGTCGGATTAGTGATTTACAGTGGTTGGCAAAGTGAATACAATTGTTGGGCAAAGTCATTTTTAGAGGTCGGATAAGTTATTAACAGTGGTTGGCAAAGTCATTACAATTGTTGGGCAAAGTCATTTTAAGAGGTCGGATAAGTGATTAACAGTGGTTGGATAAGTCATTCCAATTGTTGGGCAAAGTCATTTTTAGAGGTCGGATGAGTAATTTACAGTGGTTGGCAGAGTCATTACAATTGTTTTGCAAAGTCATTTTTAGAGGTCGAATAAGTGATTAACAGTGGATGGCAAAGTCATTACAATTGTTGGGCAAAGTCATTTTTAAAGGTCGGATAAGTGATTAACAGTGGTTGGCAAAGTCGTTACAATTGATGGGCAAAGTCATTTTTAGAGGTCGGATAAGTGATTGACAGTGGTTGGCAAAGTCATTACAATTGTTTGGGCAAAGTCATTTTTTGAGGTCGGATTAGTAATTAACAGTAGTTGGCAAAGTCATTACAATTGTTTGGCAAAGTCATTTTTAGAGGTCGGATTAGTGATTAACAGTGGTTGGCAAAGTCATTACAATTGTTGGGCAAAGTCATTTTTAGAGGTCGAATAAGTGATTAACAGTGGTTGGCAAAGTCATTACAATTGTTGGGCAAAGTCATTTTAAGAGGTCGGATAAGTGATTAACAGTGGTTGGATAAGTCATTACAATTGTTGGGCAAAGTCATTTTTAGAGGTCGGATGAGTGATTAACAGTGGTTGGCAAAGTCATAACAATTGTTGGGCAAAGTCTTTACAATTGTTGGGTAAAGTCATTTTTAGAGGTCGGATAAGTGAATAACAGTGGCTGGCAAAGTCATTACAATTTTTGGGCAAAGTCATTTTTAGAGGTCGGATAAGTTATTAACAGTGGTTGGCAAAGTCATTACAATTGTTGGGCAAACACATTTTTAGAGGTCGGATAAGTGATTGACAGAGGTTGGCAAAGTCATTTCAATTGTTGGGCATAGTCATTTTAAGAGGTCGGATTAGTGATTAACAGTGGTTGGATAAGTCATTACAATTGTTGGGCATAGTCATTTTTAGAGGTCGGATGAGTGATTAACAGTGGTTGGCAAAGTCATTAACAGTGGTTGGCAAAGTCATTACAATTGTTGGGCAAAGTCATTACAATTGTTGGGCAAATCCATTTTAAGATGTCGGATAAGTTATTTACAGTGGTTGGCAATGTCATTACAATTGTTGGGCAAACACATTTTTAGAGGTCGGATAAGTGATTGACAGAGGTTGGCAAAGTCTTTTCAATTGTTGGGCATAGTCATTTTAAGAGGTCGGATTAGTGATTAACAGTGGTTGGATAAGTCATTACAATTGTTGGGCAAAGTCATTTTTAGAGGTCGGATGAGTGATTAACAGTGGTTGGCAAAGTCATTAACAGTGGTTGGCAAAGTCATTACAATTGTTGGGCAAAGTCTTTACAATTGTTGGGTAAAGTCATTTTTAGAGGTCGGATAAGTGATTAACAGTGGTTGGCAAAGTCATTACAATTGTTGGGCAAAGACATTTTTAGAGGTCGGATCAGTGATTAACCGTTGTTTGGCAAAGTCATTACAATTGTTGGGCAAAGTCATTTTTAGAGGTCGGATAAGTGATTAACAGTGGTTGGATAAGTCATTACAATTGTTGGGCAAAGTCATTTTTAGAGGTCGGATGAGTGATTAACAGTGGTTGGCAAAGTCATAACAATTGTTGGGCAAAGTCTTTACAATTGTTGGGTAAAGTCAGTTTTAGAGGTCGGATAAGTGAATAACAGTGGCTGGCAAAGTCATTACAATTTTTGGGCAAAGTCATTTTTAGAGGTCGGATAAGTTATTAACAGTGGTTGGCAAAGTCATTACAATTGTTGGGCAAACACATTTTTAGAGGTCGGATAAGTGATTGACAGAGGTTGGCAAAGTCATTTCAATTGTTGGGCATAGTCATTTTAAGAGGTCGGATTAGTGATTAACAGTGGTTGGCAAAGTCATTAACAGTGGTTGGCAAAGTCATTACAATTGTTGGGCAAAGTCATTACAATTGTTGGGCAAATCCATTTTAAGATGTCGGATAAGTTATTTACAGTGGTTGGCAATGTCATTACAATTGTTGGGCAAACACATTTTTAGAGGTCGGATAAGTGATTGACAGAGGTTGGCAAAGTCATTTCAATTGTTGGGCATAGTCATTTTAAGAGGTCGGATTAGTGATTAACAGTTGTTGGATAAGTCATTACAATTGTTGGGCAAAGTCATTTTTAGAGGTCGGATGAGTGATTAACAGTGGTTGGCAAAGTCATTAACAGTGGTTGGCAAAGTCATTACAATTGTTGGGCAAAGTCTTTACAATTGTTGGGTAAAGTCATTTTTAGAGGTCGGATAAGTGATTAACAGTGGTTGGCAAAGTCATTACAATTGTTGGGCAAAGTCTTTACAATTGTTGGGTAAAGTCATTTTTAGAGGTCGGATAAGTGAATAACAGTGGCTGGCAAAGTCATTAAAATTTTTGGGCAAAGTCATTTTTAGAGGTCGGATAAGTTATTAACAGTGGTTGGCAAAGTCATTACAATTGTTGGGCAAACACATTTTTAGAGGTCGGATAAGTGATTGACAGAGGTTGGCAAAGTCATTTCAATTGTTGGGCATAGTCATTTTAAGAGGTCGGATTAGTGATTAACAGTGGTTGGATAAGTCATTACAATTGTTGGGCAAAGTCATTTTTAGAGGTCGGATGAGTGATTAACAGTGGTTGGCAAAGTCATTAACAGTGGTTGGCAAAGTCATTACAATTGTTGGGCAAAGTCTTTACAATTGTTGGGTAAAGTCATTTTTAGAGGTCGGATAAGTGATTAACAGTGGTTGGCAAAGTCATTACAATTGTTGGGCAAAGTCATTTTTAGAGGTCGAATAAGTGATTAACAGTGGTTGGCAAAGTCATTACAATTGTTGGGCAAAGTCATTTTAAGAGGTCGGATAAGTGATTAACAGTGGTTGGATAAGTCATTACAATTGTTGGGCAAAGTCATTTTTAGTGGTCGGATGAGTGATTAACAGTGGTTGGCAAAGTCATAACAATTGTTGGGCAAAGTCTTTACAATTGTTGGGTAAAGTCATTTTTAGAGGTCGGATAAGTGAATAACAGTGGCTGGCAAAATCATTACAATTTTTGGGCAAAGTCATTTTTAGAGGTCGGATAAGTTATTAACAGTGGTTGGCAAAGTCATTACAATTGTTGGGCAAACACATTTTTAGAGGTCGGATAAGTGATTGACAGAGGTTGGCAAAGTCATTTCAATTGTTGGGCATAGTCATTTTAAGAGGTCGGATTAGTGATTAACAGTGGTTGGATAAGTCATTACAATTGTTGGGCAAAGTCATTTTTAGAGGTCGGATGAGTGATTAACAGTGGTTGGCAAAGTCATTAACAGTGGTTGGCAAAGTCATTACAATTGTTGGGCAAAGTCATTACAATTGTTGAGCAAATCCATTTTAAGATGTCGGATAAGTTATTTACAGTGGTTGGCAATGTCATTACAATTGTTGGGCAAACACATTTTTAGAGGTCGGATAAGTGATTGACAGAGGTTGGCAAAGTCATTTCAATTGTTGGGCATAGTCATTTTAAGAGGTCGGATTAGTGATTAACAGTGGTTGGATAAGTCATTACAATTGTTGGGCAAAGTCATTTTTAGAGGTCGGATGAGTGATTAACAGTGGTTGGCAAAGTCATTAACAGTGGTTGGCAAAGTCATTACAATTGTTGGGCAAAGTCTTTACAATTGTTGGGTAAAGTCATTTTTAGAGGTCGGATAAGTGATTAACAGTGGTTGGCAAAGTCATTACAATTGTTGGGCAAAGTCTTTACAATTGTTGGGTAAAGTCATTTTTAGAGGTCGGATAAGTGAATAACAGTGGCTGGCAAAGTCATTACAATTTTTGGGAAAAGTCATTTTTAGAGGTCGGATAAGTTATTAACAGTGGTTGGCAAAGTCATTACAATTGTTGGGCAAACACATTTTTAGAGGTCGGATAAGTGATTGACAGAGGTTGGCAAAGTCATTTCAATTGTTGGGCATAGTCATTTTAAGAGGTCGGATTAGTGATTAACAGTGGTTGGATAAGTCATTACAATTGTTGGGCAAAGTCATTTTTAGAGGTCGGATGAGTGATTAACAGTGGTTGGCAAAGTCACTAACAGTGGTTGGCAAAGTCATTACAATTGTTGGGCAAAGTCATTACAATTGTTGGGCAAATCCATTTTAAGATGTCGGATAAGTTATTTACAGTGGTTGGCAATGTCATTACAATTGTTGGGCAAACACATTTTTAGAGGTCGGATAAGTGATTGACAGAGGTTGGCAAAGTCATTTCAATTGTTGGGCATAGTCATTTTAAGAGGTCGGATTAGTGATTAACAGTGGTTGGATAAGTCATTACAATTGTTGGGCAAAGTCATTTTTAGAGGTCGGATGAGTGATTAACAGTGGTTGGCAAAGTCATTAACAGTGGTTGGCAAAGTCATTACAATTGTTGGGCAAAGTCTTTACAATTGTTGGGTAAAGTCATTTTTAGAGGTCGGATAAGTGATTAACAGTGGTTGGCAAAGTCATTACAATTGTTGGGCAAAGTCTTTACAATTGTTGGGTAAAGTCATTTTTAGAGGTCGGATAAGTGAATAACAGTGGCTGGCAAAGTCATTACAATTTTTGGGCAAAGTCATTTTTAGAGGTCGGATAAGTTATTAACAGTGGTTGGCAAAGTCATTACAATTGTTGGGCAAACACATTTTAGAGGTCGGATAAGTGATTGACAGAGGTTGGCAAAGTCATTTCAATTGTTGGGCATAGTCATTTTAAGAGGTCGGATTAGTGATTAACAGTGGTTGGATAAGTCATTACAATTGTTGGGCAAAGTCATTTTTAGAGGTCGGATGAGTGATTAACAGTGGTTGGCAAAGTCATTAACAGTGGTTGGCAAAGTCATTACAATTGTTGGGCAAAGTCTTTACAATTGTTGGGTAAAGTCATTTTTAGAGGTCGGATAAGTGATTAACAGTGGTTGGCAAAGTCATTACAATTGTTGGGCAAAGACATTTTTAGAGGTCGGATCAGTGATTAACCGTTGTTTGGCAAAGTCATTACAATTGTTGGGCAAAGTCATTTTTAGAGGTCGGATAAGTGATTAACAGTGGTTAGCAAAGTCATTACAATTGTTGGGCAAAGTCATTTTTAGAGGTCGGATTAGTGATTTACAGTGGTTGGCAAAGTGAATACAATTGTTGGGCAAAGTCATTTTTAGAGGTCGGATTAGTGATTTACAGTGGTTGGCAAAGTGAATACAATTGTTGGGCAAAGTCATTTTTAGAGGTCGGATAAGTTATTAACGGTGGTTGGCAAAGTCATTACAATTGTTGGGCAAAGTCATTTTTAGAGGTCGGATAAGTGATTAACAGTTGTTGGCAAAGTCATTACAATTGTTGGGCAAAGTCATTTTTAGAGGTCGGATTAGTGATTTACGGTGGTTGGCAAAGTGAATACAATTGTTGGGCAAAGTCATTTATAGGAGTCGGATAAGTTATTAACAGTGGTTGGCAAAGTCATTACAATTGTTGTGCAAAGTCATTTTAAGAGGTCGGATAAGTGATTAACAGTGGTTGGCAAAGTCATTACAATTGTTGGGCAAAGTCTTTACAATTGTTGGGTAAAGTCATTTTTAGAGGTCGGATAAGTGATTAACAGTGGTTGGCAAAGTCATTACAATTGTTGGGCAAAGTCATTTTAAGAGGTCGGATAAGTGATTAACAGTGGTTGGATAAGTCATTACAATTGTTGGGCAAAGTCATTTTTAGAGGTCGGATGAGTGATTAACAGTGGTTGGCAAAGTCATTACAATTGTTGGGCAAAGACATTTTTAGAGGTCGGATCAGTGATTAACCGTTGTTTGGCAAAGTCATTACAATTGTTGGGCAAAGTCATTTTTAGAGGTCGGATAAGTGATTAACAGTGGTTAGCAAAGTCATTACAATTGTTGGGCAAAGTCATTTTTAGAGGTCGGATAAGTGATTTACAGTGGTTGGCAAAGTGAATACAATTGTTGGGCAAAGTCATTTTTAGAGGTCGGATTAGTGATTTACAGTGGTTGGCAAAGTGAATACAATTGTTGGGCAAAGTCATTTTTAGAGGTCGGATAAGTTATTAACAGTGGTTGGCAAAGTCATTACAATTGTTGGGCAAAGTCATTTTTAGAGGTCGGATAAGTGATTAACAGTTGTTGGCAAAGTCATTACAATTGTTGGGCAAAGTCATTTTTAGAGGTCGGATTAGTGATTTACAGTGGTTGGCAAAGTGAATACAATTGTTGGGCAAAGTCATTTATAGGAGTCGGATAAGTTATTAACAGTGGTTGGCAAAGTCATTACAATTGTTGGGCAAAGTCATTTTAAGAGGTCGGATAAGTGATTAACAGTGGTTGGATAAGTCATTACTATTGTTGGGCAAAGTCATTTTTAGAGGTCGGACGAGTGATTAACAGTGGTTGGCAAAGTCATTACAATTGTTGGGCAAAGTCTTTACAATTGTTGGGTAAAGTCATTTTTAGAGGTCGGATAAGTGATTAACAGTGGTTGGCAAAGTCATTACAATTGTTGGGCAAAGTCATTTTTAGAGGTCGGATAAGTGATTTACAGTGGTTGGCAAAGTCATTACAATGGTTGGGCAAACACATTTTCAGAGGTCGGATAAGTGATTGACAGAGGTTGGCAAAGTCATTTCAATTGTTGGGCAAAGTCATTTTAAGAGGTCGGATAAGTGATTAACAGTGGTTGGATAAGTCATTACAATTGTTGGGCAAAGTCATTTTAGAGGTCGGATGAGTGATTAACAGTGGTTGGCAAAGTAATTAACAGTGGTTTGCAAAGTCATTAAAATTGTTGGGCAAAGTCATTTTTAGAGGTCGGATTAGTGATTAACAGTGGTTGGCAAAGTCATTACAATTGTTGGGCAAAGTCATTTTTAGATGTCGGATAAGTGATTAACAGTGGTTGGCAAAGTCATTACAATTTTTGGGAAAAGTCATTTTTAGAGGTCGGATAAGTGATTGACAGTGGTTGGCAAAGTCATTACAATTGTTGGGCAAAGTCATTTTTAGAGGTCGGATTAGTGATTTACAGTGGTTGGCAAAGTGAATACAATTGTTGGGCAAAGTCATTTTTAGAGGTCGGATAAGTTATTAACAGTGGTTGGCAAAGTCATTACAATTGTTGGGCAAAGTCATTTTAAGAGGTCGGATAAGTGATTAACAGTGGTTGGATAAGTCATTCCAATTGTTGGGCAAAGTCATTTTTAGAGGTCGGATGAGTAATTTACAGTGGTTGGATAAGTCATTACAATTGTTGGGCAAAGTCATTTTTAGAGGTCGGATGAGTGATTAACAGTGGTTGGCAAAGTCATTACAATTGTTGGGCAAAGTCTTTACAATTGTTGGGTAAAGTCATATTTAGAGGTCGGATAAGTGATTAACAGTGGTTGGCAAAGTCATTACAATTTTAAGGCAAAGTCATTTTTAGAGGTCGGATAAGTTATTAACAGTGGTTGGCAAAGTCATTTCAATTGTTGGGCAAACACATTTTTAGAGGTCGGATAAGTGATTGACAGAGGTTGGCAAAGTCATTTCAATTGTTGGGCATAGTCATTTTAAGAGGTCGGATTAGTGATTAACAGTGGTTGGATAAGTCATTACAATTGTTGGGCAAAGTCATTTTTAGAGGTCGGATGAGTGATTAACAGTGGTTGGCAAAGTCATTAACAGTGGTTGGCAAAGTCATTACAATTGTTGGGCAAAGTCATTTTTAGAGGTCGGATTAGTGATTAACAGTGGTTGGCAAATCCATTACAATTGTTGGGCAAAGTCATTTTTAGATGTCGGATAAGTGATTAACAGTGGTTGGCAAAGTCATTACAATTTTTGGGAAAAGTCATTTTTAGAGGTCGGATAAGTGATAGACAGTGGTTGGCAAAGTCATTACAATTGTTGGGCAAAGTCATTTTTAGAGGTCGGATTAGTGATTTACAGTGGTTGGCAAAGTGAATACAATTGTTGGGCAAAGTCATTTTTAGAGGTCGGATAAGTTATTAACAGTGGTTGGCAAAGTCATTACAATTGTTGGGCAAAGTCATTTTAAGAGGTCGGATAAGTGATTAACAGTGGTTGGATAAGTCATTCCAATTGTTGGGCAAAGTCATTTTTAGAGGTCGGATGAGTAATTTACAGTGGTTGGCAGAGTCATTACAATTGTTTGGCAAAGTCATTTTTAGAGGTCGAATAAGTGATTAACAGTGGATGGCAAAGTCATTACAATTGTTGGGCAAAGTCATTTTTAAAGGTCGGATAAGTGATTAACAGTGGTTGGAAAAGTCGTAACAATTGATGGGCAAAGTCATTTTTAGAGGTCGGATAAGTGATTAACAGTGGTTGGCAAAGTCATTACAATTGTTGGGCAGAGTCATTTTTAGATGTCGGATAAGTGATTAACAGTGGTTGGCAAAGTCATTCAAATTGTTGGGCAAAGTCATTTTTAGAGGTCAGATGAGTAATTTACAGTGGTTGGCAGAGTTATTACAATTGTTTGGCAAAGTCATTTTTAGAGGTCGAATAAGTGATTAACAGTGGATGGCAAAGTCATTACAATTGTTGGGCAAAGTCATTTTTAAAGGTCGGATAAGTGATTAACAGTGGTTGGCAAAGTCGTTACAATTGTTGGGCAAACACATTTTTAGAGGTCGGATAAGTGATTGACAGAGGTTGGCAAAGTCATTTCAATTGTTGGGCAAAGTCATTTTAAGAGGTCGGATAAGTGATTAACAGTGGTTGGATAGGTCATTACAATTGTTGGGCAAAGTCATTTTTAGAGGTCGGATGAGTGATTAACAGTGGTTGGCAAAGTAATTAACAGTTGTTGGCAAAGTCATTACAATTGTTGGGCAAAGTCATTTTTAGAGGTCGGATTAGTGATTAACAGTGGTTGGCAAAGTCATTACAATTGTTGGGCAAAGTCATTTTTAGATGTCGGCTAAGTGATTAACAGTGGTTGGCAAAGTCATTACAATTTTTGGGAAAAGTCATTTTTAGAGGTCGGATAAGTGATTGACAGTGGTTGGCAAAGTCATTACAATTGTTGGGCAAAGTCATTTTTAGAGGTCGGATTAGTGATTTACAGTGGTTGGCACAGTGAATACAATTGTTGGGCAAAGTCATTTTTAGAGGTCGGATAAGTTATTAACAGTGGTTGGCAAAGTCATTACAATTGTTGGGCAAAGTCATTTTAAGAGGTCGGATAAGTGATTAACAGTGGTTGGATAAGTCATTCCAATTGTTGGGCAAAGTCATTTTTAGAGGTCGGATAAGTTATTAACAGTGGTTGGCAAAGTCATTACAATTGTTGGGCAAAGTCATTTTAAGAGGTCGGATAAGTGATTAACAGTGGTTGGATAGGTCATTACAATTGTTGGGCAAAGTCATTTTTAGAGGTCGGATGAGTGATTAACAGTGGTTGGCAAAGTAATTAACAGTGGTTGGCAAGGTCATTACAATTGTTGGGCAAAGTCATTTTTAGAGGTCGGATTAGTGATTAACAGTGGTTGGATAAGTCATTACAATTGTTGGGCAAAGTCATTTTTAGATGTCGGATAAGTGATTAACAGTGGTTGGCAAAGTCATTACAATTTTTGGGAAAAGTCATTTTTAGAGGTCGGATAAGTGATTGACAGTGGTTGGCAAAGTCATTACAATTGTTGGGCAAAGTCATTTTTAGAGGTCGGATTAGTGATTTACAGTGGTTGGCAAAGTGAATACAATTGTTGGGCAAAGTCATTTTTAGAGGTCGGATAAGTTATTAACAGTGGTTGGCAAAGTCATTACAATTGTTGGGCAAAGTCATTTTAAGAGGTCGGATAAGTGATTAACAGTGGTTGGCAAAGTCATTACAATTGTTGGGAAGAGTCATTTTTAGATGTCGGATAAGTGATTAACAGTGGTTGGCAAAGTCATTACAATTGTTGGGCAGAGTCATTTTTAGATGTCGGATAAGTGATTAACAGTGGTTGGCAAAGTCATTCAAATTGTTGGGCAAAGTCATTTTTAGAGGTCGGATAAGTGATTAACAGTGGTTGGCAAAGTCATTACAATTGTTGGGCAGAGTCATTTTTAGATGTCGGATAAGTGATTAACAGTGGTTGGCAAAGTCATTCAAATTGTTGGGCAAAGTCATTTTTAGAGGTCAGATGAGTAATTTACAGTGGTTGGCAGAGTCATTACAATTGTTTGGCAAAGTCATTTTTAGAGGTCGGATAAGTGATTTACAGTGGTTGGCAAAGTCATTCAAATTGTTGGGCAAAGTCATTTTTAGAGGTCAGATGAGTAATTTACAGTGGTTGGCAGAGTCATTACAATTGTTTGGCAAAGTCATTTTTAGAGGTCGAATAAGTGATTAACAGTGGATGGCAAAGTCATTACAATTGTTGGGCAAAGTCATTTTTAAAGGTCGGATAAGTGATTAACAGTGGTTGGCAAAGTCGTTACAATTGTTGGGCAAACACATTTTTAGAGGTCGGATAAGTGATTGACAGAGGTTGGCAAAGTCATTTCAATTGTTGGGCAAAGTCATTTTAAGAGGTCGGATAAGTGATTAACAGTGGTTGGATAGGTCATTACAATTGTTGGGCAAAGTCATTTTTAGAGGTCGGATGAGTGATTAACAGTGGTTGGCAAAGTAATTAACAGTGGTTGGCAAAGTCATTACAATTGTTGGGCAAAGTCATTTTTAGAGGTCGGATTAGTGATTAACAGTGGTTGGCAAAGTCATTACAATTGTTGGGCAAAGTCATTTTTAGATGTCGGCTAAGTGATTAACAGTGGTTGGCAAAGTCATTACAATTTTTGGGCAGAGTCATTTTTAGATGTCGGATAAGTGATTAACAGTGGTTGGCAAAGTCATTCAAATTGTTGGGCAAAGTCATTTTTAGAGGTCAGATGAGTAATTTACAGTGGTTGGCAGAGTCATTACAATTGTTTGGCAAAGTCATTTTTAGAGGTCGGATAAGTTATTAACAGTGGTTGGCAAAGTCATTACAATTGTTGGGCAAAGTCATTTTAAGAGGTCGGATAAGTGATTAACAGTGGTTGGCAAAGTCGTTACAATTGTTGGGCAAACACATTTTTAGAGGTCGGATAAGTGATTGACAGAGGTTGGCAAAGTCATTTCAATTGTTGGGCAAAGTCATTTTAAGAGGTCGGATAAGTGATTAACAGTGGTTGGATAGGTCATTACAATTGTTGGGCAAAGTCATTTTTAGAGGTCGGATGAGTGATTAACAGTGGTTGGCAAAGTAATTAACAGTGGTTGGCAAAGTCATTACAATTGTTGGGCAAAGTCATATTTAGAGGTCGGATTAGTGATTAACAGTGGTTGGCAAAGTCATTACAATTGTTGGGCAAAGTCATTTTTAGATGTCGGCTAAGTGATTAACAGTGGTTGGCAAAGTCATTACAATTTTTGGGAAAAGTCATTTTTAGAGGTCGGATAAGTTATTAACAGTGGTTGGCAAAGTCATTACAATTGTTGGGCAAAGTCATTTTAAGAGGTCGGATAAGTGATTAACAGTGGTTGGCAAAGTCGTTACAATTGTTGGGCAAACACATTTTTAGAGGTCGGATAAGTGATTGACAGAGGTTGGCAAAGTCATTTCAATTGTTGGGCAAAGTCATTTTAAGAGGTCGGATAAGTGATTAACAGTGGTTGGATAGGTCATTACAATTGTTGGGCAAAGTCATTTTTAGAGGTCGGATGAGTGATTAACAGTGGTTGGCAAAGTAATTAACAGTGGTTGGCAAAGTCATTACAATTGTTGGGCAAAGTCATATTTAGAGGTCGGATTAGTGATTAACAGTGGTTGGCAAAGTCATTACAATTGTTGGGCAAAGTCATTTTTAGATGTCGGCTAAGTGATTAACAGTGGTTGGCAAAGTCATTACAATTTTTGGGAAAAGTCATTTTTAGAGGTCGGATAAGTGATTGACAGTGGTTGGCAAAGTCATTACAATTGTTGGGCAAAGTCATTTTTAGAGGTCGGATTAGTGATTTACAGTGGTTGGCACAGTGAATACAATTGTTGGGCAAAGTCATTTTTAGAGGTCGGATAAGTTATTAACAGTGGTTGGCAAAGTCATTACAATTGTTGGGCAAAGTCATTTTAAGAGGTCGGATAAGTGATTAACAGTGGTTGGATAAGTCATTCCAATTGTTGGGCAAAGTCATTTTTAGAGGTCGGATAAGTTATTAACAGTGGTTGGCAAAGTCATTACAATTGTTGGGCAAAGTCATTTTAAGAGGTCGGATAAGTGATTAACAGTGGTTGGATAGGTCATTACAATTGTTGGGCAAAGTCATTTTTAGAGGTCGGATGAGTGATTAACAGTGGTTGGCAAAGTAATTACAATTTTTGGGAAAAGTCATTTTTAGAGGTCGGATAAGTGATTGACAGTGGTTGGCAAAGTCATTACAATTGTTGGGCAAAGTCATTTTTAGAGGTCGGATTAGTGATTTACAGTGGTTGGCACAGTGAATACAATTGTTGGGCAAAGTCATTTTTAGAGGTCGGATAAGTTATTAACAGTGGTTGGCAAAGTCATTACAATTGTTGGGCAAAGTCATTTTAAGAGGTCGGATAAGTGATTAACAGTGGTTGGATAAGTCATTCCAATTGTTGGGCAAAGTCATTTTTAGAGGTCGGATAAGTTATTAACAGTGGTTGGCAAAGTCATTACAATTGTTGGGCAAAGTCATTTTTAGAGGTCGGATTAGTGATTAACAGTGGTTGGATAAGTCATTACAATTGTTGGGCAAAGTCATTTTTAGATGTCGGATAAGTGATTAACAGTGGTTGGCAAAGTCATTACAATTTTTGGGAAAAGTCATTTTTAGAGGTCGGATAAGTGATTGACAGTGGTTGGCAAAGTCATTACAATTGTTGGGCAAAGTCATTTTTAGAGGTCGGATTAGTGATTTACAGTGGTTGGCAAAGTGAATACAATTGTTGGGCAAAGTCATTTTTAGAGGTCGGATAAGTTATTAACAGTGGTTGGCAAAGTCATTACAATTGTTGGGCAAAGTCATTTTAAGAGGTCGGATAAGTGATTAACAGTGGTTGGATAAGTCATTCCAATTGTTGGGCAAAGTCATTTTTAGAGGTCGGATGAGTAATTTACAGTGGTTGGCAGAGTCATTACAATTGTTTGGCAAAGTCATTTTTAGAGGTCGAATAAGTGATTAACAGTGGATGGCAAAGTCATTACAATTGTTGGGCAAAGTCATTTTTAAAGGTCGGATAAGTGATTAACAGTGGTTGGCAAAGTCGTTACAATTGATGGGCAAAGTCATTTTTAGAGGTCGGATAAGTGATTGACAGTGGTTGGCAAAGTCATTACAATTGTTTGGGCAAAGTCATTTTTTGAGGTCGGATTAGTAATTAACAGTAGTTGGCAAAGTCATTCCAATTGTTGGGCAAAGTCATTTTTTGGAGGTCGGATGAGTAATTTACAGTGGTTGGCAGAGTCATTACAATTGTTTGGCAAAGTCATTTTTAGAGGTCGAATAAGTGATTAACAGTGGATGGCAAAGTCATTACAATTGTTGGGCAAAGTCATTTTTAAAGGTCGGATAAGTGATTAACAGTGGTTGGCAAAGTCGTTACAATTGTTGGGCAAACACATTTTTAGAGGTCGGATAAGTGATTGACAGAGGTTGGCAAAGTCATTACAATTGTTGGGCAAAGTCATTTTTAGAGGTCGGATGAGTGATTAACAGTGGTTGGCAAAGTAATTAACAGTGGTTGGCAAAGTCATTACAATTGTTGGGCAAAGTCATTTTTAGAGGTCGGATTAGTGATTAACAGTGGTTGGCAAAGTCATTACAATTGTTGGGCAAAGTCATTTTTTGGAGGTCGGATGAGTAATTTACAGTGGTTGGCAGAGTCATTACAATTGTTTGGCAAAGTCATTTTTAGAGGTCGAATAAGTGATTAACAGTGGATGGCAAAGTCATTACAATTGTTGGGCAAAGTCATTTTTAAAGGTCGGATAAGTGATTAACAGTGGTTGGCAAAGTCGTTACAATTGTTGGGCAAACACATTTTTAGAGGTCGGATAAGTGATTGACAGAGGTTGGCAAAGTCATTTCAATTGTTGGGCAAAGTCATTTTTAGAGGTCGGATGAGTGATTAACACTGGTTGGCAAAGTAATTAACAGTGGTTGGCAAAGTCATTACAATTGTTGGGCAAAGTCATTTTTAGAGGTCGGATTAGTGATTAACAGTGGTTGGCAAAGTCATTACAATTGTTTGGCAAGGTCATTTTTAGATGTCGGATAAGTGATTAACAGTGGTTGGCAAAGTCATTACAATTTTTGGGAAAAGTCATTTTTAGAGGTCGGATAAGTGATTGACACTGGTTGGCAAAGTCATTACAATTGTTGGGCAAAGTCATTTTTAGAGGTCGGATTAGTGATTTACAGTGGTTGGCAAAGTGAATACAATGGTTGGGCAAAGTCATTTTTAGAGGTCGGATAAGTTATTAACAGTGGTTGGCAAAGTCATTACAATTGTTGGGCAAAGTCATTTTAAGAGGTCGGATAAGTGATTAACAGTGGTTGGATAAGTCATTCCAATTGTTGGGCAAAGTCATTTTTAGAGGTCGGATGAGTAATTTACAGTGGTTGGCAGAGTCATTACAATTGTTTGGCAAAGTCATTTTTAGAGGTCGAATAAGTGATTAACAGTGGATGGCAAAGTCATTACAATTGTTGGGCAAAGTCATTTTTAAAGGTCGGATTAGTGATTAACAGTGGTTGGCAAAGTCATTACAATTGTTGGGCAAGGTCATTTTTAGATGTCGGATAAGTGATTAACAGTGGTTGGCAAAGTCATTACAATTTTTGGGAAAAGTCATTTTTAGAGGTCGGATAAGTGATTGACAGTGGTTGGCAAAGTCATTACAATTGTTTGGGCAAAGTCATTTTTGAGGTCGGATTAGTAATTAACAGTAGTTGGCAAAGTCATTCCAATTGTTGGGCAAAGTCATTTTTTGGAGGTCGGATTAGTAATTTACAGTGGTTGGCAGAGTCATTACAATTGTTGGCAAAGTCATTTTTAGAGGTCGAATAAGTGATTAACAGTGGATGGCAAAGTCATTACAATTGTTGGGCAAAGTCATTTTTAAAGGTCGGATAAGTGATTAACAGTGGTTGGCAAAGTCGTTACAATTGTTGGGCAAACACATTTTTAGAGGTCGGATAAGTGATTGACAGAGGTTGGCAAAGTCATTACAATTGTTGGGCAAAGTCATTTTTAGAGGTCGGATGAGTGATTAACAGTGGTTGGCAAAGTAATTAACAGTGGTTGGCAAAGTCATTACAATTGTTGGGCAAAGTCATTTTTAGAGGTCGGATTAGTGATTAACAGTGGTTGGCAAAGTCATTACAATTGTTGGGCAAAGTCATTTTTTGGAGGTCGGATGAGTAATTTACAGTGGTTGGCAGAGTCATTACAATTGTTTGGCAAAGTCATTTTTAGAGGTCGAATAAGTGATTAACAGTGGATGGCAAAGTCATTACAATTGTTGGGCAAAGTCATTTTTAAAGGTCGGATAAGTGATTAACAGTGGTTGGCAAAGTCGTTACAATTGTTGGGCAAACACATTTTTAGAGGTCGGATAAGTGATTGACAGAGGTTGGCAAAGTCATTACAATTGTTGGGCAAAGTCATTTTTAGAGGTCGGATGAGTGATTAACAGTGGTTGGCAAAGTAATTAACAGTGGTTGGCAAAGTCATTACAATTGTTGGGCAAAGTCATTTTTAGAGGTCGGATTAGTGATTAACAGTGGTTGGCAAAGTCATTACAATTGTTGGGCAAAGTCATTTTTAGAGGTCGGATTAGTGATTTACAGTGGTTGGCAAAGTGAATACAATGGTTGGGCAAAGTCATTTTTAGAGGTCGGATAAGTTATTAACAGTGGTTGGCAAAGTCATTACAATTGTTGGGCAAAGTCATTTTAAGAGGTCGGATAAGTGATTAACAGTGGTTGGATAAGTCATTCCAATTGTTGGGCAAAGTCATTTTTAGAGGTCGGATGAGTAATTTACAGTGGTTGGCAGAGTCATTACAATTGTTTGGCAAAGTCATTTTTAGAGGTCGAATAAGTGATTAACAGTGGATGGCAAAGTCATTACAATTGTTGGGCAAAGTCATTTTTAAAGGTCGGATTAGTGATTAACAGTGGTTGGCAAAGTCATTACAATTGTTGGGCAAGGTCATTTTTAGATGTCGGATAAGTGATTAACAGTGGTTGGCAAAGTCATTACAATTTTTGGGAAAAGTCATTTTTAGAGGTCGGATAAGTGATTGACAGTGGTTGGCAAAGTCATTACAATTGTTGGGCAAAGTCATTTTTAGAGGTCGGATTAGTGATTTACAGTGGTTGGCAAAGTGAATACAATTGTTGGGCAAAGTCATTTTTAGAGGTCGGATAAGTTATTAACAGTGGTTGGCAAAGTCATTACAATTGTTGGGCAAAGTCATTTTAAGAGGTCGGATAAGTGATTAACAGTGGTTGGATAAGTCATTCCAATTGTTGGGCAAAGTCATTTTTAGAGGTCGGATGAGTAATTTACAGTGGTTGGCAGAGTCATTACAATTGTTTGGCAAAGTCATTTTTAGAGGTCGAATAAGTGATTAACAGTGGATGGCAAAGTCATTACAATTGTTGGGCAAAGTCATTTTTAAAGGTCGGATAAGTGATTAACAGTGGTTGGCAAAGTCGTTACAATTGATGGGCAAAGTCATTTTTAGAGGTGGGATAAGTGATTGACAGTGGTTGGCAAAGTCATTACAATTGTTTGGGCAAAGTCATTTTTTGAGGTCGGATTAGTAATTAACAGTAGTTGGCAAAGTCATTACAATTGTTGGGCAAAGTCATTTTTAGAGGTCGGATTAGTGATTAACAGTGGTTGGCAAAGTCATTACAATTGTTGGGCAAAGTCATTTTTAGATGTCGGATAAGTGATTAACAGTGGTTGGCAAAGTCATTCCAATTGTTGGGCAAAGTCATTTTTAGAGGTCGGATGAGTAATTTACAGTGGTTGGCAGAGTCATTACAATTGTTTGGCAAAGTCATTTTTAGAGGTCGAATAAGTGATTAACAGTGGATGGCAAAGTCATTACAATTGTTGGGGAAAGTCATTTTTAAAGGTCGGATAAGTGATTAACAGTGGTTGGATAAGTCATTCCAATTGTTGAACAAAGTCATTTTTAGAGGTCGGATGAGTAATTTACAGTGGTTGGCAGAGTCATTACAATTGTTTGGCAAAGTCATTTTTAGAGGTCGAATAAGTGATTAACAGTGGATGGCAAAGTCATTACAATTGTTGGGCAAAGTCATTTTTAGAGGTTGGATGAGTGATTAACAGTGGTTGGCAAAGTAATTAACAGTGGTTGGCAAAGTCATTACAATTGTTGGGCAAAGTCATTTTTAGAGGTCGGATTAGTGATTAACAGTGGTTG
Organism: Brachionus asplanchnoidis; assembly: GCA_025491095.1. Classification (NCBI taxonomy): domain Eukaryota; kingdom Metazoa; phylum Rotifera; class Eurotatoria; order Ploima; family Brachionidae; genus Brachionus; species Brachionus asplanchnoidis. The sequence continues at coordinate 110,400 of JAILYF010000044.1, read as the reverse complement.
GCAAAGTCATTACAATTGTTGGGCAAAGTCATTTTTAGAGGTCGGATAAGTGATTAACAGTGGTTGGCAAAGTCATTACAATTGTTGGGAAAAGTCTTTACAATTGTTGGGTAAAGTCATTTTTAGAGGTCGGATAAGTGATTGACAGAGGTTGGCAAAGTCATTACAATTGTTGGGCAAAGTCATTTTTAGAGGTCGGATGAGTGATTAACAGTGGTTGGCAAAGTAATTAACAGTGGTTGGCAAAGTCATTACAATTGTTGGGCAAAGTCATTTTTAGAGGTCGGATTAGTGATTAACAGTGGTTGGCAAAGTCATTACAATTGTTTGGCAAGGTCATTTTTAGATGTCGGATAAGTGATTAACAGTGGTTGGCAAAGTCATTACAATTTTTGGGAAAAGTCATTTTTAGAGGTCGGATAAGTGATTGACACTGGTTGGCAAAGTCATTACAATTGTTGGGCAAAGTCATTTTTAGAGGTCGGATTAGTGATTTACAGTGGTTGGCAAAGTGAATACAATTGTTGGGCAAAGTCATTTTTAGAGGTCGGATAAGTTATTAACAGTGGTTGGCAAAGTCATTACAATTGTTGGGCAAAGTCATTTTAAGAGGTCGGATAAGTGATTAACAGTGGTTGGCAAAGTCATTACAATTGTTGGGAAAAGTCTTTACAATTGTTGGGTAAAGTCATTTTTAGAGGTCGGATAAGTGATTAACAGTGGTTGGCAAAGTCATTACAATTTTTGGGCAAAGTCATTTTTAGAGGTCGGATAAGTTATTAACAGTGGTTGGCAAAGTCATTGCAATTGTTGGGCAAACACATTTTTAGAGGTCGGATAAGTGATTGACAGAGGTTGGCAAAGTCATTTCAATTGTTGGGCATAGTCATTTTAAGAGGTCGGATTAGTGATTAACAGTGGTTGGATAAGTCATTACAATTGTTGGGCAAAGTCATTTTTAGAGGTCGGATAAGTGATTAACAGTGGTTGGATAAGTCATTACAATTGTTGGGCAAAGTCTTCTTAGAGGTCGGATTAGTGATTTACAGTGGTTGGCAAAGTGAATACAATTGTTGGGCAAAGTCATTTTAGATGTCGGATAAGTGATTAACAGTGGTTGGCAAAGTCATTACAATTTTTGGGAAAAGTCATTTTTAGAGGTCGGATATGTGATTGACAGTGGTTGGCAAAGTCATTACAATTGTTGGGCAAAGTCATTTTTAAAGGTCGGATAAGTGATTAACAGTGGTTGGCAAAGTCGTTACAATTGATGGGCAAAGTCATTTTTAGAGGTCGGATAAGTTATTAACAGTGGTTGGCAAAGTCATTACAATTGTTGGGCAAAGTCATTTTTTGAGGTCGGATTAGTAATTAACAGTAGTTGGCAAAGTCATTACAATTGTTGGGCAAAGTCATTTTTAGAGGTCGGATTAGTGATTAACAGTGGTTGGCAAAGTCATTACAATTGTTGGGCAAAGTCATTTTTAGATGTCGGATAAGTGATTAACAATGGTTGGCAAAGTCATTCCAATTGTTGGGCAAAGTCATTTTTAGAGGTCGGATGAGTAATTTACAGTGGTTGGCAGAGTCATTACAATTGTTTGGCAAAGTCATTTTAAGAGGTCGGATAAGTGATTAACAGTGGTTGGATAAGTCATTACAATTGTTGGGCAAAGTCATTTTTAGAGGTCGGATGAGTGATTAACAGTGGTTGGCAATGTCATTACAATTGTTGGGAAAAGTCTTTACAATTGTTGGGTAAAGTCATTTTTAGAGGTCGGATAAGTGATTAACAGTGGTTGGCAAAGTCATTACAATTTTTGGGCAAAGTCATTTTTAGAGGTCGGATAAGTTATTAACAGTGGTTGGATAAGTCATTCCAATTGTTGGGCAAAGTCATTTTTAGAGGTCGGATGAGTAATTTACAGTGGTTGGCAGAGTCATTTCAATTGTTGGGCATAGTCATTTTAAGAGGTCGGATTAGTGATTAACAGTGGTTGGATAAGTCATTACAATTGTTAGGCAAAGTCATTTTTAGAGGTCGGATAAGTGATTAACAGTGGTTGGATAAGTCATTACAATTGTTGGGCAAAGTCATTTTTAGAGGTCGGATTAGTGATTTACAGTGGTTGGCAAAGTGAATACAATTGTTGGGCAAAGTCATTTTTAGAGGTCGGATAAGTTATTAACAGTGGTTGGCAAAGTCATTACAATTGTTGGGCAAAGTCATTTTAAGAGGTCGGATAAGTGATTAACAGTGGTTGGATAAGTCATTCCAATTGTTGGGCAAAGTCATTTTTAGAGGTCGGATGAGTAATTTACAGTGGTTGGCAGAGTCATTACAATTGTTTGGCAAAGTCATTTTAAGAGGTCGGATAAGTGATTAACAGTGGTTGGATAAGTCATTACAATTGTTGGGCAAAGTCATTTTTAGAGGTCGGATGAGTGATTAACAGTGGTTGGCAAAGTCATTACAATTGTTGGGAAAAGTCTTTACAATTGTTGGGTAAAGTCATTTTTAGAGGTCGGATAAGTGATTAACAGTGGTTGGCAAAGTCATTACAATTTTTGGGCAAAGTCATTTTTAGAGGTCGGATAAGTTATTAACAGTGGTTGGATAAGTCATTCCAATTGTTGGGCAAAGTCATTTTTAGAGGTCGGATGAGTAATTTACAGTGGTTGGCAGAGTCATTTCAATTGTTGGGCATAGTCATTTTAAGAGGTCGGATTAGTGATTAACAGTGGTTGGATAAGTCATTACAATTGTTGGGCAAAGTCATTTTTAGAGGTCGGATAAGTGATTAACAGTGGTTGGATAAGTCATTACAATTGTTGGGCAAAGTCATTTTTAGAGGTCGGATTAGTGATTTACAGTGGTTGGCAAAGTCGTTACAATTGATGGGCAAAGTCATTTTTAGAGGTCGGATAAGTTATTAACAGTGGTTGGCAAAGTCATTACAATTGTTGGGCAAAGTCATTTTTTGAGGTCGGATTAGTAATTAACAGTAGTTGGCAAAGTCATTACAATTGTTGGGCAAAGTCATTTTTAGAGGTCGGATTAGTGATTAACAGTGGTTGGCAAAGTCATTACAATTGTTGGGCAAAGTCATTTTTAGATGTCGGATAAGTGATTAACAATGGTTGGCAAAGTCATTCCAATTGTTGGGCAAAGTCATTTTTAGAGGTCGGATGAGTAATTTACAGTGGTTGGCAAAGTCATTACAATTTTTGGGAAAAGTCATTTTTAGAGGTCGGATATGTGATTGACAGTGGTTGGCAAAGTCATTACAATTGTTGGGCAAAGTCATTTTTAAAGGTCGGATAAGTGATTAACAGTGGTTGGCAAAGTCGTTACAATTGATGGGCAAAGTCATTTTTAGAGGTCGGATAAGTTATTAACAGTGGTTGGCAAAGTCATTACAATTGTTGGGCAAAGTCATTTTTTGAGGTCGGATTAGTAATTAACAGTAGTTGGCAAAGTCATTACAATTGTTGGGCAAAGTCATTTTTAGAGGTCGGATTAGTGATTAACAGTGGTTGGCAAAGTCATTACAATTGTTGGGCAAAGTCATTTTTAGATGTCGGATAAGTGATTAACAATGGTTGGCAAAGTCATTCCAATTGTTGGGCAAAGTCATTTTTAGAGGTCGGATGAGTAATTTACAGTGGTTGGCAGAGTCATTTTTAGAGGTCGCTAAGTGATTAACAGTGGATGGCAAAGTCATTACAATTGTTGGGCAAAGTCATTTTTAAAGGTCGGATAAGTGATTAACAGTGGTTGGCAAAGTCGTTACAATTGTTGGGCAAACACATTTTTAGAGGTCGGATAAGTGATTGACAGAGGTTGGCAAAGTCATTTCAATTGTTGGGCAAAGTCATTTTAAGAGGTCGGATAAGTGATTAACAGTGGTTGGATAAGTCATTACAATTGTTGGGCAAAGTCATTTTTAGAGGTCGGATGAGTGATTAACAGTGGTTGGCAAAGTAATTAACAGTGGTTGGCAAAGTCATTACAATTGTTGGGCAAAGTCATTTTTAGAGGTCGGATTAGTGATTAACAGTGGTTGGCAAAGTCATTACAATTGTTGGGCAAAGTCATTTTTAGATGTCGGATAAGTGATTAACAGTGGTTGGCAAAGTCATTACAATTTTTGGGAAAAGTCATTTTAGAGGTCGGATATGTGATTGACAGTGGTTGGCAAAGTCATTACAATTGTTGGGCAAAGTCATTTTTAGAGGTCGGATTAGTGATTTAAAGTGGTTGGCAAAGTGAATAAAATTGTTGGGCAAAGTCATTTTTAGAGGTCGGATAAGTTATTAACAGTGGTTGGCAAAGTCATTACAATTGTTGGGCAAAGTCATTTTAAGAGGTCGGATAAGTGATTAACAGTGGTTGGATAAGTCATTCCAATTGTTGGGCAAAGTCATTTTTAGAGGTCGGATGAGTAATTTACAGTGGTTGGCAGAGTCATTACAATTGTTTGGCAAAGTCATTTTAAGAGGTCGGATAAGTGATTAACAGTGGTTGGATAAGTCATTCCAATTGTTGGGCAAAGTCATTTTTAGAGGTCGGATGAGTGATTAACAGTGGTTGGCAAAGTCATTACAAATATTGGGCAAAGTCTTTACAATTGTTGGGTAAAGTAATTTTTAGAGGTCGGATAAGTGATTAACAGTGGTTGGCAAAGTCATTACAATTTTTGGGCAAAGTCATTTTTAGAGGTCGGATGAGTTATTAACAGTGGTTGGCAAAGTGAATAAAATTGTTGGGCAAAGTCATTTTTAGAGGTCGGATAAGTTATTAACAGTGGTTGGCAAAGTCATTACAATTGTTGGGCAAAGTCATTTTAAGAGGTCGGATAAGTGATTAACAGTGGTTGGATAAGTCATTCCAATTGTTGGGCAAAGTCATTTTTAGAGGTCGGATGAGTAATTTACAGTGGTTGGCAGAGTCATTACAATTGTTTGGCAAAGTCATTTTAAGAGGTCGGATAAGTGATTAACAGTGGTTGGATAAGTCATTCCAATTGTTGGGCAAAGTCATTTTTAGAGGTCGGATGAGTGATTAACAGTGGGTGGCAAAGTCATTACAAATATTGGGCAAAGTCTTTACAATTGTTGGGTAAAGTCATTTTTAGAGGTCGGATAAGTGATTAACAGTGGTTGTCAAAGTCATTACAATTTTTGGGCAAAGTCATTTTTAGAGGTCGGATAAGTTATTAACAGTGGTTGGCAAAGTCATTACAATTGTTGGGCAAACACATTTTTTGAGGTCGGATAAGTGATTGACAGAGGTTGGCAAAGTCATTTCAATTGTTGGGCATAGTCATTTTAAGAGGTCGGATTAGTGATTAACAGTGGTTGGATAAGTCATTACAATTGTTGGGCAAAGTCATTTTTAGAGGTCGGATGAGTGATTAACAGTGTTTGGCAAAGTCATTAACAGTGGTTGGCAAAGTCATTACAATTGTTGGGCAAAGTCATTTTTAGAGGTCGGATTAGTGATTAACAGTGGTTGGCAAAGTCATTACAATTGTTGGGCAAAGTCATATTTAGATGTCGGATAAGTGATTAACAGTGGTTGGCAAAGTCATTACAATTTTTGGGAAAAGTCATTTTTAGAGGTCGGATAAGTGATTGACAGTGGTTGGCAAAGTCATTACAATTGTTGGGCAAAGTCATTTTTAGAGGTCGGATTAGTCATTTACAGTGGTTGGCAAAGTGAATACAATTGTTGGGCAAAGTCATTTTTAGAGGTCGGATAAGTTATTAACAGTGGTTGGCAAAGTCATTACAATTGTTGGGCAAAGTCATTTTAAGAGGTCGGATAAGTGATTAACAGTGGTTGGATAAGTCATTCCAATTGTTGGGCAAAGTCATTTTTAGAGGTCGGATGAGTAATTTACAGTGGTTGGCAGAGTCATTACAATTGTTTGGCAAAGTCATTTTTAGAGGTCGAATAAGTGATTAACAGTGGATGGCAAAGTCATTACAATTGTTGGGCAAAGCCATTTTTAAAGGTCGGATAAGTGATTAACAGTGGTTGGCAAAGTCGTTACAATTGATGGGCAAAGTCATTTTTAGAGGTCGGATAAGTGATTGACAGTGGTTGGCAAAGTCATTACAATTGTTTGGGCAAAGTCATTTTTTGAGGTCGGATTAGTAATTAACAGTAGTTGGCAAAGTCATTACAATTGTTGGGCAAAGTCATTTTTAGAGGTCGGATTAGTGATTAACAGTGGTTGGCAAAGTCATTACAATTGTTGGGCAAAGTCATTTTTAGATCTCGGATAAGTGATTAACAGTGGTTGGCAAAGTCATTCCAATTGTTGGGCAAAGTCATTTTTAGAGGTCGGATGAGTAATTTACAGTGGTTGGCAGAGTCATTACAATTGTTTGGCAAAGTCATTTTTAGAGGTCGAATAAGTGATTTACAGTGGTTGGCAAAGTGAATACAATTGTTGGGCAAAGTCATTTTTAGAGGTCGGATAAGTTATTAACAGTGGTTGGCAAAGTCATTACAATTGTTGGGCAAAGTCATTTTAAGAGGTCGGATAAGTGATTAACAGTGGTTGGATAAGTCATTCCAATTGTTGGGCAAAGTCATTTTTAGAGGTCGGATGAGTAATTTACAGTGGTTGGCAGAGTCATTACAATTGTTTGGCAAAGTCATTTTTAGAGGTCGAATAAGTGATTAACAGTGGATGGCAAAGTCATTACAATTGTTGGGCAAAGTCATTTTTAAAGGTCGGATAAGTGATTAACAGTGGTTGGCAAAGTCGTTACAATTGACGGGCAAAGTCATTTTTAGAGGTCGGATAAGTGATTAACAGTGGTTGGATAAGTCATTCCAATTGTTGGGCAAAGTCATTTTTAGAGGTCGGATGAGTAATTTACAGTGGTTGGCAGAGTCATTACAATTGTTTGGCAAAGTCATTTTTAGAGGTCGAATAAGTGATTAACAGTGGATGGCAAAGTCATTACAATTGTTGGGCAAAGTCATTTTTAAAGGTCGGATAAGTGATTAACAGTGGTTGGCAAAGTCGTTACAATTGACGGGCAAAGTCATTTTTAGAGGTCGGATAAGTGATTGACAGTGGTTGGCAAAGTCATTACAATTGTTTGGGCAAAGTCATTTTTTGAGGTCGGATTAGTAATTAACAGTAGTTGGCAAAGTCATTACAATTGTTGGGCAAAGTCATTTTTAGAGGTCGGATTAGTGATTAACAGTGGTTGGCAAAGTCATTACAATTGTTGGGCAAAGTCATTTTTAGAGGTCGGATAAGTGATTGACAGTGGTTGGCAAAGTCATTACAATTGTTGGGCAAAGTAATTTTTAGAGGTCGGATTAGTGATTTACAGTGGTTGGCAAAGTGAATACAATTGTTGGGCAAAGTCATTTTTAGAGGTCGGATAAGTTATTAACAATGGTTGGCAAAGTCATTCCAATTGTTGGGCAAAGTCATTTTTAGAGGTCGGATGAGTGATTAACAGTGGTTGGCAAAGTAATTAACAGTGGTTGGCAAAGTCATTACAATTGTTGGGCAAAGTCATTTTTAGAGGTCGGATTAGTGATTAACAGTGGTTGGCAAAGTCATTACAATTTTTGGGAAAAGTCATTTTTAGAGGTCGGATATGTGATTGACAGTGGTTGGCAAAGTCATTACAATTGTTGGGCAAAGTCATTTTTAGAGGTCGGATTAGTGATTTAAAGTGGTTGGCAAAGTGAATAAAATTGTTGGGCAAAGTCATTTTTAGAGGTCGGATAAGTTATTAACAGTGGTTGGCAAAGTCATTACAATTGTTGGGCAAAGTCATTTTAAGAGGTCGGATAAGTGATTAACAGTGGTTGGATAAGTCATTCCAATTGTTGGGCAAAGTCATTTTTAGAGGTCGGATGAGTAATTTACAGTGGTTGGCAGAGTCATTACAATTGTTTGGCAAAGTCATTTTAAGAGGTCGGATAAGTGATTAACAGTGGTTGGATAAGTCATTCCAATTGTTGGGCAAAGTCATTTTTAGAGGTCGGATGAGAGATTAACAGTGGTTGGCAAAGTCATTACAAATATTGGGCAAAGTCTTTACAATTGTTGGGTAAAGTCATTTTTAGAGGTCGGATAAGTGATTAACAGTGGTTGGCAAAGTCATTACAATTTTTTGGCAAAGTCATTTTTAGAGGTCGGATAAGTTATTAACAGTGGTTGGCAAAGTCATTACAATTGTTGGGCAAACACATTTTTAGAGGTCGGATAAGTGATTGACAGAGGTTGGCAAAGTCATTTCAATTGTTGGGCATAGTCATTTTAAGAGGTCGGATTAGTGATTAACAGTGGTTGGATAAGTCATTACAATTGTTGGGCAAAGTCATTTTTAGAGGTCGGATGAGTGATTAACAGTGTTTGGCAAAGTCATTAACAGTGGTTGGCAAAGTCATTACAATTGTTGGGCAAAGTCATTTTTAGAGGTCGGATTAGTGATTAACAGTGGTTGGCAAAGTCATTACAATTGTTGGGCAAAGTCATTTTTAGATGTCGGATAAGTGATTAACAGTGGTTGGCAAAGTCATTACAATTGTTGGGCAAAGTCATTTTTAGAGGTCAGATAAGTGATTGACAGTGGTTGGCAAAGTCATTACAATTGTTGGGCAAAGTAATTTTTAGAGGTCGGATTAGTGATTTACAGTGGTTGGCAAAGTGAATACAATTGTTGGGCAAAGTCATTTTTAGAGGTCGGATAAGTTATTAACAATGGTTGGCAAAGTCATTCCAATTGTTGGGCAAAGTCATTTTTAGAGGTCGGATGAGTGATTAACAGTGGTTGGCAAAGTAATTAACAGTGGTTGGCAAAGTCATTACAATTGTTGGGCAAAGTCATTTTTAGAGGTCGGATTAGTGATTAACAGTGGTTGGCAAAGTCATTACAATTTTTGGGAAAAGTCATTTTTAGAGGTCGGATATGTGATTGACAGTGGTTGGCAAAGTCATTACAATTGTTGGGCAAAGTCATTTTTAGAGGTCGGATTAGTCATTTACAGTGGTTGGCAAAGTGAATACAATTGTTGGGCAAAGTCATTTTTAGAGGTCGGATAAGTTATTAACAGTGGTTGGCAAAGTCATTACAATTGTTGGGCAAAGTCATTTTAAGAGGTCGGATAAGTGATTAACAGTGGTTGGATAAGTCATTCCAATTGTTGGGCAAAGTCATTTTTAGAGGTCGAATGAGTAATTTACAGTGGTTGGCAGAGTCATTACAATTGTTGGGCAAAGTCATTTTTAGAGGTCGGATTAGTGATTAACAGTGGTTGGCAAAGTCATTACAATTGTTGGGCAAAGCCATTTTTAAAGGTCGGATAAGTGATTAACAGTGGTTGGCAAAGTCGTTACAATTGATGGGCAAAGTCATTTTTAGAGGTCGGATAAGTGATTGACAGTGGTTGGCAAAGTCAATACAATTGTTTGGGCAAAGTCATTTTTTGAGGTCGGATTAGTGATTAACAGTAGTTGGCAAAGTCATTACAATTGTTGGGCAAAGTCATTTTTAGAGGTCGGATTAGTGATTAAAAGTGGTTGGCAAAGTCATTACAATTGTTGGGCAAAGTCATCTTTAGATGTCGGATAAGTGATTAACAGTGGTTGGCAAAGTCATTCCAATTGTTGGGCAAAGTCATTTTTAGAGGTCGGATGAGTAATTTACAGTGGTTGGCAGAGTCATTACAATTGTTTGGCAAAGTCATTTTTAGAGGTCGAATAAGTGATTAACAGTGGATGGCAAAGTCATTACAATTGTTGGGCAAAGTCATTTTTAAAGGTCGGATAAGTGATTGACAGTGGTTGGCAAAGTCGTTACAATTGATGGGCAAAGTCATTTTTAGAGGTCGGATAAGTGATTGACAGTGGTTGGCAAAGTCATTACAATTGTTTGGGCAAAGTCATTTTTTGAGGTCGGATTAGTAATTAACAGTAGTTGGCAAAGTCATTACAATTGTTGGGCAAAGTCATTTTTAGAGGTCGGATAAGTGATTTACAGTGGTTAGCAAAGTCATTACAATTGTTGGGCAAAGTCATTTTTAGATGTCGGATAAGTGATTAACAGTGGTTGGCAAAGTCATTACAATTTTTGGGAAAGGTCATTTTTAGAGGTCGGATAAGTGATTGACAGTGGTTGGCAAAGTCATCACAATTGTTGGGCAAAGTCATTTTTAGAGGTCGGATAAGTGATTAACAGTGGTTGGATAAGTCATTCCAATTGTTGGGCAAAGTCATTTTTAGAGGTCGGATGAGTAATTTACAGTGGTTGGCAGAGTCATTACAATTGTTTGGCAAAGTCATTTTTAGAGGTCGAATAAGTGATTAACAGTGGATGGCAAAGTCATTACAATTGTTGGGCAAAGTCATTTTTAGAGGTCGGATGAGTAATTTACAGTGGTTGGCAGAGTCATTACAATTGTTTGGCAAAGTCATTTTTAGAGGTCGAATAAGTGATTAACAGTGGATGGCAAAGTCATTACAATTGTTGGGCATAGTCATTTTAAGAGGTCGGATTAGTGATTAACAGTGGTTGGATAAGTCATTACAATTGTTGGGCAAAGTCATTTTTAGAGGTCGGATGAGTGATTAACAGTGTTTGGCAAAGTGAATACAATTGTTGGGCAAAGTCATTTTTAGAGGTCGGATAAGTTATTAACAGTGGTTGGCAAAGTCATTACAATTGTTGGGCAAAGTCATTTTAAGAGGTCGGATAAGTGATTAACAGTTGTTGGCAAAGTCATTACAATTGTTGGGCAAAGTCATTTTTTGAGGTCGGATTAGTAATTAACAGTAGTTGGCACAGTCATTATAATTGTTGGGCAAAGTCTTTTTTAGAGGTCGGATGAGTAATTTACAGTGGTTGGCAGAGCCTTACAATTGTTTGGCAAAGTCATTTTTAGAGGTCGAATAAGTGATTAACAGTGGATGGCAAAGTCATTACAATTGTTGGGCAAAGTCATTTTTAAAGGTCGGATAAGTGATTAACAGTGGTTGGCAAAGTCGTTACAATTGTTGGGCAAAGTTATTTTTTGAGGTCGGATTAGTAATTAACAGTAGTTGGCAAAGTCATTACAATTGTTGGGCAAAGTCATTTTTAGAGGTCGGATTAGTGATTAACAGTGGTTGGCAAAGTCATTACAATTGTTGGGCAAAGTCATTTTTAGATGTCGGATAAGTGATTAACAGTGGTTGGCAAAGTCATTCCAATTGTTGGGCAAAGTCATTTTTAGAGGTCGGATGAGTAATTTACAGTGGTTGGCAGAGCCATACAATTGTTTGGCAAAGTCATTTTTAGAGGTCGAATAAGTGATTAACAGTGGATGGCAAAGTCATTACAATTGTTGGGCAAAGTCATTTTTAAAGGTCGGATAAGTGATTAACAGTGGTTGGCAAAGTCGTTACAATTGATGGGCAATATCATTTTTAGAGGTCGGATAAGTGATTGACAGTGGTTGGCAAAGTCATTACAATTGTTTGGGCAAAGTCATTTTTTGAGGTCGGATTAGTAATTAACAGTAGTTGGCAAAGTCATTACAATTGTTGGGCAAAGTCATTTTTAGAGGTCGGATTAGTAATTAACAGTAGTTGGCAAAGTAATTACAATTGTTGGGCAAAGTCATTTTTAGAGGTCGGATTAGTGATTAACAGTGGTTGGCAAAGTCATTACAATTGTTGGGCAAAGTCATTTTAAGAGGTCGGATAAGTGATTAACAGTGGTTGGATAAGTCATTCCAATTGTTGGGCAAAGTCATTTTTAGAGGTCGGATGAGTAATTTACAGTGGTTGGCAGAGTCATTACAATTGTTTGGCAAAGTCATTTTTAGAGGTCGAATAAGTGATTAACAGTGGATGGCAAAGTCATTACAATTGTTGGGCAAAGTCATTTTTAAAGGTCGGATAAGTGATTAACAGTGGTTGGCAAAGTCATTACAATTGTTGGGCAAAGTCATTTTAAGAGGTCGGATAAGTGATTAACAGTGGTTGGATAAGTCATTCCAATTGTTGGGCAAAGTCATTTTTAGAGGTCGGATGAGTAATTTACAGTGGTTGGCAGAGTCATTACAATTGTTTGGCAAAGTCATTTTTAGAGGTCGAATAAGTGATTAACAGTGGATGGCAAAGTCATTACAATTGTTGGGCAAAGTCATTTTTAAAGGTCGGATAAGTGATTAACAGTGGTTGGCAAAGTCGTTACAATTGATGGGCAAAGTCATTTTTAGAGGTCGGATAAGTGATTGACAGTGGTTGGCAAAGTCATTACAATTGTTTGGGCAAAGTCATTTTTTGAGGTCGGATTAGTAATTAACAGTAGTTGGCAAAGTCATTACAATTGTTGGGCAAAGTCATTTTTAGAGGTCGGATTAGTGATTAACAGTGGTTGGCAAAGTCATTACAATTGTTGGGCAAAGTCATTTTTAGAGGTCGGATAAGTGATTGACAGTGGTTGGCAAAGTCATTACAATTGTTGGGCAAAGTAATTTTTAGAGGTCGGATTAGTGATTTACAGTGGTTGGCAAAGTGAATACAATTGTTGGGCAAAGTCATTTTTAGATGTCGGATAAGTTATTAACAGTGGTTGGCAAAGTCATTACAATTGATGGGCAAAGTCATTTTTAGAGGTCGGATAAGTGATTGACAGTGGTTGGCAAAGTCATTACAATTGTTTGGGCAAAGTCATTTTTTGAGGTCGGATTAGTAATTAACAGTAGTTGGCAGAGTCATTACAATTGTTGGGCAAAGTCATTTTTAGAGGTCGAATTAGTAATTAACAGTAGTTGGCAAAGTCATTACAATTGTTGGGCAAAGTCATTTTTAGAGGTCGGATTAGTGATTAACAGTGGTTGGCAAAGTCATTACAATTGTTGGGCAAAGTCATTTTAAGAGGTCGGATAAGTGATTAACAGTGGTTGGATAAGTCATTCCAATTGTTGGGCAAAGTCATTTTTAGAGGTCGGATGAGTAATTTACAGTGGTTGGCAGAGTCATTACAATTGTTTGGCAAAGTCATTTTTAGAGGTCGAATAAGTGATTAACAGTGGATGGCAAAGTCATTACAATTGTTGGGCAAAGTCATTTTTAAAGGTCGGATAAGTGATTAACAGTGGTTGGCAAAGTCATTACAATTGTTGGGCAAAGTCATTTTAAGAGGTCGGATAAGTGATTAACAGTGGTTGGATAAGTCATTCCAATTGTTGGGCAAAGTCATTTTTAGAGGTCGGATGAGTAATTTACAGTGGTTGGCAGAGTCATTACAATTGTTTGGCAAAGTCATTTTTAGAGGTCGAATAAGTGATTAACAGTGGATGGCAAAGTCATTACAATTGTTGGGCAAAGTCATTTTTAAAGGTCGGATAAGTGATTAACAGTGGTTGGCAAAGTCGTTACAATTGATGGGCAAAGTCATTTTTAGAGGTCGGATAAGTGATTGACAGTGGTTGGCAAAGTCATTACAATTGTTTGGGCAAAGTCATTTTTTGAGGTTGGATTAGTAATTAACAGTAGTTGGCAAAGTCATTACAATTGTTGGGCAAAGTCATTTTTAGAGGTCGGATTAGTGATTAACAGTGGTTGGCAAAGTCATTACAATTGTTGGGCAAAGTCATTTTTAGAGGTCGGATAAGTGATTGACAGTGGTTGGCAAAGTCATTACAATTGTTGGGAAAAGTAATTTTTAGAGGTCGGATTAGTGATTTACAGTGGTTGGCAAAGTGAATACAATTGTTGGGCAAAGTCATTTTTAGATGTCGGATAAGTTATTAACAGTGGTTGGCAAAGTCATTACAATTGTTGGGCAAAGTCATTTTAAGAGGTCGGATAAGTGATTAACAGTGGTTGGATAAGTCATTCCAATTGTTGGGCAAAGTCATTTTTAGAGGTCGGATGAGTAATTTACAGTGGTTGGCAGAGTCATTACAATTGTTTGGCAAAGTCATTTTTAGAGGTCGAATAAGTGATTAACAGTGGATGGCAAAGTCATTACAATTGTTGGGCAAAGTCATTTTTAAAGGTCGGATAAGTGATTAACAGTGATTGGCAAAGTCGTTACAATTGATGGGCAAAGTCATTTTTAGAGGTCGGATAAGTGATTGACAGTGGTTGGCAAAGTCATTACAATTGTTTGGGCAAAGTCATTTTTTGAGGTCGGATTAGTAATTAACAGTAGTTGGCAAAGTCATTACAATTGTTGGGCAAAGTCATTTTTAGAGGTCGGATTAGTGATTAACAGTGGTTGGCAAAGTCATTACAATTGTTGGGCAAAGTCATTTTTAGATGTCGGATAAGTGATTAACAGTGGTTGGCAAAGTCATTCCAATTGTTGGGCAAAGTAATTCTTAGAGGTCGGATGAGTAATTTACAGTGGTTGGCAGAGTCATTACAATTGTTTGGCAAAGTCATTTTTAGAGGTCGAATAAGTGATTAACAGTGGATGGCAAAGTCATTACAATTGTTGGGCAAAGTCATTTTTAAAGGTCGGATAAGTGATTAACAGTGGTTGGCAAAGTCGTTACAATTGATGGGCAAAGTCATTTTTAAAGGTCGGATAAGTGATTGACAGTGATTGGCAAAGTCGTTACAATTGATGGGCAAAGTCATTTTTAGAGGTCGGATAAGTGATTGACAGTGGTTGGCAAAGTCATTACAATTGTTTGGGCAAAGTCATTTTTTGAGGTCGGATTAGTAATTAACAGTAGTTGGCAAAGTCATTACAATTGTTGGGCAAAGTCATTTTTAGAGGTCGGATTAGTGATTAACAGTGGTTGGCAAAGTCATTACAATTGTTGGGCAAAGTCATTTTAAGAGGTCGGATAAGTGATTAACAGTGGTTGGCAAAGTCATTCCAATTGTTGGGCAAAGTAATTCTTAGAGGTCGGATGAGTAATTTACAGTGGTTGGCAGAGTCATTACAATTGTTTGGCAAAGTCATTTTTAGAGGTCGAATAAGTGATTAACAGTGGATGGCAAAGTCATTACAACTGTTGGGCAAAGTCATTTTTAAAGGTCGGATAAGTGATTAACAGTGGTTGGCAAAGTCGTTACAATTGATGGGCAAAGTCATTTTTAGAGGTCGGATAAGTGATTGACAGTTGTTGGCAAAGTCATTACAATTGTTTGGGCAAAGTCATTTTTAGAGGTCGGATAAGCGATTGACAGTGGTTGGCAAAGTCATTACAATTGTTGGGCAAAGTCATTTTTAGAGGTCGGATAAGTGATTAACAGTGGTTGGCAAAGTCATTGCTATTGTTTCGGCAAAGTCATTTTTTGAGGTCGGATTAGTGATTAACAGTGGTTGGATAAGTCATTACAATTGTTGGGCAAAGTCATTTTTAGAGGTCGGATGAGTGATTAACAGTGGTTGGCAAAGTCATTAACAGTGGTTGGCAAAGTCATTACAATTGTTGGGCAAAGTCATTACAATTGTTGGGCAAATCCATTTTAAGATGTCGGATAAGTTATTAACAGTGGTTGGCAATGTCATTACAATTGTTGGGCAAAGTCATTTTAAGAGGTCGGATAAGTGATTAACAGTGGTTGGATAAGTCATTACAATTGTTGGGCAAAGTCATTTTTAGAGGTCGGATGAGTGATTAACAGTGGTTGGCAAAGTCATTACAATTGTTGGGCAAAGTCATTTTAAGAGGTCGGATGAGTGATTAACAGTGGTTGGCAAAGTCATTTACAGTGGTTGGCAAAGTCATTACAATTGTTGGGCAAAGTCTTTACAATTGTTGGGTAAAGTCATTTTTAGAGGTCGGATAAGTGATTAACAGTGGTTGGCAAAGTCATTACAATTGTTGGGCAAAGACATTTTTAGAGGTCGGATCAGTGATTAACCGTTGTTTGGCAAAGTCATTACAATTGTTGGGCAAAGTCATTTTTAGAGGTCGGATAAGTGATTAACAGTGGTTAGCAAAGTCATTACAATTGTTGGGCAAAGTCATTTTTAGAGGTCGGATTAGTGATTTACAGTGGTTGGCAAAGTGAATACAATTGTTGGGCAAAGTCATTTTTAGATGTCGGATAAGTTATTAACAGTGGTTGGCAAAGTCATTACAATTGTTGGGCAAAGTCATTTTAAGAGGTCGGATAAGTGATTAACAGTGGTTGGATAAGTCATTCCAATTGTTGGGCAAAGTCATTTTTAGAGGTCGGATGAGTAATTTACAGTGGTTGGCAGAGTCATTACAATTGTTTGGCAAAGTCATTTTTAGAGGTCGAATAAGTGATTAACAGTGGATGGCAAAGTCATTACAATTGTTGGGCAAAGTCATTTTTAAAGGTCGGATAAGTGATTAACAGTGATTGGCAAAGTCGTTACAATTGATGGGCAAAGTCATTTTTAGAGGTCGGATAAGTGATTGACAGTGGTTGGCAAAGTCATTACAATTGTTTGGGCAAAGTCATTTTTTGAGGTCGGATTAGTAATTAACAGTAGTTGGCAAAGTCATTACAATTGTTGGGCAAAGTCATTTTTAGAGGTCGGATTAGTGATTAACAGTGGTTGGCAAAGTCATTACAATTGTTGGGCAAAGTCATTTTTAGATGTCGGATAAGTGATTAACAGTGGTTGGCAAAGTCATTCCAATTGTTGGGCAAAGTAATTCTTAGAGGTCGGATGAGTAATTTACAGTGGTTGGCAGAGTCATTACAATTGTTTGGCAAAGTCATTTTTAGAGGTCGAATAAGTGATTAACAGTGGATGGCAAAGTCATTACAATTGTTGGGCAAAGTCATTTTTAAAGGTCGGATAAGTGATTAACAGTGGTTGGCAAAGTCGTTACAATTGATGGGCAAAGTCATTTTTAAAGGTCGGATAAGTGATTGACAGTGATTGGCAAAGTCGTTACAATTGATGGGCAAAGTCATTTTTAGAGGTCGGATAAGTGATTGACAGTGGTTGGCAAAGTCATTACAATTGTTTGGGCAAAGTCATTTTTTGAGGTCGGATTAGTAATTAACAGTAGTTGGCAAAGTCATTACAATTGTTGGGCAAAGTCATTTTTAGAGGTCGGATTAGTGATTAACAGTGGTTGGCAAAGTCATTACAATTGTTGGGCAAAGTCATTTTAAGAGGTCGGATAAGTGATTAACAGTGGTTGGCAAAGTCATTCCAATTGTTGGGCAAAGTAATTCTTAGAGGTCGGATGAGTAATTTACAGTGGTTGGCAGAGTCATTACAATTGTTTGGCAAAGTCATTTTTAGAGGTCGAATAAGTGATTAACAGTGGATGGCAAAGTCATTACAACTGTTGGGCAAAGTCATTTTTAAAGGTCGGATAAGTGATTAACAGTGGTTGGCAAAGTCGTTACAATTGATGGGCAAAGTCATTTTTAGAGGTCGGATAAGTGATTGACAGTTGTTGGCAAAGTCATTACAATTGTTTGGGCAAAGTCATTTTTAGAGGTCGGATAAGCGATTGACAGTGGTTGGCAAAGTCATTACAATTGTTGGGCAAAGTCATTTTTAGAGGTCGGATAAGTGATTAACAGTGGTTGGCAAAGTCATTGCAATTGTTTCGGCAAAGTCATTTTTTGAGGTCGGATTAGTGATTAACAGTGGTTGGATAAGTCATTACAATTGTTGGGCAAAGTCATTTTTAGAGGTCGGATGAGTGATTAACAGTGGTTGGCAAAGTCATTAACAGTGGTTGGCAAAGTCATTACAATTGTTGGGCAAAGTCATTACAATTGTTGGGCAAATCCATTTTAAGATGTCGGATAAGTTATTAACAGTGGTTGGCAATGTCATTACAATTGTTGGGCAAAGTCATTTTAAGAGGTCGGATAAGTGATTAACAGTGGTTGGATAAGTCATTACAATTGTTGGGCAAAGTCATTTTTAGAGGTCGGATGAGTGATTAACAGTGGTTGGCAAAGTCATTACAATTGTTGGGCAAAGTCATTTTAAGAGGTCGGATGAGTGATTAACAGTGGTTGGCAAAGTCATTTACAGTGGTTGGCAAAGTCATTACAATTGTTGGGCAAAGTCTTTACAATTGTTGGGTAAAGTCATTTTTAGAGGTCGGATAAGTGATTAACAGTGGTTGGCAAAGTCATTACAATTGTTGGGCAAAGACATTTTTAGAGGTCGGATCAGTGATTAACCGTTGTTTGGCAAAGTCATTACAATTGTTGGGCAAAGTCATTTTTAGAGGTCGGATAAGTGATTAACAGTGGTTAGCAAAGTCATTACAATTGTTGGGCAAAGTCATTTTTAGAGGTCGGATTAGTGATTTACAGTGGTTGGCAAAGTGAATACAATTGTTGGGCAAAGTCATTTTTCGAGGTCGGATTAGTGATTTACAGTGGTTGGCAAAGTGAATACAATTGTTGGGCAAAGTCATTTTTAGAGGTCGGATAAGTTATTAACAGTGGTTGGCAAAGTCATTACAATTGTTGGGCAAAGTCATTTTAAGAGGTCGGATAAGTGATTAACAGTGGTTGGATAAGTCATTACAATTGTTGGGCAAAGTCATTTTTAGAGGTCGGATGAGTGATTAACAGTGGTTGGCAAAGTCATTACAATTGTTGGGCAAAGTCATTTTTAGAGGTCGGATAAGTGATTGACAGTGGTTGGCAAAGTCATTACAATTGTTGGGCAAAGTCATTTTTAGAGGTCGGATAAGTGATTAACAGTGGTTGGCAAAGTCATTGCAATTGTTTCGGCAAAGTCATTTTTTGAGGTCGGATTAGTGATTAACAGTGGTTGGATAAGTCATTACAATTGTTGGGCAAAGTCATTTTTAGAGGCCGGATGAGTGATTAACAGTGGTTGGCAAAGTCATTACAATTGTTGGGCAAAGTCATTACAATTGTTGGGCAAATCCATTTTAAGATGTCGGATAAGTTATTAACAGTGGTTGGCAATGTCATTACAATTGTTGGGCAAAGTCATTTTTAGAGGTCGGATAAGTGATTAACAGTGGTTGGATAAGTCATTACAATTGTTGGGCAAAGTCATTTTTAGAGGTCGGATAAGTGATTAACAGTGGTTGGCAAAGTCATTACAATTGTTGGGCAAAGTCATTTTAAGAGGTCGGATGAGTGATTAACAGTGGTTGGCAAAGTCATTTACAGTGGTTGGCAAAGTCATTACAATTGTCTGGCAAAGTCTTTACAATTGTTGGGTAAAGTCATTTTTAGAGGTCGGATAAGTAATTAACAGTGGTTGGCAAAGTCATTACAATTGTTGGGCAAAGACATTTTTAGAGGTCGGATCAGTGATTAACCGTTGTTTGGCAAAGTCATTACAATTGTTGGGCAAAGTCATTTTTAGAGGTCGGATAAGTGATTAACAGTGGTTAGCAAAGTCATTACAATTGTTGGGCAAAGTCATTTTTAGAGGTCGGATTAGTGATTTACAGTGGTTGGCAAAGTGAATACAATTGTTGGGCAAAGTCATTTTTTGAGGTCGGATTAGTGATTTACAGTGGTTGGCAAAGTGAATACAATTGTTGGGCAAAGTCATTTTTAGAGCTCGGATAAGTTATTAACAGTGGTTGGCAAAGTCATTACAATTGTTGGGCAAAGTCATTTTTAGAGGTCGGATTAGTGATTTACAGTGGTTGGCAAAGTGAATACAATTGTTGGGCAAAGTCATTTTTAGAGGTCGGATAAGTGATTAACAGTGGTTGGATAAGTCATTCCAATTGTTGGGCAAAGTCATTTTTAGAGGTCGGATGAGTAATTTACAGTGGTTGGCAGAGTCATTACAATTGTTTGGCAAAGTCATTTTTAGAGGTCGAATAAGTGATTAACAGTGGATGGCAAAGTCATTACAATTGTTGGGCAAAGTCATTTTTAAAGGTCGGATAAGTGATTAACAGTGGTTGGCAAAGTCGTTACAATTGATGGGCAAAGTCATTTTTAGAGGTCGGATAAGTGATTGACAGTGGTTGGCAAAGTCATTACAATTGTTTGGGCAAAGTCATTTTTTGAGGTCGGATTAGTAATTAACAGTAGTTGGCAAAGTCATTACAATTGTTGGGCAAAGTCATTTTTAGAGGTCGGATTAGTGATTAACAGTGGTTGGCAAAGTCATTACAATTGTTGGGCAAAGTCATTTTTAGATGTCGGATAAGTGATTAACAGTGGTTGGCAAAGTCATTCCAATTGTTGGGCAAAGTCATTTTTAGAGGTCGGATGAGTAATTTACAGTGGTTGGCATAGTCATTACAATTGTTTGGCAAAGTCATTTTTAGATGTCGGATAAGTGATTAACAGTGGTTGGCAAAGTCATTACAATTTTTGGGGAAAAGTCATTTTTAGAGGTCGGATAAGTGATTGACAGTGGTTGGCAAAGTCATTACAATTGTTGGGCAAAGTCATTTTTAGAGGTCGGATTAGTGATTAACAGTGGTTGGCAAAGTCATTGCAATTGTTTCGGCAAAGTCATTTTTTGAGGTCGGATTAGTGATTAACAGTGGTTGGATAAGTCATTACAATTGTTGGGCAAAGTCATTTTAAGAGGTCGGATAAGTGATTAACAGTGGTTGGATAAGTCATTACAATTGTTGGGCAAAGTCATTTTTAGAGGTCGGATGAGTGATTAACAGTGGTTGACAAAGTAATTACAATTGTTGGGCAAAGTCTTTACAATTGTTGGGTAAAGTCATTTTTAGAGGTCGGATAAGTGAATAACAGTGGTTGGCAAAGTCATTACAATTTTTGGGCAAAGTCATTTTTAGAGGTCGGATAAGTGATTGACAGTGGTTGGCAAAGTCATTACAATTGTTGGGCAAAGTCAATTTTAGAGGTCGGATAAGTGATTAACAGTGGTTGGCAAAGTCATTGCAATTGTTTCCGCAAAGTCATTTTTTGAGGTCGGATTAGTGATTAACAGTGGTTGGATAAGTCATTACAATTGTTGGGCAAAGTCATTTTTAGAGGTCGGATTAGTGATTAACAGTGGTTGGCAAAGTCATTACAATTGTTGGGCAAAGTCATTTTTAGATGTCGGATAAGTGATTAACAGTGGTTGGCAAAGTCATTCCAATTGTTGGGCAAAGTCATTTTTAGAGGTCGGATGAGTAATTTACAGTGGTTGGCATAGTCATTACAATTGTTTGGCAAAGTCATTTTTAGATGTCGGATAAGTGATTAACAGTGGTTGGCAAAGTCATTACAATTTTTGGGAAAAGTCATTTTTAGAGGTCGGATAAGTGATTGACAGTGGTTGGCAAAGTCATTACAATTGTTGGGCAAAGTCATTTTTAGAGGTCGGATTAGTGATTTACAGTGGTTGGCAAAGTGAATACAATTGTTGGGCAAAGTCATTTTTAGAGGTCGGATAAGTCATTAACAGTGGTTGGCAAAGTCATTACAATTGTTGGGCAAAGTCATTTTAAGAGGTCGGATAAGTGATTAACAGTGGTTGAATAAGTCATTACAATTGTTGGGCAAAGTCATTTTTAGAGGTCGGATGAGTGATTAACAGTGGTTGACAAAGTCATTACAATTGTTGGGCAAAGTCATTTTTTGAGGTCGGATGAGTGATTAACAGTGGTTGGCAAAGTCATTAACAGTGGTTGGGCAAATCCATTTTAAGATGTCGGATAAGTTATTAACAGTGGTTGGCAATGTCATTACAATTGTTGGGCAAAGTCATTTTAAGAGGTCGGATAAGTGATCAACAGTGGTTGGATAAGCCATTACAATTGTTGGGCAAAGTCATTTTTAAAGGTCGGATGAGTGATTAACAGTGGTTGGCAAAGTCATTACAATTGTTGGGCAAAGTCATTTTAAGAGGTCGGATGAGTGATTAACAGTGGTTGGCAAAGAAATTTACAGTGGTTGGCAAAGTCATTACAATTGTTGGGCAAAGTCTTTACAATTGTTGGGTAAAGTCATTTTTAGAGGTCGGATAAGTGATTAACAGTGGTTGGCAAAGTCATTACAATTGTTTGGCAAAGTCATTTTTAGAGGTCGGATCAGTGATTAACCGTTGTTTGGCAAAGTCATTACAATTGTTGGGCAAAGTCATTACAATTGTTGGGCAAATCCATTTTAAGATGTCGGATAAGTTATTAACAGTGGTTGGCAATGTCATTACAATTGTTGGGCAAAGTCATTTTAAGAGGTCGGATAAGTGATCAACAGTGGTTGGATAAGCCATTACAATTGTTGGGCAAAGTCATTTTTAAAGGTCGGATGAGTGATTAACAGTGGTTGGCAAAGTCATTACAATTGTTGGGCAAAGACATTTTTAGAGGTCGGATCAGTGATTAACCGTTGTTTGGCAAAGTCATTACAATTGTTGGGCAAAGTCATTACAATTGTTGGGCAAATCCATTTTAAGATGTCGGATAAGTTATTAACAGTGGTTGGCAATGTCATTACAATTGTTGGGCAAAGTCATTTTAAGAGGTCGGATAAGTGATCAACAGTGGTTGGATAAGCCATTACAATTGTTGGGCAAAGTCATTTTTAAAGGTCGGATGAGTGATTAACAGTGGTTGGCAAAGTCATTACAATTGTTGGGCAAAGTCATTTTAAGAGGTCGGATGAGTGATTAACAGTGGTTGGCAAAGTCATTACAATTGTTGGGCAAAGTCTTTACAATTGTTGGGTAAAGTCATTTTTAGAGGTCGGATAAGTGATTAACAGTGGTTGGCAAAGTCATTACAATTGTTGGGCAAAGACATTTTTAGAGGTCGGATCAGTGATTAACCGTTGTTGGCAAAGTCATTACAATTGTTGGGCAAAGTCATTTTTAGAGGTCGGATTAGTGATTTACAGTGGTTGGCAAAGTGAATACAATTGTTGGGCAAAGTCATTTTTAGAGGTCGGATAAGTTATTAACAGTGGTTGGCAAAGTCATTACAATTGTTGGGCAAAGTCATTTTAAGAGGTCGGATAAGTGATTAACAGTGGTTGGATAAGTCATTACAATTGTTGGGCAAAGTCATTTTTATTGGTCGGATAAGTGATTAACAGTGGTTGGCAAAGTCATTACAAATGTTGGGCAAACACATTTTTAGAGGTCGGATAAGTGATTGACAGAGGTTGGCAAAGTCATTTCAATTGTTGGGCAAAGTCATTTTAAGAGGTCGGATAAGTGATTAACAGTGGTTGGATATGTCATTACAATTGTTTGGCAAAGTCATTTTTAGAGGTCGGATGAGTGATTTACAGTGGTTGGCAAAGTCATTAACAGTGGTTGGCAAAGTCATTACAATTGTTGGGCAAAGTCTTTACAATTGTTTGGTAAAGTCATTTTTAGAGGTCGGATAAGTGATTAACAGTGGTTGGCAAAGTCATTACAATTGTTGGGCAAAGTCATTTTTAGAGGTCGGATAAGTGATTAACAGTTGTTGGCAAAGTCATTACAATTGTTGGGCAAAGTCATTTTTAGAGGTCGGATTAGTGATTTACAGTGGTTTGCAAAGTGAATACAATTGTTGGGCAAAGTCATTTATAGAGGTCGGATAAGTTATTAACAGTGGTTGGCAAAGTCATTACAATTGTTGGGCAAAGTCATTTTAAGAGGTCGGATAAGTGATTAACAGTGGTTGGATAAGTCATTACAATTGTTGGGCAAAGTCATTTTTAGAGGTCGGATGAGTGATTAACAGTGGTTGGCAAAGTCATTACAATTGTTGGGCAAAGTCATTTTAAGAGGTCGGATAAGTGATTAACAGTGGTTGGATAAGTCATTACAATTGTTGGGCAAAGTCATTTTTAGAGGTCGGACGAGTGATTAACAGTGGTTGGCAAAGTCATTACAATTGTTGGGCAAAGTCTTTACAATTGTTGGGTAAAGTCATTTTTAGAGGTCGGATAAGTGATTAACAGTGGTTGGCAAAGTCATTACAATTGTTGGGCAAACACATTTTTAGAGGTCGGATAAGTGATTGACAGAGGTTGGCAAAGTCATTTCAATTGTTGGGCAAAGTCATTTTAAGAGGTCGGATAAGTGATTAACAGTGGTTCGATAAGTCATTACAATTGTTGGGCAAAGTCATTTTTAGAGGTCGGATGAGTGATTAACAGTGGTTGGCAAAGTAATTAACAGTGGTTGGCGAAGTCATTACAATTGTTGGGCAAAGTCTTTACAATTGTTGGGTAAAGTCATTTTTAGAGGTCGGATAAGTGATTAACAGTGGTTGGCAAAGTCATTTCAATTGTTGGGCAAAGTCATTTTTAGAGGTCGGATAAGTGATTAACAGTGGTTGGCAAAGTCATTACAATTGTTAGGCAAAGTCATTTTTAGAGGTCGGATAAGTGATTGACAATGGTTGGCAAAGTCATTACAATTGTTGGGCAAAGTCATTTTTAGAGGTCGGATAAGTGATTGTCAATGGTTGGCAAAGTCATTTTTAGAGGTCGGATAAGTTATTAACAGTGGTTGGCAGTGTCATTACAATTGTTGGGCAAAGTCATTTTAAGAGGTCGGATGAGTGATTAACAGTGGATGGCAAAGTCATTTACAGTGGTTGGCAAAGTCATTACAATTGTTGGGCAAAGTCTTTACAATTGTTGGGTAAAGTCATTTTTAGAGGTCTGATAAGTGATTAACAGTGGTTGGCAAAGTCATTACAATTGTTGGGCAAAGACATTTTTAGAGGTCGGATAAGTGATTAACAGTGGTTAGCAAAGTCATTACAATTGTGGGGCAAAGTCATTTTTAGAGGTCGGATTAGTGATTGACAGTGGTTGGCAAATTGAATACAATTGTTGGGCAAAGTCATTTTTAGAGGTCGGATAAGTTATTAACAGTGGTTGGCAAAGTCATTACAATTGTTGGGCAAAGTCATTTTTAGAGGTCGGATAAGTGATTAACAGTTGTTGGCAAAGTCATTACAATTGTTGGGCAAAGTCATTTTTAGAGGTCGGATTAGTGATTTACAGTGGTTTGCAAAGTGAATACAATTGTTGGGCAAAGTCATTTATAGAGGTCGGATAAGTTATTAACAGTGGTTGGCAAAGTCATTACAATTGTTGGGCAAAGTCATTTTAAGAGGTCGGATAAGTGATTAACAGTGGTTGGATAAGTCATTACAATTGTTGGGCAAAGTCATTTTTAGAGGTCGGATGAGTGATTAACAGTGGTTGGCAAAGTCATTACAATTGTTGGGCAAAGTCATTTTAAGAGGTCGGATAAGTGATTAACAGTGGTTGGATAAGTCATTACAATTGTTGGGCAAAGTCATTTTTAGAGGTCGGACGAGTGATTAACAGTGGTTGGCAAAGTCATTACAATTGTTGGGCAAAGTCTTTACAATTGTTGGGTAAAGTCATTTTTAGAGGTCGGATAAGTGATTGACAGAGGTTGGCAAAGTCATTTCAATTGTTGGGCAAAGTCATTTTAAGAGGTCGGATAAGTGATTAACAGTGGTTCGATAAGTCATTACAATTGTTGGGCAAAGTCATTTTTAGAGGTCGGATGAGTGATTAACAGTGGTTGGCAAAGTAATTAACAGTGGTTGGCGAAGTCATTACAATTGTTGGGCAAAGTCTTTACAATTGTTGGGTAAAGTCATTTTTAGAGGTCGGATAAGTGATTAACAGGTGTTGGCAAAGTCATTTCAATTGTTGGGCAAAGTCATTTTTAGAGGTCGGATAAGTGATTAACAGTGGTTGGCAAAGTCATTACAATTGTTAGGCAAAGTCATTTTTAGAGGTCGGATAAGTGATTGACAATGGTTGGCAAAGTCATTACAATTGTTGGGCAAAGTCATTTTTAGAGGTCGGATAAGTGATTGACAGAGGTTGGCAAAGTCATTTCAATTGTTGGGCAAAGTCATTTTAAGAGGTCGGATAAGTGATTAACAGTGGTTCGATAAGTCATTACAATTGTTGGGCAAAGTCATTTTTAGAGGTCGGATGAGTGATTAACAGTGGTTGGCAAAGTAATTAACAGTGGTTGGCGAAGTCATTACAATTGTTGGGCAAAGTCTTTACAATTGTTGGGTAAAGTCATTTTTAGAGGTCGGATAAGTGATTAACAGGTGTTGGCAAAGTCATTTCAATTGTTGGGCAAAGTCATTTTTAGAGGTCGGATAAGTGATTAACAGTGGTTGGCAAAGTCATTACAATTGTTAGGCAAAGTCATTTTTAGAGGTCGGATAAGTGATTGACAATGGTTGGCAAAGTCATTACAATTGTTGGGCAAAGTCATTTTTAGAGGTCGGATAAGTGATTGTCAATGGTTGGCAAAGTCATTTTTAGAGGTCGGATAAGTTATTAACAGTGGTTGGCAGTGTCATTACAATTGTTGGGCAAAGTCATTTTAAGAGGTCGGATGAGTGATTAACAGTGGATGGCAAAGTCATTTACAGTGGTTGGCAAAGTCATTACAATTGTTGGGCAAAGTCTTTACAATTGTTGGGTAAAGTCATTTTTAGAGGTCTGATAAGTGATTAACAGTGGTTGGCAAAGTCATTACAATTGTTGGGCAAAGACATTTTTAGAGGTCGGATAAGTGATTAACAGTGGTTAGCAAAGTCATTACAATTGTGGGGCAAAGTCATTTTTAGAGGTCGGATTAGTGATTGACAGTGGTTGGCAAATTGAATACAATTGTTGGGCAAAGTCATTTTTAGAGGTCGGACAAGTTATTAACAGTGGTTGGCAAAGTCATTACAATTGTTGGGCAAAGTCATTTTAAGAGGTCGGATAAGTGATTAACAGTGGTTGGAAAAGTCATTACAATTGTTGGGCAAAGTCTTTACAATTGTTTGGTAAAGTCATTTTTAGAGGTCGGATAAGTGATTAACAGTGGTTGGCAAAGTCATTTTTAGAGGTCGGAAAAGTGATTAACCGTTGTTTGGCAAAGTCATTACAATTGTTGGGCAAAGTCATTTTTAGAGGTCGGATAAGTGATTAACAGTTGTTGGCAAAGTCATTACAATTGTTGGGCAAAGTCATTTATAGAGGTCGGATAAGTTATTAACAGTGGTTGGCAAAGTCATTACAATTGTTGGGCAAAGTCATTTTAAGAGGTCGGATAAGTGATTAACAGTGGTTGGATAAGTCATTACAATTGTTGGGCAAAGTCATTTTTAGAGGTCGGATGAGTGATTAACAGTGGTTGGCAAAGTCATTACAATTGTTGAGCAAAGTCATTTTAAGAGGTCGGATAAGTTTTAACAGTGGTTGGATAAGTCATTACAATTGTTGGGCAAAGTCATTTTTAGAGGTCGGACGAGTGATTAACAGTGGTTAGCAAAGTCATTACAATTGTTGGGCAAAGACATTTTTAGAGGTCGGATTAGTGATTTACAGTGGTTGGCAAAGTGAATACAATTGTTGAGCAAAGTCATTTTAAGAGGTCGGATAAGTTTTAACAGTGGTTGGATAAGTCATTACAATTGTTGGGCAAAGTCATTTTTAGAGGTCGGACGATTGATTTACAGTGGTTGGCAAAGTCATTAACAGTGGTTGGCAAAGTCATTACAATTGTTGGGCAAAGTCTTTACAATTGTTTGGTAAAGTCATTTTTAGAGGTCGGATAAGTGATTAACAGTGGTTGGCAAAGCCATTACAATTGTTGGGCAAAGTCATTTTTAGAGGTCGGAAAAGTGATTTACCGTTGTTTGGCAAAGTCATTACAATTATTGGGCAAAGTCATTTTTAGAGGTCGGATAAGTGATTAACAGTTGTTGGCAAAGTCATTACAATTGTTGGGCAAAGTCATTTATAGAGGTCGGATAAGTTATTAAGAGTGGTTGGCAAAGTCATTCCAATTGTTGGGCAAAGTCATTTTAAGAGGTCGGATAAGTGATTAACAGTGGTTGGATAAGTCATTACAATTGTTGGGCAAAGTCATTTTTAGAGGTCGGATGAGTGATTAACAGTGGTTGGCAAAGTCATTACAATTGTTGAGCAAAGTCATTTTAAGAGGTCGGATAAGTTTTAACAGTGGTTGGATAAGTCATTACAATTGTTGGGCAAAGTCATTTTTAGAGGTCGGACGAGTGATTAACAGTGGTTGGCAAAGTCATTACAATTGTTGGGCAAAGTCATTACAATTGTTGGGCAGAGTCATTTTTAGAGGTCGGATTAGTGATTTACAGTGGTTGGCAAAGTGAATACAATTGTTGAGCAAAGTCATTTTAAGAGGTCGGATAAGTTTTAACAGTGGTTGGATAAGTCATTACAATTGTTGGGCAAAGTCATTTTTAGAGGTCGGACGAGTGATTTACAGTGGTTGGCAAAGTCATTAACAGTGGTTGGCAAAGTCATTACAATTGTTGGGCAAAGTCTTTACAATTGTTGAGCAAAGTCATTTTAAGAGGTCGGATAAGTTTTAACAGTGGTTGGATAAGTCATTACAATTGTTGGGCAAAGTCATTTTTAGAGGTCGGACGAGTGATTAACAGTGGTTGGCAAAGTCATTCCAATTGTTGGGCAAAGTCATTACAATTGTTGGGCAAAGTCATTTTTAGAGGTCGGATTAGTGATTTACAGTGGTTGGCAAAGTGAATACAATTGTTGAGCAAAGTCATTTTAAGAGGTCGGATAAGTTTTAACAGTGGTTGGATTAGTCATTACAATTGTTGGGCAAAGTCATTTTTAGAGGTCGGACGAGTGATTTACAGTGGTTGGCAAAGTCATTAACAGTGGTTGGCAAAGTCATTACAATTGTTGGGCAAAGTCTTTGCAATTGTTTGGTAAAGTCATTTTTAGAGGTCGGATAAGTGATTAACAGTGGTTGGCAAAGTCATTACAATTGTTGGGCAAAGTCATTTTTAGAGGTCGGAAAAGTGATTTACCGTTGTTTGGCAAAGTCATTACAATTGTTGGGCAAAGTCATTTTTAGAGGTCGGATAAGTGATTAACAGTGGTTGGCCAAGTCATTACAATTGTTGGGCAAAGTCATTTTTAGAGGTCGGATAAGAGATTAACAGTGGTTGGCCAAGTCATTACAATTGTTGGGCAAAGTCATTTATAGAGGTCGGATAAGTTATTAAGAGTGGTTGGCAATGTCATTCCAATTGTTGGGCAAAGTCATTTTAAGAGGTCGGATAAGTGATTAACAGTGGTTGGATAAGTCATTACAATTGTTGGGCAAAGTCATTTTTAGAGGTCGGATGAGTGATTAACAGTGGTTGGCAAAGTCATTACAATTGTTGAGCAAAGTCATTTTAAGAGGTCGGATAAGTTTTAACAGTGGTTGGATAAGTCATTACAATTGTTGGGCAAAGTCATTTTTAGAGGTCGGACGAGTGATTAACAGTGGTTGGCAAAGTCATTACAATTGTTGGGCAAAGTATTTACAATTGTTGGGTAAAGTCATTTTTAGAGGTCGGATAAGTGATTAACAGTGGTTGGCAAAGTCATTACAATTGTTGAGCAAAGTCATTTTAAGAGGTCGGATAAGTTTTAACAGTGGTTGGATAAGTCATTACAATTGTTGGGCAAAGTCATTTTTAGAGGTCGGACGAGTGATTAACAGTGGTTGGCAAAGTCATTACAATTGTTGGGCAAAGTATTTACAATTGTTGGGCAAAGTCATTTTTAGAGGTCGGATAAGTGATTAACAGTGGTTGGCAAAGTCATTACAATTGTTGAGCAAAGTCATTTTAAGAGGTCGGATAAGTTTTAACAGTGGTTGGATAAGTCATTACAATTGTTGGGCAAAGTCATTTTTAGAGGTCGGATAAGTGATTAACAGTGGTTGGCAAAGTCATTACAATTGTTGGGCAAACACATTTTTAGAGGTCGGATAAGTGATTGACAGAGGTTGGCAAAGTCATTTCAATTGTTGGGCAAAGTCATTTTAAGAGGTCGGATAAGTGATTATCAGTGGTTGGATAAGTCATTACAATTGTTGGGCAAAGTCATTTTTAGAGGTCGGAAAAGTGATTTACCGTTGTTTGGCAAAGTCATTACAATTATTGGGCAAAGTCATTTTTAGAGGTCGGATAAGTGATTAACAGTTGTTGGCAAAGTCATTACAATTGTTGGGCAAAGTCATTTATAGAGGTCGGATAAGTTATTAAGAGTGGTTGGCAAAGTCATTCCAATTGTTGGGCAAAGTCATTTTAAGAGGTCGGATAAGTGATTAACAGTGGTTGGATAAGTCATTACAATTGTTGGGCAAAGTCATTTTTAGAGGTCGGATGAGTGATTAACAGTGGTTGGCAAAGTCATTACAATTGTTGAGCAAAGTCATTTTAAGAGGTCGGATAAGTTTTAACAGTGGTTGGATAAGTCATTACAATTGTTGGGCAAAGTCATTTTTAGAGGTCGGACGAGTGATTAACAGTGGTTGGCAAAGTCATTACAATTGTTGGGCAAAGTCATTACAATTGTTGGGCAAAGTCATTTTTAGAGGTCGGATTAGTGATTTACAGTGGTTGGCAAAGTGAATACAATTGTTGAGCAAAGTCATTTTAAGAGGTCGGATAAGTTTTAACAGTGGTTGGATAAGTCATTACAATTGTTGGGCAAAGTCATTTTTAGAGGTCGGACGAGTGATTTACAGTGGTTGGCAGAGTCATTAACAGTGGTTGGCAAAGTCATTACAATTGTTGGGCAAAGTCTTTACAATTGTTTGGTAAAGTCATTTTTAGAGGTCGGATAAGTGATTAACAGTGGTTGGCAAAGTCATTACAATTGTTGGGCAAAGTCATTTTTAGAGGTCGGAAAAGTGATTTACCGTTGTTTGGCAAAGTCATTACAATTGTTGGGCAAAGTCATTTTTAGAGGTCGGATAAGTGATTAACAGTGGTTGGCCAAGTCATTACAATTGTTGGGCAAAGTCATTTATAGAGGTCGGATAAGTTATTAAGAGTGGTTGGCAAAGTCATTCCAATTGTTGGGCAAAGTCATTTTAAGAGGTCGGATAAGTGATTAACAGTGGTTGGATAAGTCATTACAATTGTTGGGCAAAGTCATTTTAAGAGGTCGGATGAGTGATTAACAGTGGTTGGCAAAGTCATTACAATTGTTGAGCAAAGTCATTTTAAGAGGTCGGATAAGTTTTAACAGTGGTTGGATAAGTCATTACAATTGTTGGGCAAAGTCATTTTTAGAGGTCGGACGAGTGATTAACAGTGGTTGGCCAAGTCATTACAATTGTTGGGCAAAGTCATTTATAGAGGTCGGATAAGTTATTAAGAGTGGTTGGATAAGTCATTACAATTGTTGGGCAAAGTCATTTTTAGAGGTCGGACGAGTGATTAACAGTGGTTGGCAAAGTCATTCCAATTGTTGGGCAAAGTCATTTTAAGAGGTCGGATAAGTGATTAACAGTGGTTGGATAAGTCATTACAATTGTTGGGCAAAGTCATTTTTAGAGGTCGGATGAGTGATTAACAGTGGTTGGCAAAGTCATTACAATTGTTGAGCAAAGTCATTTTAAGAGGTCGGATAAGTTTTAACAGTGGTTGGATAAGTCATTACAATTGTTGGGCAAAGTCATTTTTAGAGGTCGGATAAGTGATTAACAGTGGTTGGCCAAGTCATTACAATTGTTGGTCAAAGTCATTTATAGAGGTCGGATAAGTTATTAAGAGTGGTTGGCAAAGTCATTCCAATTGTTGGGCAAAGTCATTTTAAGAGGTCGGATAAGTGATTAACAGTGGTTGGATAAGTCATTACAATTGTTGGGCAAAGTCATTTTTAGAGGTCGGACGAGTGATTAACAGTGGTTGGCAAAGTCATTCCAATTGTTGGGCAAAGTCATTTTAAGAGGTCGGATAAGTGATTAACAGTGGTTGGATAAGTCATTACAATTGTTGGGCAAAGTCATTTTTAGAGGTCGGATGAGTGATTAACAGTGGTTGGCAAAGTCATTACAATTGTTGAGCAAAGTCATTTTAAGAGGTCGGATAAGTTTTAACAGTGGTTGGATAAGTCATTACAATTGTTGGGCAAAGTCATTTTTAGAGGTCGGATAAGTGATTAACAGTGGTTGGATAAGTCATTACAATTGTTGGGCAAAGTCATTTTTAGAGGTCGGATGAGTGATTAACAGTGGTTGGCAAAGTCATTACAATTGTTGAGCATAGTCATTTTAAGAGGTCGGATAAGTTTTAACAGTGGTTGGATAAGTCATTACAATTGTTGGGCAAAGTCATTTTTAGAGGTCGGACGAGTGATTAACAGTGGTTGGCCAAGTCATTACAATTGTTGGGCAAAGTCATTTATAGAGGTCGGATAAGTGATTAACAGTGGTTGGCCAAGTCATTACAATTGTTGGGCAAAGTCATTTTTAGAGGTCGGATAAGTGATTTACAGTGGTTGGCAAAGTCATTACAATTGTTGGGCAAACACATTTTTAGAGGTCGGATAAGTGATTGACAGAGGTTGGCAAAGTCATTTCAATTGTTGGGCAAAGTCATTTTAAGAGGTCGGATAAGTGATTATCAGTGGTTGGATAAGTCATTACAATTGTTGGGCAAAGTCATTTTTAGAGGTCGGATGGGTGATTAACAGTGGTTGGCAAAGTAATTAACAGTGGTTGGCAAAGTCATTACAATTGTTGGGCAAAGTCTTTACAATTGTTGGGAAAAGTCATTTTTAGAGGTCGGATTAGTGATTAACAGTGGTTGGCAAAGTCATTACAATTGTTGGGCAAAGTCATTTTTAGATGTCGGATAAGTGATTAACAGTGGTTGGCAAAGTCATTCCAATTGTTGGGCAAAGTCATTTTTAGAGGTCGGATGAGTAATTTACAGTGGTTGGCAGAGTCATTACAATTGTTTGGCAAAGTCATTTTTAGAGGTCGAATAAGTGATTAACAGTGGATGGCAAAGTCATTACAATTGTTGGGCAAAGTCATTTTTAAAGGTCGGATAAGTGATTAACAGTGGTTGGCAAAGTCGTTACAATTGATGGGCAAAGTCATTTTTAGAGGTCGGATGAGTAATTTACAGTGGTTGGCAAAGTCATTACAATTGTTTGGCAAAGTCATTTTTAGAGGTCGAATAAGTGATTAACAGTGGATGGCAAAGTCATTACAATTGTTGGGCAAAGTCATTTTTAAAGGTCGGATAAGTGATTAACAGTGGTTGGCAAAGTCGTTACAATTGATGGGCAAAGTCATTTTTAGAGGTCGGATAAGTGATTGACAGTGGTTGGCAAAGTCATTACAATTGTTTGGGCAAAGTCATTTTTTGAGGTCGGATTAGTAATTAACAGTAGTTGGCAAAGTCATTTTTAGAGGTCGGATAAGTGATTAACAGTGGTTGGCAAAGTCATTACAATTGTTGGGCAAACACATTTTTAGAGGTCGGATAAGTGATTGACAGAGGTTGGATAAGTCATTACAATTGTTGGGCAAAGTCATTTTTAGAGGTCGGATGAGTGATTAACAGTGGTTGGCAAAGTAATTAACAGTGGTTGGCAAAGTCATTACAATTGTTGGGCAAAGTATTTACAATTGTTGGGCAAAGTCATTTTTAGAGGTCGGATAAGTGATTAACAGTGGTTGGCAAAGTCATTACAATTGTTGGGCAAACACATTTTTAGAGGTCGGATAAGTGATTGACAGAGGTTGGCAAAGTCATTACAATTGTTGGGCAAAGTCATTTTTAGAGGTCGGATTAGTGATTTACAGTGGTTGGCAAAGTGAATACAATTGTTGGGCAAAGTCATTTTTAGAGGTCGGATAAGTTATTAACAGTGGTTGGCAAAGTCATTACAATTGTTGGGCAAAGTCATTTTAAGAGGTCGGATAAGTGATTAACAGTGGTTGGATAAGTCATTCCAATTGTTGGGCAAAGTCATTTTTAGAGGTCGGATGAGTAATTTACAGTGGTTGGCAGAGTCATTACAATTGTTTGGCAAAGTCATTTTTAGAGGTCGAATAAGTGATTAACAGTGGATGGCAAAGTCATTACAATTGTTGGGCAAAGTCATTTTTAAAGGTCGGATAAGTGATTAACAGTGGTTGGCAAAGTCGTTACAATTGATGGGCAAAGTCATTTTTAGAGGTCGGATAAGTGATTGACAGTGGTTGGCAAAGTCATTACAATTGTTTTGGCAAAGTCATTTTTTGAGGTCGGATTAGTAATTAACAGTAGTTGGCAAAGTCATTACAATTGTTGGGCAAAGTCATTTTTAGAGGTCGGATTAGTGATTAACAGTGGTTGGCAAAGTCATTACAATTGTTGGGCAAAGTCATTTTTAGATGTCGGATAAGTGATTAACAGTGGTTGGCAAAGTCATTCCAATTGTTGGGCAAAGTCATTTTTAGAGGTCGGATGAGTAATTTACAGTGGTTGGCAGAGTCATTACAATTGTTTGGCAAAGTCATTTTTAGAGGTCGAATAAGTGATTAACAGTGGATGGCAAAGTCATTACAATTGTTGGGCAATGTCATTTTTAAAGGTCGGATAAGTGATTAACAGTGGTTGGCAAAGTCGTTACAATTGATGGGCAAAGTCATTTTTAGAGGTCGGATAAGTGATTGACAGTGGTTGGCAAAGTCATTACAATTGTTTGGGCAAAGTCATTTTTTGAGGTCGGATTAGTAATTAACAGTAGTTGGCAAAGTCATTACAATTGTTGGGCAAAGTCATTTTTAGAGGTCGGATGAGTGATTAACAGTGGTTGGCAAAGTCATTACAATTGTTGGGCAAAGTCTTTACAATTGTTGGGTAAAGTCATTTTTAGAGGTCGGATAAGTGAATAACAGTGGTTGGTAAAGTCATTACAATTTTTGGGCAAAGTCATTTTTAGAGGTCGGATAAGTGATTGACAGTGGTTGGCAAAGTCATTACAATTGTTGGGCAAAGTCATTTTTAGAGGTCGGATAAGTGATTAACAGTGGTTGGCAAAGTCATTGCAATTGTTTCGGCAAAGTCATTTTTTGAGGTCGGATTAGTGATTAACAGTGGTTGGATAAGTCATTACAATTGTTGGGCAAAGTCATTTTTAGAGGTCGGATGAGTGATTAACAGTGGTTGGCAAAGTCATTAACAGTGGTTGGCAAAGTCATTACAATTGTTGGGCAAAGTCATTACAATTGTTGGGCAAATCCATTTTAAGATGTCGGATAAGTTATTAACAGTGGTTGGCAATGTCATTACAATTGTTGGGCAAAGTCATTTTAAGAGGTCGGATAAGTGATTAACAGTGGTTGGATAAGTCATTACAATTGTTGGGCAAAGTCATTTTTAAAGGTCGGATGAGTGATTAACAGTGGTTGGCAAAGTCATTACAATTGTTGGGCAAAGTCATTTTTAGAGGTCGGATAAGTGATTAACAGTGGTTAGCAAAGTCATTACAATTGTTGGGCAAAGTCATTTTTAGAGGTCGGATTAGTGATTTACAGTGGTTGGCAAAGTGAATACAATTGTTGGGCAAAGTCATTTTTTGAGGTCGGATTAGTGATTTACAGTGGTTGGCAAAGTGAATACAATTGTTGGGCAAACACATTTTTAGAGGTCGGATAAGTGATTGACAGAGGTTGGCAAAGTCATATCAATTGTTGGGCAAAGTCATTTTTAGAGGTCGGATTAGTGATTGACAGTGGTTGGCAAAGTCATTTCAATTGTTGGGCAAAGTCATTTTTAGAGGTCGGATAAGTGATTAACAGTTGTTGGCAAAG
Organism: Brachionus asplanchnoidis; assembly: GCA_025491095.1. Taxonomy (NCBI): domain Eukaryota; kingdom Metazoa; phylum Rotifera; class Eurotatoria; order Ploima; family Brachionidae; genus Brachionus; species Brachionus asplanchnoidis. The sequence continues at coordinate 74,871 of JAILYF010000044.1, read as the reverse complement.
TCATTAAAATTGTTGGGCAAAGTCATTTTTAGAGGTCGGATTAGTGATTTACAATGGTTGGCAAAGTGAATACAATTGTTGGGCAAAGTCATTTATAGAGGTCGGATAAGTTATTAACAGTGGTTGTCAAAGTCATTACAATTGTTGGGCAAAGTCATTTTAAGAGGTCGGATAAGTGATTAACGGTGGTTGGATAAGTCATTACAATTGTTGGGCAAAGTCATTTTTAGAGGTCGGATGAGTGATTAACATTGGTTGGCAAAGTCATTACAATTGTTGGGCAAAGTCATTTTAAGAGGTCGGATAAGTGATTAACAGTGGTTGGATAAGTCATTACAATTGTTGGGCAAAGTCATTTTTAGAGGTCGGACGAGTGATTAACAGTAGTTGGCAAAGTCATTACAATTGTTGGGCAAAGTCTTTACAATTGTTGGGTAAAGTCATTTTTAGAGGTCGGATAAGTGATTAACAGTGGTTGGCAAAGTCATTACAATTGTTGGGCAAAGTCATTTTTAGAGGTCGGATAAGTGATTAACAGTGGTTGGCAAAGTCATTACAATTGTTGGGCAAAGTCATTTTTAGAGGTCTGATAAGTGATTAACAGTGGTTGGCAAAGTCATTACAATTGTTGGGCAAACACATTTTTAGAGGTCGGATAAGTGATTGACAGAGGTTGGCAAAGTCATTTCAATTGTTGGGCAAAGTCATTTTAAGAGGTCGGATAAGTGATTAACAGTGGTTCGATAAGTCATTACAATTGTTGGGCAAAGTCATTTTTAGAGGTCGGATGAGTGATTAACAGTGGTTGGCAAAGTAATTAACAGTGGTTGGCGAAGTCATTACAATTGTTGGGCAAAGTCTTTACAATTGTTGGGTAAAGTCATTTTTAGAGGTCGGATAAGTGATTAACAGTGGTTGGCAAAGTCATTTCAATTGTTGGGCAAAGTCATTTTTAGAGGTCGGATAAGTGATTAACAGTGGTTGGCAAAGTCATTACAATTGTTAGGCAAAGTCATTTTTAGAGGTCGGATAAGTGATTGACAATGGTCGGCAAAGTCATTACAATTGTTGGGCAAAGTCATTTTTAGAGGTCGGATAAGTGATTGACAATGGTTGGCAAAGTCATTTTTAGAGGTCGGATAAGTTATTAACAGTGGTTGGCAATGTCATTACAATTGTTGGGCAAAGTCATTTTAAGAGGTCGGATAAGTGATTAACAGTGGTTGGCAAAGTCATTACAATTGTTGGGCAAAGTCATTTTTAGAGGTCGGATGAGTGATTAACAGTGGTTGGCAATGTCATTACAATTGTTGGGCAAAGTCATTTTAAGGGGTCGGATAAGTTATTAACAGTGGTTGGCAATGTCATTACAATTGTTGGGCAAAGTCATTTTAAGAGGTCGGATAAGTGATTAACAGTGGTTGGCAAAGTCATTACAATTGTTGGGCAAAGTCATTTTTAGAGGTCGGATGAGTGATTAACAGTGGTTGGCAAAATCATTACAATTGTTGGGCAAAGTCATTTTAAGAGGTCGGATGAGTGATTTACAGTGGTTGGCAAAGTCATTTACAGTGGTTGGCAAAGTCATTACAATTGTTGGGCAAAGACATTTTTAGAGGTCGGATAAGTGATTAACAGTGGTTAGCAAAGTCATTACAATTGTGGGGCAAAGTCATTTTTAGAGGTCGGATTAGTGATTTACAGTGGTTGGCAAAGTGAATACAATTGTTGGGCAAAGTCATTTTTAGAGGTCGGATAAGTTATTAACAGTGGTTGGCAAAGTCATTACAATTGTTGGGCAAAGTCATTTTAAGAGGTCGGATAAGTGATTAACAGTGGTTGGAAAAGTCATTACAATTGTTGGGCAAAGTCATTTTTAGAGGTCGGATTAGTGATTAACAGTGGTTGGCAAAGTCATTACAATTGTTGGGCAAAGTCATTTTTAGAGGTCGGATAAGTGATTAACAGTGGTTGGATATGTCATTACAATTGTTGGGCAAAGTCATTTTTAGAGGTCGGATGAGTGATTTACATTGGTTGGCAAAGTCATTAACAGTGGTTGGCAACGTCATTACAATTGTTGGGCAAAGTCTTTACAATTGTTTGGTAAAGTCATTTTTAGAGGTCGGATAAGTGATTAACAGTGGTTGGCAAAGTCATTACAATTGTTGGGCAAAGTCATTTTTAGAGGTCGGATTAGTGATTAACAGTGGTTGGCAAAGTCATTACAATTGTTGGGCAAAGTCATTTTTAGAGGTCGGATAAGTGATTAACAGTTGTTGGCAAAGTCATTACAATTGTTGGGCAAAGTCATTTTTAGAGGTCGGATAAGTGATTAACAGTGGTTGGCAAAGTCATTACAATTGTTGGGCAAAGTCATTTTTAGAGTTCGGAAAAGTGATTAACCGTTGTTTGGCAAAGTCATTACAATTGTTGGGCAAAGTCATTTTTAGAGGTCGGATAAGTGATTAACAGTTGTTGGCAAAGTCATTACAATTGTTGGGCAAAGTCATTTTTAGAGGTCGGATTAGTGATTTACAGTGGTTGGCAAAGTGAATACAATTGTTGGGCAAAGTCATTTATAGAGGTCGGATAAGTTATTAACAGTGGTTGGCAAAGTCATTACAATTGTTGGGCAAAGTCATTTTAAGAGGTCGGATAAGTGATTAACAGTGGTTGGATAAGTCATTACAATTGTTGGGCAAAGTCATTTTTAGAGGTCGGATGAGTGATTAACAGTGGTTGGCAAAGTCATTACAATTGTTGAGCAAAGTCAATTTAAGAGGTCGGATAAGTTTTAACAGTGGTTGGATAAGTCATTACAATTGTTGGGCAAAGTCATTTTTAGAGGTCGGACGAGTGATTAACAGTGGTTGGCAAAGTCATTACAGTTGTTGGGCAAAGTATTTACAATTGTTGGGTAAAGTCATTTTTAGAGGTCGGATAAGTGATTAACAGTGGTTGACAAAGTCATTACAATTGTTGGGCAAAGTCATTTTTAGAGGTCGGATAAGTGATTAACAGTGGTTGGCCAAGTCATTACAATTGTTGGGCAAAGTCATTTTTAGAGGTCGGATAAGTGATTAACAGTGGTTGGCAAAGTCATTACAATTGTTGGGCAAACACATTTTTAGAGGTCGGATAAGTGATTGACAGAGGTTGGCAAAGTCATTTCAATTGTTGGGCAAAGTCATTTTAAGAGGTCGGATAAGTGATTATCAGTGGTTGGATAAGTCATTACAATTGTTGGGCAAAGTCATTTTTAGAGGTCGGATGAGTGATTAACAGTGGTTGGCAAAGTAATTAACAGTGGTTGGCAAAGTCATTACAATTGTTGGGCAAAGTCTTTACAATTGTTGGGAAAAGTCATTTTTAGAGGTCGGATAAGTGATTAACAGTGGTTGGCAAAGTCATTACAATTGTTGGGCAAAGTCATTTTTAGAGGTCGGATAAGTGATTAACAGTGGTTGGCAAAGTCATTACAATTGTTAGGCAAAGTCATTTTTAGAGGTCGGATAAGTGATTGACAATGGTTGGCAAAGTCATTACAATTGTTGGGCAAAGTCATTTTTAGAGGTCGGATAAGTGATTGACAATGGTTGGCAAAGTCATTACAATTGTTTGGCAAAGTCATTTTTAGAGGTCGGATAAGTTATTAACAATGGTTGGCAAAGTCATTACAATTGTTGGGCAAATACATTTTAAGAGGTCGGATAAGTGATTAACAGTGGTTGGCAAATTCATTACAATTGTTGGGCAAACACATTTTTAGAGGTCGGATAAGTGATTGACAGAGGTTGGCAAAGTCATTTCAATTGTTTGGCAAAGTCATTTTAAGAGGTCGGATAAGTGATTAACAGTGGTTGGATAAGTCATTACAATTGTTGGGCAAAGTCATTTTTAGAGGTCGGATGAGTGATTAGCAGTGGTTGGCAAAGTCATTACAATTGTTGGGCAAAGTCTTTACAATTATTGGGTAAAGTCATTTTTAGAGGTTGGATAAGTGATTAACAGTGGTTGGCAAAGTCATTACAATTGTTGGGCAAAGTCATTTTTAGAGGTCGGATAAGTGATTAACAGTGGTTGGCAAAGTCATTACAATTGTTAGGCAAAGTCATTTTTAGAGGTCGGATAAGTGATTGACAATGGTTGGCAAAGTCATTACAATTGTTGGGCAAAGTCATTTTTAGAGGTCGGATAAGTGATTGACAATGGTTGGCAAAGTCATTACAATTGTTTGGCAAAGTCATTTTTAGAGGTCGGATAAGTGATTAACAGTGGTTGGCAAAGTCATTACAATTGTTGGGCAAAGTCATTTTTAGAGGTCGGATAAGTGATTAACAGTGGTTGGCAAAGTCATTACAATTGTTGGGCAAACACATTTTTAGAGGTCGGATAAGTGATTGACAGAGGTTGGCAAAGTCATTTCAATTGTTGGGCAAAGTCATTTTAAGAGGTCGGATAAGTGATTAACAGTGGTTGGATAAGTCATTACAATTGTTGGGCAAAGTCATTTTTAGAGGTCGGATGAGTGATTAACAGTGGTTGGCAAAGTCATTTCAATTGTTGGGCAAAGTCATTTTAAGAGGTCGGATTAGTGATTAACAGTGGTTGACAAAGTCATTACAATTGTTGGGCAAACACATTTTTAGAGGTCGGATAGGTGATTGACAGTGGTTGGCAATATCATTACAATTGTTGGGCAAAGTCATTTTTAGAGGTCGGATTAGTGATTAACAGTGGTTGGCAAAGTGAATACAATTGTTGGGCAAAGTCATTTTTAGAGGTCGGATAGGTGATTGACAGTGGTTGGCAATATCATTGCAATTGTTGGGCAAAGTCATTTTTAGAGGTCGGATTAGTGATTAACAGTGGTTGGCAAAGTCATTACAATTGTTGGGCAAACACATTTTTAGAGGTCGGATAGGTGATTGACAGTGGTTGGCTGAGTCATTACAATTGTCGGGCAAACACATTTTTAGAGGTCGGATAAGTGATTGACAGAGGTTGGCAAAGTCATTTCAATTGTTGGGCAAAGTCATTTTTAGAGGTCGGATAAGTGATTAACAGTGGTTGGCAATATCATTACAATTGTTGGGCAAAGTCATTTTTAGAGGTCAGATTAGTGATTTACAGTGGTTGGCAAAGTGAATACAATTGTTGGGCAAAGTCATTTTTAGAGGTCGGATAGGTGATTGACAGTGGTTGGCAATATCATTACAATTGTTGGGCAAAGTCATTTTTAGAGGTCGGATTAGTGATTAACAGTGGTTGGCAAAGTCATTACAATTGTTGGGCAAACACATTTTTAGAGGTCGGATAGGTGATTGACAGTGGTTGGCAGAGTCATTACAATTGTTGGGCAAACACATTTTTAGAGGTCGGATAAGTGATTGACAGAGGTTGGCAAAGTCATTACAATTGTTGGGCAAAGTCATTTTTAGAGGTCGGATTAGTGATTTACAGTGGTTGGCAAAGTGAATACAATTGTTGGGCAAAGTCATTTTTAGAGGTCGGATAGGTGATTTACAGTGGTTGGCAATATCATTACAATTGTTGGGCAAAGTCATTTTTAGAGGTCGGATTAGTGATTAACAGTGGTTGGCAAAGTCATTACAATTGTTGGGCAAACACATTTTTAGAGGTCGGATAGGTGATTGACGGTGGTTTGCAGAGTCATTACAATTGTTGGGCAAACACATTTTTAGAGGTCGGATAAGTGATTGACAGAGGTTGGCAAAGTCATTTCAATTGTTGGGCAAAGTCATTTTTAGAGGTCGGATAAGTTATTAACAGTGGTTGGCAAAGTCATTACAATTGTTGGGCAAAGTCATTTTTAGAGGTCGGATAGGTGATTGACAGTGGTTGGCAATATCAGTACAATTGTTGGGCAAAGTCATTTTTAGAGGTCGGATTAGTGATTAACAGTGGTTGGCAAAGTCATTACAATTGTTGGGCAAAGTCATTTTTAGAGGTCGGATTAGTGATTAACAGTGGTTGGCAAAGTGAATACAATTGTTGAGCAAAGTCATTTTTAGAGGTCGGATAGGTGATTGACAGTGGTTGGCAAAGTCATTACAATTGTTGGGCAAACACATTTTTAGAGGTCGGATAAGTGATTGACAGAGGTTGGCAAAGTCATTTCAATTGTTGGGCAAAGTCATTTTTAGAGGTCGGATAAGTTATTAACAGTGGTTGGCAAAGTCATTACAATTGTTGGGCAAAGTCATTTTTAGAGGTCGGATTAGTGATTAACAGTGGTTGGCAAAGTCATTACAATTGCTGGGCAAAGTCATTTTTAGAGGTCGGATTAGTGATTAACAGTGGTTGGCAAAGTGAATACAATTGTTGGGCAAAGTCATTTTTAGAGGTCGGATAAGTGATTGACAGAGGTTGGCAAAGTCATTTCAATTGTTGGGCAAAGTCATTTTAAGAGGTCGGATAAGTGATTAACAGTGGTCGGATAAGTCATTACAATTGTTGGGCAAAGTCATTTTTAGAGGTCGGATGAGTGATTAACAGTGGTTGGCAAAGTCATTACAATTGTTGGGCAAAGTCATTTTTAGAGGTCGGATTAGTGATTAACAGTGGTTGGCAAAGTCATTACAATTGTTGGGCAAACACATTTTTAGAGGTCGGATAGGTGATTTACAGTGGTTGGCAATATCATTACAATTGTTGGGCAAAGTCATTTTTAGAGGTCGGATAAGTTATTAACAGAGGTTGGCAAAGTCATTACAATTGTTGGGCAAAGTCATTTTTAGAGGTCGGATAGGTGATTGACAGTGGTTGGCAATATCATTACAATTGTTGGGCAAAGTCATTTTTAGAGGTCGGATTAGTGATTAACAGTGGTTGGCAAAGTCATTACAATTGTTGGGCAAACACATTTATAGAGGTCGGATAGGTGATTGACAGTGGTTGGCAATATCATTACAATTGTTGGGCAAAGTCATTTTTAGAGGTCGGATTAGTGATTTACAGTGATTGGCAAAGTGAATACAATTGTTGGGCAAAGTCATTTTTAGAGGTCGGATAGGTGATTGACAGTGGTTGGCAAAGTCATTACAATTGTTGGGCAAACACATTTTTAGAGGTCGGATAAGTGATTGACATTGGTTGGCAAAGTCATTACAATTGTTGGGCAAACACATTTTTAGAGGTCGGATAAGTGATTGACATTGGTTGGCAAAGTCATTACAATTGTTGGGCAAATACATTTAAGAGGTCGGATTAGTGATTAACAGTGGTCGGATAAGTCATTACAATTGTTGGGCAAAGTCATTTTTAGAGGTCGGATAGGTGATTGACAGTGGTTGGCAATATCATTACAATTGTTGAGCAAAGTCATTTTTAGAGGTCGGATTAGTGATTTACAGTGGTTGGCAAAGTCATTACAATTGTTGGGCAAAGTCATTTTTAGAGGTCGGATTAGTGATTAACTATGGTTGGCAAAGTGAATACATTTGTTGAGCAAAGTCATTTTTAGAGGTCGGATAGGTGATTGACAGTGGTTGGCAAAGTCATTACAATTGTTGGGCAAACACATTTTTAGTGGTCGGATAAGTGATTGACAGAGGTTGGCAAAGTCATTTCAATTGTTGGGCAAAGTCATTTTTAGAGGTCGGATAAGTTTTTAACAGTGGTTGGCAAAGTCATTACAATTGTTGGGCAAAGTCATTTTTAGAGGTCGGATAGGTGATTGACAGTGGTTGGCAATATCATTACAATTGTTGGGCAAAGTCATTTTTAGAGGTCGGATTAGTGATTAACAGTGGTTGGCAAAGTGAATACAATTGTTGGGCAAAGTCATTTTTAGAGGTCGGATAAGTGATTGACAGAGGTTGGCAAAGTCATTTCAATTGTTGGGCAAAGTCATTTTTAGAGGTCGGATAAGTTATTAACAGTGGCTGGCAAAGTCATTACAATTGTTGGGCAAACACATTTTTAGAGGTCGGATAGGTGATTGACAGTGGTTGGCAAAGTCATTACAATTGTTGGGCAAACACATTTTTAGAGGTCGGATAAGTGATTGACATTGGTTGGCAAAGTCATTACAATTGTTGGGCAAATACATTTAAGAGGTCGGATTAGTGATTAACAGTGGTCGGATAAGTCATTACAATTGTTGGGCAAAGTCATTTTTAGAGGTCGGATAGGTGATTGACAGTGGTTGGCAATATCATTACAATTGTTGAGCAAAGTCATTTTTAGAGGTCGGATTAGTGATTTACAGTGGTTGGCAAAGTCATTACAATTGTTGGGCAAAGTCATTTTTAGAGGTCGGATTAGTGATTAACTATGGTTGGCAAAGTGAATACATTTGTTGAGCAAAGTCATTTTTAGAGGTCGGATAGGTGATTGACAGTGGTTGGCAAAGTCATTACAATTGTTGGGCAAACACATTTTTAGAGGTCGGATAAGTGATTGACAGAGGTTGGCAAAGTCATTTCAATTGTTGGGCAAAGTCATTTTTAGAGGTCGGATAAGTTTTTAACAGTGGTTGGCAAAGTCATTTCAATTGTTGGGCAAAGTCATTTTTAGAGGTCGGATAGGTGATTGACAGTGGTTGGCAATATCATTACAATTGTTGGGCAAAGTCATTTTTAGAGGTCGGATTAGTGATTAACAGTGGTTGGCAAAGTGAATACAATTGTTGGGCAAAGTCATTTTTAGAGGTCGGATAAGTGATTGACAGAGGTTGGCAAAGTCATTTCAATTGTTGGGCAAAGTCATTTTTAGAGGTCGGATAAGTTATTAACAGTGGCTGGCAAAGTCATTACAATTGTTGGGCAAAGTCATTTTTAGAGGTCGGATTAGTGATTAACAGTGGTTGGCAAAGTGAATACAATTGTTGAGCAAAGTCATTTTTAGAGGTCGGATAGGTGATTGACAGTGGTTGGCAAAGTCATTACAATTGTTGGGCAAACACATTTTTAGAGGTCGGATAAGTGATTGACAGAGGTTGGCAAAGTCATTTCAATTGTTGGGCAAAGTCATATTTAGAGGTCGGATAAGTTATTAACAGTGGTTGGCAAAGTCATTACAATTGTTTGGCAAAGTCATTTTTAGAGGTCGGATTAGTGATTAACAGTGGTTGGCAAAGTCATTACAATTGTTGGGCAAAGTCATTTTTAGAGGTCGGATTAGTGATTAACAGTGGTTGGCAAAGTGAATACAATTGTTGGGCAAAGTCATTTTTAGAGGTCGGATAGGTGATTGACAGTGGTTGGCAATATCATTACAATTGTTGGGCAAAGTCATTTTTAGAGGTCGGATTAGTGATTAACAGTGGTTGGCAAAGTCATTACAATTGTTGAGCAAAGTCATTTTTAGAGGTCGGATGGGTGATTGACAGTGGTTGGCAAAGTCATTACAATTGTTGGGCAAACACATTTTTAGAGGTCGGATAGGTGATTGACAGTGGTTGGCAGAGTCATTACAATTGTTGGGCAAAGTCATTTTTAGAGGTCGGATAAGTTATTAACAGTGGTTGGCAAAGTCATTACAATTGTTGGGCAAAGTCATTTTTAGAGGTCGGATAGGTGATTGACAGTGGTTGGCAATATCATTACAATTGTTGGGCAAAGTCATTTTTAGAGGTCGGATTAGTGATTAACAGTGGTTGGCAAAGTCATTACAATTGTTGGGCAAACACATTTTTAGAGGTCGGATAAGTGATTGACAGAGGTTGGCAAAGTCATTTCAATTGTTGGGCAAAGTCATTTTTAGAGGTCGGATAAGTTTTTAACAGTGGTTGGCAAAGTCATTACAATTGTTGGGCAAAGTCATTTTTAGAGGTCGGATAGGTGATTGACAGTGGTTGGCAATATCATTACAATTGTTGGGCAAAGTCATTTTTAGAGGTCGGATTAGTGATTAACAGTGGTTGGCAAAGTGAATACAATTGTTGGGCAAAGTCATTTTTAGAGGTCGGATAAGTGATTGACAGAGGTTGGCAAAGTCATTTCAATTGTTGGGCAAAGTCATTTTTAGAGGTCGGATAAGTTATTAACAGTGGCTGGCAAAGTCATTACAATTGTTGGGCAAAGTCATTTTTAGAGGTCGGATTAGTGATTAACAGTGGTTGGCAAAGTGAATACAATTGTTGAGCAAAGTCATTTTTAGAGGTCGGATAGGTGATTGACAGTGGTTGGCAAAGTCATTACAATTGTTGGGCAAACACATTTTTAGAGGTCGGATAAGTGATTGACAGAGGTTGGCAAAGTCATTTCAATTGTTGGGCAAAGTCATATTTAGAGGTCGGATAAGTTATTAACAGTGGTTGGCAAAGTCATTACAATTGTTTGGCAAAGTCATTTTTAGAGGTCGGATTAGTGATTAACAGTGGTTGGCAAAGTCATTACAATTGTTGGGCAAAGTCATTTTTAGAGGTCGGATTAGTGATTAACAGTGGTTGGCAAAGTGAATACAATTGTTGGGCAAAGTCATTTTTAGAGGTCGGATAGGTGATTGACAGTGGTTGGCAATATCATTACAATTGTTGGGCAAAGTCATTTTTAGAGGTCGGATTAGTGATTAACAGTGGTTGGCAAAGTCATTACAATTGTTGAGCAAAGTCATTTTTAGAGGTCGGATGGGTGATTGACAGTGGTTGGCAAAGTCATTACAATTGTTGGGCAAACACATTTTTAGAGGTCGGCTAAGTGATTGACAGAGGTTGGCAAAGTCATTTCAATTGTTGGGCAAAGTCATTTTTAGAGGTCGGATAAGTTATTAACAGTGGTTGGCAAAGTCATTACAATTGTTGGGCAAAGTCATTTTTAGAGGTCGGATAGGTGATTGACAGTGGTTGGCAATATCATTACAATTGTTGGGCAAAGTCATTTTTAGAGGTCGGATTAGTGATTAACAGTGGTTGACAAAGTCATTACAATTGTTGGGCAAAGTCATTTTTAGAGGTCGGATAGGTGATTGACAGTGGTTGGCAATATCATTACAATTGTTGGGCAAAGTCATTTTTAGAGGTCGGATTAGTGATTAACAGTGGTTGGCAAAGTGAATACAATTGTTGGGCAAAGTGATTTTTAGAGGTCGGATTAGTGATTAACAGTGGTTGGCAAAGTCATTATAATTGTTGGGCAAATACATTTAAGAGGTCGGATTAGTGATTAACAGAGGTCGGATAAGTCATTACAATTGTTGGGCAAAGTCATTTTTAGAGGTCGGATAGGTGATTGACAGTGGTTGGCAATATCATTACAATTGTTGAGCAAAGTCATTTTTAGAGGTCGGATTAGTGATTGACAGTGGTTGGCAAAGTGAATACAATTGTTGAGCAAAGTCATTTTTAGAGGTCGGATAGGTGATTGACAGTGGTTGGCAAAGTCATTACAATTGTTGGGCAAACACATTTTTAGAGGTCGGATAAGTGATTGACAGAGGTTGGCAAAGTCATTTCAATTGTTAGGCAAAGTCATTTTTAGGGGTGGGATAAGTTATTAACAGTGGTTGGGAAAGTCATTACAATTGTTGGGCAAAGTCATTTTTAGAGGTCGGATAGGTGATTGACAGTGGTTGGCAAAATCATTACAATTGTTGGGCAAAGTCATTTTTAGAGGTCGGATTAGTGATTAACAGTGGTTGGCAAAGTCATTAAAATTGTTGGGCAAATACATTTAAGAGGTCGGATTAGTGATTAACAGTGGTCGGATAAGTCATTACAATTGTTGGGCAAAGTCATTTTTTGAGGTCGGATAGGTGATTGACAGTGGTTGGCAATATCATTACAATTGTTGAGCAAAGTCATTTTTAGAGGTCGGGTTAGTGATTAACAGTGGTTGGCAAAGTGAATACAATTGTTGGGAAAAGTCATTTTTAGAGGTCGGATAAGTGATTGACAGAGGTTGGCAAAGTCATTACAATTGTTTGGCAAAGTCATTTTTAGAGGTCGGATAAGTGATTAACATTGGTTGGCAAAGTCATTACAATTGTTGGGCAAAGTCATTTTTAGAGGTCGGATAAGTGATTTACAGTGGTTGGCAAAGTCATTTCAATTGTTGGGCAAACACATTTTTAGAGGTCGGATAAGTGATTGACAGAGGTTGGCAAAGTCATTTCAATTGTTGGGCAAAGTCATTTTTAGAGGTCGGATAAGTTATTAACAGTGGTAAGAAAAGTCATTTCAATTGTTGGGCAAAGTCATTTTAAGAGGTCGGATTAGTAATTTACAGTGGTTGGATAAGTCATTACAATTGTTGGGCAAAGTCATTTTTAGAGGTCGGATGAGTGATTAAAGGTGGTAGGCAAAGTCATTAACAGTGGTTGGCAAAGTCATTACAATTGTTGGGCAAAGTCATTTTTAGAGGTCGGATAAGTGATTGACAATGGTTGGCAAAGTCATTACAATTGTTGGGCAAAGTCATTTTTAGAGGTCGGATAAGTGATTGACAATGGTTGGCAAAGTCATTACAATTGTTTGGCAAAGTCATTTTTAGAGGTCGGATAAGTGATTTACAGTGGTTGGCAAAGTCATTTCAATTGTTGGGCAAACACATTTTTAGAGGTCGGATAAGTGATTGACAGAGGTTGGCAAAGTCATTTCAATTGTTGGGCAAAGTCATTTTTAGAGGTCGGATAAGTTATTAACAGTGGTAAGAAAAGTCATTTCAATTGTTGGGCAAAGTCATTTTAAGAGGTCGGATTAGTAATTTACAGTGGTTGGATAAGTCATTACAATTGTTGGGCAAAGTCATTTTTAGAGGTCGGATGAGTGATTAAAGGTGGTAGGCAAAGTCATTAACAGTGGTTGGCAAAGTCATTACATTTGTTGGGCAAAGTCATTTTTAGAGGTCGGATAAGTTATTGACAATGGTTGGCAAAGTCATTAAAATTGTTGGGCAAAGTCATTTTTAGAGGTCGGATAAGTGATTGACAATGGTTGGCAAAGTCATTACAATTGTTTGGCAAAGTCATTTTTAGAGGTCGGATAAGTGATTAACATTGGTTGGCAAAGTCATTACAATTGTTGGGCAAAGTCAATTTTAGAGGTCGGATAAGTGATTAACAGTGGTTGGCAAAGTCATTTCAATTGTTGGGCAAAGTCATTTTTAGAGGTCGGATAAGTTATTAACAGTGGTAAGAAAAGTCATTACAATTGTTGGGCAAAGTCATTTTAAGAGGTCAGATTAGTGATTAACATTGGTTGAAAAAGTCATTACAATTGTTGGGCAAAGTCATTTTTAGAGGTCGGATGAGTGATTAACAGTGGTTGGCAAAGTCATTAACAGTGGTTGGCAAAGTTATTATAATTGTTGGGCAAAGTCATTTTTAGAGGTCGGATAATTGATTGACAATGGTTGGCAAAGTCATTACAATTGTTGGGCAAAGTCATATTTAGAGGTCCGATAAGTGATAAACAGTGGTTGGCAATATCATTACAATTGTTGGGCAGAGTCATTTTTAGAGGTCGGATTAGTGATTAACAGTTGTTGGCAATGTGAATACAATTGTTGGGCAAAGATATTTTAGAGGTCGGATAGGTGATTGACAGTGGTTGGCAATATCATTACAATTGTTGGGCAAAGTCATTTTTAGAGGTCGGATTAGTGATTAACAGTGGTTGGCAAAGTGAATACAATTGTTGGGCAAAGTCATTTTTAGAGGTCGGATAGGTGATTGACAATGGTTGGCAAAGTCATTACAATTGTTGGGCAAAGTCATTTTTAGAGGTCGGATAAGTGATTGACAATGGTTGGCAAAGTCATTACAATTGTTTGGCAAAGTCATTTTTAGAGGTCGGATAAGTGATTAACAGTGGTTGGCAAAGTCATTACAATTGTTGGGCAAAGTCATTTTTAGAGGTGGGATAAGTTATTAACAGTGGTTGGCAAAGTCATTACAATTGTTGGGCAAAGTCATTTTTAGAGGTCGGATAGGTGATTGACAGTGGTTGGCAATATCATTACAATTGTTGGGCAAAGTCATTTTTAGAGGTCGGATAAGTTATTAACAGTGGTTGGCAAAGTCATTACAATTGTTGGGCAAAGTCATTTTTAGAGGTCGGATAGGTGATTGACAGTGGTTGGCAATATCATTACAATTGTTTGGCAAAGTCATTTTTAGAGGTCGGATTAGTGATTAACAGTGGTTGGCAAAGTCATTACAATTGTTGGGCAAAGTCATTTTTAGAGGTCGGATAGGTGATTGACAGTGGTTGGCAATATCATTACAATTGTTGGGCAAAGTCATTTTTAGAGGTCGGATTAGTGATTGACAGTGGTTGGCAAAGTCATTACAATTGTTGGGCAAAGTCATTTTTAGAGGTCGGATGAGTGATTAACATTGGTTGGCAAAGTCATCACAATTGTTGGGCAAAGTCTTTACAATTGTTGGGTAAAGTCATTTTTAGAGGTCGGATAAGTGATTAACAGTGGTTGGTAAAGTCATTACAATTGTTGGGCAAAGTCATTTTTAGAGGTCGGATAAGTGATTAACAGTGGTTAGCAAAGTCATTACAATTGTTGGGTAAAGTCATTTTTAGAGGTCGGATAAGTGATTGACAATGGTTGGCAAAGTCATTACAATTGTTGGGCAAAGTCATATTTAGAGGTCCGATAAGTAATTAACAGTGGTTGGCAAAATCATTACAATTGTTGGGCAAAGTCATTTTAAGAGGTCGGATTAGTGATTCACAGTGGTTGGCAAAGTGAATACAATTGTTGGGAAAAGTCATTTTTAGAGGTCGGATAAGTGATTGACAGAGGTTGGCAAAGTCATTACAATTGTTTGGCAAAGTCATTTTTAGAGGTCGGATAAGTGATTAATATTGGTTGGCAAAGTCATTACAATTGTTGGGCAAAGTCATTTTTAGAGGTCGGATAAGTGATTTACAGTGGTTGGCAAAGTCATTTCAATTGTTGGGCAAACACATTTTTAGAGGTCGGATAAGTGATTGACAGAGGTTGGCAAAGTCATTTCAATTGTTGGGCAAAGTCATTTTTAGAGGTCGGATAAGTTATTAACAGTGGTAAGAAAAGTCATTTCAATTGTTGGGCAAAGTCATTTTAAGAGGTCGGATTAGTAATTAACAGTGGTTGGATAAGTCATTACAATTGTTGGGCAAAGTCATTTTTAGAGGTCGGATGAGTGATTAACAGTGGTAGGCAAAGTCATTAACAGTGGTTGGCAAAGTCATTACAATTGTTGGGCAAAGTCATTTTTAGAGGTCGGATAAGTTATTAACAGTGGTAAGAAAAGTCATTACAATTGTTGGGCAAAGTCATTTTAAGAGGTCAGATTAGTGATTAACATTGGTTGATAAGTCATTACAATTGTTGGGCAAAGTCATTTTTAGAGGTCGGATGAGTGATTAACAGTGGTTGGCAAAGTCATTAACAGTGGTTGGCAAAGTGAATACAATTGTTGGGCAAAGTCATTTTTAGAGGTCGGATAGGTGATTGACAGTGGTTGGCAAAGTCATTACAATTGTTGGGCAAACACATTTTTAGAGGTCGGATAAGTGATTGACAGAGGTTGGCAAAGTCATTTCAATTGTTGGGCAAAGTCATTTTTAGAGGTCGGATAAGTTATTATCAGTGGTTGG
This sequence comes from Brachionus asplanchnoidis, assembly GCA_025491095.1. Classification (NCBI taxonomy): domain Eukaryota; kingdom Metazoa; phylum Rotifera; class Eurotatoria; order Ploima; family Brachionidae; genus Brachionus; species Brachionus asplanchnoidis. The sequence continues at coordinate 59,306 of JAILYF010000044.1, read as the reverse complement.
CAAAGTCATTACAATTGTTGGGCAAAGTCATTTTAAGAGGTCGGATTAGTGATTAACAGTGGTTAGATAAGTCATTACAATTGTTGGGCAAAGTCATTTTTAAGGGTCGGATGAGTGATTAACAATGGTTGGCAAAGTGAATACAATTGTTGGGCAAAGTTATTTTAGAGGTCGGATAGGTGACAGACAGTGGTTGGCAATATCATTACAATTGTTGGGCAAAGTCATTTTTAGAGGTCGGATTAGTGATTAACAGTTGTTGGCAAAGTGAATACAATTGTTGGGCAAAGTTATTTTAGAGGTCGGATAGGTGATAGACATTGGTTGGCAATATCATTACAATTGTTGGGCAAACACATTTTTAGAGGTCGGATAAGTGATTGACAGAGGTTGGCAAAGTCATTACAATTGTTGGGCAAACACATTTTTAGAGGTCGGATAAGTGATTGACAGAGGTTGGCAAAGTCATTTCAATTGTTGGGCAAAGTCATTTTTAGAGGTCGGATAAGTTGTTATCAGTGGTTGGCAAAGTCATTACAATTGTTGGGCAAAGTCTTTACAATTGTTGGTTAAGTCATTTTTAGAGGTCGGATAAGTGGTTGACAATGGTTGGCAAAGTGAATACAATTGTTGGGCAAAGTTATTTTAGAGGTCGGATCGGTGACAGACAGTGGTTGGCAATATCATTACGATTGTTGGGCAAAGTCATTTTTAGAGGTCGGATTAGTGATTAACAGTTGTTGGCAAAGTGAATACAATTGTTGGGCAAAGTCATATTTAGAGGTCCGATAAGTAATTAACAGTGGTTGGCAAAATCATTACAATTGTTGGGCAAAGTCATTTTAAGAGGTCGGATTAGTGATTAACAGTGGTTGGCAAAGTCATTACAATTGTTGGGCAAAGTCATTTTAAGAGGTCGGATTAGTGATTAACAGTGGTTGGCAAAGTCATTACAATTGTTGGGCAAAGTCTTTACAATTGTTGGTTAAGTCATTTTTAGAGGTCGGATAAGTGGTTGACAATGGTTGGCAAAGTGAATACAATTGTTGGGCAAAGTTATTTTAGAGGTCGGATCGGTGACAGACAGTGGTTGGCAATATCATTACGATTGTTGGGCAAAGTCATTTTTAGAGGTCGGATTAGTGATTAACAGTTGTTGGCAAAGTGAATACAATTGTTGGGCAAAGTCATATTATGAGGTCCGATAAGTAATTAACAGTGGTTGGCAAAATCATTACAATTGTTGGGCAAAGTCATTTTAAGAGGTCGGATTAGTGATTAACAGTGGTTGGCAAAGTCATTACAATTGTTGGGCAAAGTCATTTTAAGAGGTCGGATTAGTGATTAACAGTGGTTGGATAAGTCATTACAATTGTAGGGCAAAGTCATTTTTAGACGTCGGATGAGTGATTAACAGTGGTTGGCAAAGTCATTACAATTGTTGGGCAAAGTCATTTTTGGAGGTCGGATAAGTGATTAACAGTGGTTGGCAAAGTCATTACAATTGTTTGGCAAACACATTTTTAGAGGTCGGATGAGTGATTATCAGTGGTTGGCAAAGTCATTACAATTGTTGGGCAAAGTCATTTTTGGAGGTCGGATAAGTGATTAACAGTGGTTGGCAAAGTCATTACAATTGTTTGGCAAAGTCATTTTTAGAGGTCGGATAAGTGATTGACAATGGTTGGCAAATTCATTACAATTGTTGGGCAAAGTCATATTTAGAGGTCCGATAAGTGATTAACAGTGGTTGGCAATATCATTACAATTAATGGGCAAAGTCATTTTTAGTGGTCGGATTAGTGATTAACAGTGGTTGGCAAAGTGAATACAATTGTTGGGCAAAGTCATTTTAAGAGGTCGGATTAGTGATTAACAGTGGTTGGATAAGTCATTACAATTGTTGGGCAAAGTCATTTTTAGAGGTCGGATAAGTGATTAACAGTGGTTGGCAAAGTCATTACAATTGTTGGGCAAAGTCATTTTTAGAGGTCGGATAAATGATTTACAGTGGTTGGCAAAGTCATTTCAATTGTTGGGCAAACACATTTTTAGAGGTCGGATAAGTGATTGACAGAGGTTGGCAAAGTCATTTCAATTGTTGGGCAAAGTCATTTTTAGAGGTCGGATAAGTTATTAACAGTGGTAAGAAAAGTCATTTCAATTGTTGGGCAAAGTCATTTTAAGAGGTCGGATTAGTAATTTACAGTGGTTGGATAAGTCATTACAATTGTTGGGCAAAGTCATTTTTAGAGGTCGGATAAGTGATTGACAATGGTTGGCAAAGTCATTACAATTGTTGGGCAAAGTCATTTTTAGAGGTCGGATAAGTGATTGACAATGGTTGGCAAAGTCATTACAATTGTTTGGCAGAGTCATTTTTAGAGGTCGGATAAGTGATTAACATTGGTTGGCAAAGTCATTACAATTGTTGGGCAAAGTCAATTTTAGAGGTCGGATAAGTGATTAACAGTGGTTGGCAATATCATTACAATTGTTGGGCAAAGTCATTTTTAGAGGTCGGATAAGTTATTAACAGTGGTAAGAAAAGTCATTACAATTGTTGGGCAAAGTCATTTTAAGAGGTCAGATTAGTGATTAACATTGGTTGAAAAAGTCATTACAATTGTTGGGCAAAGTCATTTTTAGAGGTCAGATGAGTGATTAACAGTGGTTGGCAAAGTCATTAACAGTGGTTGGCAAAGTTATTATAATTGTTGGGCAAAGTCATTTTTAGAGGTCGGATAATTGATTGACAATGGTTGGCAAAGTCATTACAATTGTTGGGCAAAGTCATATTTAGAGGTCCGATAAGTGATAAACAGTGGTTGGCAATATCATTACAATTGTTGGGCAAAGTCATTTTTAGAGGTCGGATTAGTGATTAACAGTTGTTGGCAATGTGAATACAATTGTTGGGCAAAGATATTTTAGAGGTCGGATAGGTGATTGACAGTGGTTGGCAATATCATTACAATTGTTGGGCAAAGTCATTTTTAGAGGTCGGATTAGTGATTAACAGATGTTGGCAAAGTGAATACAATTGTTGGGCAAAGTCATTTTTAGAGGTCGGATAGGTGATTGACAATGGTTGGCAAAGTCATTACAATTGTTGGGCAAAGTCATTTTTAGAGGTCGGATAAGTGATTGACAATGGTTGGCAAAGTCATTACAATTGTTTGGCAAAGTCATTTTTAGAGGTCGGATAAGTGATTAACAGTGGTTGGCAAAGTCATTACAATTGTTGGGCAAAGTCATTTTTAGAGGTGGGATAAGTTATTAACAGTGGTTGGCAAAGTCATTACAATTGTTGGGCAAAGTCATTTTTAGAGGTCGGATAGGTGATTGACAGTGGTTGGCAATATCATTACAATTGTTGGGCAAAGTCATTTTTAGAGGTCGGATTAGTGATTAACAGTGGTTGGCAAAGTGAATACAATTGTTGGGCAAAGTCATTTTTAGAGGTCGGATAAGTTATTAACAGTGGTTGGCAAAGTCATTACAATTGTTGGGCAAAGTCATTTTTAGAGGTCGGATAGGTGATTGACAGTGGTTGGCAATATCATTACAATTGTTTGGCAAAGTCATTTTTAGAGGTCGGATTAGTGATTAACAGTGGTTGGCAAAGTCATTACAATTGTTGGGCAAAGTCATTTTTAGAGGTCGGATAGGTGATTGACAGTGGTTGGCAATATCATTACAATTGTTGGGCAAAGTCATTTTTAGAGGTCGGATTAGTGATTGACAGTGGTTGGCAAAGTCATTACAATTGTTGGGCAAAGTCATTTTTAGAGGTCGGATGAGTGATTAACATTGGTTGGCAAAGTCATCACAATTGTTGGGCAAAGTCTTTACAATTGTTGGGTAAAGTCATTTTTAGAGGTCGGATAAGTGATTAACAGTGGTTGGTAAAGTCATTACAATTGTTGGGCAAAGTCATTTTTAGAGGTCGGATAAGTGATTAACAGTGGTTAGCAAAGTCATTACAATTGTTGGGTAAAGTCATTTTTAGAGGTCGGATAAGTGATTGACAATGGTTGGCAAAGTCATTACAATTGTTGGGCAAAGTCATATTTAGAGGTCCGATAAGTAATTAACAGTGGTTGGCAAAATCATTACAATTGTTGGGCAAAGTCATTTTAAGAGGTCGGATTAGTGATTAACAGTGGTTGGCAAAGTGAATACAATTGTTGGGAAAAGTCATTTTTAGAGGTCGGATAAGTGATTGACAGAGGTTGGCAAAGTCATTACAATTGTTTGGCAAAGTCATTTTTAGAGGTCGGATAAGTGATTAATATTGGTTGGCAAAGTCATTACAATTGTTGGGCAAAGTCATTTTTAGAGGTCGGATAAGTGATTTACAGTGGTTGGCAAAGTCATTTCAATTGTTGGGCAAACACATTTTTAGAGGTCGGATAAGTGATTGACAGAGGTTGGCAAAGTCATTTCAATTGTTGGGCAAAGTCATTTTTAGAGGTCGGATAAGTTATTAACAGTGGTAAGAAAAGTCATTTCAATTGTTGGGCAAAGTCATTTTAAGAGGTCGGATTGGTAATTAACAGTGGTTGGATAAGTCATTACAATTGTTGGGCAAAGTCATTTTTAGAGGTCGGATGAGTGATTAACAGTGGTAGGCAAAGTCATTAACAGTGGTTGGCAAAGTCATTACAATTGTTGGGCAAAGTCATTTTTAGAGGTCGGATAAGTTATTAACAGTGGTAAGAAAAGTCATTACAATTGTTGGGCAAAGTCATTTTAAGAGGTCAGATTAGTGATTAACATTGGTTGATAAGTCATTACAATTGTTGGGCAAAGTCATTTTTAGAGGTCGGATGAGTGATTAACAGTGGTTGGCAAAGTCATTAACAGTGGTTGGCAAAGTGAATACAATTGTTGGGCAAAGTCATTTTTAGAGGTCGGATAGGTGATTGACAGTGGTTGGCAAAGTCATTGCAATTGTTGGGCAAACACATTTTTAGAGGTCGGATAAGTGATTGACAGAGGTTGGCAAAGTCATTTCAATTGTTGGGCAAAGTCATTTTTAGAGGTCGGATAAGTTATTATCAGTGGTTGGCAAAGTCATTACAATTGTTGGGCAAAGTCATTTTAAGAGGTCGGATTAGTGATTAACAGTGGTTAGATAAGTCATTACAATTGTTGGGCAAAGTCATTTTTAAGGGTCGGATGAGTGATTAACAATGGTTGGCAAAGTGAATACAATTGTTGGGCAAAGTTATTTTAGAGGTCGGATAGGTGACAGACAGTGGTTGGCAATATCATTACAATTGTTGGGCAAAGTCATTTTTAGAGGTCGGATTAGTGATTAACAGTTGTTGGCAAAGTGAATACAATTGTTGGGCAAAGTTATTTTAGAGGTCGGATAGGTGATAGACATTGGTTGGCAATATCATTACAATTGTTGGGCAAACACATTTTTAGAGGTCGGATAAGTGATTGACAGAGGTTGGCAAAGTCATTACAATTGTTGGGCAAACACATTTTTTGAGGTCGGATAAGTGATTGACAGAGGTTGGCAAAGTCATTTCAATTGTTGGGCAAAGTCATTTTTAGAGGTCGGATAAGTTGTTATCAGTGGTTGGCAAAGTCATTACAATTGTTGGGCAAAGTCTTTACAATTGTTGGTTAAGTCATTTTTAGAGGTCGGATAAGTGGTTGACAATGGTTGGCAAAGTGAATACAATTGTTGGGCAAAGTTATTTTAGAGGTCGGATCGGTGACAGACAGTGGTTGGCAATATCATTACGATTGTTGGGCAAAGTCATTTTTAGAGGTCGGATTAGTGATTAACAGTTGTTGGCAAAGTGAATACAATTGTTGGGCAAAGTCATATTTAGAGGTCCGATAAGTAATTAACAGTGGTTGGCAAAATCATTACAATTGTTGGGCAAAGTCATTTTAAGAGGTCGGATTAGTGATTAACAGTGGTTGGCAAAGTCATTACAATTGTTGGGCAAAGTCATTTTAAGAGGTCGGATTAGTGATTAACAGTGGTTGGCAAAGTCATTACAATTGTTGGGCAAAGTCTTTACAATTGTTGGTTAAGTCATTTTTAGAGGTCGGATAAGTGGTTGACAATGGTTGGCAAAGTGAATACAATTGTTGGGCAAAGTTATTTTAGAGGTCGGATCGGTGACAGACAGTGGTTGGCAATATCATTACGATTGTTGGGCAAAGTCATTTTTAGAGGTCGGATTAGTGATTAACAGTTGTTGGCAAAGTGAATACAATTGTTGGGCAAAGTCATATTTAGACGTCGGATGAGTGATTAACAGTGGTTGGCAAAGTCATTACAATTGTTGGGCAAAGTCATTTTTAGAGGTCGGATAAGTGATTGACAGAGGTTAGCAAAGTCATTTCAATTGTTGGGCATAGTCATTTTTAGAGGTCGGATAAGTGATTGACAGTGGTTGGCAAAGTCATTACAATTGTTGGGCAAAGTCATTTTTAGAGGTCGGATAAGTGATTAACAGTGGTTGGCAAAGTCATTGCAATTAATTCGGCAAAGTCATTTTTTGAGGTCGGATTAGTAATTAACAGTGGTTGGCAAAGTCATTACAATTGTTGGGCAAAGTCATTTTTAGAGGTCGGATTAGTGATTAACAGTGGTTGGCAAAGTCATTACAATTGTCGGGCAAAGTCATTTTTAGAGGTCGGATAAGTGATTGACAGTGGTTGGCAAAGTCATTACAATTGTTGGGCAAAGTCATTTTTAGAGGTCGGATAAGTAATTTACAGTGGTTGGCAGAGTCATTACAATTGTTTGGCAAAGTCATTTTTAGAGGTCGAATAAGTGATTAACAGTGGATGGCAAAGTCATTACAATTGTTGGGCAAAGTCATTTTTAAAGGTCGGATAAGTGATTAACAGTGGTTGGCAAAGTCGTTACAATTGATGGGCAAAGTCATTTTTTGAGGTCGGATAAGTGATTGACAGTGGTTGGCAAAGTCATTGCAATTGTTTGGGCAAAGTCATTTTTTGAGGTAGGATTAGTAATTAACAGTGGTTGGCAAAGTCATTACAATTGTTGGGCAAAGTCATTTTTATAGGTCGGATTAGTGATTAACAGTGGTTGGCAAAGTCATTACAATTTTTTGGCAAAGTCATTTTTAGATGTCGGATAAGTGATTAACAGTGGTTGGCAAAGTCATTACAATTTTTGGGAAAAGTCATTTTTAGAGGTCGGATAAGTGATTGACAGTGGTTGGCAAAGTCATTACAATTGTTGGGCAAAGTCATTTTTAGAGGTCGGATAAGTGATTGACAGTGGTTGGCAAAGTCATTACAATTGTTGGGCAAAGTCATTTTTAGAGGTCGGATAAGTGATTAACAGTGGTTGGCAAAGTCATTGCAATTAATTCGGCAAAGTCATTTTTTGAGGTCGGATTAGTAATTAACAGTGGTTGGCAAAGTCATTACAATTTTTGGGAAAAGTCATTTTTAGAGGTCGGATAAGTGATTAACAGTGGTTGGCAAAGTCATTACAATTGTCGGGCAAAGTCATTTTTAGAGGTCGGATAAGTGATTGACAGTGGTTGGCAAAGTCATTACAATTGTTGGGCAAAGTCATTTTTAGAGGTCGGATAAGTAATTTACAGTGGTTGGCAGAGTCATTACAATTGTTTGGCAAAGTCATTTTTAGAGGTCGAATAAGTGATTAACAGTGGATGGCAAAGTCATTACAATTGTTGGGCAAAGTCATTTTTAAAGGTCGGATAAGTGATTAACAGTGGTTGGCAAAGTCGTTACAATTGATGGGCAAAGTCATTTTTGAGGTCGGATAAGTGATTGACAGTGGTTGGCAAAGTCATTGCAATTGTTTGGGCAAAGTCATTTTTAGATGTCGGATAAGTGATTAACAGTGGTTGGCAAAGTCGTTACAATTGATGGGCAAAGTCATTTTTAAAGGTCGGATAAGTGATTAACAGTGGTTGGCAAAGTCATTACAATTTTTTGGCAAAGTCATTTTTAGATGTCGGATAAGTGATTAACAGTGGTTGGCAAAGTCATTACAATTTTTGGGAAAAGTCATTTTTAGAGGTCGGATAAGTGATTAACAGTGGTTGGCAAAGTCATTACAATTGTCGGGCAAAGTCATTTTTAGAGGTCGGATAAGTGATTGACAGTGGTTGGCAAAGTCATTACAATTGTTGGGCAAAGTCATTTTTAGAGGTCGGATAAGTAATTTACAGTGGTTGGCAGAGTCATTACAATTGTTTGGCAAAGTCATTTTTAGAGGTCGAATAAGTGATTAACAGTGGATGGCAAAGTCATTACAATTGTTGGGCAAAGTCATTTTTAAAGGTCGGATAAGTGATTAACAGTGGTTGGCAAAGTCGTTACAATTGATGGGCAAAGTCATTTTTTGAGGTCGGATAAGTGATTGACAGTGGTTGGCAAAGTCATTGCAATTGTTTGGGCAAAGTCATTTTTAGATGTCGGATAAGTGATTAACAGTGGTTGGCAAAGTCGTTACAATTGATGGGCAAAGTCATTTTTAAAGGTCGGATAAGTGATTAACAGTGGTTGGCAAAGTCATTACAATTTTTTGGCAAAGTCATTTTTAGATGTCGGATAAGTGATTAACAGTGGTTGGCAAAGTCATTACAATTTTTGGGAAAAGTCATTTTTAGAGGTCGGATAAGTGATTGACAGTGGTTGGCAAAGTCATTACAATTGTTGGGCAAAGTCATTTTTAGAGGTCGGATTAGTGATTTACAGTGGTTGGCAAAGTGAATACAATTGTTGGGCAAAGTCTTTACAATTGTTGGGTAAAGTCATTTTTAGAGGTCGGATAAGTGATTAACAGTGGTTGGCAAAGTCATTACAATTTTTTGGCAAAGTCATTTTTAGATGTCGGATAAGTGATTAACAGTGGTTGGCAAAGTCATTACAATTTTTGGGAAAAGTCATTTTTAGAGGTCGGATAAGTGATTGACAGTGGTTGGCAAAGTCATTACAATTGTTGGGCAAAGTCATTTTTAGAGGTCGGATAAGTGATTGACAGTGGTTGGCAAAGTCATTACAATTGTTGGGCAAAGTCATTTTTAGAGGTCGGATAAGTGATTAACAGTGGTTGGCAAAGTCATTGCAATTAATTCGGCAAAGTCATTTTTTGAGGTCGGATTAGTAATTAACAGTGGTTGGCAAAGTCGTTACAATTGATGGGCAAAGTCATTTTTAAAGGTCGGATAAGTGATTAACAGTGGTTGGCAAAGTCATTACAATTTTTTGGCAAAGTCATTTTTAGATGTCGGATAAGTGATTAACAGTGGTTGGCAAAGTCATTACAATTTTTGGGAAAAGTCATTTTTAGAGGTCGGATAAGTGATTGACAGTGGTTGGCAAAGTCATTACAATTGTTGGGCAAAGTCATTTTTAGAGGTCGGATAAGTGATTGACAGTGGTTGGCAAAGTCATTACAATTGTTGGGCAAAGTCATTTTTAGAGGTCGGATAAGTGATTAACAGTGGTTGGCAAAGTCATTGCAATTAATTCGGCAAAGTCATTTTTTGAGGTCGGATTAGTAATTAACAGTGGTTGGCAAAGTCATTACAATTTTTGGGAAAAGTCATTTTTAGAGGTCGGATAAGTGATTAACAGTGGTTGGCAAAGTCATTACAATTGTCGGGCAAAGTCATTTTTAGAGGTCGGATAAGTGATTGACAGTGGTTGGCAAAGTCATTACAATTGTTGGGCAAAGTCATTTTTAGAGGTCGGATAAGTAATTTACAGTGGTTGGCAGAGTCATTACAATTGTTTGGCAAAGTCATTTTTAGAGGTCGAATAAGTGATTAACAGTGGATGGCAAAGTCATTACAATTGTTGGGCAAAGTCATTTTTAAAGGTCGGATAAGTGATTAACAGTGGTTGGCAAAGTCGTTACAATTGATGGGCAAAGTCATTTTTTGAGGTCGGATAAGTGATTGACAGTGGTTGGCAAAGTCATTGCAATTGTTTGGGCAAAGTCATTTTTTGAGGTAGGATTAGTAATTAACAGTGGTTGGCAAAGTCATTACAATTGTTGGGCAAAGTCATTTTTATAGGTCGGATTAGTGATTAACAGTGGTTGGCAAAGTCATTACAATTTTTTGGCAAAGTCATTTTTAGATGTCGGATAAGTGATTAACAGTTGTTGGCAAAGTCATTAAAATTTTTGGGAAAAGTCATTTTTAGAGGTCGGATAAGTGATTGACAGTGGTTGGCAAAGTCATTACAATTGTTGGGCAAAGTCATTTTTAGAGGTCGGATTAGTGATTTACAGTGGTTGGCAAAGTGAATACAATTGTTGGGCAAAGTCTTTACAATTGTTGGGTAAAGTCATTTTTAGAGGTCGGATAAGTGATTAACAGTGGTTGGCAAAGTCATTACAATTTTTGGGCAAAGTCATTTTTAGAGGTCGGATAAGTTATTAACAGTGGTTGGCAAAGTCATTACAATTGTTGGGCAAACACATTTTTAGAGGTCGGATAAGTGATTGACAGAGGTTGGCAAAGTCATTTCAATTGTTTGGCATAGTCATTTTAAGAGGTCGGATTAGTGATTAACAGTGGTTGGATAAGTCATTACAATTGTTGGGCAAAGTCATTTTTAGAGGTCGGATGAGTGATTAACAGTGGTTGGCAAAGTCATTAACAGTGGTTGGCAAAGTCATTACAATTGTTGGGCAAAGTTATTTTTAGAGGTCGGATTAGTGATTAACAGTGGTTGGCAAAGTCATTACAATTGTTGGGCAAAGTCATTTTTAGATGTCGGATAAGTGATTAACAGTGGTTGGCAAAGTCATTACAATTTTTGGGAAAAGTCATTTTTAGAGGTCGGATAAGTGATTGACAGTGGTTGGCAAAGTCATTACAATTGTAGGGCAAAGTCATTTTTAGAGGTCGGATTAGTGATTTACAGTGGTTGGCATAGTGAATTCAATTGTTGGGCAAAGTCATTTTTAGAGGTCGGATAAGTGATTGACAGTGGTTGGCAAAGTCATTACAATTGTTGGGCAAAGTCATTTTTAGAGGTCGGATTAGTGATTTACAGTGGTTGGCAAAGTGAATACAATTGTTGGGCAAAGTCATTTTTAGAGGTCGGATAGGTTATTAACAGTGGTTGGCAAAGTCATTACAATTGTTGGGCAAAGTCATTTTAAGAGGTCGGATAAGTGATTAACAGTGGTTGGATAAGTCATTACAATTGTTGGGCAAAGTCATTTTTAGAGGTCGGATTAGTGATTAACAGTGGTTGGCAAAGTCATTACAATTGTTGGGCAAAGTCTTTACAATTGTTGGGTAAAGTCATTTTTAGAGGTCGGATAAGTGATTAACAGTGGTTGGCAAAGTCATTACAATTTTTGGGCAAAGTCATTTTTAGAGGTCTGATAAGTTATTAACAGTGGTTGGCAAAGTCATTACAATTGTTGGGCAAAGTCATTTTTAGAGGTCGGATAAGTTATTAACAGTGGTTGGCAAAGTCATTACAATTGTTGGGCAAACACATTTTTAGAGGTCGGATAAGTGATTAACAGTGGTTGGCAAAGTCATTAACAGTGGTTGGCAAAGTCATTACAATTGTTGGGCAAAGTCATTTTTAGAGGTCGGATTAGTGATTAACAGTGGTTGGCAAAGTCATTACAATTGTTGGGCAAAGTCATTTTTAGATGTCGGATAAGTGATTAACAGTGGTTGGCAAAGTCATTACAATTTTTGGGAAAAGTCATTTTTAGAGGTCGGATTAGTGATTGACAGTGGTTGGCAAAGTCATTACAATTGTAGGGCAAAGTCATTTTTAGAGGTCGGATTAGTGATTTACAGTGGTTGGCATAGTGAATTCAATTGTTGGGCAAAGTCATTTTTAGAGGTCGGATAAGTGATTGACAGTGGTTGGCAAAGTCATTACAATTGTAGGGCAAAGTAATTTTTAGAGGTCGGATTAGTGATTTACAGTGGTTGGCATAGTGAATTCAATTGTTGGGCAAAGTTATTTTTAGAGGTCGGATTAGTGATTAACAGTGGTTGGCAAAGTCATTACAATTGTTGGGCAAAGTCATTTTTAGATGTCGGATAAGTGATTAACAGTGGTTGGCAAAGTCATTACAATTTTTGGGAAAAGTCATTTTTAGAGGTCGGATAAGTGATTGACAGTGGTTGGCAAAGTCATTACAATTGTAGGGCAAAGTCATTTTTAGAGGTCGGATTAGTGATTTACAGTGGTTGGCATAGTGAATTCAATTGTTGGGCAAAGTCATTTTTAGAGGTCGGATAAGTGATTGACAGTGGTTGGCAAAGTCATTACAATTGTTGGGCAAAGTCATTTTTAGAGGTCGGATTAGTGATTTACAGTGGTTGGCAAAGTGAATACAATTGTTGGGCAAAGTCATTTTTAGAGGTCGGATAGGTTATTAACAGTGGTTGGCAAAGTCATTACAATTGTTGGGCAAAGTCATTTTAAGAGGTCGGATAAGTGATTAACAGTGGTTGGATAAGTCATTACAATTGTTGGGCAAAGTCATTTTTAGAGGTCGGATTAGTGATTAACAGTGGTTGGCAAAGTCATTACAATTGTTGGGCAAAGTCTTTACAATTGTTGGGTAAAGTCATTTTTAGAGGTCGGATAAGTGATTAACAGTGGTTGGCAAAGTCATTACAATTTTTGGGCAAAGTCATTTTTAGAGGTCTGATAAGTTATTAACAGTGGTTGGCAAAGTCATTACAATTGTTGGGCAAACACATTTTTAGAGGTCGGATTAGTGATTAACAGTGGTTGGATAAGTTATTACAATTGTTGGGCAAAGTCATTTTTAGAGGTCGGATGAGTGATTAACAGTGGTTGGCAAAGTCATTAACAGTGGTTGGCAAAGTCATTACAATTGTTGGGCAAAGTCATTTTTAGAGGTCGGATTAGTGATTAACAGTGGTTGGCAAAGTCATTACAATTGTTGGGCAAAGTCATTTTTAGATGTCGGATAAGTGATTAACAGTGGTTGGCAAAGTCATTACAATTTTTGGGAAAAGTCATTTTTAGAGGTCGGATAAGTGATTGACAGTGGTTGGCAAAGTCATTACAATTGTAGGGCAAAGTCATTTTTAGAGGTCGGATTAGTGATTTACAGTGGTTGGCATAGTGAATTCAATTGTTGGGCAAAGTCATTTTTAGAGGTCGGATAAGTTATTAACAGTGGTTGGCAAAGTCATTAACAGTGGTTGGCAAAGTCATTACAATTGTTGGGCAAAGTCATTTTTAGAGGTCGGATTAGTGATTAAAAGTGGTTGGCAAAGTCATTACAATTGTTGGGCAAAGTCATTTTTAGATGTCGGATAAGTGATTAACAGTGGTTGGCAATGTCATTACAATTTTTGGGAAAAGTCATTTTTAGAGGTCGGATAAGTGATTGACAGTGGTTGGCAAAGTCATTACAATTGTAGGGCAAAGTAATTTTTAGAGGTCGGATTAGTGATTTACAGTGGTTGGCATAGTGAATTCAATTGTTGGGCAAAGTCATTTTTAGAGGTCGGATAAGTTATTAACAGTGGTTGGCAAAGTCATTACAATTGTTGGGCAAAGTCATTTTAAGAGGTCGGATAAGTGATTAACAGTGGTTGGATAAGTCATTCCAATAGTTGGGCAAAGTCATTTTTAGAGGTCGGATGAGTAATTTACAGTGGTTGGCAGAGTCGTTACAATTGTTTGGCAAAGTCATTTTTAGAGGTCGAATAAGTGATTAACAGTGGATGGCAAAGTCATTACAATTGTTGGGCAAAGTCATTTTTAGAGGTCGGATAAGTGATTAACAGTGGTTGGCAAAGTCATTACAATTTTTGGGCAAAGTCATTTTTAGAGGTCGGATAAGTTATTAACAGTGGTTGGCAAAGTCATTACAATTGTTGGGCAAACACATTTTTAGAGGTCGGATTAGTGATTAACAGTGGTTGGAAAAGTCATTACAATTGTTGGGCAAAGTCATTTTTGGATGTCGGATAAGTGATTAACAGTGGTTGGATAAGTCATTACAATTGTTGGGCAAAGTCATTTTTAGAGGTCGGATGAGTGATTAACAGTGGTTGGCAAAGTCATTAACAGTGGTTGGCAAAGTCACTACAATTGTTGGGCAAAGTCATTTTTAGAGGTCGGATTAGTGATTAACAGTGGTTGGCAAAGTCATTACAATTGTTGGGCAAAGTCATTTTTAGATGTCGGATAAGTGCTAAACAGTGGTTGGCAAAGTCATTAACAGTGGTTGGCAAAGTCATTACAATTTTTGGGAAAAGTCATTTTTAGAGGTCGGATAAGTGATTGACAGTGGTTGGCAAAGTCATTACAATTGTTGGGCAAACACATTTTTAGAGGTCGGATTAGTGATTAACAGTGGTTGGAAAAGTCATTACAATTGTTGGGCAAAGTCATTTTTGGATGTCGGATAAGTGATTAACAGTGGTTGGATAAGTCATTACAATTGTTGGGCAAAGTCATTTTTAGAGGTCGGATGAGTGATTAACAGTGGTTGGCAAAGTCATTAACAGTGGTCGGCAAAGTCATTACAATTGTTGGGCAAAGTCATTTTTAGAGGTCGGATTAGTGATTTACAGTGGTTGGCAAAGTGAATTCAATTGTTGGGCAAAGTCATTTTTAGAGGTCGGATAAGTTATTAACAGTGGTTGGCAAAGTCATTACAATTGTTGGGCAAAGTCATTTTAAGAGGTCGGATAAGTGATTAACAGTGGTTGGATAAGTCATTCCAATTGTTGGGCAAAGTCATTTTTAGAGGTCGGATGAGTAATTTACAGTGGTTGGCAGAGTCATTACAATTGTTTGGCAAAGTCATTTTTAGAGGTCTGATAAGTTATTAACAGTGGTTGGCAAAGTCATTACAATTGTTGGGCAAACACATTTTTAGAGGTCGGATTAGTGATTAACAGTGGTTGGATAAGTTATTACAATTGTTGGGCAAAGTCATTTTTAGAGGTCGGATGAGTGATTAACAGTGGTTGGCAAAGTCATTACAATTGTTGGGCAAAGTCTTTACAATTGTTGGGTAAAGTCATTTTTAGAGGTCGGATAAGTTATTAACAGTGGTTGGCGAAGTCATTACAATTGTTGGGCAAACACATTTTTAGAGGTCGGATAAGTGATTGACAGAGGTTGGCAAAGTCATTTCAATTGTTGGGCATAGTCATTTTAAGAGGTCGGATTAGTGATTAACAGTGGTTGGATAAGTCATTACAATTGTTGGGCAAAGTCATTTTTAGAGGTCGGATGAGTGATTAACAGTGGTTGGCAAAGTCATTAACAGTGGTTGGCAAAGTCATTACAATTGTTGGGCAAAGTCATTACAATTTTTGGGCAAAGTCATTTTTAGAGGTCGGATAAGTTATTAACAGTGGTTGGCAAAGCCATTACAATTGTTGGGCAAACACATTTTTAGAGGTCGGATAAGTGATTGTCAGAGGTTGGCAAAGTCATTTCAATTGTTGGGCATAGTCATTTTAAGAGGTCGGATTAGTGATTAACAGTGGTTGGATAAGTCATTACAATTGTTGGGCTAAGTCATTTTTAGAGGTCGGATGAGTGATTAACAGTGGTTGGCAAAGTCATTAACAGTGGTTGGCAAAGTCATTACAATTGTTGGGCAAAGACATTTTTAGAGGTCGGATCAGTGATTAACCGTTGTTTGGCAAAGTCATTACAATTGTTGGGCAAAGTCATTTTTAGAGGTCGGATAAGTGATTTACAGTGGTTGGCAAAGTGAATACAATTGTTGGGCAAAGTCATTTTTAGAGGTCGGATTAGTGATTTACAGTGGTTGGCAAAGTGAATACAATTGTTGGGCAAAGTCATTTTTAGAGGTCGGATAAGTTATTAACAGTGGTTGGCAAAGTCATTACAATTGTTGGGCAAAGTCATTTTTAGAGGTCGGATAAGTGATTAACAGTTGTTGGCAAAGTCATTACAATTGTTGGGCAAACACATTTTTAGAGGTCGGATTAGTGATTAACAGTGGTTGGAAAAGTCATTACAATTGTTGGGCAAAGTCATTTTTGGATGTCGGATAAGTGATTAACAGTGGTTGGCAAAGCCATTACAATTGTTGGGCAAACACATTTTTAGAGTTCGGATAAGTGATTTACAGAGGTTTGCAAAGTCATTTCAATTGTTGGGCATAGTCATTTTAAGAGGTCGGATTGGTGATTAACAGTGGTTGGATAAGTCATTACAATTGTTGGGCAAAGACATTTTTAGAGGTCGGATCAGTGATTAACCGTTGTTTGGCAAAGTCATTACAATTGTTGGGCAAAGTCATTTTTAGAGGTCGGATAAGTGATTTACAGTGGTTGGCAAAGTGAATACAATTGTTGGGCAAAGTCATTTTTAGAGGTCGGATTAGTGATTTACAGTGGTTGGCAAAGTGAATACAATTGTTGGGCAAAGTCATTTTTAGAGGTCGGATAAGTTATTAACAGTGGTTGGCAAAGTCATTACAATTTTTGGGCAAAGTCATTTTTAGAGGTCGGATAAGTTATTAACAGTGGTTGGCGAAGTCATTACAATTGTTGGGCAAACACATTTTTAGAGGTCGGATAAGTGATTGACAGAGGTTGGCAAAGTCATTTCAATTGTTGGGCATAGTCATTTTAAGAGGTCGGATTAGTGATTAACAGTGGTTGGATAAGTCATTACAATTGTTGGGCAAAGTCATTTTTAGAGGTCGGATGAGTGATTAACAGTGGTTGGCAAAGTCATTAACAGTGGTTGGCAAAGTCATTACAATTGTTGGGCAAAGTCATTACAATTTTTGGGCAAAGTCATTTTTAGAGGTCGGATAAGTTATTAACAGTGGTTGGCAAAGCCATTACAATTGTTGGGCAAACACATTTTTAGAGGTCAGATAAGTGATTGACAGAGGTTGGCAAAGTCATTTCAATTGTTGGGCATAGTCATTTTAAGAGGTCGGATTAGTGATTAACAGTGGTTGGATAAGTCATTACAATTGTTGGGCAAAGTCATTTTTCGAGGTCGGATGAGTGATTAACAGTGGTTGGCAAAGTCATTAACAGTGGTTGGCAAAGTCATTACAATTGTTGGGCAAAGTCTTTACAATTGTTGGGTAAAGTCATTTTTAGAGGTCGGATAAGTGATTTACAGTGGTTGGCAAAGTGAATACAATTGTTGGGCAAAGTCATTTTTAGAGGTCGGATTAGTGATTTACAGTGGTTGGCAAAGTGAATACAATTGTTGGGCAAAGTCATTTATAGAGGTCGGATAAGTTATTAACAGTGGTTGGCAAAGTCATTACAATTGTTGGGCAAAGTCATTTTTAGAGGTCGGATAAGTGATTAACAGTTGTTGGCAAAGTCATTACAATTGTTGGGCAAAGTCATTTTTAGAGGTCGGATTAGTGATTTACAGTGGTTGGCAAAGTGAATACAATTGTTGGGCAAAGTCATTTATAGAGGTCGGATAAGTTATTAACAGTGGTTGGCAAAGTCATTACAATTGTTGGGCAAAGTCATTTTAAGAGGTCGGATAAGTGATTAACAGTGGTTGGATAAGTCATTACAATTGTTGGGCAAAGTCATTTTTAGAGGTCGGATGAGTGATTAACAGTGGTTGGCAAAGTCATTACAATTGTTGGGCAAAGTCATTTTAAGAGGTCGGATGAGTGATTAACAGTGGTTGGCAAAGTCATTAACAGTGGTTGGCAAAGTCATTACAATTGTTGGGCAAAGTCTTTACAATTGTTGGGTAAAGTCATTTTTAGAGGTCGGATAAGTGATTAACAGTGGTTGGCAAAGTCATTACAATTGTTGGGCAAAGACATTTTTAGAGGTCGGATCAGTGATTAACCGTTGTTTGGCAAAGTCATTACAATTGTTGGGCAAAGTCATTTTTAGAGGTCGGATAAGTGATTTACAGTGGTTGGCAAAGTGAATACAATTGTTGGGCAAAGTCATTTTTAGAGGTCGGATTAGTGATTTACAGTGGTTGGCAAAGTGAATACAATTGTTGGGCAAAGTCATTTATAGAGGTCGGATAAGTTATTAACAGTGGTTGGCAAAGTCATTACAATTGTTGGGCAAAGTCATTTTTAGAGGTCGGATAAGTGATTAACAGTTGTTGGCAAAGTCATTACAATTGTTGGGCAAAGTCATTTTTAGAGGTCGGATTAGTGATTTACAGTGGTTGGCAAAGTGAATACAATTGTTGGGCAAAGTCATTTATAGAGGTCGGATAAGTTATTAACAGTGGTTGGCAAAGTCATTACAATTGTTGGGCAAAGTCATTTTAAGAGGTCGGATAAGTGATTAACAGTGGTTGGATAAGTCATTACAATTGTTGGGCAAAGTCATTTTTAGAGGTCGGATGAGTGATTAACAGTGGTTGGCAAAGTCATTACAATTGTTGGGCAAAGTCATTTTAAGAGGTCGGATAAGTGATTAACAGTGGTTGGATAAGTCATTACAATTGTTGGGCAAAGTCATTTTTAGAGGTCGGACGAGTGATTAACAGTGGTTGGCAAAGTCATTACAATTGTTGGGCAAAGTCTTTACAATTGTTGGGTAAAGTCATTTTTAGAGGTCGGATAAGTGATTAACAGTGGTTGGCAAAGTCATTACAATTGTTGGGCAAAGTCATTTTTAGAGGTCGGATAAGTGATTAACAGTGGTTGGCAAAGTCATTACAATTGTTGGGCAAAGTCATTTTTAGAGGTCGGATAAGTGATTTACAGTGGTTGGCAAAGTCATTACAATGGTTGGGCAAACACATTTTTAGAGGTCGGATAAGTGATTGACAGAGGTTGGCAAAGTCATTTCAATTGTTGGGCAAAGTCATTTTAAGAGGTCGGATAAGTGATTAACAGTGGTTGGATAAGTCATTACAATTGTTGGGCAAAGTCATTTTTAGAGGTCGGATGAGTGAATAACAGTGGTTGGCAAAGTAATTAACAGTGGTTGGCAAAGTCATTACAATTATTGGGCAAAGTCATTTTTAGATGTCGGATAAGTGATTAACAGTGGTTGGCAAAGTCATTACAATTTTTGGGAAAAGTCATTTTTAGAGGTCGGATAAGTGATTGACAGTGGTTGGCAAAGTCATTACAATTGTTGGGCAAAGTCATTTTTAGAGGTCGGATTAGTGATTTACAGTGGTTGGCAAAGTGAATACAATTGTTGGGCAAAGTCATTTTTAGAGGTCGGATAAGTTATTAACAGTGGTTGGCAAAGTCATTACAATTGTTGGGCAAAGTCATTTTAAGAGGTCGGATAAGTGATTAACAGTGGTTGGATAAGTCATTCCAATTGTTGGGCAAAGTCATTTTTAGAGGTCGGATGAGTAATTTACAGTGGTTGGCAGAGTCATTACAATTGTTGGGCAAAGTCATTTTTAGAGGTCGGACGAGTGATTAACAGTGGTTGGCAAAGTCATTACAATTGTTGGGCAAAGTCTTTACAATTGTTGGGTAAAGTCATTTTTAGAGGTCGGATAAGTGATTAACAGTGGTTGGCAAAGTCATTACAATTGTTGGGCAAAGTCATTTTTAGAGGTCGGATAAGTGATTAACAGTGGTTGGCAAAGTCATTACAATTGTTGGGCAAAGTCATTTTTAGAGGTCGGATAAGTGATTTACAGTGGTTGGCAAAGTCATTACAATGGTTGGGCAAACACATTTTTAGAGGTCGGATAAGTGATTGACAGAGGTTGGCAAAGTCATTTCAATTGTTGGGCAAAGTCATTTTAAGAGGTCGGATAAGTGATTAACAGTGGTTGGATAAGTCATTACAATTGTTGGGCAAAGTCATTTTTAGAGGTCGGATGAGTGATTAACAGTGGTTGGCAAAGTAATTAACAGTGGTTGGCAAAGTCATTACAATTGTTGGGCAAAGTCATTTTTAGAGGTCGGATTAGTGATTAACAGTGGTTGGCAAAGTCATTACAATTATTGGGCAAAGTCATTTTTAGATGTCGGATAAGTGATTAACAGTGGTTGGCAAAGTCATTACAATTTTTGGGAAAAGTCATTTTTAGAGGTCGGATAAGTGATTGACAGTGGTTGGCAAAGTCATTACAATTGTTGGGCAAAGTCATTTTTAGAGGTCGGATTAGTGATTTACAGTGGTTGGCAAAGTGAATACAATTGTTGGGCAAAGTCATTTTTAGAGGTCGGATAAGTTATTAACAGTGGTTGGCAAAGTCATTACAATTGTTGGGCAAAGTCATTTTAAGAGGTCGGATAAGTGATTAACAGTGGTTGGATAAGTCATTCCAATTGTTGGGCAAAGTCATTTTTAGAGGTCGGATGAGTAATTTACAGTGGTTGGCAGAGTCATTACAATTGTTTTGCAAAGTCATTTTTAGAGGTCGAATAAGTGATTAACAGTGGATGGCAAAGTCATTACAATTGTTGGGCAAAGTCATTTTTAAAGGTCGGATAAGTGATTAACAGTGGTTGGCAAAGTCGTTACAATTGATGGGCAAAGTCATTTTTAGAGGTCGGATAAGTGATTGACAGTGGTTGGCAAAGTCACTACAATTGTTTGGGCAAAGTCATTTTTTGAGGTCGGATTAGTAATTAACAGTAGTTGGCAAAGTCATTACAATTGTTTGGCAAAGTCATTTTTAGAGGTCGGATTAGTGATTAACAGTGGTTGGCAAAGTCATTACAATTGTTGGGCAAAGTCATTTTTAGAGGTCGAATAAGTGATTAACAGTGGTTGGCAAAGTCATTACAATTGTTGGGCAAAGTCATTTTAAGAGGTCGGATAAGTGATTAACAGTGGTTGGATAAGTCATTACAATTGTTGGGCAAAGTCATTTTTAGAGGTCGGATGAGTGATTAACAGTGGTTGGCAAAGTCATAACAATTGTTGGGCAAAGTCTTTACAATTGTTGGGTAAAGTCATTTTTAGAGGTCGGATAAGTGAATAACAGTGGCTGGCAAAGTCATTACAATTTTTGGGCAAAGTCATTTTTAGAGGTCGGATAAGTTATTAACAGTGGTTGGCAAAGTCATTACAATTGTTGGGCAAACACATTTTTAGAGGTCGGATAAGTGATTGACAGAGGTTGGCAAAGTCATTTCAATTGTTGGGCATAGTCATTTTAAGAGGTCGGATTAGTGATTAACAGTGGTTGGATAAGTCATTACAATTGTTGGGCAAAGTCATTTTTAGAGGTCGGACGAGTGATTAACAGTGGTTGGCAAAGTCATTAACAGTGGTTGGCAAAGTCATTACAATTGTTGGGCAAAGTCATTACAATTGTTGGGCAAATCCATTTTAAGATGTCGGATAAGTTATTTACAGTGGTTGGCAATGTCATTACAATTGTTGGGCAAACACATTTTTAGAGGTCGGATAAGTGATTGACAGAGGTTGGCAAAGTCTTTTCAATTGTTGGGCATAGTCATTTTAAGAGGTCGGATTAGTGATTAACAGTGGTTGGATAAGTCATTACAATTGTTGGGCAAAGTCATTTTTAGAGGTCGGATGAGTGATTAACAGTGGTTGGCAAAGTCATTAACAGTGGTTGGCAAAGTCATTACAATTGTTGGGCAAAGTCTTTACAATTGTTGGGTAAAGTCATTTTTAGAGGTCGGATAAGTGATTAACAGTGGTTGGCAAAGTCATTACAATTGTTGGGCAAAGACATTTTTAGAGGTCGGATCAGTGATTAACCGTTGTTTGGCAAAGTCATTACAATTGTTGGGCAAAGTCATTTTTAGAGGTCGGATAAGTGATTAACAGTGGTTGGATAAGTCATTACAATTGTTGGGCAAAGTCATTTTTAGAGGTCGGATGAGTGATTAACAGTGGTTGGCAAAGTCATAACAATTGTTGGGCAAAGTCTTTACAATTGTTGGGTAAAGTCAGTTTTAGAGGTCGGATAAGTGAATAACAGTGGCTGGCAAAGTCATTACAATTTTTGGGCAAAGTCATTTTTAGAGGTCGGATAAGTTATTAACAGTGGTTGGCAAAGTCATTACAATTGTTGGGCAAACACATTTTTAGAGGTCGGATAAGTGATTGACAGAGGTTGGCAAAGTCATTTCAATTGTTGGGCATAGTCATTTTAAGAGGTCGGATTAGTGATTAACAGTGGTTGGCAAAGTCATTAACAGTGGTTGGCAAAGTCATTACAATTGTTGGGCAAAGTCATTACAATTGTTGGGCAAATCCATTTTAAGATGTCGGATAAGTTATTTACAGTGGTTGGCAATGTCATTACAATTGTTGGGCAAACACATTTTTAGAGGTCGGATAAGTGATTGACAGAGGTTGGCAAAGTCATTTCAATTGTTGGGCATAGTCATTTTAAGAGGTCGGATTAGTGATTAACAGTTGTTGGATAAGTCATTACAATTGTTGGGCAAAGTCATTTTTAGAGGTCGGATGAGTGATTAACAGTGGTTGGCAAAGTCATTAACAGTGGTTGGCAAAGTCATTACAATTGTTGGGCAAAGTCTTTACAATTGTTGGGTAAAGTCATTTTTAGAGGTCGGATAAGTGATTAACAGTGGTTGGCAAAGTCATTACAATTGTTGGGCAAAGTCTTTACAATTGTTGGGTAAAGTCATTTTTAGAGGTCGGATAAGTGAATAACAGTGGCTGGCAAAGTCATTAAAATTTTTGGGCAAAGTCATTTTTAGAGGTCGGATAAGTTATTAACAGTGGTTGGCAAAGTCATTACAATTGTTGGGCAAACACATTTTAGAGGTCGGATAAGTGATTGACAGAGGTTGGCAAAGTCATTTCAATTGTTGGGCATAGTCATTTTAAGAGGTCGGATTAGTGATTAACAGTGGTTGGATAAGTCATTACAATTGTTGGGCAAAGTCATTTTTAGAGGTCGGATGAGTGATTAACAGTGGTTGGCAAAGTCATTAACAGTGGTTGGCAAAGTCATTACAATTGTTGGGCAAAGACTTTACAATTGTTGGGTAAAGTCATTTTTAGAGGTCGGATAAGTGATTAACAGTGGTTGGCAAAGTCATTACAATTATTGGGCAAAGTCATTTTTAGATGTCGGATAAGTGATTAACAGTGGTTGGCAAAGTCATTACAATTTTTGGGAAAAGTCATTTTTAGAGGTCGGATAAGTGATTGACAGTGGTTGGCAAAGTCATTACAATTGTTGGGCAAAGTCATTTTTAGAGGTCGGATTAGTGATTTACAGTGGTTGGCAAAGTGAATACAATTGTTGGGCAAAGTCATTTTTAGAGGTCGGATAAGTTATTAACAGTGGTTGGCAAAGTCATTACAATTGTTGGGCAAAGTCATTTTAAGAGGTCGGATAAGTGATTAACAGTGGTTGGATAAGTCATTCCAATTGTTGGGCAAAGTCATTTTTAGAGGTCGGATGAGTAATTTACAGTGGTTGGCAGAGTCATTACAATTGTTTTGCAAAGTCATTTTTAGAGGTCGAATAAGTGATTAACAGTGGATGGCAAAGTCATTACAATTGTTGGGCAAAGTCATTTTTAAAGGTCGGATAAGTGATTAACAGTGGTTGGCAAAGTCGTTACAATTGATGGGCAAAGTCATTTTTAGAGGTCGGATAAGTGATTGACAGTGGTTGGCAAAGTCATTACAATTGTTTGGGCAAAGTCATTTTTTGAGGTCGGATTAGTAATTAACAGTAGTTGGCAAAGTCATTACAATTGTTTGGCAAAGTCATTTTTAGAGGTCGGATTAGTGATTAACAGTGGTTGGCAAAGTCATTACAATTGTTGGGCAAAGTCATTTTTAGAGGTCGAATAAGTGATTAACAGTGGTTGGCAAAGTCATTACAATTGTTGGGCAAAGTCATTTTAAGAGGTCGGATAAGTGATTAACAGTGGTTGGATAAGTCATTACAATTGTTGGGCAAAGTCATTTTTAGAGGTCGGATGAGTGATTAACAGTGGTTGGCAAAGTCATAACAATTGTTGGGCAAAGTCTTTACAATTGTTGGGTAAAGTCATTTTTAGAGGTCGGATAAGTGAATAACAGTGGCTGGCAAAGTCATTACAATTTTTGGGCAAAGTCATTTTTAGAGGTCGGATAAGTTATTAACAGTGGTTGGCAAAGTCATTACAATTGTTGGGCAAACACATTTTTAGAGGTCGGATAAGTGATTGACAGAGGTTGGCAAAGTCATTTCAATTGTTGGGCATAGTCATTTTAAGAGGTCGGATTAGTGATTAACAGTGGTTGGATAAGTCATTACAATTGTTGGGCAAAGTCATTTTTAGAGGTCGGACGAGTGATTAACAGTGGTTGGCAAAGTCATTAACAGTGGTTGGCAAAGTCATTACAATTGTTGGGCAAAGTCATTACAATTGTTGGGCAAATCCATTTTAAGATGTCGGATAAGTTATTTACAGTGGTTGGCAATGTCATTACAATTGTTGGGCAAACACATTTTTAGAGGTCGGATAAGTGATTGACAGAGGTTGGCAAAGTCTTTTCAATTGTTGGGCATAGTCATTTTAAGAGGTCGGATTAGTGATTAACAGTGGTTGGATAAGTCATTACAATTGTTGGGCAAAGTCATTTTTAGAGGTCGGATGAGTGATTAACAGTGGTTGGCAAAGTCATTAACAGTGGTTGGCAAAGTCATTACAATTGTTGGGCAAAGTCTTTACAATTGTTGGGTAAAGTCATTTTTAGAGGTCGGATAAGTGATTAACAGTGGTTGGCAAAGTCATTACAATTGTTGGGCAAAGACATTTTTAGAGGTCGGATCAGTGATTAACCGTTGTTTGGCAAAGTCATTACAATTGTTGGGCAAAGTCATTTTTAGAGGTCGGATAAGTGATTAACAGTGGTTGGATAAGTCATTACAATTGTTGGGCAAAGTCATTTTTAGAGGTCGGATGAGTGATTAACAGTGGTTGGCAAAGTCATAACAATTGTTGGGCAAAGTCTTTACAATTGTTGGGTAAAGTCAGTTTTAGAGGTCGGATAAGTGAATAACAGTGGCTGGCAAAGTCATTACAATTTTTGGGCAAAGTCATTTTTAGAGGTCGGATAAGTTATTAACAGTGGTTGGCAAAGTCATTACAATTGTTGGGCAAACACATTTTTAGAGGTCGGATAAGTGATTGACAGAGGTTGGCAAAGTCATTTCAATTGTTGGGCATAGTCATTTAAGAGGTCGGATTAGTGATTAACAGTGGTTGGCAAAGTCATTATCAGTGGTTGGCAAAGTCATTACAATTGTTGGGCAAAGTCATTACAATTGTTGGGCAAATCCATTTTAAGATGTCGGATAAGTTATTTACAGTGGTTGGCAATGTCATTACAATTGTTGGGCAAACACATTTTTAGAGGTCGGATAAGTGATTGACAGAGGTTGGCAAAGTCATTTCAATTGTTGGGCATAGTCATTTTAAGAGGTCGGATTAGTGATTAACAGTTGTTGGATAAGTCATTACAATTGTTGGGCAAAGTCATTTTTAGAGGTCGGATGAGTGATTAACAGTGGTTGGCAAAGTCATAACAATTGTTGGGCAAAGTCTTTACAATTGTTGGGTAAAGTCAGTTTTAGAGGTCGGATAAGTGAATAACAGTGGCTGGCAAAGTCATTACAATTTTTGGGCAAAGTCATTTTTAGAGGTCGGATAAGTTATTAACAGTGGTTGGCAAAGTCATTACAATTGTTGGGCAAACACATTTTTAGAGGTCGGATAAGTGATTGACAGAGGTTGGCAAAGTCATTTCAATTGTTGGGCATAGTCATTTTAAGAGGTCGGATTAGTGATTAACAGTGGTTGGCAAAGTCATTAACAGTGGTTGGCAAAGTCATTACAATTGTTGGGCAAAGTCATTACAATTGTTGGGCAAATCCATTTTAAGATGTCGGATAAGTTATTTACAGTGGTTGGCAATGTCATTACAATTGTTGGGCAAACACATTTTTAGAGGTCGGATAAGTGATTGACAGAGGTTGGCAAAGTCATTTCAATTGTTGGGCATAGTCATTTTAAGAGGTCGGATTAGTGATTAACAGTTGTTGGATAAGTCATTACAATTGTTGGGCAAAGTCATTTTTAGAGGTCGGATGAGTGATTAACAGTGGTTGGCAAAGTCATTAACAGTGGTTGGCAAAGTCATTACAATTGTTGGGCAAAGTCTTTACAATTGTTGGGTAAAGTCATTTTTAGAGGTCGGATAAGTGATTAACAGTGGTTGGCAAAGTCATTACAATTGTTGGGCAAAGTCTTTACAATTGTTGGGTAAAGTCATTTTTAGAGGTCGGATAAGTGAATAACAGTGGCTGGCAAAGTCATTAAAATTTTTGGGCAAAGTCATTTTTAGAGGTCGGATAAGTTATTAACAGTGGTTGGCAAAGTCATTACAATTGTTGGGCAAACACATTTTTAGAGGTCGGATAAGTGATTGACAGAGGTTGGCAAAGTCATTTCAATTGTTGGGCATAGTCATTTTAAGAGGTCGGATTAGTGATTAACAGTGGTTGGATAAGTCATTACAATTGTTGGGCAAAGTCATTTTTAGAGGTCGGATGAGTGATTAACAGTGGTTGGCAAAGTCATTAACAGTGGTTGGCAAAGTCATTACAATTGTTGGGCAAAGACTTTACAATTGTTGGGTAAAGTCATTTTTAGAGGTCGGATAAGTGATTAACAGTGGTTGGCAAAGTCATTACAATTATTGGGCAAAGTCATTTTTAGATGTCGGATAAGTGATTAACAGTGGTTGGCAAAGTCATTACAATTTTTGGGAAAAGTCATTTTTAGAGGTCGGATAAGTGATTGACAGTGGTTGGCAAAGTCATTACAATTGTTGGGCAAAGTCATTTTTAGAGGTCGGATTAGTGATTTACAGTGGTTGGCAAAGTGAATACAATTGTTGGGCAAAGTCATTTTTAGAGGTCGGATAAGTTATTAACAGTGGTTGGCAAAGTCATTACAATTGTTGGGCAAAGTCATTTTAAGAGGTCGGATAAGTGATTAACAGTGGTTGGATAAGTCATTCCAATTGTTGGGCAAAGTCATTTTTAGAGGTCGGATGAGTAATTTACAGTGGTTGGCAGAGTCATTACAATTGTTTTGCAAAGTCATTTTTAGAGGTCGAATAAGTGATTAACAGTGGATGGCAAAGTCATTACAATTGTTGGGCAAAGTCATTTTTAAAGGTCGGATAAGTGATTAACAGTGGTTGGCAAAGTCGTTACAATTGATGGGCAAAGTCATTTTTAGAGGTCGGATAAGTGATTGACAGTGGTTGGCAAAGTCATTACAATTGTTTGGGCAAAGTCATTTTTTGAGGTCGGATTAGTAATTAACAGTAGTTGGCAAAGTCATTACAATTGTTTGGCAAAGTCATTTTTAGAGGTCGGATTAGTGATTAACAGTGGTTGGCAAAGTCATTACAATTGTTGGGCAAAGTCATTTTTAGAGGTCGAATAAGTGCTTAACAGTGGTTGGCAAAGTCATTACAATTGTTGGGCAAAGTCATTTTAAGAGGTCGGATAAGTGATTAACAGTGGTTGGATAAGTCATTACAATTGTTGGGCAAAGTCATTTTTAGAGGTCGGATGAGTGATTAACAGTGGTTGGCAAAGTCATAACAATTGTTGGGCAAAGTCTTTACAATTGTTGGGTAAAGTCATTTTTAGAGGTCGGATAAGTGAATAACAGTGGCTGGCAAAGTCATTACAATTTTTGGGCAAAGTCATTTTTAGAGGTCGGATAAGTTATTAACAGTGGTTGGCAAAGTCATTACAATTGTTGGGCAAACACATTTTTAGAGGTCGGATAAGTGATTGACAGAGGTTGGCAAAGTCATTTCAATTGTTGGGCATAGTCATTTTAAGAGGTCGGATTAGTGATTAACAGTGGTTGGATAAGTCATTACAATTGTTGGGCAAAGTCATTTTTAGAGGTCGGACGAGTGATTAACAGTGGTTGGCAAAGTCATTAACAGTGGTTGGCAAAGTCATTACAATTGTTGGGCAAAGTCATTACAATTGTTGGGCAAATCCATTTTAAGATGTCGGATAAGTTATTTACAGTGGTTGGCAATGTCATTACAATTGTTGGGCAAACACATTTTTAGAGGTCGGATAAGTGATTGACAGAGGTTGGCAAAGTCTTTTCAATTGTTGGGCATAGTCATTTTAAGAGGTCGGATTAGTGATTAACAGTGGTTGGATAAGTCATTACAATTGTTGGGCAAAGTCATTTTTAGAGGTCGGATGAGTGATTAACAGTGGTTGGCAAAGTCATTAACAGTGGTTGGCAAAGTCATTACAATTGTTGGGCAAAGTCTTTACAATTGTTGGGTAAAGTCATTTTTAGAGGTCGGATAAGTGATTAACAGTGGTTGGCAAAGTCATTACAATTGTTGGGCAAAGACATTTTTAGAGGTCGGATCAGTGATTAACCGTTGTTTGGCAAAGTCATTACAATTGTTGGGCAAAGTCATTTTTAGAGGTCGGATAAGTGATTAACAGTGGTTGGATAAGTCATTACAATTGTTGGGCAAAGTCATTTTTAGAGGTCGGATGAGTGATTAACAGTGGTTGGCAAAGTCATAACAATTGTTGGGCAAAGTCTTTACAATTGTTGGGTAAAGTCAGTTTTAGAGGTCGGATAAGTGAATAACAGTGGCTGGCAAAGTCATTACAATTTTTAGGCAAAGTCATTTTTAGAGGTCGGATAAGTTATTAACAGTGGTTGGCAAAGTCATTACAATTGTTGGGCAAACACATTTTTAGAGGTCGGATAAGTGATTGACAGAGGTTGGCAAAGTCATTTCAATTGTTGGGCATAGTCATTTTAAGAGGTCGGATTA
Organism: Brachionus asplanchnoidis; assembly: GCA_025491095.1. Classification (NCBI taxonomy): domain Eukaryota; kingdom Metazoa; phylum Rotifera; class Eurotatoria; order Ploima; family Brachionidae; genus Brachionus; species Brachionus asplanchnoidis. Next base: position 30,504 of record JAILYF010000044.1, on the reverse strand, counting down.
GTGATTAACAGTGGTTGGCAAAGTCATTAACAGTGGTTGGCAAAGTCATTACAATTGTTGGGCAAAGTCATTACAATTGTTGGGCAAATCCATTTTAAGATGTCGGATAAGTTATTTACAGTGGTTGGCAATGTCATTACAATTGTTGGGCAAACACATTTTTAGAGGTCGGATAAGTGATTGACAGAGGTTGGCAAAGTCATTTCAATTGTTGGGCATAGTCATTTTAAGAGGTCGGATTAGTGATTAACAGTTGTTGGATAAGTCATTACAATTGTTGGGCAAAGTCATTTTTAGAGGTCGGATGAGTGATTAACAGTGGTTGGCAAAGTCATTAACAGTGGTTGGCAAAGTCATTACAATTGTTGGGCAAAGTCTTTACAATTGTTGGGTAAAGTCATTTTTAGAGGTCGGATAAGTGATTAACAGTGGTTGGCAAAGTCATTACAATTGTTGGGCAAAGTCTTTACAATTGTTGGGTAAAGTCATTTTAGAGGTCGGATAAGTGAATAACAGTGGCTGGCAAAGTCATTAAAATTTTTGGGCAAAGTCATTTTTAGAGGTCGGATAAGTTATTAACAGTGGTTGGCAAAGTCATTACAATTGTTGGGCAAACACATTTTTAGAGGTCGGATAAGTGATTGACAGAGGTTGGCAAAGTCATTTCAATTGTTGGGCATAGTCATTTTAAGAGGTCGGATTAGTGATTAACAGTGGTTGGATAAGTCATTACAATTGTTGGGCAAAGTCATTTTTAGAGGTCGGATGAGTGATTAACAGTGGTTGGCAAAGTCATTAACAGTGGTTGGCAAAGTCATTACAATTGTTGGGCAAAGACTTTACAATTGTTGGGTAAAGTCATTTTTAGAGGTCGGATAAGTGATTAACAGTGGTTGGCAAAGTCATTACAATTGTTGGGCAAAGTCATTTTTAGAGGTCGAATAAGTGATTAACAGTGGTTGGCAAAGTCATTACAATTGTTGGGCAAAGTCATTTTAAGAGGTCGGATAAGTGATTAACAGTGGTTGGATAAGTCATTACAATTGTTGGGCAAAGTCATTTTTAGTGGTCGGATGAGTGATTAACAGTGGTTGGCAAAGTCATAACAATTGTTGGGCAAAGTCTTTACAATTGTTGGGTAAAGTCATTTTTAGAGGTCGGATAAGTGAATAACAGTGGCTGGCAAAGTCATTACAATTTTTGGGCAAAGTCATTTTTAGAGGTCGGATAAGTTATTAACAGTGGTTGGCAAAGTCATTACAATTGTTGGGCAAACACATTTTTAGAGGTCGGATAAGTGATTGACAGAGGTTGGCAAAGTCATTTCAATTGTTGGGCATAGTCATTTTAAGAGGTCGGATTAGTGATTAACAGTGGTTGGATAAGTCATTACAATTGTTGGGCAAAGTCATTTTTAGAGGTCGGATGAGTGATTAACAGTGGTTGGCAAAGTCATTAACAGTGGTTGGCAAAGTCATTACAATTGTTGGGCAAAGTCATTACAATTGTTGAGCAAATCCATTTTAAGATGTCGGATAAGTTATTTACAGTGGTTGGCAATGTCATTACAATTGTTGGGCAAACACATTTTTAGAGGTCGGATAAGTGATTGACAGAGGTTGGCAAAGTCATTTCAATTGTTGGGCATAGTCATTTTAAGAGGTCGGATTAGTGATTAACAGTGGTTGGATAAGTCATTACAATTGTTGGGCAAAGTCATTTTTAGAGGTCGGATGAGTGATTAACAGTGGTTGGCAAAGTCATTAACAGTGGTTGGCAAAGTCATTACAATTGTTGGGCAAAGTCTTTACAATTGTTGGGTAAAGTCATTTTTAGAGGTCGGATAAGTGATTAACAGTGGTTGGCAAAGTCATTACAATTGTTGGGCAAAGTCTTTACAATTGTTGGGTAAAGTCATTTTTAGAGGTCGGATAAGTGAATAACAGTGGCTGGCAAAGTCATTACAATTTTTGGGAAAAGTCATTTTTAGAGGTCGGATAAGTTATTAACAGTGGTTGGCAAAGTCATTACAATTGTTGGGCAAACACATTTTTAGAGGTCGGATAAGTGATTGACAGAGGTTGGCAAAGTCATTTCAATTGTTGGGCATAGTCATTTTAAGAGGTCGGATTAGTGATTAACAGTGGTTGGATAAGTCATTACAATTGTTGGGCAAAGTCATTTTTAGAGGTCGGATGAGTGATTAACAGTGGTTGGCAAAGTCACTAACAGTGGTTGGCAAAGTCATTACAATTGTTGGGCAAAGTCATTACAATTGTTGGGCAAATCCATTTTAAGATGTCGGATAAGTTATTTACAGTGGTTGGCAATGTCATTACAATTGTTGGGCAAACACATTTTTAGAGGTCGGATAAGTGATTGACAGAGGTTGGCAAAGTCATTTCAATTGTTGGGCATAGTCATTTTAAGAGGTCGGATTAGTGATTAACAGTGGTTGGATAAGTCATTACAATTGTTGGGCAAAGTCATTTTTAGAGGTCGGATGAGTGATTAACAGTGGTTGGCAAAGTCATTAACAGTGGTTGGCAAAGTCATTACAATTGTTGGGCAAAGTCTTTACAATTGTTGGGTAAAGTCATTTTTAGAGGTCGGATAAGTGATTAACAGTGGTTGGCAAAGTCATTACAATTGTTGGGCAAAGTCTTTACAATTGTTGGGTAAAGTCATTTTTAGAGGTCGGATAAGTGAATAACAGTGGCTGGCAAAGTCATTACAATTTTTGGGCAAAGTCATTTTTAGAGGTCGGATAAGTTATTAACAGTGGTTGGCAAAGTCATTACAATTGTTGGGCAAACACATTTTTAGAGGTCGGATAAGTGATTGACAGAGGTTGGCAAAGTCATTTCAATTGTTGGGCATAGTCATTTTAAGAGGTCGGATTAGTGATTAACAGTGGTTGGATAAGTCATTACAATTGTTGGGCAAAGTCATTTTTAGAGGTCGGATGAGTGATTAACAGTGGTTGGCAAAGTCATTAACAGTGGTTGGCAAAGTCATTACAATTGTTGGGCAAAGTCTTTACAATTGTTGGGTAAAGTCATTTTTAGAGGTCGGATAAGTGATTAACAGTGGTTGGCAAAGTCATTACAATTGTTGGGCAAAGACATTTTTAGAGGTCGGATCAGTGATTAACCGTTGTTTGGCAAAGTCATTACAATTGTTGGGCAAAGTCATTTTTAGAGGTCGGATAAGTGATTAACAGTGGTTAGCAAAGTCATTACAATTGTTGGGCAAAGTCATTTTTAGAGGTCGGATTAGTGATTTACAGTGGTTGGCAAAGTGAATACAATTGTTGGGCAAAGTCATTTTTAGAGGTCGGATTAGTGATTTACAGTGGTTGGCAAAGTGAATACAATTGTTGGGCAAAGTCATTTTTAGAGGTCGGATAAGTTATTAACGGTGGTTGGCAAAGTCATTACAATTGTTGGGCAAAGTCATTTTTAGAGGTCGGATAAGTGATTAACAGTTGTTGGCAAAGTCATTACAATTGTTGGGCAAAGTCATTTTTAGAGGTCGGATTAGTGATTTACGGTGGTTGGCAAAGTGAATACAATTGTTGGGCAAAGTCATTTATAGGAGTCGGATAAGTTATTAACAGTGGTTGGCAAAGTCATTACAATTGTTGTGCAAAGTCATTTTAAGAGGTCGGATAAGTGATTAACAGTGGTTGGCAAAGTCATTACAATTGTTGGGCAAAGTCTTTACAATTGTTGGGTAAAGTCATTTTTAGAGGTCGGATAAGTGATTAACAGTGGTTGGCAAAGTCATTACAATTGTTGGGCAAAGTCATTTTAAGAGGTCGGATAAGTGATTAACAGTGGTTGGATAAGTCATTACAATTGTTGGGCAAAGTCATTTTTAGAGGTCGGATGAGTGATTAACAGTGGTTGGCAAAGTCATTACAATTGTTGGGCAAAGACATTTTTAGAGGTCGGATCAGTGATTAACCGTTGTTTGGCAAAGTCATTACAATTGTTGGGCAAAGTCATTTTTAGAGGTCGGATAAGTGATTAACAGTGGTTAGCAAAGTCATTACAATTGTTGGGCAAAGTCATTTTTAGAGGTCGGATAAGTGATTTACAGTGGTTGGCAAAGTGAATACAATTGTTGGGCAAAGTCATTTTTAGAGGTCGGATTAGTGATTTACAGTGGTTGGCAAAGTGAATACAATTGTTGGGCAAAGTCATTTTTAGAGGTCGGATAAGTTATTAACAGTGGTTGGCAAAGTCATTACAATTGTTGGGCAAAGTCATTTTTAGAGGTCGGATAAGTGATTAACAGTTGTTGGCAAAGTCATTACAATTGTTGGGCAAAGTCATTTTTAGAGGTCGGATTAGTGATTTACAGTGGTTGGCAAAGTGAATACAATTGTTGGGCAAAGTCATTTATAGGAGTCGGATAAGTTATTAACAGTGGTTGGCAAAGTCATTACAATTGTTGGGCAAAGTCATTTTAAGAGGTCGGATAAGTGATTAACAGTGGTTGGATAAGTCATTACTATTGTTGGGCAAAGTCATTTTAGAGGTCGGACGAGTGATTAACAGTGGTTGGCAAAGTCATTACAATTGTTGGGCAAAGTCTTTACAATTGTTGGGTAAAGTCATTTTTAGAGGTCGGATAAGTGATTAACAGTGGTTGGCAAAGTCATTACAATTGTTGGGCAAAGTCATTTTTAGAGGTCGAAAAAGTGATTTACAGTGGTTGGCAAAGTCATTACAATGGTTGGGCAAACACATTTTCAGAGGTCGGATAAGTGATTGACAGAGGTTGGCAAAGTCATTTCAATTGTTGGGCAAAGTCATTTTAAGAGGTCGGATAAGTGATTAACAGTGGTTGGATAAGTCATTACAATTGTTGGGCAAAGTCATTTTTAGAGGTCGGATGAGTGATTAACAGTGGTTGGCAAAGTAATTAACAGTGGTTTGCAAAGTCATTAAAATTGTTGGGCAAAGTCATTTTTAGAGGTCGGATTAGTGATTAACAGTGGTTGGCAAAGTCATTACAATTGTTGGGCAAAGTCATTTTTAGATGTCGGATAAGTGATTAACAGTGGTTGGCAAAGTCATTACAATTTTTGGGAAAAGTCATTTTTAGAGGTCGGATAAGTGATTGACAGTGGTTGGCAAAGTCATTACAATTGTTGGGCAAAGTCATTTTTAGAGGTCGGATTAGTGATTTACAGTGGTTGGCAAAGTGAATACAATTGTTGGGCAAAGTCATTTTTAGAGGTCGGATAAGTTATTAACAGTGGTTGGCAAAGTCATTACAATTGTTGGGCAAAGTCATTTTAAGAGGTCGGATAAGTGATTAACAGTGGTTGGATAAGTCATTCCAATTGTTGGGCAAAGTCATTTTTAGAGGTCGGATGAGTAATTTACAGTGGTTGGATAAGTCATTACAATTGTTGGGCAAAGTCATTTTTAGAGGTCGGATGAGTGATTAACAGTGGTTGGCAAAGTCATTACAATTGTTGGGCAAAGTCTTTACAATTGTTGGGTAAAGTCATATTTAGAGGTCGGATAAGTGATTAACAGTGGTTGGCAAAGTCATTACAATTTTAAGGCAAAGTCATTTTTAGAGGTCGGATAAGTTATTAACAGTGGTTGGCAAAGTCATTTCAATTGTTGGGCAAACACATTTTTAGAGGTCGGATAAGTGATTGACAGAGGTTGGCAAAGTCATTTCAATTGTTGGGCATAGTCATTTTAAGAGGTCGGATTAGTGATTAACAGTGGTTGGATAAGTCATTACAATTGTTGGGCAAAGTCATTTTTAGAGGTCGGATGAGTGATTAACAGTGGTTGGCAAAGTCATTAACAGTGGTTGGCAAAGTCATTACAATTGTTGGGCAAAGTCATTTTTAGAGGTCGGATTAGTGATTAACAGTGGTTGGCAAATCCATTACAATTGTTGGGCAAAGTCATTTTTAGATGTCGGATAAGTGATTAACAGTGGTTGGCAAAGTCATTACAATTTTTGGGAAAAGTCATTTTTAGAGGTCGGATAAGTGATAGACAGTGGTTGGCAAAGTCATTACAATTGTTGGGCAAAGTCATTTTTAGAGGTCGGATTAGTGATTTACAGTGGTTGGCAAAGTGAATACAATTGTTGGGCAAAGTCATTTTTAGAGGTCGGATAAGTTATTAACAGTGGTTGGCAAAGTCATTACAATTGTTGGGCAAAGTCATTTTTAGAGGTCGGATTAGTGATTAACAGTGGTTGGATAAGTCATTACAATTGTTGGGCAAAGTCATTTTTAGAGGTCGGATGAGTAATTTACAGTGGTTGGCAGAGTCATTACAATTGTTTGGCAAAGTCATTTTTAGAGGTCGAATAAGTGATTAACAGTGGATGGCAAAGTCATTACAATTGTTGGGCAAAGTCATTTTTAAAGGTCGGATAAGTGATTAACAGTGGTTGGAAAAGTCGTAACAATTGATGGGCAAAGTCATTTTTAGAGGTCGGATAAGTGATTAACAGTGGTTGGCAAAGTCATTACAATTGTTGGGCAGAGTCATTTTTAGATGTCGGATAAGTGATTAACAGTGGTTGGCAAAGTCATTCAAATTGTTGGGCAAAGTCATTTTTAGAGGTCAGATGAGTAATTTACAGTGGTTGGCAGAGTCATTACAATTGTTTGTCAAAGTCATTTTTAGAGGTCGAATAAGTGATTAACAGTGGATGGCAAAGTCATTACAATTGTTGGGCAAAGTCATTTTTAAAGGTCGGATAAGTGATTAACAGTGGTTGGCAAAGTCGTTACAATTGTTGGGCAAACACATTTTTAGAGGTCGGATAAGTGATTGACAGAGGTTGGCAAAGTCATTTCAATTGTTGGGCAAAGTCATTTTAAGAGGTCGGATAAGTGATTAACAGTGGTTGGATAGGTCATTACAATTGTTGGGCAAAGTCATTTTAGAGGTCGGATGAGTGATTAACAGTGGTTGGCAAAGTAATTAACAGTTGTTGGCAAAGTCATTACAATTGTTGGGCAAAGTCATTTTTAGAGGTCGGATTAGTGATTAACAGTGGTTGGCAAAGTCATTACAATTGTTGGGCAAAGTCATTTTTAGATGTCGGCTAAGTGATTAACAGTGGTTGGCAAAGTCATTACAATTTTTGGGAAAAGTCATTTTTAGAGGTCGGATAAGTGATTGACAGTGGTTGGCAAAGTCATTACAATTGTTGGGCAAAGTCATTTTTAGAGGTCGGATTAGTGATTTACAGTGGTTGGCACAGTGAATACAATTGTTGGGCAAAGTCATTTTTAGAGGTCGGATAAGTTATTAACAGTGGTTGGCAAAGTCATTACAATTGTTGGGCAAAGTCATTTTAAGAGGTCGGATAAGTGATTAACAGTGGTTGGATAAGTCATTCCAATTGTTGGGCAAAGTCATTTTTAGAGGTCGGATAAGTTATTAACAGTGGTTGGCAAAGTCATTACAATTGTTGGGCAAAGTCATTTTAAGAGGTCGGATAAGTGATTAACAGTGGTTGGATAGGTCATTACAATTGTTGGGCAAAGTCATTTTTAGAGGTCGGATGAGTGATTAACAGTGGTTGGCAAAGTAATTAACAGTGGTTGGCAAGGTCATTACAATTGTTGGGCAAAGTCATTTTTAGAGGTCGGATTAGTGATTAACAGTGGTTGGATAAGTCATTACAATTGTTGGGCAAAGTCATTTTTAGATGTCGGATAAGTGATTAACAGTGGTTGGCAAAGTCATTACAATTTCTGGGAAAAGTCATTTTTAGAGGTCGGATAAGTGATTGACAGTGGTTGGCAAAGTCATTACAATTGTTGGGCAAAGTCATTTTTAGAGGTCGGATTAGTGATTTACAGTGGTTGGCAAAGTGAATACAATTGTTGGGCAAAGTCATTTTTAGAGGTCGGATAAGTTATTAACAGTGGTTGGCAAAGTCATTACAATTGTTGGGCAAAGTCATTTTAAGAGGTCGGATAAGTGATTAACAGTGGTTGGCAAAGTCATTACAATTGTTGGGAAGAGTCATTTTTAGATGTCGGATAAGTGATTAACAGTGGTTGGCAAAGTCATTACAATTGTTGGGCAGAGTCATTTTTAGATGTCGGATAAGTGATTAACAGTGGTTGGCAAAGTCATTCAAATTGTTGGGCAAAGTCATTTTTAGAGGTCGGATAAGTGATTAACAGTGGTTGGCAAAGTCATTACAATTGTTGGGCAGAGTCATTTTTAGATGTCGGATAAGTGATTAACAGTGGTTGGCAAAGTCATTCAAATTGTTGGGCAAAGTCATTTTTAGAGGTCAGATGAGTAATTTACAGTGGTTGGCAGAGTCATTACAATTGTTTGGCAAAGTCATTTTTAGAGGTCGGATAAGTGATTAACAGTGGTTGGCAAAGTCATTCAAATTGTTGGGCAAAGTCATTTTTAGAGGTCAGATGAGTAATTTACAGTGGTTGGCAGAGTCATTACAATTGTTTGGCAAAGTCATTTTTAGAGGTCGAATAAGTGATTAACAGTGGATGGCAAAGTCATTACAATTGTTGGGCAAAGTCATTTTTAAAGGTCGGATAAGTGATTAACAGTGGTTGGCAAAGTGAATACAATGGTTGGGCAAAGTCATTTTTAGAGGTCGGATAAGTTATTAACAGTGGTTGGCAAAGTCATTACAATTGTTGGGCAAAGTCATTTTAAGAGGTCGGATAAGTGATTAACAGTGGTTGGATAAGTCATTCCAATTGTTGGGCAAAGTCATTTTTAGAGGTCGGATGAGTAATTTACAGTGGTTGGCAAAGTAATTAACAGTGGTTGGCAAAGTCATTACAATTGTTGGGCAAAGTCATTTTTAGAGGTCGGATTAGTGATTAACAGTGGTTGGCAAAGTCATTACAATTGTTGGGCAAAGTCATTTTTAGATGTCGGCTAAGTGATTAACAGTGGTTGGCAAAGTCATTACAATTTTTGGGCAGAGTCATTTTTAGATGTCGGATAAGTGATTAACAGTGGTTGGCAAAGTCATTCAAATTGTTGGGCAAAGTCATTTTTAGAGGTCAGATGAGTAATTTACAGTGGTTGGCAGAGTCATTACAATTGTTTGGCAAAGTCATTTTTAGAGGTCGAATAAGTGATTAACAGTGGATGGCAAAGTCATTACAATTGTTGGGCAAAGTCATTTTTAAAGGTCGGATAAGTGATTAACAGTGGTTGGCAAAGTCGTTACAATTGTTGGGCAAACACATTTTTAGAGGTCGGATAAGTGATTGACAGAGGTTGGCAAAGTCATTTCAATTGTTGGGCAAAGTCATTTTAAGAGGTCGGATAAGTGATTAACAGTGGTTGGATAGGTCATTACAATTGTTGGGCAAAGTCATTTTTAGAGGTCGGATGAGTGATTAACAGTGGTTGGCAAAGTAATTAACAGTGGTTGGCAAAGTCATTACAATTGTTGGGCAAAGTCATTTTTAGAGGTCGGATTAGTGATTAACAGTGGTTGGCAAAGTCATTACAATTGTTGGGCAAAGTCATTTTTAGATGTCGGCTAAGTGATTAACAGTGGTTGGCAAAGTCATTACAATTTTTGGGAAAAGTCATTTTTAGAGGTCGGATAAGTGATTGACAGTGGTTGGCAAAGTCATTACAATTGTTGGGCAAAGTCATTTTTAGAGGTCGGATTAGTGATTTACAGTGGTTGGCACAGTGAATACAATTGTTGGGCAAAGTCATTTTTAGAGGTCGGATAAGTTATTAACAGTGGTTGGCAAAGTCATTACAATTGTTGGGCAAAGTCATTTTAAGAGGTCGGATAAGTGATTAACAGTGGTTGGATAAGTCATTCCAATTGTTGGGCAAAGTCATTTTTAGAGGTCGGATAAGTTATTAACAGTGGTTGGCAAAGTCATTACAATTGTTGGGCAAAGTCATTTTAAGAGGTCGGATAAGTGATTAACAGTGGTTGGATAGGTCATTACAATTGTTGGGCAAAGTCATTTTTAGAGGTCGGATGAGTGATTAACAGTGGTTGGCAAAGTAATTAACAGTGGTTGGCAAAGTCATTACAATTGTTGGGCAAAGTCATTTTTAGAGGTCGGATTAGTGATTAACAGTGGTTGGATAAGTCATTACAATTGTTGGGCAAAGTCATTTTTAGATGTCAGATAAGTGATTTACAGTGGTTGGCAAAGTCATTACAATTTTTGGGAAAAGTCATTTTTAGAGGTCGGATAAGTGATTGACAGTGGTTGGCAAAGTCATTACAATTGTTGGGCAAAGTCATTTTTAGAGGTCGGATTAGTGATTTACAGTGGTTGGCAAAGTGAATACAATTGTTGGGCAAAGTCATTTTTAGAGGTCGGATAAGTTATTAACAGTGGTTGGCAAAGTCATTACAATTGTTGGGCAAAGTCATTTAAGAGGTCGGATAAGTGATTAACAGTGGTTGGATAAGTCATTCCAATTGTTGGGCAAAGTCATTTTTAGAGGTCGGATGAGTAATTTACAGTGGTTGGCAGAGTCATTACAATTGTTTGGCAAAGTCATTTTTAGAGGTCGAATAAGTGATTAACAGTGGATGGCAAAGTCATTACAATTGTTGGGCAAAGTCATTTTTAAAGGTCGGATAAGTGATTAACAGTGGTTGGCAAAGTCGTTACAATTGATGGGCAAAGTCATTTTTAGAGGTCGGATAAGTGATTGACAGTGGTTGGCAAAGTCATTACAATTGTTTGGGCAAAGTCATTTTTTGAGGTCGGATTAGTAATTAACAGTAGTTGGCAAAGTCATTCCAATTGTTGGGCAAAGTCATTTTTTGGAGGTCGGATGAGTAATTTACAGTGGTTGGCAGAGTCATTACAATTGTTTGGCAAAGTCATTTTTAGAGGTCGAATAAGTGATTAACAGTGGATGGCAAAGTCATTACAATTGTTGGGCAAAGTCATTTTTAAAGGTCGGATAAGTGATTAACAGTGGTTGGCAAAGTCGTTACAATTGTTGGGCAAACACATTTTTAGAGGTCGGATAAGTGATTGACAGAGGTTGGCAAAGTCATTACAATTGTTGGGCAAAGTCATTTTTAGAGGTCGGATGAGTGATTAACAGTGGTTGGCAAAGTAATTAACAGTGGTTGGCAAAGTCATTACAATTGTTGGGCAAAGTCATTTTTAGAGGTCGGATTAGTGATTAACAGTGGTTGGCAAAGTCATTACAATTGTTGGGCAAAGTCATTTTTTGGAGGTCGGATGAGTAATTTACAGTGGTTGGCAGAGTCATTACAATTGTTTGGCAAAGTCATTTTTAGAGGTCGAATAAGTGATTAACAGTGGATGGCAAAGTCATTACAATTGTTGGGCAAAGTCATTTTTAAAGGTCGGATAAGTGATTAACAGTGGTTGGCAAAGTCGTTACAATTGTTGGGCAAACACATTTTTAGAGGTCGGATAAGTGATTGACAGAGGTTGGCAAAGTCATTACAATTGTTGGGCAAAGTCATTTTTAGAGGTCGGATGAGTGATTAACACTGGTTGGCAAAGTAATTAACAGTGGTTGGCAAAGTCATTACAATTGTTGGGCAAAGTCATTTTTAGAGGTCGGATTAGTGATTAACAGTGGTTGGCAAAGTCATTACAATTGTTTGGCAAGGTCATTTTTAGATGTCGGATAAGTGATTAACAGTGGTTGGCAAAGTCATTACAATTTTTGGGAAAAGTCATTTTTAGAGGTCGGATAAGTGATTGACACTGGTTGGCAAAGTCATTACAATTGTTGGGCAAAGTCATTTTTAGAGGTCGGATTAGTGATTTACAGTGGTTGGCAAAGTGAATACAATGGTTGGGCAAAGTCATTTTTAGAGGTCGGATAAGTTATTAACAGTGGTTGGCAAAGTCATTACAATTGTTGGGCAAAGTCATTTTAAGAGGTCGGATAAGTGATTAACAGTGGTTGGATAAGTCATTCCAATTGTTGGGCAAAGTCATTTTTAGAGGTCGGATGAGTAATTTACAGTGGTTGGCAGAGTCATTACAATTGTTTGGCAAAGTCATTTTTAGAGGTCGAATAAGTGATTAACAGTGGATGGCAAAGTCATTACAATTGTTGGGCAAAGTCATTTTTAAAGGTCGGATTAGTGATTAACAGTGGTTGGCAAAGTCATTACAATTGTTGGGCAAGGTCATTTTTAGATGTCGGATAAGTGATTAACAGTGGTTGGCAAAGTCATTACAATTTTTGGGAAAAGTCATTTTTAGAGGTCGGATAAGTGATTGACAGTGGTTGGCAAAGTCATTACAATTGTTTGGGCAAAGTCATTTTTTGAGGTCGGATTAGTAATTAACAGTAGTTGGCAAAGTCATTCCAATTGTTGGGCAAAGTCATTTTTTGGAGGTCGGATTAGTAATTTACAGTGGTTGGCAGAGTCATTACAATTGTTTGGCAAAGTCATTTTTAGAGGTCGAATAAGTGATTAACAGTGGATGGCAAAGTCATTACAATTGTTGGGCAAAGTCATTTTTAAAGGTCGGATAAGTGATTAACAGTGGTTGGCAAAGTCGTTACAATTGTTGGGCAAACACATTTTTAGAGGTCGGATAAGTGATTGACAGAGGTTGGCAAAGTCATTACAATTGTTGGGCAAAGTCATTTTTAGAGGTCGGATGAGTGATTAACAGTGGTTGGCAAAGTAATTAACAGTGGTTGGCAAAGTCATTACAATTGTTGGGCAAAGTCATTTTTTGGAGGTCGGATGAGTAATTTACAGTGGTTGGCAGAGTCATTACAATTGTTTGGCAAAGTCATTTTTAGAGGTCGAATAAGTGATTAACAGTGGATGGCAAAGTCATTACAATTGTTGGGCAAAGTCATTTTTAAAGGTCGGATAAGTGATTAACAGTGGTTGGCAAAGTCGTTACAATTGTTGGGCAAACACATTTTTAGAGGTCGGATAAGTGATTGACAGAGGTTGGCAAAGTCATTACAATTGTTGGGCAAAGTCATTTTTAGAGGTCGGATGAGTGATTAACAGTGGTTGGCAAAGTAATTAACAGTGGTTGGCAAAGTCATTACAATTGTTGGGCAAAGTCATTTTTAGAGGTCGGATTAGTGATTAACAGTGGTTGGCAAAGTCATTACAATTGTTGGGCAAAGTCATTTTTAGAGGTCGGATTAGTGATTTACAGTGGTTGGCAAAGTGAAAACAATGGTTGGGCAAAGTCATTTTTAGAGGTCGGATAAGTTATTAACAGTGGTTGGATAAGTCATTCCAATTGTTGGGCAAAGTCATTTTTAGAGGTCGGATGAGTAATTTACAGTGGTTGGCAGAGTCATTACAATTGTTTGGCAAAGTCATTTTTAGAGGTCGAATAAGTGATTAACAGTGGATGGCAAAGTCATTACAATTGTTGGGCAAAGTCATTTTTAAAGGTCGGATTAGTGATTAACAGTGGTTGGCAAAGTCATTACAATTGTTGGGCAAGGTCATTTTTAGATGTCGGATAAGTGATTAACAGTGGTTGGCAAAGTCATTACAATTTTTGGGAAAAGTCATTTTTAGAGGTCGGATAAGTGATTGACAGTGGTTGGCAAAGTCATTACAATTGTTGGGCAAAGTCATTTTTAGAGGTCGGATTAGTGATTTACAGTGGTTGGCAAAGTGAATACAATTGTTGGGCAAAGTCATTTTTAGAGGTCGGATAAGTTATTAACAGTGGTTGGCAAAGTCATTACAATTGTTGGGCAAAGTCATTTTAAGAGGTCGGATAAGTGATTAACAGTGGTTGGATAAGTCATTCCAATTGTTGGGCAAAGTCATTTTTAGAGGTCGGATGAGTAATTTACAGTGGTTGGCAGAGTCATTACAATTGTTTGGCAAAGTCATTTTTAGAGGTCGAATAAGTGATTAACAGTGGATGGCAAAGTCATTACAATTGTTGGGCAAAGTCATTTTTAAAGGTCGGATAAGTGATTAACAGTGGTTGGCAAAGTCGTTACAATTGATGGGCAAAGTCATTTTAGAGGTGGGATAAGTGATTGACAGTGGTTGGCAAAGTCATTACAATTGTTTGGGCAAAGTCATTTTTTGAGGTCGGATTAGTAATTAACAGTAGTTGGCAAAGTCATTACATTTGTTGGGCAAAGTCATTTTTAGAGGTCGGATTAGTGATTAACAGTGGTTGGCAAAGTCATTACAATTGTTGGGCAAAGTCATTTTTAGATGTCGGATAAGTGATTAACAGTGGTTGGCAAAGTCATTCCAATTGTTGGGCAAAGTCATTTTTAGAGGTCGGATGAAAAATTTACAGTGGTTGGCAGAGTCATTACAATTGTTTGGCAAAGTCATTTTTAGAGGTCGAATAAGTGATAAACAGTGGATGGCAAAGTCATTACAATTGTTGGGGAAAGTCATTTTTAAAGGTCGGATAAGTGATTAACAGTGGTTGGATAAGTCATTCCAATTGTTGAACAAAGTCATTTTTAGAGGTCGGATGAGTAATTTACAGTGGTTGGCAGAGTCATTACAATTGTTTGGCAAAGTCATTTTTAGAGGTCGAATAAGTGATTAACAGTGGATGGCAAAGTCATTACAATTGTTGGGCAAAGTCATTTTTAGAGGTTGGATGAGTGATTAACAGTGGTTGGCAAAGTAATTAACAGTGGTTGGCAAAGTCATTACAATTGTTGGGCAAAGTCATTTTTAGAGGTCGGATTAGTGATTAACAGTGGTTGGCAAAGTCATTACAATTGTTGGGCAAAGTCATTTTTAGAGGTCGGATAAGTGATTAACAGTGGTTGGCAAAGTCATTACAATTGTTGGGAAAAGTCTTTACAATTGTTGGGTAAAGTCATTTTTAGAGGTCGGATAAGTGATTGACAGAGGTTGGCAAAGTCATTACAATTGTTGGGCAAAGTCATTTTTAGAGGTCGGATGAGTGATTAACAGTGGTTGGCAAAGTAATTAACAGTGGTTGGCAAAGTCATTACAATTGTTGGGCAAAGTCATTTTTAGAGGTCGGATTAG
Organism: Brachionus asplanchnoidis; assembly: GCA_025491095.1. Taxonomy (NCBI): domain Eukaryota; kingdom Metazoa; phylum Rotifera; class Eurotatoria; order Ploima; family Brachionidae; genus Brachionus; species Brachionus asplanchnoidis. The sequence continues at coordinate 15,495 of JAILYF010000044.1, read as the reverse complement.
TGATTAACAGTGGTTGGCAAAGTCATTACAATTGTTTGGCAAGGTCATTTTTAGATGTCGGATAAGTGATTAACAGTGGTTGGCAAAGTCATTACAATTTTTGGGAAAAGTCATTTTTAGAGGTCGGATAAGTGATTGACACTGGTTGGCAAAGTCATTACAATTGTTGGGCAAAGTCATTTTTAGAGGTCGGATTAGTGATTTACAGTGGTTGGCAAAGTGAATACAATTGTTGGGCAAAGTCATTTTTAGAGGTCGGATAAGTTATTAACAGAGGTTGGCAAAGTCATTACAATTGTTGGGCAAAGTCATTTTAAGAGGTCGGATAAGTGATTAACAGTGGTTGGCAAAGTCATTACAATTGTTGGGAAAAGTCTTTACAATTGTTGGGTAAAGTCATTTTTAGAGGTCGGATAAGTGATTAACAGTGGTTGGCAAAGTCATTACAATTTTTGTGCAAAGTCATTTTTAGAGGTCGGATAAGTTATTAACAGTGGTTGGCAAAGTCATTGCAATTGTTGGGCAAACACATTTTTAGAGGTCGGATAAGTGATTGACAGAGGTTGGCAAAGTCATTTCAATTGTTGGGCATAGTCATTTTAAGAGGTCGGATTAGTGATTAACAGTGGTTGGATAAGTCATTACAATTGTTGGGCAAAGTCATTTTTAGAGGTCGGATAAGTGATTAACAGTGGTTGGATAAGTCATTACAATTGTTGGGCAAAGTCTTCTTAGAGGTCGGATTAGTGATTTACAGTGGTTGGCAAAGTGAATACAATTGTTGGGCAAAGTCATTTTTAGATGTCGGATAAGTGATTAACAGTGGTTGGCAAAGTCATTACAATTTTTGGGAAAAGTCATTTTTAGAGGTCGGATATGTGATTGACAGTGGTTGGCAAAGTCATTACAATTGTTGGGCAAAGTCATTTTTAAAGGTCGGATAAGTGATTAACAGTGGTTGGCAAAGTCGTTACAATTGATGGGCAAAGTCATTTTTAGAGGTCGGATAAGTTATTAACAGTGGTTGGCAAAGTCATTACAATTGTTGGGCAAAGTCATTTTTTGAGGTCGGATTAGTAATTAACAGTAGTTGGCAAAGTCATTACAATTGTTGGGCAAAGTCATTTTTAGAGGTCGGATTAGTGATTAACAGTGGTTGGCAAAGTCATTACAATTGTTGGGCAAAGTCATTTTTAGATGTCGGATAAGTGATTAACAATGGTTGGCAAAGTCATTCCAATTGTTGGGCAAAGTCATTTTTAGAGGTCGGATGAGTAATTTACAGTGGTTGGCAGAGTCATTACAATTGTTTGGCAAAGTCATTTTAAGAGGTCGGATAAGTGATTAACAGTGGTTGGATAAGTCATTACAATTGTTGGGCAAAGTCATTTTTAGAGGTCGGATGAGTGATTAACAGTGGTTGGCAAAGTCATTACAATTGTTGGGAAAAGTCTTTACAATTGTTGGGTAAAGTCATTTTTAGAGGTCGGATAAGTGATTAACAGTGGTTGGCAAAGTCATTACAATTTTCGGGCAAAGTCATTTTTAGAGGTCGGATAAGTTATTAACAGTGGTTGGATAAGTCATTCCAATTGTTGGGCAAAGTCATTTTAGAGGTCGGATGAGTAATTTACAGTGGTTGGCAGAGTCATTTCAATTGTTGGGCATAGTCATTTTAAGAGGTCGGATTAGTGATTAACAGTGGTTGGATAAGTCATTACAATTGTTGGGCAAAGTCATTTTTAGAGGTCGGATAAGTGATTAACAGTGGTTGGATAAGTCATTACAATTGTTGGGCAAAGTCATTTTTAGAGGTCGGATTAGTGATTACAGTGGTTGGCAAAGTGAATACAATTGTTGGGCAAAGTCATTTTTAGAGGTCGGATAAGTTATTAACAGTGGTTGGCAAAGTCATTACAATTGTTGGGCAAAGTCATTTTAAGAGGTCGGATAAGTGATTAACAGTGGTTGGATAAGTCATTCCAATTGTTGGGCAAAGTCATTTTTAGAGGTCGGATGAGTAATTTACAGTGGTTGGCAGAGTCATTACAATTGTTTGGCAAAGTCATTTTAAGAGGTCGGATAAGTGATTAACAGTGGTTGGATAAGTCATTACAATTGTTGGGCAAAGTCATTTTTAGAGGTCGGATGAGTGATTAACAGTGGTTGGCAAAGTCATTACAATTGTTGGGAAAAGTCTTTACAATTGTTGGGTAAAGTCATTTTTAGAGGTCGGATAAGTGATTAACAGTGGTTGGCAAAGTCATTACAATTTTTGGGCAAAGTCATTTTTAGAGGTCGGATAAGTTATTAACAGTGGTTGGATAAGTCATTCCAATTGTTGGGCAAAGTCATTTTTAGAGGTCGGATGAGTAATTTACAGTGGTTGGCAGAGTCATTTCAATTGTTGGGCATAGTCATTTTAAGAGGTCGGATTAGTGATTAACAGTGGTTGGATAAGTCATTACAATTGTTGGGCAAAGTCATTTTTAGAGGTCGGATAAGTGATTAACAGTGGTTGGATAAGTCATTACAATTGTTGGGCAAAGTCATTTTTAGAGGTCGGATTAGTGATTTACAGTGGTTGGCAAAGTCGTTACAATTGATGGGCAAAGTCATTTTTAGAGGTCGGATAAGTTATTAACAGTGGTTGGCAAAGTCATTACAATTGTTGGGCAAAGTCATTTTTTGAGGTCGGATTAGTAATTAACAGTAGTTGGCAAAGTCATTACAATTGTTGGGCAAAGTCATTTTTAGAGGTCGGATTAGTGATTAACAGTGGTTGGCAAAGTCATTACAATTGTTGGGCAAAGTCATTTTTAGATGTCGGATAAGTGATTAACAATGGTTGGCAAAGTCATTCCAATTGTTGGGCAAAGTCATTTTTAGAGGTCGGATGAGTAATTTACAGTGGTTGGCAAAGTCATTACAATTTTTGGGAAAAGTCATTTTTAGAGGTCGGATATGTGATTGACAGTGGTTGGCAAAGTCATTACAATTGTTGGGCAAAGTCATTTTTAAAGGTCGGATAAGTGATTAACAGTGGTTGGCAAAGTCGTTACAATTGATGGGCAAAGTCATTTTTAGAGGTCGGATAAGTTATTAACAGTGGTTGGCAAAGTCATTACAATTGTTGGGCAAAGTCATTTTTTGAGGTCGGATTAGTAATTAACAGTAGTTGGCAAAGTCATTACAATTGTTGGGCAAAGTCATTTTTAGAGGTCGGATTAGTGATTAACAGTGGTTGGCAAAGTCATTCCAATTGTTGGGCAAAGTCATTTTTAGAGGTCGGATGAGTAATTTACAGTGGTTGGCAGAGTCATTTTTAGAGGTCGCTAAGTGATTAACAGTGGATGGCAAAGTCATTACAATTGTTGGGCAAAGTCATTTTTAAAGGTCGGATAAGTGATTAACAGTGGTTGGCAAAGTCGTTACAATTGTTGGGCAAACACATTTTTAGAGGTCGGATAAGTGATTGACAGAGGTTGGCAAAGTCATTTCAATTGTTGGGCAAAGTCATTTTAAGAGGTCGGATAAGTGATTAACAGTGGTTGGATAAGTCATTACAATTGTTGGGCAAAGTCATTTTTAGAGGTCGGATGAGTGATTAACAGTGGTTGGCAAAGTAATTAACAGTGGTTGGCAAAGTCATTACAATTGTTGGGCAAAGTCATTTTTAGAGGTCGGATTAGTGATTAACAGTGGTTGGCAAAGTCATTACAATTGTTGGGCAAAGTCATTTTTAGATGTCGGATAAGTGATTAACAGTGGTTGGCAAAGTCATTACAATTTTTGGGAAAAGTCATTTTAGAGGTCGGATATGTGATTGACAGTGGTTGGCAAAGTCATTACAATTGTTGGGCAAAGTCATTTTTAGAGGTCGGGTTAGTGATTTAAAGTGGTTGGCAAAGTGAATAAAATTGTTGGGCAAAGTCATTTTTAGAGGTCGGATAAGTTATTAACAGTGGTTGGCAAAGTCATTACAATTGTTGGGCAAAGTCATTTTAAGAGGTCGGATAAGTGATTAACAGTGGTTGGATAAGTCATTCCAATTGTTGGGCAAAGTCATTTTTAGAGGTCGGATGAGTAATTTACAGTGGTTGGCAGAGTCATTACAATTGTTTGGCAAAGTCATTTTAAGAGGTCGGATAAGTGATTAACAGTGGTTGGATAAGTCATTCCAATTGTTGGGCAAAGTCATTTTTAGAGGTCGGATGAGTGATTAACAGTGGTTGGCAAAGTCATTACAAATATTGGGCAAAGTCTTTACAATTGTTGGGTAAAGTAATTTTTAGAGGTCGGATAAGTGATTAACAGTGGTTGGCAAAGTCATTACAATTTTTGGGCAAAGTCATTTTTAGAGGTCGGATGAGTTATTAACAGTGGTTGGCAAAGTGAATAAAATTGTTGGGCAAAGTCATTTTTAGAGGTCGGATAAGTTATTAACAGTGGTTGGCAAAGTCATTACAATTGTTGGGCAAAGTCATTTTAAGAGGTCGGATAAGTGATTAACAGTGGTTGGATAAGTCATTCCAATTGTTGGGCAAAGTCATTTTTAGAGGTCGGATGAGTAATTTACAGTGGTTGGCAGAGTCATTACAATTGTTTGGCAAAGTCATTTTAAGAGGTCGGATAAGTGATTAACAGTGGTTGGATAAGTCATTCCAATTGTTGGGCAAAGTCATTTTTAGAGGTCGGATGAGTGATTAACAGTGGGTGGCAAAGTCATTACAAATATTGGGCAAAGTCTTTACAATTGTTGGGTAAAGTCATTTTTAGAGGTCGGATAAGTGATTAACAGTGGTTGGCAAAGTCATTACAATTTTTGGGCAAAGTCATTTTTAGAGGTCGGATAAGTTATTAACAGTGGTTGGCAAAGTCATTACAATTGTTGGGCAAAGTCATTTTAAGAGGTCGGATAAGTGATTAACAGTGGTTGGATAAGTCATTCCAATTGTTGGGCAAAGTCATTTTTAGAGGTCGGATGAGTAATTTACAGTGGTTGGCAGAGTCATTACAATTGTTTGGCAAAGTCATTTTAAGAGGTCGGATAAGTGATTAACAGTGGTTGGATAAGTCATTCCAATTGTTGGGCAAAGTCATTTTTAGAGGTCGGATTAGTGATTAACAGTGGTTGGCAAAGTCATTACAAATATTGGGCAAAGTCTTTACAATTGTTGGGTAAAGTCATTTTTAGAGGTCGGATAAGTGATTAACAGTGGTTGGCAAAGTCATTACAATTTTTGGGTAAAGTCATTTTTAGAGGTCGGATAAGTTATTAACAGTGGTTGGCAAAGTCATTACAATTGTTGGGCAAACACATTTTTAGAGGTCGGATAAGTGATTGACAGAGGTTGGCAAAGTCATTTCAATTGTTGGGCATAGTCATTTTAAGAGGTCGGATTAGTGATTAACAGTGGTTGGATAAGTCATTACAATTGTTGGGCAAAGTCATTTTTAGAGGTCGGATGAGTGATTAACAGTGTTTTGGCAAAGTCATTAACAGTGGTTGGCAAAGTCATTACAATTGTTGGGCAAAGTCATTTTTAGAGGTCGGATTAGTGATTAACAGTGGTTGGCAAGTCATTACAATTGTTGGGCAAAGTCATATTTAGATGTCGGATAAGTGATTAACAGTGGTTGGCAAAGTCATTACAATTTTTGGGAAAAGTCATTTTTAGAGGTCGGATAAGTGATTGACAGTGGTTGGCAAAGTCATTACAATTGTTGGGCAAAGTCATTTTTAGAGGTCGGATTAGTCATTTACAGTGGTTGGCAAAGTGAATACAATTGTTGGGCAAAGTCATTTTTAGAGGTCGGATAAGTTATTAACAGTGGTTGGCAAGTCATTACAATTGTTGGGCAAAGTCATTTTAAGAGGTCGGATAAGTGATTAACAGTGGTTGGATAAGTCATTCCAATTGTTGGGCAAAGTCATTTTTAGAGGTCGGATGAGTAATTTACAGTGGTTGGCAGAGTCATTACAATTGTTTGGCAAAGTCATTTTTAGAGGTCGAATAAGTGATTAACAGTGGATGGCAAAGTCATTACAATTGTTGGGCAAAGCCATTTTTAAAGGTCGGATAAGTGATTAACAGTGGTTGGCAAAGTCGTTACAATTGATGGGCAAAGTCATTTTTAGAGGTCGGATAAGTGATTGACAGTGGTTGGCAAAGTCATTACAATTGTTTGGGCAAAGTCATTTTTTGAGGTCGGATTAGTAATTAACAGTAGTTGGCAAAGTCATTACAATTGTTGGGCAAAGTCATTTTTAGAGGTCGGATTAGTGATTAACAGTGGTTGGCAAAGTCATTACAATTGTTGGGCAAAGTCATTTTTAGATGTCGGATAAGTGATTACAGTGGGTTGGCAAAGTCATTCCAATTGTTGGGCAAAGTCATTTTTAGAGTCGGATGAGTAATTTACAGTGGTTGGCAGAGTCATTACAATTGTTTGGCAAAGTCATTTTTAGAGGTCGAATAAGTGATTTACAGTGGTTGGCAAAGGGAATACAATTGTTGGGCAAAGTCATTTTTAGAGGTCGGATAAGTTATTAACAGTGGTTGGCAAAGTCATTACAATTGTTGGGCAAGTCATTTTAAGAGGTCGGATAAGTGATTAACAGTGGTTGGATAAGTCATTCCAATTGTTGGGCAAAGTCATTTTTAGAGGTCGGAATGAGTAATTTACAGTGGTTGGCAGAGTCATTACAATTGTTGGCAAAGTCATTTTTAGGAGGCCGAATAAGTGATTAACAGTGGATGGCAAAGTCATTACAATTGTTGGGCAAAGTCCATTTTAAAGGTCGGATAAGTGATTAACAGTGGTTGGCAAAGTCGTTACAATTGACGGGCAAAGTCATTTTTAGAGGTCGGATAAGTGATTGCCAGTGGTTGGCAAAGTCATTACAATTGTTTGGGCAAAGGCATTTTTGAGGTCGGATTAGTAATTAACAGTAGTTGGCAAAGTCATTACAATTGTTGGGCAAGTCCTTTTTAGAGGTCGGATTAGTGATTAACAGTGGTTGGCAAAGTCATTACAATTGTTGGGCAAAGTCATTTTTAGAGGTCGGATAAGTGATTGACAGTGGTTGGCAAAGTCATTACAATTGTTGGGCAAAGTAATTTTTTAGAGGTCGGATTAGTGATTTACAGTGGTTGGCAAAGTGAATACAATTGTTGGGCAAAGTCATTTTTAGAGGTCGGATAAGTTATGAACAATGGTTGGCAAAGTCATTCCAATTGTTGGGCAAAGTCATTTTTAGAGTCGGATGAGTGATTAACAGTGGTTGGCAAGTAATTAACAGTGGTTGGCAAAGTCATTACAATTGTTGGGCAAAGTCATTTTTAGAGGTCGGATTAGTGATTAACAGGGTTGGCAAAGTCATTACTTTTGGGAAAGTCATTTTTAGAGGTCGATATGTGATTGACAGTGGTTGGCAAAGTCATTACAATTGTTGGGCAAGTCATTTTTAGAGGTCGGATTAGTGATTTAAAGTGGTTGGCAAAGTGAATAAAAATGTTGGGCAAAGTCTTTTTAGAGGTCGGATAAGTTATTAACAGTGGTTGGCAAAGTCATTACAATTGTTTGGGCAAAGTCATTTTTTGAGGTCGGATTAGTAATTAACAGTAGTTGGCAAGTCATTACAATTGTTGGGCAAAGTCATTTTTAGAGGTCGGATTAGTGATTAACAGTGGTTGGCAAAGTCATTACAATTGTTGGGCAAAGTCATTTTTAGAGGTCGGATAAGTGATTGACAGTGGTTGCAAAGTCATTACAATTGTTGGGCAAAGTAATTTTTAGAGGTCGGATTAGTGATTTACAGTGGTTGGCAAGTGAATACAATTGTTGGGCAAAGTCATTTTTAGAGGTCGGATAAGTTATTAACAATGGTTGGCAAAGTCATTCCAATTGTTGGGCAAAGTCATTTTTAGAGGTCGGATGAGTGATTAACAGTGGTTGGCAAAGTAATTAACAGTGGTTGGCAAAGTCATTACAATTGTTGGGCAAAGTCATTTTTAGAGGTCGGATTAGTGATTAACAGTGGTTGGCAAAGTCATTACAATTTTTGGGAAAAGTCATTTTTAGAGGTCGGATATGTGATTGACAGTGGTTGGCAAAGTCATTACAATTGTTGGGCAAAGTCATTTTTAGAGGTCGGATTAGTGATTTAAAGTGGTTGGCAAAGTGAATAAAATTGTTGGGCAAAGTCTTTTTAGAGGTCGGATAAGTTATTAACAGTGGTTGGCAAAGTCATTACAATTGTTGGGCAAAGTTTTTAAAGAGGTCGGATAAGTGATTAACAGTGGTTGGATAAGCATTCCATTGTTGGGCAAAGTCATTTTAGAGGTCGGATGAGTATATTTACAGTGGTTGCAGAGTCATTACAATTGTTTGGCAAAGTCATTTTAAGAGGTCGGATAAGTGATTAACAGTGGTTGGATAAGTCATTCCAATTGTTGGGCAAAGTCTTTACAATTGTTGGGTAAAGTCATTTTTAGAGGTCGGATAAGTGATTAACAGTGGTTGGCAAAGTCATTACATTTTTTGGCAAAGTCATTTTTAGAGGTCGGATAAGTTATTAACAGTGGTTGGCAAAGTCATTACAATTGTTGGGCAAACACATTTTTAGAGGTCGGATAAGTGATTGACAGAGGTTGGCAAAGTCATTTCAATTGTGGGCATAGTCATTTTAAGAGGTCGGATTAGTGATTAACAGTGGTTGGATAAGTCATTACAATTGTTGGGCAAAGTCATTTTTAGAGGTCGGATGAGTGATTAACAGTGTTTGGCAAAGTCATTAACAGGGTTGGCAAAGTCATTACAATTGTTGGGCAAAGTCATTTTTAGGTCGGATTAGTGATTAACAGTGGTTGGCAAAGTCATTACAATTGTTGGGCAAAGTCATTTTTAGATGTCGGATAAGTGATTAACAGTGGTTGGCAAAGTCATTACAATTGTTGGGCAAAGTCATTTTAGAGGTCGGATAAGTGATTGACAGTGGTTGGCAAAGTCATTACAATTGTTGGGCAAAGTAATTTTTAGAGGTCGGATTAGTGATTTACAGTGGTTGGCAAAGTGAATACAATTGTTGGGCAAAGTCATTTTTAGAGGTCGGATAAGTTATTAACAATGGTTGGCAAAGTCATTCCAATTGTTGGCAAAGTCATTTTTAGAGGTCGGATGAGTGATTAACAGTGGTTGGCAAAGTAATTAACAGTGGTTGGCAAAGTCATTACAATTGTTGGGCAAAGTCATTTTTAGAGGTCGGATTAGTGATTACAGTGGTTGGCAAAGTCATTACAATTTTTGGGAAAGTCATTTTTAGAGGTCGGATAAGTTATTAACAGTGGTTGGCAAAGTCATTACAATTGTTGGGCAAAGTCATTTTTAGAGGTCGGATTAGTCATTTACAGTGGTTGGCAAAGTGATACAATTGTTGGGCAAAGTCATTTTTAGAGGTCGAAGTTATTAACAGTGGTTGGCAAAGTCATTACAATTGTTGGGCAAAGTCATTTAAGAGGTCGGATAAGTGATTAACAGTGGTTGGATAAGTCATTCCAATTGTTGGGCAAAGTCATTTTTAGAGGTCGGATGAGTAATTTACAGTGGTTTGGCAGAGTCATTACAATTGTTGGGCAAAGTCATTTTAGAGGTCGATTAGTGATTAACAGTGGTTGGCAAAGTCATTACAATTGTTGGGCAAAGCCATTTTAAAGGTCGGATAAGTGATTAACAGGGTGGCAAAGTCGTTACAATTGATGGGCAAAGTCATTTTTAGAGGTCGGATAAGTGATTGACAGTGGTTGGCAAAGTCAATACAATTGTTGGGCAAAGTCATTTTTTGAGGTCGGATTAGTAATTAACAGTATTGGCAAAGTCATTACAATTGTTGGGCAAAGTCATTTTAGAGGGATTAGTGATTAACAGTGGTTGGCAAAGTCATTACAATTGTTGGGCAAAGTCATCTTTAGATGTCGGATAAGTGATTAACAGTGGTTGGCAAGTCATTCCAATTGTTGGGCAAAGTCATTTTTAGAGGTCGGATGAGTATTTACAGTGGTTGGCAGAGTCATTACAATTGTTGGCAAAGTCATTTTTAGAGGTCGAATAAGTGATTAACAGTGGATGGCAAAGTCATTACAATTGTGGGCAAAGTCATTTTTAAAGGTCGGATAAGTGATTGACAGTGGTTGGCAAAGTCGTTACAATTGATGGGCAAAGTCATTTTTAGAGGTCGGATAAGTGATTGACAGTGGTTGGCAAAGTCATTACAATTGTTTGGGCAAAGTCATTTTTGAGGTCGGATGTAATTAACAGTAGTTGGCAAAGTCATTACAATTGTTGGGCAAAGTCATTTTTAGAGGTCGGATAAGTGATTACAGTGGTTAGCAAAGTCATTACAATTGTTGGGCAAAGTCATTTTTAGATGTCGGATAAGTGATTACAGGGTTGGCAAAGTCATTACAATTTTTGGGAAAGGTCATTTTTAGAGGTCGGATAAGTGATTGACAGTGGTTGGCAAAGTCATTACAATTGTTGGGCAAAGTCATTTTTAGAGGTCGGATTAGTGATTACAGTGGTTGGCAAAGGAATACAATTGTTGGGCAAAGTCTTTAGAGGTCGGATAAGTATTACAGTGGTTGGCAAAGTCATTACAATTGTTGGGCAAAGTCATTTTAAGAGGTCGGATAAGTGATTAACAGTGGTTGGATAAGTCACAATTGTTGGGCAAAGTCATTTTTAGAGGTCGGATGAGTAATTTACAGTGGTTGGCAGAGTCTTACAATTGTTTGGCAAAGTCATTTTTAGAGGTCGAATAAGTGATTAACAGTGGATGGCAAAGTCATTACAATTGTTGGGCATAGTCATTTTAAGAGGTCGGATTAGTGATTAACAGTGGTTGGATAAGTCATTACAATTGTTGGGCAAAGTCATTTTTAGAGGTCGGATGAGTGATTAACAGTGTTTGGCAAAGTGAATACAATTGTTGGGCAAAGTCATTTTTAGAGGTCGGATAAGTATTAACAGTGGTTGGCAAAGTCATTACAATTGTTGGCAAAGTCATTTTAAGAGGTCGGATAAGTGATTAACAGTGGTTGGCAAAGTCATTACAATTGTTGGGCAAAGTCATTTTTTGAGGTCGGATTAGTAATTAACAGTAGTTGGCAAGTCATTATAATTGTTGGGCAAAGTTTTTTAGAGGTCGGATGAGTAATTTACAGTGGTTGGCAGAGCCTTACAATTGTTTGGCAAAGTCATTTTTAGAGGTCGAATAAGTGATTACAGTGGATGGCAAAGTCATTACAATTGTTGGGCAAAGTCATTTTTAAAGGTCGGATAAGTGATTAACAGTGGTTGGCAAAGTCGTTACAATGTTGGGCAAAGTTATTTTTTGAGGTCGGATTAGTAATTAACAGTAGTTGGCAAAGTCATTACAATTGTTGGGCAAAGTCATTTTTAGAGGTCGGATTAGTGATTAACAGTGGTTGGCAAAGTCATTACAATTGTTGGGCAAAGTCATTTTTAGATGTCGGATAAGTGATTAACAGTGGTTGGCAAAGTCATTACAATTGTTGGGCAAAGTCATTTTTAGAGGTCGGATAAGTGATTGACAGTGGTTGGCAAAGTCATTACAATTGTTGGGCAAAGTAATTTTTAGAGGTCGGATTAGTGATTACAGTGGTTGGCAAAGTGAATACAATTGTTGGGCAAAGTCATTTTTAGAGTCGGATAAGTTGATTAACAGTGGTTGGCAAAGTCATTACAATTGATGGGCAAAGTCATTTTTAGAGGTCGGATAAGTGATTGACAGTGGTTGGCAAAGTCATTACAATTGTTTGGGCAAAGTCATTTTTGAGGTCGGATTAGTAATTAACAGTAGTTGGCAGTCATTACAATTGTTGGGCAAAGTCATTTTTAGAGGTCGATTAGTAATTAACAGTAGTTGGCAAAGTCATTACAATTGTTGGGCAAAGTCATTTTTAGAGGTCGGATTAGTGATTAACAGGTTGGCAAAGTCATTACAATTGTTGGGCAAAGTCATTTTAAGAGGTCGGATAGTGATTAACAGTGGTTGGATAAGTCATTCCAATTGTTGGGCAAAGTCATTTTTAGAGGTCGGATGAGTAATTTACAGTGGTTGGCAGAGTCATTACAATTGTTTGGCAAAGTCTTTTAGAGGTCGAATAAGTGTAACAGTGGATGGCAAGTCATTACAATTGTTGGGCAAAGTCATTTTAAAGGTCGGATAAGTGATTAACAGTGGTTGGCAAAGTCATTACAATTGTTGGGCAAAGTCATTTTAAGAGGTCGGATAAGTGATTAACAGTGGTTGGATAAGTCATTCCAATTGTTGGGCAAAGTCATTTTTAGAGGTCGGATGAGTAATTTACAGTGGTTGGCAGAGTCATTACAATTGTTTGGCAAAGTCATTTTTAGAGGTCGAATAAGTGATTAACAGTGGATGGCAAAGTCATTACAATTGTTGGGCAAAGTCATTTTTAAAGGTCGGATAAGTGATTAACAGTGGTTGGCAAAGTCGTTACAATTGATGGGCAAAGTCATTTTTAGAGGTCGGATAAGTGATTGACAGTGGTTGGCAAAGTCACAATTGTTTGGGCAAAGTCATTTTTTGAGGTTTTAGTAATTAACAGTAGTTGGCAAAGTCATTACAATTGTTGGGCAAAGTCATTTTTAGAGGTCGGATTAGTGATTACAGTGGTTGGCAAAGTCATTACAATTGTTGGGCAAAGTCATTTTTAGAGGTCGGATAAGTGATTGACAGTGGTTGGCAAAGTCATTACAATTGTTGGGAAAAGTAATTTTTAGAGGTCGGATTAGTGATTTACAGTGGTTGGCAAAGTGAATACAATTGTTGGGCAAAGTCATTTTTAGATGTCGGATAAGTTATTAACAGTGGTTGGCAAAGTCATTACAATTGTTGGGCAAAGTCATTTTAGAGGTCGGATAAGTGATTAACAGTGGTTGGAAAGTCATTCCAATTGTTGGGCAAAGTCTTTTTAGAGGTCGGATGAGTAATTTACAGTGGTTGGCAGAGTCATTACAATTGTTGGCAAAGTCATTTTTAGAGGTCGGAAAGTGATTAACAGTGGATGGCAAAGTCATTACAATTGTTGGGCAAAGTCATTTTTAAGGTCGGATAAGTGATAACAGTGATTGGCAAAGTCGTTACAATTGATGGGCAAAGTCATTTTTAGAGGTCGGATAAGTGATTGACAGTGGTTGGCAAAGTCATTACAATTGTTTGGGCAAAGTCTTTTTGAGGTCGGATTAGTAAGTAACAGTAGTTGGCAAAGTCATTACAATTGTTGGGCAAAGTCATTTTTAGAGGTCGGATTAGTGATTAACAGTGGTTGGCAAAGTCATTACAATTGTTGGGCAAAGTCATTTTTAGATGTCGGATAAGTGATTAACAGTGGTTGGCAAAGTCATTCCAATTGTTGGGCAAGTCATTCTTAGAGGTCGGATGAGTAATTTACAGTGGTTGGCAGAGTCATTACAATTGTTTGGCAAAGTCATTTTTAGAGGTCGATAAGTGATTAACAGTGGATGGCAAGTCATTACAATGTTGGCAAAGTCATTTTTAAAGGTCGGATAAGTGATTAACAGTGGTTGGCAAAGTCGTTACAATTGATGGGCAAAGTCATTTTTAAAGGTCGGATAAGTGATTGACAGTGGTTGGCAAAGTCATTACAATTGGTTGGGCAAAGTCATTTTTAGAGGTCGGATAATTAACAGTGGTTGGCAAAGTCATTACAATTGTTGGCAAAGTCATTTTTGAGGTCGGATTAGTAATTAACAGTAGTTGGCAAAGTCATTACAATGTTGGGCAAAGTCATTTTTAGAGGTCGGATTAGTGATTAACAGTGGTTGGCAAAGTCATTACAATTGTGGGCAAAGTCATTTTAAGAGGTCGGATAAGTGATTAACAGTGGTTGGATAAGTCATTCCAATTGTTGGGCAAAGTCTTTTTAGAGGTCGGATGAGTAATTTACAGTGGTTGGCAGAGTCATTACAATTGTTTGGCAAAGTCATTTTTAGAGGTCGAATAAGAGTAAACAGTGGATGGCAAAGTCATTACAACTGTTGGGCAAAGTCATTTTTAAAGGTCGGATAAGTGATTAACAGTGGTTGGCAAAGTCGTTACAATTGATGGGCAAAGTCATTTTTAGAGGTCGGATAAGTGTTGACAGTTGTTGGCAAAGTTTACAATTGTTTGGGCAAAGTCATTTTTAGAGGTCGGATAAGCGATTGACAGTGGTTGGCAAAGTCATTACAATTGTTGGGCAAAGTCATTTTTAGAGGTCGGATAAGTGTAACAGTGGTTGGCAAAGTCATGCAATTGTTTCGGCAAAGTCATTTTTGAGGTCGGATTAGTGATTAACAGTGTTGGATAAGTCATTACAATTGTTGGGCAAAGTCTTTTTAGAGGTCGGATGAGTGATTAACAGTGGTTGGCAAAGTCATTAACAGTGGTTGGCAAAGTCATTACAATTGTTGGGCAAAGTCATTACAATTGTTGGGCAAATCCATTTTAAGATGTCGGATAAGTTATAACAGTGGTTGGCAATGTCATTACAATTGTTGGGCAAAGTCATTTTAAGAGGTCGGATAAGTGATTAACAGTGGTGGAAGTCATTACAATTGTTGGCAAGTCATTTTAGAGGTTCGGATGATGAGGATTAACAGTGGTTGGCAAAGTCATTACAATTGTTGGGCAAAGTCATTTTAAGAGGTCGGATGAGTGATTAACAGTGGTTGGCAAAGTCATTTACAGTGGTTGGCAAAAAGTCATTACAATTGTTGGGCAAAGTCTTTACAATTGTTGGGTAAAGTCATTTTTAGAGGTCGGATAAGTGATTAACAGTGGTTGGCAAAGTCATACAATTGTTGGGCAAAGACATTTTTAGAGGTCGGATCAGTGATTAACCGTTGTTTGGCAAAGTCATTACAATTGTTGGGCAAGTCATTTTTAGAGGTCGGATAAGTGATTAACAGTGGTTAGCAAGTCATTACAATTGTTGGGCAAAGTCATTTTAGAGTCGGATTAGTGATACAGGGTTGGCAAAGTGAATACATTGTTGGGCAAAGTCATTTTTCGAGGTCGGATAGTGATTTACGTGGGTGGCAAGTGATACAATTGTTGGGCAAAGTCATTTTTAGAGGTCGGATAAGTTATTAACAGTGGTTGGAAAGTCATTACAATTGTTGGGCAAAGTCATTTTAAGAGGTCGGATGAGTGATTAACAGTGGTTGGCAAGTCATTACAATTGTTGGGCAAGTCATTTTTAGAGGTGGAATGAGTGATTAACAGTGGTTGGCAAAGTCATTACAATTGTTGGGCAAAGTCATTTTTAGAGGTCGGATAAGTGATTGACAGTGGTTGGCAAAGTCATTACAATTGTTGGGCAAAGTCATTTTTAGAGGTCGGATAAGTGATTGACAGTGGTTGGCAAAGTCATGCAATTGTTT